>CM059972.1:107322605-107937188 GCA_030490835.1 Annona cherimola | reverse complement strand
AGTCATTTCAGACATATTTGGTAATATTTATAGAAAAAAGACATGTTTGGTAATAGATAAAACTTTTCAAACTAAAATTTTCTTTTCATTCTTTATAACTATTTTATTCTTAATTAATTATTCATATTTCCTATATAACTACCTTATTTTTCAATTATTTCTATATAACCTATATATTTTAACTTTGTTCTCTTTACTCCTTATTATTACTTATGTCATATCATATTATTTTTTCCATTTCAAAAACTTTTACATCCAAAACTTTTCATTCAAAAGTTTTATTACTTACCAAAGACACTAGACCTAACAAAGTAGGAAGGCAGGAAAGTCCCTCCCCCTTATACTTTCTAAAAAATGATTTTTACCATTTAACTACCTAGTTATCTTACTTTTTGGAATGTTATCCTTATATTCCAATTTTTCTCTTATATAATTATCAAATTTCTTTCCACTTTACATTTATTGTATCACGTCAATCTTATGCTTTCTCAAATTATTCCTTTCACCATTTTCCCAACTCCCTCGATGCCCAATCCACCTAAATGATGCCAAAATATAAGGAGGAGGTAATGAGAATGGTACATGGCATCGTAAAAGGGTATAATTTGTTTTGCTTAGAACAGTCAACCCCCTGTTCAAATCCACATTCCAAACAGTAGTGGCTTTTAACAACATTTATTGTAGTGAAAATTATTGCAAATCTTTATTATCATCAGTGAATGAGTGAGGTGCATGACCAATGGGATGTTTGGATAGGTGACGATGTCGGGTTAGATAGGAAAGCATACGGAATACATTATCCAACCAATGATTTGACAACTCAATAATCTTATTTTTCTAAATTTTATCCATATATTTCTGTCATTTTTCCTTCCAACTTTATCTTGATTATTTCATATCAATTATATAATTCTCAAAATATTTTCTTTTTAACTTCCCAATCTATCATAGAATCACACAAAAATTTACCTATCCAAACCTCCCCCCATAAAATGGGGAGTCAACGTAAAAGAGCTTGGACAAAATATTTCTCAATCTTATACTTAGCAAGATCTGAAGCCGAGAGTGTGATGGGAGTTCGATTATATACATCATAATATATTTTAGGCTAAAATATAAGATTTGTTTATTTTATTTTTTCTTCATAAACATATTTTTTAAGTGTATTTAATACACATACCGAGTTTTGTCATTTTATAATACTTTTATATATTTATTTTTTTAAAAAAATCATCAATTTCAAGGGGCATTTAAGTCATTTCTCACCCCTTAAAAAACTTAATTTTTAAAATAGAAAATATGTAAAAGTATTGTAAAATAGTAAAAGTTGATATATAGATTAAATACATACACTTAGAAAAACTTATTTATGAAGAAAAATAAAAAATATAACTAATTAAAAATAAATAAATGTTGTATTTTAACTTAAAATACATCATGATATTTATAATCATATTCCAAGTGTGTGCATGTGAGGCTTGAATCTGAGGCTTTATTTAAGAAAAACTAAGCTCCTTACCACTCAAACAAACGAGCGTTAATGAGTTTGGTTAGTTTTTAAAATCGTAGATTTTATGAATGATCTAAAGTTCTTTTAGTTATTAAATGAAAAAAATCTTCATTAATCATAATTAAACATAGATTTAATATTGAGAATATATAAACAAATTATGAAATTTTTAAATCAAATTCGATGCATTATATATTTTTTAAATATTTTTATTCATTGCCATTTAAGTATAAATTTTCACAAGTAGTTAAAATTCGTTGTTTGTATTGATATATGCAGCAAATTTAGGTGTTATAATACATTGTAATATGTAACCATATTTCATTACTTCTAATCATTACTTAACTGTATTTAACTACCTTATTATATGCATAAGAAACTTGCTAATTGTAATATTATATACAAGTCAATATGAAGTCGTTATATAAAGGGTGCATTTTCTTGTGGTGTTGTAGAGTGATCCCTCAACCACAAAATTGACAATTCGCAAAACCACAATAATTTTCTCTCTAGTTTCAACTTTAAGACTTGTTCTCTTTTTATTACTCACATACATATTCCATATAACAAACGAACAATTTTAGCCTTATTTAATCGTCAAGGGGTGTTTATAGTAGAAGAGCATGTGCATGGTTATTCTGAATGAGCACTAGCTGCCGGTACAACTTGCAAAAAAGAAAAAAAATTAAGTGGGGAATCATTTGCAAAATCGATGGTTAGGGAGATTGAACCATGTATTTACCCAAGGGAGTGTTCTGGAATTGGTCATTGTTGGGAACAAAATGAAATGGATTTTGAAAATAAAGTAGGAACAAGAAAGAAAATTGTATCTTAATTGAAATTTGAAGATAAAAATAAAAAATCACAGGTACTAGATAGTTAAGATATTAAGTGATAGCAAAAGAAAAGGAGCAAACAATGTTAGTGAAAAGTTTAAGGGGGTGTTTGGCCAATACAAAAACTTTTCCAACTAAAAATTTTTAATTTAAAACTTTTTAATCTATATAAATACCCTATTTTAATTATCTTTTATATTTTTACATACAACCACTTTACTTTTCAATCATTTCTACATAATTATTCATACAACTAACATATCTATTTTAATTTTATTATCTTTACTTCCTATCATTACTTTTATAATATCACATTATTTTCTACCATTTTAAAAACTTTTATAATACAAATTTTTCAGCAAAAATTTTATATTTCTCAAACACAAGATAGAAGTTTCAAAATAGGCAGTCGCCTGCTTAGTGCTTACTCCACCCGTATATCGTAGCTCCGAGTAGTTGCCTGATCATTGGTGCAGGGTAATTCCTGTAATTTTGCGAACTCCCAAAGACGATTGGTGTACGTTGGAAGATGTCAAATCTACTGTAGAAGGCACGACAGATATTTAAGACGACCCAAGAAAAATGCAGATGTTTGCACTGATTGAATGATATATTCATGGCGGGTAGTTGAGCACGTAAGTACAATGTCAATGTGCCGGTGATGTCGTAATACTCTTTTCGCAATTAGCTGTCAATGGCCGGTGTGGCTAGTAATATGTCGATATATAACATCTACATTGTTCACATGATGATCAGTGCCCCGTGTCGGAGATTAAAAGAGCCAGGCTACAGGTAGCCAAGATTAACAAATTAGAATAATTATAAATAATTGAATATACAATGAGAATAAGAAATAAATAAGAGAATTGGAGATTAGTTATAATCTAGATCCGGTAAATTAGTGCCTTTTATATGGTTTTAATATGAATTTTATTGCATTTAGCTGAGCAATTTAAAGAAAATTTCTTTTAAAAAAGTTGAGCCTTGATCAAATTATGTCATCGTGGACATTCAATAATAATTTCATTTATTAACTGCTATGTGGACAATATATAACTACCATGGTACTCTAACAATCAACGAGGCTCAATTGGATCGCTATGCGAAAAAGTCAGTTGCTAAAGCTAATATATTCATGATAGCATTTCTCATTATTACTAAAAAAGATAATTTTTACAACAATATTTATTGTGTTATTGTCACCACGAATCTTTCCTACTCAGCTAGTATTTTGTTAAAAAAGCCTCTGCAAATACTCAAGTTAATTTGGATCATGTATTACATTTAAACTATGCTTAGATAAATATAAAAATTTTCAATCTATTTCACTTTCCATAACTATCATCTCTTTAGATTTTTTTTCACATCTTGTTATACAATTATTCTACTTTTTAATCATTTCTACACAACTACTTAGACAACTAGATTATCTGTTATCTCTATCGTATTAAATCATTTTATACTATTTTAAAAAAAATTACACTAAAATTTTTTTATTCAAAAATTTTATTACTTCTCAAACATACCCTTAATTTCATCATCCTCACCCAAGAGTATGTTTGGAGTAGGCATATAATAACAAATGAGTATAATAGCCGCTTATGACCATGTATTGTAGATTTAGAATCAGCTATACTTTCTTTTTCTGTTTTTTTCACATTTATTCCATTCCTATCTACTTCTTGCGTAACTATGTCCGAGGAAAATTTTTACAGGAGTATGTGACATAAGGAAAAGAAATTTTCAGCTTCATTAGACATTACCTTTTTTATTTTTTTATTACATTATAAGGAAATAATGCTCCCCTCCAGACTCGATATCAAGATCTCACACTCATCCACCAATATAATATCACCAAATTACCCAAGTTTATACACACCTTTTGATTAGGGCACAACTTGGGTTGAGGTGATCCCAAACTTAGGCTACAAAACTCAAAAAAGAGTGTTGTGTCTTTTTTTAAGTCCAAGCATAAAAATCCAAACGGGTTGATCCCAATTTACAAATTAGTTTTGAGTCATGGTTTATGTAAACACAAACCCAAGCCCAATTTTCTCAATTTATATTCATATAAAATATATTAGATACATCACCTAAATAATGGAAAATTTCACATATACCTATGAATTGTAATCATAATTTCACTTATACCTATGAATTTTTAAAAATTTCACATATAACTACCAATTTTGTCTAAAATTTCACTTATATCCATGTTATTAAAAATCCATTAAATCGGCCATTAGCAACCCTATAAAATAACAAATATACTCGAGTTCTAATATAATTGGATATTGGTTTGCTCAAAACTAAAAATTTACATTAAAATAATATGTGATTTTATGGCTATAAAAATGTTAAAAATTCATTTGAATATAAAGTTTTAGTAATAAAATCATAAATATGGATGGGCATTTTCTTCAGTTTACTGGAGTGCAACGGTCCCTTTAATGGATCTTTAATGATACAAGTATAAGTGAAATTTTAGGTAAATTTTGTGAATATATATAAAATTTTTGAAAAAATTGTGGATATAAGTGAAATTAGATATAAAATTTGTGGGTATATATGAGATTTGCCCCATAAATAATACTTCTTCATATTTAAGTATTTTATATTATTTATGCTTCTGTTTGAATTCATATGTGTCATGTTGAAATTTTATTTTCACTTATCATATTATTATTATTTACCACTTCCGGTACCTAGGATCAATAGTTCAAGAGAACGAGAAAATCGAGAAAGATATAATATATAGAATTCAAGCAGGATGGAAGAAATGATGAAATGTATCAAGAATTTTATACGCCCATAGAGTTCTAATCAAATTAAAAGAAAAAAATTATAAGACTGCAATTAGACCTGCTATGCTTTATGGGGCAGAATGTTGAGCAGTTAAAGAACAACATATACAAAAAATGAGTGTAACAGAAACGAGAATGTTAAGGTTGATGAGTGGTAAAATAAGAAAAGATAAATTATGAATGAAATAATTCGAGAAAGCTTAAAAGTGAGATTGATTTATTATAAAATGAGAGAAAATAGATTAAGATGATTTGGTTATATTAAACGAAGGTCTAAAGTAGCACCGGTTAGGAGAACAGAGTCTATCTAAGTAGAAGATGGTAGGAGAATAAGAAGAAGACCTAAAAAAATATGAATGGAAGTAATTAAACAAGATTTAAAAATATTATAAATTACAGAAAATTTAGTCTTAAATCGCCAAAAATGACACAACAGAATCTATACAGCCGACCCCATGTAAGTGGAAAATGACTTATGATGATGATGATGATGATGATATTATTATTATTATTTCACTGACATGATTTATTGTATTATATTTTCATATAAAATTTGAAACATATGGATCTTTTCCGATCAATGAAACTTATCGATCTTGAGCATAGATCCTTAACTACTGGTCTGAAATTTGGTCATTTCTTTAAAATGACTTAAATATTTATGTATTTAAAAATTCAAAATAAATATATACACGTATCTAAAAATGGTAAAACTTACTTTATAGATTAAGTATAATTAGATTAACATGTTTATAAAAAATTTTAAAAATAAAAAATATATTTTTTGACCGATCTAGATTTCGAACCGTTCGTTAATGGTCATTCAGCATCAATCTTAACTTAAATAAGAACTCATCAACCTGAATTTCAATTTAAACTTGATTTATATCAATAGGTTTAGGCTTTAGATTTTATATTCATGGTTAAAGTCAAAGTTTATATTTTGTAAATAGAATTCGACTACAATTTAAATTTTATAAATAGAGTTAGAATTAGAATTTAAAGTTTATAAATAGAGTCAAAGATAAAATTTAAATTTTATAAATAGTATTACAATTAGGATTTGCATTTTATAAACGCGGTTAGTGTTAGAGTTAAAGCAAACTTAAGTTTTATGAACTCAAATCTTCCCTCTAATTTTAATATTACTTGGCATTTTAATTAATTAATTATTCTACTTTTTTACTATTACATTTACATTTCAATCACTTTTCATATTTTTTATATAAATTATCTTATCTATTTTTTTTTACTCGGGATTATTATCCTATTGTATCATATCATGCTCTCACTTTCTAAGAAAAAAGTCCAATTTTTTTTTTTCACTTCTTAACAAACGGCCACTTGCTATTATTTAAAGGGACCTCAGAACAACAGTATTTGTCCTTCTTCTTCTTTTTTTTTCTTTTTTTTTTATGCTTCAGCATTTGCATTTTTGAGAGAGCATTCACGGATCGGGTGGCATTTATGACTTTCACGTGCATACTGCATTGAACTGCGCATGCATGTAGCTTGAATTCCGGCTTGTCATGCTTCTACTGTGTTAACCATTAAACAATTCCCTCATTTTATCCACGTGGCGCGAACCATGGACCAGATTTTAAATTCATCTTAAGTCGCACTCTCCATTTCTCCTTTTTTATTATTATAGTATATCAAATTATCAATAGCAATCAATCTGGTCCAACAGAAAATTTATTAAATTTTGGTCAAAATTAAATGGTGACTAATGGCTATAGAATGATGCAATGTGTTTAGACGTGGTCCAAAATTGAGGGTAATTTTCAAGTCCCAGACAATAATAATACTTCTACTCTCATTTTTTTTTGCAGTCGCAAACTTTGGATTTCTGGTGACGGAAAATTTAATCAGGTATTATTTAAGGGGGCAATTGTTAGTTATTTTTCAAATTTTAAAAAGGGTTCAGCTTCACATGGATCCCGTCATGATTTTATGTCATTTATTTTAATGTCCTTACTTCTTCACAATATTAATTATATATATATATATATATATATATATATATATATATATATATATATATTTCAGTTTAAGCTTTAGCTAAAATCTTAAACTTTTATGGCTGACACTGCCTACCTTAAAGCTTGCTTCAACAGTTAACTACCAAAGAATTCTATCTTTTTATTTATAGTTTTCTCAATGCGTAACCACCCAATAAAGAAATGACATGAAAACGACACTGATCGAAAGTTTTCATGAATAGATTACCATCGGCTGTCTGAGCTGTCTCCCATTTATTACTAGTTACTAGGGGATGTTTAGTAATGTGTAAAATAATGGAATTGTGATAAATGGTGGGAAATAAAAAAAGAATATTTTGAGAAATGTGTGATTGATAGGAAATAATATGGGGTATAGTTGGAATAAATAGATTTGTTGTATGTAGTTGATAGAAAAAATGATTGGAATGTAGGGGTAAAAATGGAAAAAATAGTATAATTGATAGAATAATGATTAGTACTGGGAAACTAAATACCATGAAAAAACTATGGTTCCCATAATAGCATGTTAACAAACGTCCCCTAGGCCGAAGCTGGAAAACACTGTATATATGTATATCCACAGTGTGGTGTGATGAATATTGTCTTCCCAAAGTCCTCCGGGCAGCAAAAAAGATGGAGCTGCCTAATAAATCCCCATCGCTAAAAATCCAACGACTGCGAGCGTCAAAATTTTTTTTTTCTAAGGGTGTGTTTGGTTACACACAAAATATGTCAATGAAAACTTTTCAATCAAAAACTTTTCACTTCCCATAACTACCTTATTTTTAATTATTTTTTCACATTTTCCTATATAAACAACCCTACTTTTTAATCATTTCCACACAAATACCCATACAATTACCATATTTATTTTAACTTTATTTTATTTACACCTCATTATTATCCTATCATGTCACAACATTTTATATCAACTTGAGAACTTCTATTCTCAAACTTTTTTTTATCAACAAACTTTTTTTTATCAACGCACCCTGCAAAAAATCCAGCGACTGAAGGATGACCGGCACGAATCCCCTCGCTAGAAGTCATAATACAAGGAAAAGGACCGAACGGTCCAAAATCCGGATGTAGAGGAGTAGCCCGTAGCCGAGCCGATAGAATGACACGTAGCAAGCGGCGGGGAGGGAGAGGGAAGGGAAGGGGCAGCACCCAGCAGCGAGGAAAACCAGCCCCAGCCAGAGGAGTCTCGCAGGCTCGCTCTCTCTCTCTCTCACATTCACTCAGCCTCGGGATTTCAAAATACACTGTAGTATTTATTCCTTGGGGAAATTCCTTTTGTCCCTCTCGTCCTTTCGCTTTCTCTCTTTAACAGCCGGGGCAGATTTGGAATGATGGTCATTCCTGCACACCCAACAGATGTGCACTGCCCTTCACTGCACAAGGAATGATGATGAAGCCTACTGGGGCCGCGAGCGCAGATCCCTCAACCCTTCCCGCCCACACCCACAGCTTCTCACATCTTTTTTATTCTAGTCCCATCCCATTCCTAATTTCCCACCCACCCCTCATGCTTTGGAGCTTATTCTTCTATCCCCCCAAATGAGATTAACATATAAGCGTGTCCAGTACAGAAATTCCAAATTCGCAATAACCATTTTACGAGTACTTTCGTGATATTAATTTGAATCCGGCGAGAGTATGGGCCGGGGGCAATGCGGCGGTGTGGATATACAGGGCTCGCGAGATAGAGAGAGAGAGAGAGCTTCGAGGACGCCGGTTTCCTTGGCGTGTGCAGAAAAGAATGCATGGGGAGAGGTGAAGATTGCGATCGGCATTGATTCATTCAACTGTGGTGCTATTATGCGCTTGTACATGCTGCGTCCTGCACAGTAGATACTCCCAGCGCTCATTGCCAACTCATCCCGACCGTCCATTTCTCCTGATCGCAATTTCAGTCCCTAAAAATTTCCACGTTCTAGAATTTCAACGGTCTGGATCTATAGATCCCACATCGGAACAATGAAGGGGAAAAGTAGTTGACTGGACCCCCACTAAGGATGGGATCATTTGAGATATGGGTACGGTTTGGATTATTCGGAGGTGGCCGTGTTTCATTCAAAGGTGAGGAGCTGGCTGATCGAGTATGACGTGCATTATCCCGAGTAGAATGCGCAGTTGCGGGTTGAGAATTTTTCAACGATGGGTCATGTCTTCTGATCATCTCATGTATGGGCCCATCTAAGTGACGTAGCCTACGTTCCTCACGTCCCTGATGTGCTCTTTTTATTAACTATTCAGGGTCTATGGCCCCTTCCCTATATAAGGGGGAACTAGGGTGCTGCTATTTGATAAGATGGATGGGTCGCTTTTCATGCGCATGCAACAGTTCACTGTACACGTGGCCAGCGTATTCATTTATAATTTATCTCAACCGATGAATTGATGAACGGCCCAGATCAAAGTAATGAGGGGCTCCACTCTCTAGGTACCAGGTATATTCTATGAGGTGGGAATATTGAAAGGTACGAGACGAGGTGGGAATAGAAGCGAACAAGCCCCTGCTGCAACTGCAGGGAGTCGATTTGAAGTGGGGCCCACGACATTTATCTCATGCATCATCATCATACAAAATCGATAGTTCGAAGACTTCGATCGGCTGGGGGTCGGGCCCACTGGCGGGGCCATGCATGCACATAAATTTGGCTTGGCAGTGGTAATCATGATTGCTAAAGCTCAAAGCGAGTGCCCGGCCGGCCGCATTAGAGTGGACGGCGAGGTTGGAAAGACCGTGGTGAGAAAATGACAAAAATATCTCATTATGGAGCGACAGCCATGCAGTGGCGGAGGGCGCAAGCTCAGCTTCCTGGTTAATCGCTAAAAAACGCAGTAGAATCTCCTCATCAGTGTTCTCAAAGCCGGATTGGAACGGAACGTTCAACCGGTCTGAACGGGGTTTCCTGGTTCAATCGGTAGATAACCGGAAAGACCCAGGCTACTTTCGTAGCCAATTCCTCCCCACCGGTTTGATTTTATCAGGACTTTGGATCTGGAATTTATCCGTCAGTTCTCCTTCCCCGTGCATGTTGGTCTTTAGTGATGATTGGTGAAAAATAAATTTCAACTATAGCATTTCTCTAACATCTTTTGTTTAGTTAAAAAAATTTAAGTTTCATTAGAAAGATGCGCAGACGATATGTTTACTCGGAAATATACATTTACTTATAAATTATAAGAACTGTTTATATTTGTTCACATATACATTATGATGTAATAATATTTTACAAAATTATTTATCCATGTCAAAATCATATTCTAAACGGTTTAGGTGTTAAGGATATAACTTTAAAAAAGATATTTAATATCCAAATATGTTAGTATATTTATTTTTATATACTTTGCAGATAGTATGATACGTAATGATGCTAAATAAACGATGAAAATTTTCTAGCTAGATAAATATAATGAATAAAGTGAATTTTTCTGTAATCATTAAAGTGGGCCAACATGTGTAATGTTTTATTAAAACAAGTTATACAGAAGCAGGCTACACAGAAGCGTAATTCTTTATCCCTAACTATCCAAAGTTAACTTGGGTTCTACCTTATTATGTATATTTTACGAAAAAAATCTTATTTTAAATATTATTATTTGTATGAGTTATCATCCTATGTGGTTGCATAGAATGGTCCCGTGCAATGAGCCAATTTTCTACTTTTCTACTTAAAACATATTTTTATTAAATCTAATTCATTATTAAAAATATTTACAAATATGCATAAATTGAAAATAAATATAACATCTGACTCCTGAAACAAATACCTATTGATAAATCTTACTACTAATGCGAATTTTTGAAAAACGATTTGATTGGTTGAACATGGAATGTCCATATTGGGCATTCCATTTTGGGTTGAAGAGTCTCTACGGTTACTTGGGATGTGCCAGGCTATTATGCCGGTCAATGCATGCAACGTCCCACGACTTAATGGCCGGAAATTCCACAACGATGGTCCTGACACTCCGACATTCCGGGCCCACTTTTTGACAATGCTAGCCGTCCATCCCTGAGAAGTCGCTATTACTACCAGCCCACCGGAAAGTGTTTTATTTTATTTTTTTTTAAAAATAATAAATAAATACACCCGGAACATCAAACACGACAGAAAAGCAACCTTGGCACGTATGAGCGAGTGCGCCTGTTAGAGGGCTGGGCGGTCACGGGAATGCTAGAAGGGAAGGGATGGGGAGAATCGACGAAAATGCCCTGAAAAACGAAGGTAATGATGGCGCCAGTGATGCCTGGAGGGGAAGGAAGCAAAAGGACAGCGTGGGTATTAAAAAGGTCATCATAGCGTTTCATCGATTGAATTAAAGATCAGCAGGGCAACAACGATGCTCTGATGGGGTGCGTGTGGTCCAATTGCATGCATGCACTCAGACACGTAGTAGAAGATGCTGCTGCTGCCGGCCTCTCCTCCTCCACCTCCTCCGTGTACTGTAGCATCACGCCAAAGTCCATAGCATGCGAAGTCGTACAAAAATGCCACCAGAATAAGTCGGAGTTCCTGTATCATTCTTTCGATTTTTGGAAAAGCCGTTCGGCTCATTATTAGCGTGTTTGCGAAGTTTTAAAATTTTTGGATAAAATTTTTTTGATATAAAAGTTGTTAGATTGAAAGAAAATATTATGACAGGGTATGAGTAATAATAATGAGAAAAAAGAATAAAGTTAAAATAGATATATTAGTTGTATAAGTAGTTGCATAAAAATGATTGAAAAGTAGGATACTTGAATAAAAATAATTGAAAAGTAGAATAGTTGTATTGGAAGATATAAAGAAATGATTAAAAAATAAAATAATTATAGAGAGTGAAAAGTTTTAAATTGAAAAACTTTAGCTCAATATTTTTTACTATTTGCCAAACACACCGTATATTTTACTATAATCACAATAACTATTTTTTAAAAAAAAGAATTATCTTTTTTATTAGTGTACATTTACACTCATCTTAAATTTTATTACAATAAAATTATAAGAAACTCTCACAATTGGCAAAAGAGAGATTACATACTCTCGAATATCATTGAGAGAGATAACAAGTCCATTTTATCAACCGGTGACAATAAACTTCCACTAAATTAATGAAGAGATCACGACTCCCATCAACTACATTAATAGAGATTCGACTAAGCATGGTCGCTACTAACCGGGCTGGGACTAATATTACCTGTTAAGCACTTTTATAGTTTTTTTATGGTATAAGAATATTTTTATATTGGATATGTTTTGAATGAAATGGTTTTAAGAATGAATCGGTTCTAAGTGATCAGAGTGCATATCCAATTGCACTTTATCAAAGATAATAAAATGTTTCATACATTTATACTAAAAATATGTACTACAATAATGTCGAGTATTAAAAATGGAAAGTAGTCACAGAACAAGTTGTTAATAGACTATGATTTTATCAATGAGTTTCAGACTGTTGTTAAAGATATTAAATTTTGTTACTAAATATTCATAACTAGCATCGAATTATATTTTTTCGTTACTAACTCTTCTTTTTAATGTACTTTGATTAACAAAATTATATAACTTCTAAAATTAAATGCTAACAGATTCTAAATTTTTAGCAATGAATAAATTCCATTGCTAAATGTCAATATTCTTGTTGCAATACATACCACGCCAAATGGCGTGCTACTTTTTATGTTAAACATAAAAATTTACGGACATTAGTCATTTTGAAAAATTGTGCAATCGACCTCTCTCAATTAACTACTATAAGAAAGAATAACATTAATTTATCTACAGCGGTATAATTTTTTTTTCAAGAAGACATCAATTATATATTATGAAGTATAGATAAGATGATTCTCTCTTTAATTCAATGGTTTTCATACAACGAGGAAGAAAATATTAAACAACACATAAAGCCACCTCCTCACCCCCCCCCCCCCCCAAAAAAAAAAAAAAAAAAAAAAAACGCTTAAACACTCCCCTAAAAATTCCGAGAGCTAAGCCAAAAAGAAAGGGAAGCTAAACTATACAGTATTCCCGAATTCCAAATCCATGTTTAAGGACTCTTTTATACACGATGGAGGACTACCCCACCAACTCCATGTAGAGCTTACCTGGCAAGTTCATGGGCTACTTCATTTCCCTATAGAAGAATATGCTTAAAAAGAACCTGCATAAAATGGGAACAAACGTATCTAATATCCTCAATAACATGCTTCAAGCTGGTTAAAAGTATACTTATTTCCTCAAAAGGAGGTTGATAAGAATCATTGAGTCACTTTTGATCTCCACATACCTCACACTAGATCAACAATCCATTTGATGCCTAAAAAGAGACTTCTAGCTTCCATCCACATTAGGTCACCGGTATCTCCAGTGGAGCAACACTTAGCTACCATAAATTTTCTATACCAACCTTTTAAAATTGCATTAAAACCCAATAAATGAGTTTCAATTCTACACCTCGTATCCACATTGAGTTTGAAAAACCTGGTTTTTGCCACCTTATAGGACTTCCTATTAGGTCTAGGTGCCCATTGCGAATGAGATTTGCGGAGAAGACATGATGTAGGTATGGGTTGCTCCACAAAATTATATCCCTTAGATCAATGGGCTATCCATATGCTATCCACCTATTCTTCCTAAATCAAACCCTCCAACAAAGGTAAAAGAAAAAAAATATAAAGGGTATTTTTTGTTCAGCTTCCCAAGATAATGAGCCACCTCTCTCATGTCATCACCAATTAGTCGACAGATAAGATTAAGACAAGAACCTAAAATAGATTCTGAGTTTTGCTGTCATTCCAAAGTAAACATGTTGCATGTTCCGCTTCTCAATCGTGGTTGCATAAGGAGTAGTGAGTATTTCTACATGTATTGCTACGAATAAAATTTTTTCCCACCCATCAAAGATCTTGACACTAAAATGCTCCAAATGTCTTTTTGAAAGAGTGACAAAGGGCAACGCAAAATATCACAAATGGATAGTATTTGCATTTTGACAAATTTGACATATTCACTACACGAGAATGTAGTATATGCGGCTAATCTTTTTGCAAGAAAAATTTTTAATTAGGCTACAATTGATCATACGTAGCCAAATTCTGTATTAATTGTAGTCAAAAGTTTTATTACTATTTGCAGCCAAATATTAGTGATTTTACTTTATGTATACTTTTAGTTGCATTTGATGTAAAAAATGCTACAGTTAGTCATATATGTTTGTTCAAAAGTAATCAATTATTTATAGTTAAATAAGTAATCGCAGCCAAGATATATCTAGCTAATAAAACTCAATATACATCATACGTAGCAAAAAAAAATTAGCTACATTAAGTAGAATTTGTTGTAGTATTATGATTAGATTTTTCACAAATTTGCTATTTGTATAGCATGGTTTTAATAGTGATCAAGAAAACCCCAGGAATGCGTCATAAGTAGCTTTTTTCTTAACATACTGTGTTAAAAAAATCATTAATGGGTTTTTTCCCCGCACCAGCCTAATGAATATGGGTTAAAAAAATTCGGTTTTTGAGTTCTACACAAAATATCGTGCGTCAAATGTTTGGATTTTCATTGAACGGAGTAATCAACGGGGAGCTACTAAATATGAACGGCTTGGATCTACGTGGAAAGCAGTACATGCGTGAGTACGAACGTTCGTAGGTCACAAGGCCATCAGAGAAACATGGTATATATAAATATGAGTTAGCGAGCAAAACAGGCGTGGGATTAGCTAGCTCAGCCCGCCTCGTACCCTTCACAGTTCACACTCCCGCATCCCGTCTCTATCGGGGATTTCATCAAAAGTCATAGCGTTTGACTCGGATGAAAATTCCTTGCAAATCGAGATTGAAAAGGCACAACACGTGGGGCCCACTTCTCCTCCCTGCAAGGGAGGTATGGATTGAAAAGAGGTAGTATGAGAGCGAGGGAGACCTTCTCTGGTCTCTGTGGGCCCATCCAGGGTCCCAGGGAGGGAGCGAGAGTAGCTTCAATAAGATTTCCCCCGTGGGAAATCTTTTAAAAAATGTGATTTCTTCTTATTTTTTAAAAAATAAACCATACAATAGATTTAAAATGTAATTTTGACAGTTGAGAATAAAAATGATAAAAATAAGATTATATTAATTAATAAAATGTAATTGACGAATTTCAATGCTAGTTGTAGTTTTAACTATAAATAATACATATGATGCAATTTATATAATCCAAAACCTTATATAAGTGTAACAAAGTCTCTCTCTCTATATATATATATATTATTAAAATTATATCATGCCATTTTTATGTGATAATTTTTTTTTTTTTTTTACATTTTTACTTATTTAATATTATATCAACATCTGAAATAGTTAGATGACATTAAGAGGGTCACGAAATAATTAGATCAAGTGTGGGTAGGTTAGTCAATGACATTAAGAACCTGAAAGAGCATTTTGAACAGATTGTATTTTTGCATGCATTTAGAACAACAAGAAATTTTTGTGCTCACATTTTAGTAAAATGAATCTTGAGGCAGGGTTTGGTGAATATAGCTGGGAAAATGAACCCCCTGATTGTATAAAGGATATCATCTTTAAAGATCTTTTTCTTTTGGTTTAGGGAGTGGCCCCCCTCCCATATGTCTCAAGGAAAGGATATAGATATATGGGGCTGGGAGCCGCTCCTGTGCTTCTATCAATCTCTGTACTTCGTATTCATAAAAAAAATAAAAATAAAAAATCTGATTTGTATAGAATTTATTGTTAACGTTCAAAATAATTTGTGGTTAGATTTCTAAAAATCAATTAAAAAAATATAATTTTTCTCTCACGGAAGCCCGTCCCAAGAGGGAGGGAGGGAGGGAGGGGAGGCTGCTGGATTAAAAAAAACTCTGGGGGGCTGCAGTCCAGGTTTGCAAACGGGTTAAGGTTATCGGTTCAGAGTCAACAGAATCCGGCGCTATAGCATCACTGTCGTAGAGTGATACCAAGAAATCCGTTACTAAAACATATAATTTTACTACAAATCCAAAGTTCTATGTACACGTTTTTTTCAACTGTCACCTATATATATATATACACACACACACACATGTTTTTTCCAACTGTCCAAAAGTAAAAGACTAAATAGTTTAATTTATAGTAACAATTTTTAATTTGACTAAGATCACAAAGAATGATGGTCATAAATTTAGTCGGCACAATCTCCATATATTCTTGAAGGTCGATCAGAAGGTATCAACATTTACCTGCAACCATGCACATAAAGTCCGGACAATCGATCAAGAATTTTACTTTTTGAGGGTTTCATTCGATGCTTGGATTCAATATATAATAGCTGTCTTTTAATATAATGGTAATTTGGAATATAAATAAATCTTAAAGCCAAATTATTCGATAGACAAAGTGGCACCACGATTTTTTTATATAAAATGACACCAAGATTTTTAAATTTTCAAGAGCGTTAAATTTGATAAATTTATCCTAATTAATCTCAAGAAGCATGAATTTACATTAGTGATTAAAACTCCTTTTCGTTATCAACTGTTTTTACATCTGAAACGGAATATTAACTTGTAATTGCTTAATCTATTTTAAGAGAAAATATACAGGTGAGTTAAAAGTATTTATAAATTAATTCTATAATTTTTTTTTACTGAAGATTAAATTTTCTGGCAATTAATCTTGATACACTGAAGTTTAAGCGGTTGAGCTTGAACCTTATTTAATAGCTTCGGTACAAGGATACATACTAGAAGAAATTTTTTTATACGCAATTATGTATCTATATCAGTATATAAATTTGACACAAACAATATTAAATGCAGACAATTTAAAATATTTGTAATGAACCCGTAGCAATATTTGCAGCCAAAGAGAATTCTCTGCATATAATGTTAAATGCAACCAAATTTTGGGTGCATATATATATATATATTATAACAACTCATATTACATTCAACCAATAACAGCCCACACAAAGAAAATTGCAAATACTCCTTTAAACTGGAGGAAACAGAAAAACTCACACCACTTAAATTGAGAAGAGGAGAGCTAGAACTCATGACAGCTAACAATGAGTCCGGGGTACACTCCTGGTGGCATTTGATGCATATATTTATTTGCTGCAAAAGGACAACAAATGAACTTAAATTATATGCAGACAAATTGATTGTTTTATTAAGAAAATTTGCTGCAGTGATTTGGACCATGACCGTTTCCGATTGAACCGGTTAGACAGCCGGATCAGATATGATTTTCGATAGCATTTACCACATGTGATGACTTATGAGGTATGACTAGAAGGAGCCCAGACGCAACTTCAAATGACTTCTATTTTCTCTCACGTAGCCACCCTGAGTAGACTTGGGACAGCTGGAATGGTTGGGTTGCAACCACGAGCCCGTGATTTGGGCTGACAGCGGTTCAAATTAATATCTACCTGAATTCCATGCATGAGTTTAAAGCATCTTACGTATTAATTAATATTAAGAGTAGTTAATCAGAGCATTAGTCCAGTGGCGGGTAGGCTCCCACTATAATGTAAGATAATAATAAAAAATATATATTAAGATGATTTTGTGAATTGTGAGTACATATCTTTGAGCAGATAATAAAGAATTTCATGCATCTTATGTCTGCACGTAGGTAGGACAAATAAAGGATCCCAAATAATCAAACCAACTTTGGACGGCCGCAGATCGATGCACCTCCATGAACAAATTAATTAACCATTACCAGATTCCATTCCCATAAACATGAATGTTTAAGAGTCAAAGAACACAGTCAAAGAATTACAATTATTGCTCGTGCTGGGCACGTGAAAGTCACAGTCGAAGGACCAGATTATAGCTGGCGGTTTGGGCAGAAAACAATATATAATATGTATATTTCTATTATAATTGGAGGGGATTTGGTTGCATGTCTAGCTTTCTCCAAAGTTAGGTATTTGACAAAGTCCTTTCACTGACTGGCACAGTACTCGGTAATTTTCATGAAGTCTTCCATTCATTCCTTAGGGAATGAATACTGGCTTTGTTTTCAAAGACCCCAAATCATAGACTTCCTTTACAAAGAAATGCCTTGATTTTCAAAGGCCCACTTTCTTAATCATAGACTTTCTTGGATCAGTAATACATTGAATAATGATTCTAGGTACAGCTAATGTAGTTACTCATTAGTATATATTCAGCTGCTAATGTAAGCTAATCAAAACGTGCTGCAGATGTGGCACTTGTATGGATGGATAACACCCACGGTTTTTTTTAGGAAATAGAGTCACCACCTAATAAGTCCAAACAACGCTTTTAAATTAAACACCTAACACCTTCTTTGATTAAGCCATTTTCGTTAATTTGGCTGCAATCCGTGCCAACCTTTTCTGGGTCTCATAATCACATCTAAGAAAACGTTTTTTTTTTTTTGCCTTACGTACTTAAGATTCAATGAATATCGTAACCAAGTTTTCGAGGCCGCCCAATTTTTACTATTTTCAGCAATTATACTTTTTCTTGCCGTAGTAATTTCTCAACAGGAATCCCCCATTTTGTTCAAAAGAAACCTTTTTCTTTTCTTTTCTTTTTTTCAAAAAAATCTTATGGTTAATCTAGTCAGTCCTATTCCATGAATCTCTCAAATAGATAATTTGCAATTTTTACTTTGAAGTACGAGTTTTCAAAAACACCAGTACTTATAAACTTTTCTTTAGAAAGCACCCTCATTTATAAGCAACGAATAGAAATCAAAGTTTACCCGGTTCAACAAAACTTTGATCAGATTCTTTTCTCATCTAAACATGATTGGAGTCATATTATGTTATCCTTAAATTGTGTTACTACTAATCTTAACGGCGGCTAAGGTGAATTATGGAGATAAACTCGAAAAATTGGATATGTATCTATTTACTTGGATGTCAAGATCAAATGGGGGAAGGATTTAAGTTATCATTAGATGACTTGAACATCTGTAATAAGTAATAAGTGGGTAAATTGATTTAAAAGGTTAATCAATCAAACTCTATTTCGGTTAGGAACAGTAGTGGCTGAAAAAAACAAAGTTCATGAATAAAGATGTTTGGCAAAAATAAAATAATTACATGATAAAATTGTAAACACGATGGGTAGGCAAATGAAAGTGGGTTGCGTCTTGCTAGCCCAAGTTAATATATAGTTTTTAATCTTATTATTTTTATAAAAAAAGATTTTTTTTTCAAGTGTATTAATTCATATAACAAATTTTACAATTTTCAAATACGAGCAAGTATTTTTTATTTTCTAGAATCAACAATTTTAAGGTTAAAAATAAACAAAATGCAACACATTTAAAATTGTAAAATTTGATATACAAACTAAATACACTTAGAAAAGTATTTTCGTCAAAGAAAACTACCTTTTAGTATAAGCTTATGAAGGAAAGAACATGTGATGATCAATGCTAAAGATGAATTTGTCAAATGGCGACCAAATATGCTGGTGCCTGGTGCATGCATTCATGCATAGATATCTGTTCGAGGTCAAGCACGAAATCTCTCTTTCCCGCGCCATTTGGCCACCTAACTCAACCACCAATCATGGCAACGCATCTTACCTAGCGACGCTTTACAGCTTTCTGCTACAGTGATAGCGGAAACTAGAAAGGGCTCCCTTTGGCCAACTTCGATGACTATCCAATTTACTCATTTCGTTTTGTGATGGTACTAAAATTCAGCTATAGAGTTATTTATCCATATGCAAAGTTTTTTAGCTGTCTTCTGAAAAGGATACACAAATTAAACAACTTCATTACTTTGATTTCACAGTTTGTGCCTAAACAAATATTGAATTTGGATGAAATGTGATTTCTTAATTAAAGAAGTAATTTTAAACGCAACGAGAGATTTGATTTTGATTTAATCATGAAAAGAGTGATCTAAAATGGGAAGAAAATAGAGGAATCTTCAATGGTATAGATGTATGATTATATTGTATATATACTTAAGTTACGATATTCATTATTTTTTTATTTTTATTTTTCTTTATAAACTTGTTTTTTTAAGTATATTTAATTCATATGCCGAATTTTTCATTTTACAATAATTTTACGTATTTATTTTTAATTTTTGAAAATCATCAATTTTAGGGGTATATAGGTCACTTCTCACCCCTTAAAAAACTTGATTTTTAAAAAACTTGATTTTTAAAAACAAAAATAAGTATGTAAAAGTATTGTAAAATAACAAGTTAACTTGGTATATAAATTAAATATACTTAGGAAATATATTTATGTAGAAAAAAATAAAATGAAATAAAAAATAAATGTTGTAACTTGAGCATATATACAATATATATTATATATAATCATGCCTTCAATGGTATGGGCACCAGAAAGTATTTCATGCGTGCTTGTGGAATGGTGTTCGGTTAACAACCCATCCAAAGGCCTAAATGCCTGAAACAAAACAGCGATCGACCGTCTATGCAGTAGACTGTAGACATGCTATATTTGCCTGTATACAACGTAGACATGTTTGTGAAATCAGTTGAATATGAATGATGTTCGGTTAACAACACATCAAAAGGACCAAAGGCCTAAATGCCTAAAACAAGACAGCGATCGAGTTGGGTCGGAAAACCGTCATGTGGTAGACTGTACACATGCTTGTGAAGTCAGTTGATTACCAATGATGTTCGGTCGAACAACACATCCAAAGGCCTAAATGCCTAAAACTAGTGGGAAGCGATAGAATTGGGTTGGAAACAAACTTGAATATTGAATGTTTAGACATGCATATATTTGCCTGTATACGGCGCATTGTTGGATTACATACTTGAATTAATCGTTTCGACTCAGCGACGCTGCCTACATCCAAATTTCTGGTCGGATGTGGATTTTTCCCAACTCCAAAAGTACCCATCCAAAATCACCGGATATATCCTGATTGGTACTAGCCCTTGGCGCGCAGACCGCTGGTTATGTGATTGAGTCTCGTGTGGGAGTTATTGTCTCCCAAATAGGAAAGAATTGTAAGGATATGAAATGAGATAAGATTATAAATTTTTGGGACTTGATATGTAATATAAGTTGAGATGTAATATTATAATAATGATAAAAAAAAAAAAAAAGAGAGAGCTGCCCATCCACAGTTTGGGTTTCATTTCCATATATTTCACGAACAAACCATATATTATTATCTCAAATGTTTTTATTCATCCCAAGTATTTCGAGTAGAGTGCAATTTGGTATCGGGTCGGTCCAAACCTGCCCAACCCAATCGGGTTTCAAAACTAAGTTTAAGTTTATTTTTTGAGAAATTTTCAAAATAGACTCAGTTTCAACTTGACTTGGAAAAACCCAAAATAAATACCAAGCTTACATCAACCTAACACCAAAACTTGACCCAGTCCGAACCTGATATACCCCCTAATTTGTTAAAATAATTATATTAGTTTATGTATTAAACATTTTACCTATAATTATAACACAAGTTCTTCCATATAATCATAATTTAATTAAACTATAAAACATTTATTCTAAAATTTAAATGTCATCTACGTTAACTTAATTTGTAAATAAGTACAAAATATATCAACTCTTTAAGATCATCACATACATACCAATTAACTATAAAATATGTCTTACTTTTATGAAACTTGTTTGGATAATAATTTTATATAATCTTATTTATTTTTCTTATCTTAATTGTTAATGGTAAATTCATCATATTCAATGTACTTAGTATCATCTTTTAATTAGAAAACCAACTTTGATCATAATTAAAGATATTATAAGCCATATAGTTATATTTATATGTAAATTATAAATCAATAAGTTATCATAATCAAAAGTATGTTTTAAAATTAATTGGTGAGAATGCAATACCATTCAAACATTTTGTTATTTTCATCCGTAGATTTCAACTTCTATTGGTTTGAAAGCAACTCGAATTTTAATCCGAAACCAAGACCGAAACCTAATTTGAACCCAAATTCTAATGTTAAGATTTGGGTTTCAATTCACTTAAACCTGATGCAACCCAAACCGAATTGCACCTCTAATTCGGAGTAAATAAGTGGGCATCAAAACTATAGTCGACTTAACTAAATCCCATCAAACTTTTATCCGATACTCCAAAAAAAAACCATTAAATTAAAAGGCTAGAGCCTAGAATTTATATGTAGATAATGTAATGTACATATAGATAATTAATATAGCCTTAAAAATAATTTCCATGATTGCTTTATTTTGTATTAACAATATTAAAATCCGATTAGTAAAACTTTTTGTTTAAAAGCTCTATTAATAGCTGCTAGTCATTAGGCGAGATGCTGAGATTATGTTGGGTGAATTACCTTTCCAGAGTCCCTACTGATTAAGCGCCCAATGCAAGGATCACATCAGTAGTACTCTGAGCACGTGAAGATGGGTTTAGAGCATTTAATTGTAAAAACGACGGCAAGCATCCAAAACATCCCAAAAACCAATCCAAATTCATTATTCAAATCACTGGAGCTAATATGGCATTTGAAAGAGAGTTAAAATAGAGTGAGAGAATATTCGTCTTCCTGTTGTTTCAAGAATCTGCCGTTATTTCAGTGTACAATGACAGTAGTCCTACTGACAGCAGCAAAGTGAAAATATTCCATGCTCTAAACCCTTGCTTTCCTGCTCCAAAATATGCGTACGTTTTGTTAGATAAAAATAGACAAGAAAAAAGAAATGAAAGAAAGAAAGTTTATGCAATGCCGACTGCTTGTTGCGGTCCGAGGGTGGATATGGACCATGATCTCAAAAGACACCCAGCTGAAATGATTCTAGCGCTACCATTGGCAATCATCAAAAATGGGCGAAAGCAAAAGATTGCATGCTCCAAATTCAACAAACAAAATCAATTGAGAATATTGCCCAATTGATGTGATTTTTGGGATATTTTCCATCAACAATGGAGATGCGGTATAGTAGTGGTCACATGCTTTGCCATTAAGTACAGCAGATGACCCACCACTGGTCACCATAAATTAAGAACGCCACCATGCCACTGGATACTACATGGGCACAGAATGTTCGACGAGTTTGCAAGACCAAGTAACATGTGATACTTTCTTTTCAGAAGTCTCTAAATACTGAGTTTCAATTCATGTTTGACCATCATTCATGATAATTCAAAAAAATATTACACTAAACAATAGGAACGGCTCTCGAAGTCAAATTGGTATCCAAAAAGTCATTCTATAGTGGACTAAGAAAACATTAGGTAGCAATTCCAGCCGCCACACACTGCCAGATTTAGATCTCTGAGTGCATCAAGAAAGAACTCATCCATTACTCACATACCTTGTGTTGGTGGGAAATCTGTTGGTGGGAAATCAGGGTGGATGAACCTACCTGCATATTTAGAAATGGTATGAACACAACTGTTGATTTAATACACACGTAAAGCAAATGTATTCACCATTCAAATGAATTTGCATGCTCTCGGTCACACTTAAAATAAGAAAGGAATGCATCAACTCCTGGACAATGAGTGCCAGTGTAGCCCATGTTTCTGAAAAACTTGTCTGTCTCCTCAATTTTCATGTGCTGATTCCATGCTGTAGGCCATGCTTTTTGTTCATCCTTGACTGAGACGAGTGTGATACTGATAAGTCTCGGGAGAAAAGGATTGGTATTGTTACAATATCCAAGAAACACTTCTCCAATTCGAACATAAACATGACTATTTTGGTTTTTTCTCCCATTCTTGCTTGTTTCAATTTCCTGAAGTTATAAATCATTTTACCGGTCTAACTCGGAAAAATGAATACATTTTTTATATGATTGTGATCGCGTTGTCTGCCGCTGATTGTTTATTTGTCTCCAATTGCATAGACAAATAAGTCGGGAATTTTCGACAACTTTTTCAAGTCAAAGTCTTATTGAGCTCTTTGGATTGGACTCTTGATCCCAAATTTGTAAGACGAGAAAAGAGCTAAATTTAGTGAATTATGTGAATTATGTGAATTATGTGAATTTGTGAAGCTTAATTCTTTAGAGCATACATTGGTCGCAGAGGTAGCAATATTAACAAATTTAAAACTGTGGCACTCAAAATCCTGTGTCTCACATCACATGCCTGAAATGATTTAGATAGTCAACAATATCAGATTCAGCATCCATCAAACCATGGGATGCCAACTTAGCCTAGGCTAGTTTTACAGTCTTAACAGAGCTACAGCCTATAAGAAAGCAGCCTCACTTGTCAAACCTAGTGTGTGAGCAAATGGTTGGAAAACATTGGTAGTTTTGTGATGGAGAATTCCAGAGATATTCTGCATAATTGCTCCAAGAAATTACAGTGATATCAATTGTTCATATCAATGCTGCGTCCACTTGAACCAGATTCCTTTGGAGCATGAAACTGAGGCAGCATTTGTCTGAAAGGCAATGATCTAAACCCAACCACCAACAGTTGAACGTTAACACAAGTTGCATGTGTCTACTGACACATGGAGTTGCAGTCAGCCTCGCTATTTTGTCAAAGGCTTCCATATATTGAACAAGACATGTAAACAAATAATAATCATCATCATTATAAGCCATTTTCCACCTAAGTAGGGTCAGCTACAAGGATTCTGACAGGCCATTCTTAACGATCAACAATTAAATTCTCAGAAATTTTTAAATGTTTTCAGATCTTGTTTAATTACTTTCATCAATGATTTTTTGGGTATTCCTCTCATTTTCTTACCACCTTCTATTTGAATAAACTGAACTCTTCTAACCAAGGTCATTTCAAGCCTCTGTTTAATATGATCAAACCATCTTATTCTACTTTCTCTCATTTTATCGCCTATTGGCTTCACTTTTAGATTATCTCGAGTTATATTATTTCTAATTTTAGCTTTCCTTGTTTTACTACTTATCGACCTTAACATTCTAATTTCTGCTACACTCATTTTATTTGCATGCTATTTTTTAATTGTCCAACATTCTGCCCCATAAAGTATACTTAGTCTAATTGCAGTCTTATAAAATTTTTCTTTTCATTTAATTGAGACTCGACAATCACATAAAATTCTTAAAGCATTTCATCATTTCTTTCATCCTGCTTAGATTCTATTTATGACATCTTTCTCAATTTTTCATTCTCTTAAACTATTGATCCTATATGCTGAAACTAATTAGTTCTTAGTATTACTTGATCTAAGTTCTTAATTGGTTTCTCATCTAGGTTTTTGCTATTATTGAAGTTGCATTTTATCTAGGTTCCTCATCTCATTTCTCATCATCTAAACAAACAAACAAATAGATAGAAAGCTCATGCAAAGGTAAAGGGTTTTTTGCATTTTGGTCTCTCTAACTATGCGTATTTGCTTTCTAGCCCCATGAATTTCATGTATTTGCTTTTTAGACCTTGTAAGTTTGTGCTATTTGCATTTTAGTCTTTGCTGTTAGAACCTTGCTGTTAACTGCATATATAGTCGACTCATACTCATGAGTCACTCATGAACATGTGTTGAACACGAGTCGACTAATGAGCATGGGTCGTCTAACCTTGTCGTTAATTGTATTTATGAGTTGACTCAAGAACATGAGAATAAGAGTCAACTCATGCTCATGAGTCGACTCATGACACTTAACGGTAAGGTTTTAACGGTAGAGACTAAAATGCAAATAAAGCAAACTTATAGAGTCTAAAAAGCAAATGCATAAAACTCGTGGACTAGAAAGAAAATACGCTAAGTTAGAGGGACTAAAATACAAAAAACCCAAAGGTAAACTATAGTCAAGGAATATCAAATCAATGAAATATATGCCTCCAAAACTGCATGACAAGAGAAAAGGAAAAGACAAGAACTTCATTGACCTGAAGGAACTTGCATTAGCCTCATATTTCACAAAATAAGGGGACCAATTGGTACACCCAACTTTAAGCACAGATTCAATTTCAAAACTGGGGTAAAACACACTCGAGCAGCAACTTAGGTTGGGTGCCAACTACCCACCTACTTGCACATGTTCCTTTTGAACATTATTGTATAATATAATGTAGATATACAAATGGATATTGTGTATATGGGGGGTATGTGTTTTTCCCAATGGTTGAGGGGCAATATCAGACCCACACGTTTCTTTTGCATTTCACCTTCCAAGTATGTAACCTTCCAAATAACTTCCAAAACATTTGAAGGTCATTCATACCGAAAATGCTGCTTTAGCCAAGGTAATCCTTAAATGTTAACTAATCCTCAAGGCCAATTAATTCAGGTTTTTGCACAGATGCCCCTAACGTTTGGCCAATTTGTGCCTGGCACCACAAATTTACCACTTTGCACGCATACCCTCAAAGTTCACAAGTTTTTTTACGCAAGCGAATCCCTGACATTACTGACCGTAAAAAAGTTATAATGTTAGTCATGAGGGGCATTTATTGAAGTGCTCTTCAAAGCCCAAAAGACCTCTTTGGGGATTTTGACCCCAAAATATGTAACCAAAACGAAAATATTAACAGATATAAGAATACATTCATTTAAACAGATTTGCTAGTCATGTTAAAAAATATAACCTATTTTTTACATTTAGGGTGTGTTTGAAAAGTGATAAAACTTTTGATGAAAAATTTTTGATGTGAAAGTTTTTGAAATAGAAGAAAATTATGTAATATGATAAGGGTAATGATAAGGAGTAAAAAGAATAAGTTAAAATAGATAGGTTAAATGTCAGGGTAATTGTGCAAAAATGATTGAAAAATAGGGTACTTGTATAGGAAAAAGTGAAAAAATAATTAATAAATAAGGTAGTTGTGAAGAGTGAAAAGTTTTAATTGAAAAATTTTAGTTTGAAAAGTTTTGTAGGTAAACAATCACCCCATTAGTAAAAAGGATAAAAATAACCAGGCACAAATCCTCTAGTTCAATTCGAGTTTCTAATTCAAGGACCTATACGCAATTGTCTTGACTATATCCACTGCACCCCAAGTCTTTATTTTTGTCTAAGAGCAATGTACACACATTATCCATCCTCAAAACCAGTCTGTAGTAGGGCTGCCTCAACTTTGATGGATGTCGCTAATCTCATCCAGACAATATCAGAGCAGCACCCCAACAATAGATTGGTTTCTTCTGGTTGAGGATTCTATTAATTTTCTGCCAAAAGCCAATGCCATTGTTTTTGCAATGTTGAAAATTTTCTTGACTGCTCGCTAAAATTAGTAGTCTCTGTGCAATTGTGCCATAATTGGAGGGTGTGGATGTATTTAGATCTGTTGAAATTGGTTTATTGAAATCCACTTGGCAGCGTAGAGTATCTGAATAAACCATTTCATCTTCACTCATTTTAATGGAAGGATAAGATGGATCCACCGTTCCCTTTTCTTCATGGATTCAGATTTGTTTTTCAAGTTGCACAACTCCAGCTCAAGATTCACAAAGAGCCAGTGTAGTTGCTGATCTACCATCTTGCCTGTGGTTGAGATTGACAAATAGTTATTTTGGACTTTGAAGGGCATTTCAGTAAATGCTCCTTATCACTGTGACTTTTGCCTTCTTAATGACTTTTTTGACATTCAGGGATGTAATGGAGATGCTTGCAAAAAACTTTGCAAACTTCAGTGGTATGCATGCAAAATGTAAAAGCTTGTTATGCCAAGCATAAATAGAGCAAAGCCAAAAGGTAACTATGCCAAAACCTAATTAACTTTAATCAGGCAGTAAAGATCAATTTCCATTTCAAAATTCTAAAGCGATGCTGTATGTAACTAGACGATTTCCAAATCCCACCAAAGATTTAGCTCAAAATGATCTATCTATTCACAGAGAAGGACATAGTTCTCAAGATGTCTCATCAGAGGCATGTTGGAAAAATCTCATTAAGTTTGCAAGTTTGACAACACTTTAAACTATTGTCTTTATGTGAGGTTGTCAGACCATGATTGTGGACGCCCCCATCTGAAAAGGGAATTTGCAAAATGGGTGGAATAGTAAAGAAGGTCCTCAATCATGGACATTATCTACACACACAGCATTGTACTTTTTTCTTTCTTTCAAAAATTTGAGTGTCACTCTGAAATGAGAAAGTTTCTCATCTTTTGTTCATCATTGTTACTCCTCAGATCATAATTTGGAATTCATGCTTTAACAGATAATAGAATAGAAGACTGTCCACCTATACCCAAAAGAATTTACAAAGCCATCAAACAATGGAACAGAGATAAGTGCTGCATAGCCTAATAAACATCATGCAGAAATTACCCTCAACAGTCCTGTAGCAGTCAGTAAAAACTGGAAGTATTTTTTCTTTTAAAAATTTTAAAGAAGACAATGATGGCCATTGCAGGGGATAAAACAGTCATAACAACGATGACAGAAGTAGAGGCCATTATGCCATTGTTACTGTCTTATAAAACATTCATGTCATCATAGGCAGAGAACAGACTAAGCTACAAAATGAACGTTCATCACAGGTATTTGCACATGCAACTTGCAGAAACTTGGTACGTCAATGGAAGTTTGTGTCTGAGATAGCTTTCTGAAACTTAAGGCACAATCAATCCAGCATCAATTGGTATTTTTTTCAAGATTCTCAAAAGGTATCTTGTTTGGAATTTGCTCCCATGGACTTTTTCCATGAGATCATTAAAGTGCTTGAAAACCGATTTTTTTTTTTAAAAAAAAAAGGTCACAAGTGATAGGCCACCAACAAATGTCTAGGGAAGTCTTATCATCCACCATCCTACATGGTGCCTATCCCAATAAAAACATCCACGTAAGATTAGCTTGGTTAAGAGATAAAAATCGATCAATGAGATGAGAAGGAAAGCTAAGATGAACAAATTACAGCGATTAGTCAAATAGCCGACCATAAAAATCATCATCATCATTAGCTGTTTACCAACCATGTGGGTTCAGCTACATGCATCTTGTTGAACCATTCTTTACAATCATGAACTATGTTCATAAATAAAAAAATGTAAAACCCAAGGGGTTACATGTTGCATCTGGTTTCATGTGAGAAAAGCCCATCGTTCAATTATCTAAACTTTATTAATATCCAAAATTACTCAAATCCCATCAACTTGCTGATCACCGTGACTGCTTCAAAAAATCATAACAATACGAGTCGAATATTGATAAGATTAGATTAATGGATAGATCATTTGTTGACTCACAAATAATCAATATTGATCATCTTAATGGTTGGATCCATCCTAACTAATTATTAGGTACATTGTAGATTTTGTGATGAATTAGGATGTAAAGGAGAAAATGGCAAAATAAAAGACGCAAAAGGACCAGAGAATGATTATGCCAGTGATAGCAGATTGTCTTGATTAGAAAGTTGCCAATTTCTATGGTATCATCTAAAAATAACATTGGTAGCTGAGGAATTCTGGGCTAGCATTTGAAAAGGTATGGGCTTCCTTAAAGTTAGTGCCAACAGTTAAGTCAATCAGGCATAAAGGCTCATATACCAAAAACAAACAAATAAACTTAACAAAATATTAAGGGATAATTTCCCTACTGCTGAGTGTGTACAATAAGCTTGAATTGTTCCGTGCACCCTAGCTGCCAACTGTGAACAACAAACTTGAATTTTCTGTCATGGCATCACCAAACCCATTTCCAAAAGGTAAAGAATTTCGCTCCTAAAGAAAAGGTGTGAAATGGTGCCTAACACCTTTCCTATCGACAGTCCTTGCAAGAAATATGAGGAAGAGAACATAGCAAGGGCCATATTAGGAGAAATTCAACAGTCAATCCAAGAACAGGAATGACTTTCTACTTCCGGTATACTCAAAATCAATTTTAAGATGTGTTTTCGTTATCCTGCAAATAGCGGTTATGACCTGCATTCTCTTTGCACGAATGCTTCCAGAGAATTTTTCACTATGCTGCATTATGGACCAGATATGCTTCTGTGTGCAATCCCAGATGTCCTCCAAATGACCTCCTAATGCCCTCAGATGAAAACATGAATGTGAAGCTGGCAAGTAATGTTGGCCAGTAAATGGTGGCAGTCAGACTGAGTCAGCAGCTGGCAACAAAAATTTATAGGCAGAACTGGCAACTGGCAACAGAATTCATCAGACCACAAAATTTCAACATAAATCAGGTTGCCCTTGTTCAATTACAAATCTGATCAAGTTCAGAATAATCCTTAAGACACAATCGACAAAAACCAAAACCCACATCAGAACTTGAGACAGTAAGATAACAGCTGAATTGATAGATAGAATTTAGGCAGGTGAAATATAAAAGGACGAACTGACCAAGGGGGAATCACGCATTGGCGGTCTTCGGGATCAAGGGGATTCCTTGTTGCTGCTGCTTCTTGAGCTTCTCCTCTTCCCGGATCTTCTGCATCTGCAGCATCCTCTCCATGACGAGCTCGTACTCACATTTCTCGTAGATATGGCGCTCGTTCTCGCACTTCCAGGGAAGGTAGAACTCCGCGGACCGGCACTTGTTGAGGGGGATGAGGAGGTGGGCGCATTGATCTCTGTAGGGCAGAGGCACACGCGCTTCCACCATCTCTTCTTGGGTGGCGATCATCTTCTTCGACGACCCTTTCACTTCCATTCTCCCTGCAATCTCTCCTCCGAACGCTTTGCTGCTGCTTTTTCTTCTGTTTTGGGGCTAAGAACTCAGAATGTTTTGCCTTCAAATTTCGAGTGTGGACTAAAAAAATGTTAACTTACAAATTTTTAATTTAAAATTTTTTACCTTATATAGTTATCTATTTTTTAATTATTTTTTCATATTTTTCTGTACAACTATCGTACTTTTCAATCATTTCTACACAACTACTCACAAGTAATCTATTTATTTTAACTTTATCATTTTTATTCATCATCATTACTTTCATCATATCACATCATTTAACAACTTTTACTCTTTACAACTTTTCCTCAAAAATTTTATTCATTCCCAAACACACCCTCTGGTAGTCCATTATTTTCGGGCTATTTTCATAAACACAAAAAGCATGTTTGACATACATCACCCAAAACACAAAAAACATGTTTGACATACATCACCCAAAACACAAAAAAAGTTTGACACCTTTTAAATAACGGGAATACTTTCATATAACACTTTTCTATATAAAATTTATTTTTAATATTTAATAAAAAACATATTTTATCTATTATATTCACGTGATTTATAGTATTTTGAAAACTTTTTTATTCATCCGTTATTACTCTGCAGGAGTTCTATCTATAAATATATAAAATTAACATAATATAATAATTTAGTATTAAATATTAATTTTCAAATTATTTTTTAATATCTAAAATATTTAAAATATCATTTGCAAGTGCATAAATAATTTTATATAATATTATTATATTTTAACACATAAGTAAATAAATCTAAGTATTTGTCTCGTAATTAATTGAATAATGTTAAGTATAATAAATGAATTAAATTTTCCATCCAACATCGAGAACATAAAATTTGAAGAAGTTATATAAAATTATAAGTAGGCCTAGATAAATAAAATAACATAATTTCATACTAAAATGTGTTTTGATGAATTTATAATTTTTTATTTATCAAGAAAATTTCTTTAAAAAACAATCTTCAAACTCATTTTAATTAAGAAACATCCGACTTTTTAAAAAAAAATCTTCGAATAGGCGTGTTAACCGATTAGGTTGGACGGATTAGAGTTTAATCTTAATCCTAATTTATTTAAAATATCTCAACCCTAATCCGTTTATTAACCCATTTAAAAAATTTCAACTCTAATTCATTTAATAAACGGGTTGGCGGGTTGTTAATGGATTGTATAATAAATAACCTAAAAGCCTAGACTCTAGTAGATAATGATCTCGCAGGGAGAGACGATAGGATATTTTCGGCGTACGAGAAATGAAAATAGTACAGTAATAAGAAAATAAAATTAGGACAACAGTGCACAAATAAAAATGATGTGACTGGAGATAACATGGGGTATATATATATATATATATATGTATCAATTGCGATTTTATACGACGCCTCGCATATTTTCTGATAATGCGACATGGGTTTCTAGCCATTGGATGAGTTTTCATTTCATCTCAGCCGCTGGTTGCGCATTTAATGCAGGGGGCGACGATGTGTATTCACAAAGCTATCTGTAGCTGTGCTCATCAGGCAGCAGGAGCTGGTTGCATTCAATACCCTGCAGAAACTACAACACAGTTGCTGACGTGGCGTTGAGAGAGAAAGCTCAAAGATGGGAGAGATGGCATGGGCGGGAGCGTCCTTCTGCAGAAAATTTTCAGCCAAGTTGCGGGAGAGAAAGTAAAGGGCGAGCACATCCTTGCTACAGAAAATTTTCACAGCAGATGCGGCAGAGAAAGTTAAGGGTGGGAGCATCGTTTCTACATTTTCTCCGGGCAGTGTCCTCAAAGGTATGGCTGCTTCCGAAATTTTTTTTGAATCATTCCTGTTCGACCACTTGATTTATTTTTTTTTGCTTTTTCACAGTTAGAAACTACACATGTAGTGTGAAAAAAAGACGGTTTTGGTTTTTCAGTTCTCTGTTTTGTTTTATTTTCTGCAAGCCTTTTGATTTTTGGAGTTCTTTTGTTTAAAATGCATTGAAAACAACCCGCTATGCAGAACACAACAGGGTGGAAGATCACAAGCTGCGGTGCGTCCCGACAGCGTCCTCAAAGGTATAGCTACTACCGATTTCCAATTTTTCCTGTCTGATTTATTTTTCAAATCATTCCTGTTAGACCATTTAGTTTTTTTGTTGCTTCTTCAGTTAGTAACAACACATGTAGTGTGCAAAAAAGCAAGTTTTGGTTTGTCTGTTCGCTGTTGCGCTTTATTTTTGCAAGCCTTTTGATTTTTTGAGTTCTTTTGATTAAAATGCTTTGAAAACAACTCGCTATGTAGAACACAATAGGGTGGAAGATCACAACACGGACGTTGGACAAGGTCCAAGTAGCAGCGAGTGTTAACGAAACTATAGATGTATTTTTAGTTAATTTCTTTCAATTTATGGCAGTCAATCTTCTTGTCAATTTATCTTCTTCGTAATTCCTTTTCCCACCCTATTGTTAATGCAGTGATTATAATTGTTCTGCTGTCATTGTGGGATGGATGTACATTTTACTTATGTTTGTGTTGGAAGTGTGGGGTGTTTGTTATGTTGGACTAGCTATTCCAGTGGCTTTGGTGGGCTTGTTAGTGATTCTTTTGTTAGATGACATGTATGGCCATTTCTACCGCCTTATGAATCCCACTTGAAAATAGAATAAGTAGCATGTGATTTGCCAAACAAGCTACCTATGGTGTTACTATATGTATGTCCATTTTCATAAACGACTGCCTTTGAAATCCCGATTAAATGTAATGCTAGTAATTCTGGGCCGACCATACCCCAAATTGGAGTTTTGTAGTGTTATCTTGTTGATTGCAAAAGTTTTTGTGTTGTAATATTGTCAAGGAATTGAAAGCATTGTATATTATTCTTTTATCTCTTCCTTTTTAATTATTTAATATGGCTATACATTAGGTCGTCAACAAATGGCTTCCTCTTCACAAAGTAATTGAGTTGATCGAGTGTTGTGTCCATGTGGGCAAGGCTTCTGTGATCTCTTTATGTCCAAGACATCAGAAAATCCAGGCTGATGATTTTATCGTTGCCCAAAAAGAGTAACCAATTTGTGTTATCCATATGTTCTACTTTATAGCTCAATAAAATAGTTTACTTGATTTCATTCTTTTCTTGCATTATGGCAGGGTCTGACAATATGTAATTATTTTTGCTGGGTAGATGAATATGATATACCAATGGTGCAGAATGATATACAAGAGTGCAATTGTGAAGCAGTGAAGAACTTCAAAAAAGAGGTTGAGTTTCTAAAACAAGAGCTTGCTCTAGCTAAAAAGGAGATCGAACTTCTAAAGCAGCAAGCTGAAATCGAAACAATGGTGTCGACTTTCAAGAACATTCGAATGACTCGTTGACAACCCAACTTAGTCGTCCACATGAAGAGTAGAATATATTAGAATCAGTGTTGTTATCTTCTTGTGATTATGTTTTAGGGAATAATTTGTAAACAAGGACAAAAAATTTCTTGGCAGTAAACTCACTTTTTTGATTGTGACTGATTCAATTTTTTATCAATTTATTTCATATTGAATGCCAACACTGCAAAAACTGGACTCATATAGACGTAGCAAATCTACGTTCTTACAAACTGCAAAGAAATCTCATCAAATGCATTTTTTCCAATTATCACAGTATGCCAAAGGATGCTTAGAGAAGTTGGAAAGTTTTTAATTTTCTACGGTAGTTGTTCGACCCAATCTTGTGTGTTCTCACATGCTGACTAATATTTAGAATATCAAAATTTCTAAAATTATGATGTAAATGTTTAGAATTTTGTATGGGTTCTAAATGAACACTTCTCTTTTCCTGTTGGAAGCAAGAATCGTGAAGTGATGGAAGCATCACAACTTCGAGAATGATGGAACCTGTGTTGGATCCAAAGCCATCTTCACTGGTGGAAGCAAGTGACTTTCTGGCATTCAGCTCTTCTGTACGCAGACCAACAAGTAAAAACCGTAGCAGCTCATAGCTGTCCTGTTGTTGATATCCTCTAAATTGTTTGTGGTGAAGCAGAGCTTTGAAAGAAGCTAATTTTAAAAAGATTATAATTACAATGCTTTAACATGCCTTGTACTGCTTTGACATTAGTGTGAAAGCACTGTTGCACTCATTTTCTCAAAAAAAAAAATTTATAAGCAGTGACACAACATTCATATAAAATAGAACATGTGACAACATACAACGTGAAATAGCATAAATAATATGGATATTACACCAGGTTTCAATAAAAAATATCAGTCTAATAATTCTTCAACACTAGACAAGTTCTAATTGACAAAGAAGGACATGATTTTTTAGCAAACTTTCCAATTCAGAGTTGAACCTGCAAAAAGGAAACCATGAATCTTGAATTTGTTAAAATATCTCAGTGAGCAAAGCATATAAATATGTTAAAATAAATGATCCATTCAGTTCTTACCTCTATAAATGGAGAAAAAACAAAGAAAGCATGTAATGTACGACAAAAGGATACGCCATTAAGCTAGGTAGTCACCTGTTAGCAAATAAAATTTTTTTAATATGCATGGAGATTATAATCCATTTAAATATAGTTGTTAAACAAAATATTGAATAGAAATTATCATTTCACCTCATTTGCCTTTTTTTAATTCAGGACAATTTCTTTTGTCATGGCCAATCACCTATTTTCTGCAGCCATTACAATGTCTTCTTCCTAAAGTTGACTGCTCAAGGGGACTTTTAGAGCGTTTAGATGATCTTCCTTTTGTTAAACTCTTCTCTGGTTGGCCCATACTGCTAACTTGAGAATATTGTGTTGCAAGGATATTGCTTGAAATTCCGCTCACACTGTTCGTTACAATATTTCCTTCATGAACAATTATATTGAAGTTGTCGGCCTCAGCTCGCGTTGAATTTCCTATGCCTTCATCTACAACTTCAACCCGTTGTTCTCATGTTGGCTGTGAACACAGATTTGGTAAAAGCAGGGGCCCACTTTTCTCGCACATTATATAAATTTTGAAGCCATGCATTGGTATGTAAGTTATACTTATTGATCATTTCTGTCCAAGCAGTTTCAAATTCGGTACGAGTTGATGACCGATATAAGCATTGATCCCATTTTGACTTGAAAGTTGGATGCATGCTGGTGACATGAGATAACTTCTCTGGAAATTTCTTTGTAATATGCCATAAGCATAGCATGTGCCGCAGGTTGCGAAATACTTCAGCAATTGCACACCCAATAGCTGCATCTTGGCCAGTGATGATGACCTTTGGATGTACTCCTCCCATTGCATCTAGCCATGCTTGGAATAACCATTTGAAATCAAATGTAGTTTCACCACATAGCAAACCTCTTCCCAACAACACGGTCTGCATGTGATGGTTGACACTAACAAAAGGTCCGAAAGGCATATCATACTCATTGGTTTTATATGTTGTGTCAAAAGAAATGACATCACTGAAAGCCATGTAGTCATCTTTTGATGTTCCATCTACCCAAAAGCAAGATAACATCCGCATATTATCATCTACCTGAATCTCATATGTGAAGTTTCCATCATCCTTACTTTTTGACTAAAAAAATCTCACAAGTGCACAACGTCAGTCCCATGCATAGCCTGCCGCTTCCTCCATAATGCATTCCGAACATCTCTCTCTGTGTAACCAAGGTCAGAATAACCCCCTGCTTCAGTCATTAAGAAATTGATGGATCTTGCCACACCTATACCAGATGCTTTCAAGCTGGAAATTAGATGTAATTGATCTGCTCCAATGCTTATGTGTGATCTTAAAAAATGTGCCTTTGTTGGAGTGAAAAGAGGATGATTATGTGCTTCTTCAAAATGAGTAATTTTGTAAATACTCTTTTCCCTTTGTAGTAGTATTGCAAGCCTTGCTGGACATTCACAACGAGTATGTGGACGACGCTTTTTCTTTCTATGACCATTTAAATTAACAACTATCATAGTGGATTTCTTCTGTCCCGCTCTCGAACATATGAACAGACGTCTTGAAACCTCTCCATCCTTTGTTTTATGTTGTTGATCTTTTCGCGTACTAAAACCAGAATACCATGCGTAGGTATTGTAAAACTTATGTGCCTCTTTGACACTTGAGAATTCCTGACCGACACTTGGCTTAAGTTCAAATGGCACATTTGGAATAAAACTAGTTTTGCTAGACTGTTCGGCATCAGTCTCGTGGGGTCCATCCAATTGGTAATTACACCCCACATTTTCTTGGTTAGCCATGCTAGAAAGATGAAAAGTATACGTCATTAAAAATACAATTAATAAATAGAAAATTCTAACAAATCAAAAGATATAAAATATGCTGAGAAAAGGTGAAAAAAGAAATTTTCTTTTTTCTATTCGCAGATAAAATTAACATTAGATTAACTCGTTTTAACGAATTTCATTTTATCAAATCGATAAAAATCAACAAAAAAACTAAATGGTCTAACAGGAATGATTTGAAAAATAAATCAGATAGGAAAAATTGGAAATCGGTAGTAGCCATACCTTTGAGGACGCTGCCGGGAGAGCTTGCCTGTGTTAACACGCACCGCAGCTTGTGATCTTCCACCCTGTTGTGTTCTGCATAGCGGGTTGTTTTCAACGCATTTTAAACAAAAGAACTCCAAAAATCAAAAGGCTTGCAAAAAATAAAACACGACAGAGAACCGAAAAATCAAAACTGTCTTTTTTTCACACTACATGTGTAGTTTCTAACTGCGAAAAAGCAAAAAAAAAAAAAAATCAAGTGGTCGAACAGGAATGATTCGAAAAAAATTTCGGAAGCAGTCATACCTTTGAGGACGCTGCCCGGAGAAAATGTAGAAACGATGCTCCCACCCTTTACTTTCTCTCCCACATCTGCTGTGAAAATTTTCCGCAGCAAGAATGCGCTCGTCCTTTTCTTTCTCTCCCGCAACTTGGCTGAAAATTTTCTGCAGAAGGACGCTCCCGCCCATGCCATCTCTCCCGTCTTTGAGTTTTCTCTCTCAACACCACGTCAGCAACTGTGCTGTAGTTTCTGCAGGGCATTGAATGCAACCAGCTCCTGTTGCCTGATGAGCACAGCTACAGATAGCATTGTGAATACACGTCGTCACCCATGCATTAAATGCGCAACCAGCGGCTGAGATGAAATGAAAACTCATCCAACGGCTAGAAACTCATGTCGCATTATCAAAAAATATGCGAGGCATCGTATAAAATCGTGATCGTATATATATATATATAATTTTAATAAGTTGAGTAAGTTAAATGGGCTGAACGAATTGAACAGGTTGAACAGGTTATATGGATTACTAAACAGATTGACGAGTTATAAAATCTCAAATTTAATCTATTTATTTAATTAAATAGTTAAACAGGTCATAATTTATTTATTCAAAACTTTCAACCCTAACCTATTTATAAACGGATTGTATAAGCGGATTGACCCATTATCATCCTATCTCTCTTTGAAGAAATAAACAGGGCCACGTTGTGAAAATAATTGGTCTCCCGGCTTCGCCCATTTTCCTCTTGGGTAGAGAGTCACTGACCCAAGTGTATGCACTTCCCCCCGGTAGAGCAGCTCTTCTCTTCAGCCTATTCTAGCGCCGGTTCGCTTCCATACCGGAGATTTTGGGGGCAGAGATGGAACAAGACGGAGGTCAGATGGAAGCTTTTTTTAGATGGGCTGCGAATCAAGGAATCATGGACTGCCTAAGTCAACCGCTTCAATCCCCCCTCTTCTTTTCCTACTTTCCAGAAGCTGGAGGGTACATTGCCCGCCTCCCAAAAGTGATTTTTTTTTTAATTTTTATTTTTGACATTTCGGTCTTAGATTATCACAATTTCAATTGGGGTCTGCTTGTTTTCTGGTGAGGGTTTTCGTTTCATATTTTTTCCAATTTCAGTCGAGGATTAGCAGCCGCCCGTGAGCTTAGGAAAGGGGAGCTGATTCTTAGAGTGCCGAGACATGCCTTGCTGACTTCGGAAAGCGTTCTGTCAACGGATGAGAGACTGGCAATCGCAGTCAAGAGACATAAGAATCTCTCATCTACTCAGGTGATGAGTCTCTCCCTCTCTCTCTCCCTCTCTCTCTCTCTCTCTCTGTTTTGGTCACCATTTGTATACACTGAATTTTGTGGTATTCTGTTGTTTTATGTGTTTCTTCTGCTTTTAAGCCTTTGAGTTATTCTCGTCGATTGCAGGTGTTAAATTTCGAAATTCAGAAGTAAATTCACTTGTAATGCACAATGATTAACTTTTGCGTGTTTGTTAATGAGAAAAAAAGTGAGGGAAAATTTTAATGAAATTTTTTGAAAAGTAAAATAGTGTTGATGATGTGACTGAGGTAATTATTAGGAACAAGCAGAATTGTTAGGGTAGTTGTATGGAAAAATATAAAATAATAATTAAAAATATAAATAATGATTGAAAAAGTAACGTTGTTGAGTAATTAAGATGTAAAGTCATATCAAAATTCAAAAGAGGTGAGGAAAGTGGAGGAAATTTTTTATTTCTTTTTACCCATTAGCCAACAGACAACTAGGTTTATCTTAGGATGGGATGATCCTGGAAGGGAATCTTCCATTTTCTAATATACTTTTATCCAATCCCAATATACCTTCTTCCCATTCCCAATGTAACCCAAGGAATTGGAATTACCTACAGTTTCATTTGGGTGGCTCATGACTCTTCGAACTACCTTCAAATGATCCAGACCATTGATGATGTGGGACCAGAGCAAGGTAGGTGTTCTCTCTATAGAGTTGTCCTTTTATTGGGAAAATGAGCCATCTAGCAGTTATATTATTACGGACTTAATTTTGCAGCATCAGATTGTCGGGATTTTCCATATTTTAGTTTGTTTTACATCTTCACAGTTCATATTTGCTGAAAGGAACCTCATTGTCTCTTCATGTAAGAAATTAGCAACTAGGAGAATGGTAGTTAAAAACTATGTGATGCTAAGGAAAGCATTGCACCATGACAAATATGGTAGCAACTGAATGTTGTTTTCATATGGCCAACAAGCATATGGTGTCTTTCATTGCCTAAGAAATAAGATTGATGATGAAGGATGTTCACTTCTAACTGAAGGAGGTAATGATATGGATATTGTTAAATAATGAATCCCATGAATTTCAATGTAAGATGTTAGACACCATTGCCTTCAAACTACTATGAAATTATTTTCGTTCACTTACCTATTTCTGTTGATGATAAGATAAATGGAATTTGATCCTCAGACTGGCACATTTTGCTAACAGTACTTATGGTAGGGCAATTTGGTGTGCGTTTTTAGATCTGTCCATTAACACACATTGGTGTAAACTACAAAATTGATAGATATGCATCTCAGCATGCAATGTGGGTCTGAGTACAATCCGTCCATTATTTTCTTAGTGGTTTTTCCACACAAACATTTCCATTGAAGTAGCGGATTTGATGAATTTTTGCAGATGCTGGCAGTTTGTTTACTGGCTGAGGTGGGGAAAGGGAGGGCTTCCTGGTGGTATCCATACTTAGTTCAATTGCCTCGCACTTATAGTACACTATCAACCTTCACTCCCTTTGAGATCCAAGCATTGCAAGTTCGTCTTTCATTCTTTGGTTCCAAAATATTCTTGTTGATTGGACTCTGGGCTTAAGGAACTGATTGGTTCAGAATATCAAAAATTTCATAATCTAAGCAGCTCCTGGATCTCTCACCAGGTGCATGATGCTATTTGGGCTTCAGAAAAGGCAGTGTCAAAGGTGCAGTCAGACTGGGAAGGAGCTTTAGGCCTCATGAAAGAGCTTGGACTCAAATCTCTACTCTTAACTTTCAGGTCATGGCTATGGGCTTCTGCAACAGTGAGTGTCTGCACATTGGTGAAACACAGTAGATTTGCAAACCAAGCTGTTGGGCAGTTAAATTGTTTGCATAATTTTGCTAACAAATGAGAGATCAAAAAAATAAAAAATAAAAAATTCATAGCCATCTGAATGGCCCACTTAGGATTAACCACAAGTCATAATTGGTTATTTTGCGTATGGTGGCGGGTGCTTATGATATTGCTTATTCCATGAGCTCAGATTACGCATGATGGAGGAGGAAATTTGGCATGGTCCATTCTCCGATTGTAATTTCTTTGAATTGAGTGTTTTTTCACTCATAATCACGTTGTATTGCAATTACTATTTTTCCTTTGACCAATGAGTTATTGTAACTACTAGCTTTTCTTTTATAAGTTGTGATGATTGAAATGCTCACTGTTTTATTGTTTAACTCGAGATATCCTCTCGTACTCTGCACATACCATGGGATGATGCAGGCTGTTTATGCCCTATGGGTGACTTTTTCAATTATGCTGCACCTGAAGAGGAATCTCTTACGGCAGAAGACACAGAGAGTACAGGTGGTGAAAACAATGATACAACAGGAATAGATGTTGAGGAAGGCAGCAAGCACTCACAGAGATTAACAGATGGTGGTTATGAGGAACATGCTGCTGCATATTGCTTTTATGCAAGGAAGAAATATAGGAAAGGAGAACAGGTATGCATACTTTCATGCATGTTTGTAAGTTGTCATTTGCATTTTGAATGTTGCTTTGATATGAGGAAAAGATATAATTCAGCAGCTATGAAGTGCAGGTTGCAATTGAGATCCTCAAGCACATATTTCAATATGTTTTCCTTTTTCATATGAAGTTGTAGCCTAAAATGACAAAATGGAACCTTGAAAAAACACACTTATAATTCAAGACCAGTGATGGAATGAAACATAGGTCCTTCAGCGTCCTTAATGACCATGAACTCAGTATGCATGGATTGCTCAGAGCATAAACTGCCCCAGTAGCAAGGTCATATCATCTGACATGTAGGTTTACTTGGGAGAGTCTTAATCCTTGGCATATTTAGTAATTTTAAAAAGGAAATGCATGAATTCACTTGAATCATGAAATGGGAATCGAGTTATAATTTTAGGATTAGAACTATTAGTTAAGTTTACAGAGAGTAAAATCTTAAGATTTTGTAGACTATTCTTCATCCAACATCCTACTGATTTTGAGCACAGAATGTGTCCTGAATCTTAGCTGCATGTTTTTTTTTGCTCTCATTTTTTTCACATGTTTTCACAGTTTGCTAGCAGTAAAATCCATTATATGTATTTCTTGGGATGGTAAGACACGAACACCCATGTTCTCTTTAGAAACAAAAAAGGAGTTATTTGCATCCATGCCAAGTGAGAAATAAAATGTTTGCGTCTATGCCAATGCTGCTAGCCTCCATCTAACGGCTATTAAATATGTCCTTGGGGAGTTGACTCCATATATGGGCATGCTTTCCATGAATTTTTTAAAAAATATATAATAATATAAATATTAAAATAAAAAATACTTACGAAAATATATAATATAATGATAATAATATATTATATAGAAATCAAATTATATCAATTTAAGGAATATTTGAAAGAGTTTATATTTTAAAGTATTTTCTTGTATTTTTCTAATTTTAATCCATCTAAACCACTTAACGTATTTATCTAGCTAGAATACATAATAACATATTGATGAAAATTTATTTATAGGGTGTGTTTGGTTGGGGGTAAAACTTTTGATGAAAAGTTTTTGAGATAGAAGTTGTCACATTAATAGAAAATGATGTGATATAATAGGAGTAATGATGAGAAGTAAAGAGAATAAAGTTAAAATAGATAGGTTAGTTGTATAGATAGTTGTGTAGAAATGATTGAAAAGTAGGATAGTTTATATAGGAAAATGTGAAAAAATAATTAAAAAATAGAGTAATTATGGAGAATGAAAAGTTTTAGATTGAAAAGTTTTGGTTGACATGTTTATATCCCAAACAAACACACCCATAGTTATTAAATTCTTCTAATTATGATATGATTTACTATAACACGATTTCATATGAAGCCGAAGAAGCCTACAATAAAAGCAATTTTTATGTCATAACTTAATATCTGAAGGTAAGCATAATGAGTGGCTTCGATTATATAAGAACATTAGAATTGTCACAATATCAAAGGTTATTGGAGCTGTTTTGAATCATAATCCATTTTTTGTATATGAAAGAAATACAGTTGTGGGTGACTTGCAGTAATCTTTACTATGAATATTATGCAACATATGAATATTGCTAGTTAGTATACCCATGGCCTGTCCAAGACAGATTCCATCTTAGTGCTGATATATAACAAATTAAGGGTTGACAACAATATCACTAATTTATCCCGTTATCCCGCTTATTTTTCCCACAACTACAGTTTCATGTTAGAATTGTTTTATCCTCCACCTCAATGTCACATGATTTTATTTTGTAGCCAAACAACCCTACAAGAAAAGCAATTTTTTATATCATAATTTAATATCTCAAGAGTTTAATGAGTGGCTTAAATTACATAAAAACGTTATAAGTATCAAGTATCAAAGGTTGTTGGAGCTGTTTTGAATCATAATCCATTTTTCGTGTATGAAAAAACACAAATTGTGGGTGACTTGCAGTAATCATTACTGAATATTATGCAACATATGAATATTGCCAGTCAGCATAACCATAGCCTAACCAAGACATAAATTCCATCTAAGTTCTGATACATAACAAATTAAGGGTTGATAACAATATCACTTTGTTATCCAGCTTATTTTTCCCAAAACTGCAGTGTCATGTTAGAATTTTATCCTCCACCTCAATATACATATTGGTTCTACCAGTCTCCTAAAGGTTGGTGATTAAGACTTGTAGTCAGGTGGGATCCTCCCTTGCTATGCATTTGTCATCATTGTGGTTGTTTTGTTTTGTTATGGTGGTTGTTGTTGTTTCTTAAACACACGAGCTTCGTGTCATACATGCTTTTTGAACATCATTAAGTTATTATAATACATGCATTTCTTTTCTTGCTATCAATTACACTCATCCTTTGCTTCTGCTAAACTCTGTGGTGTTTTCTACAGGTCCTTCTATGTTATGGTACATACACAAATTTGGAGCTTCTAGAGCACTACGGATTTCTTTTGAATACAAATCCAAATGACAAGGCTTTCATTGGGTTAGACATTGACCTAAGCATCTCACTCCCCTGGCCTAGAGACTCCATGTACATTCAGCAAGATGGAAAACCATCATTTGCTTTACTGTCTGCCTTACGTTTATCAGCAATGGATCATAAGCTTCGAAAGGCTGCTGGGCACCTCATTTACTCAGGTTCAGTGGTATCATCTGGGAATGAAATCACTGCCCTAAAATGGCTATTGAAGAAATGCACCAGTCTTTTGGAAGAGCTTCCCACTTCAGTCCAGGAAGATGGTCTACTTTTATCCATGATAGATAAATTGCAAAATGATTCTGTTCATGAAAAGGTGGAGACGCTGTTTGGTGAAGGAGAGTTCTGTGATTTCTTTCAGGCAAGTGGTTTCAAAAAGGGAGCTGTTTCTGGCCTGCAACTGTCTGGAAAGATTAGGTCAATGGAAAGATGGAAACTGGCAGTTCAATGGAGGTTTGACTATAAACAAAGCATTTCTGACTGTATTTCATATTGCACCAACATGATTGAATGTTTTTCCTGCCATCATGCATCAGTAAAAAGAACTAGTTAAAGTAACTTATTGCTACTTATGGGTGCCGCTGATGGTTCAGCCAGGCTGCAAACCACATGCTCTAGGGATGCAAATCAACACAGCCCTATTTAGACGTGGATTACTAGATTGTTGGTTTATTTAGGTCAACAACAAATCCAGGCCAAGTTGGGTTTGCAGTTCGGATTGAAATCGACAAGAATCATGTCTTTCATGAGGTCAAGTTGGGGTCTGCAAATGAGACAACATATTAGTATTAATTACAGTTGCATAACCGTGGTGATGTGGGCATTTTTTCCTTCCAAACAATTTACTTATTTACTTATTTGCATGACGTTAGATGATACGAATCCTTCCAAACAATTTACTTATTTAGGATGTGTTTGGGAAGTGATAAAAAATTGTTAAATTGATAATAAAAAAAAAATTACATGATATGATAGAAATAATTATGAGATGTAAAAAGAATAAAGTTAAAATAGATATATTAATTGCATGAGTAACAGTGTGAAAATGATTAAAAAGTATAATAGTTTATATTTAAAAAAATGAAGAAATAATTAAAAAATAAAACAATTATAGAGATCGAAAATTTTTATACCTAACCAAACGTCCTTAACTAGCACCCCAGACAACTATTTATGTTTTTATCCCATTGAAATTAGCTTTAGTAAAACATAAGCTGTTCTCAATACAAATTAGTATGTACTTTTAAGATGAAATTTGTAAATTAAAATGTTTTCAGCAAATTTAGTGAAAACGATTTTATCATCCTTTGTTTACATTTTATTCTGATGGTTCTTAAAAAGATGATTATTTAAAAGCAAAGACGCGTTGCAGATTTTTTTTTTTCAGGTAAGGACCCTGCTCCCATGCAGTATGTGCCCATTGACCAGCTACAATTGAAAAAATATTTTTTATATTTTCGTTGTAATCGTTCTGTCTATAGACGGGGAGTCCCGAAATTTTAGTGGTCCGGACGAATCCGCCATCAAATGCTCCCCATGGCAACCGTTCTTTCTTTGCGTCTTTCCAAACAAAGAATTTTAAAAACTTCGTATGCTTTTTAATCGACTGTCCGCATATACTTTAGATTCTACATTTATTTTAACAAAAAGCTTGAAATGCAAAGCTTCTAAAGCTTCAAAAAGTAAATATACAAAATTCATAAATTAAAAAGCAAATATGCACAATGAAAGAAATCGAAGTGCCAAAAATCGAATTATTAAAATAATGTGGATGGTATTTGGCTTTTTCACTCTACTTGCATGGAGATGTGCTAGAAAACAGAAGGGGACAAATTCTGTGTACGTACTGACAAATTGCCCGTATTTGAATTCCTATCTTCGTTTTTTTTAGATTTAATTTTTATTTGAAAAATTATACTTTGAATTGAAATTTTTTTTATTCAATGTGACAACTTTCATATTACAATCTAGCACATTCATAATAACCTTATTTGTAAGAAATTTTTTCCCTAAATACTCATATATCGAACCAAATCTATAATATACCCCAACTCTAGGGGGGGAATTGTAAAAAATCCTTTTCAAAAACGATGCATATGACTCCTCATAGAGGGGAAATTTGGTGGTGGCTTTGAATTGAAAATTTAACAGTTGCAATTACTGCCCGGGCGATTTTCTAATTTTACTTAAGTATGGTCAAATTTCATTGTGAGGCCTACACCATATGGCGTTTCTACGTTAGCTGATCATAAAATTATCAATGTCCCAATTTGATAAAAAATTCGAATGTTATAATTTGTTGTCCAAATTTAGTACAAGAAATTTAATTTTTTTATTTTTTTATTTTTATCTTTTATTATTTTATATTAAGAACTTTTTGGAACATTTACGAAAATATATTTAAAGGAAATGATTATTTCTAAAAAATAATCAATCCTACTTCTATATTAAGAATGTGCATGACGTTAGATAATACGAATCCCTCATAAACAATTTACTTATTTATTTCTAAAAATTTCTGTATCAATCCTACTTCTATTAAACTTATGCAACCGTCTCTCTATTTAGAGTTTTGAAACTTATAAAAAATCTATTACATCAATTGTATTTAATTTTTAAATTAAAAATTACAAAAAAATAACCAAATTTTTTATTTTTTTTATAAACATATTTTTCAAAAAAAGAGTCCTATGGCCAAAAGCATAAAAAAGTCCCATGTGCCCAGCCAAAAAGAATTACCCCTCATACATGAGGGTAAAACATAATCTCTTAACTAAAAAAATATTGTTAAATTTAATTAATAAATTCACAGCCAAAATCTTGAAATTAAAAGAAACTATATAACTTTGTTTCTATATAAACTAATTATATGAAAGTAAATCCCCACTCATACATGCAAATAAGACAATTTTATATAAATTTGTTAAATTAACTTATGAACATGAATTGCATGAACATGAATCAACTCATAACATAAATCACCTTAGATTAAATCTATAAAATAAAATTTCAAATTTCAAACAATGTAATATTTGTTACTGTCAAGTTGAATCAACTCATTGAATTATCATTAAAAAATTTGTAAGACGTTTACTTACAAATTTTGTATTACCTATTCATTTGATAATATGAATTAACAACAAGAGTTAAAACTCCAAAAGAAGCAAACTTTTCGGATTAAAAATATAAATACGTCCATCAAAATAAATGCACAAAACTTATGAATTAAAGAACTCACACAAATAGTACACATTAATTAATTACTCCACACGATTTCTTGTAAGTACTTAGTTGGGCTGTTTGCCACAGCTATAATTTTTTTCGTTAGTTTGCATTTTTTATCTAATAATTTTTCAGATTTCATACTCTAAAAAATGTTAAAATTATTTTATGTTCGTTATCCATGGTTGCAACTCGGGTCAATTCCGTTCAAATAATGATCTACCCTACCCATACCCTATTTATAAATAGCTTATATGAGTATTAAAGGAATACTTATATATAATATTTTTAAAAAAAATTATATTATTTTAAATAATTTAAAATAATACTTATTTATATTTTAAAATCATAAGTACATATATTATTGTTTATATTATTATATAAAAACATAAAATAATCATTTATAAAAACATATTTATAAAAGTCACAAGTCAAAAGCATATTTATAAAACTATTAATATATTATAAAATTAAGCATATTTATAAAACTATTAATATATTATAAAATTAAGCATATTTAAATATATATTTATAAAAGCATATTTATAAAACTATTAATATATTATAATCATAAGTCAAAAGTATATTTATAAAAGTCTTTCAAAAGTCAATAACATATATATATATATAACCTAACCAATTTTATACTACACAATGTACAAAAATCATTTAAATTTAAAATTATTAAAATATGTATGCACATAAAATATCAAAAATAATACATAATACATACTATATAATATATATTATATACCTAATTAACTACCCATATGAGTATCTATATGAATCGGTTCTGAGTACTCAACATATCTACCCTACCCATTCCCTATTTGAGGTAATAATTTATTCCCTATCTATACCCATAGATAATATTTTCTACCCTACGTGATACCTTACCAAGTTGCACCCCGAGTACTAGTGGCAGCTGTGCTGTAAATGCAATGGCTGAGTTCGATTTATGAAGAAGCATGTCTAGGTACGAAGATTTTTAAATAGGAGAGGTAAAAAAAGCTCCGCACATGGAATCGGTTCCACCTAGATGATAATTACAAAATAATACAAGTTCTAAAACACTGAATCATCAAATCAATTGAAGAGAGAGATTACCACCTCGTCTCCGCGAACTTATAATATAAACTTTCAAAAAGTGCCTTTGAAATAAGGATAAGAACCACATTAACATCATACAAGTAAATAACCAGAAGGAACTATAGCCCTAGATGGGGTCGAATAAACGAAAACATTCAGATCTTCGAGAAGGAAGAGAGAGGTAAGAGATGGATCAGATTCCTGGCTTGGATTCTCCGAAGAGAACAAAAGTCGCTCAGTATAATCAAAGTCGATCATCCGGGGAAAGGATCATCAATTCCATCCTAAAAATCACGCAAGCAAAATCCAGAAATCAAAACCCCAAGCAGGAGATTAAAAACAAAAAAAAAAAAAGTTTCCGATAAAAAGAGGATGAAGCTGGCGCCGAGCGGATAAATCTAAGTCCATCACCTAAGACCTTCTCCATGGATGACATCTCGACCATGGAACAAGAAGGTAGGCGACGAGTGTCGTTATTTATAGACCTTGGAATGTAAACCCCAGAGGTTTTATGAAAACCCTAGCGCCGACGCGGAACAAATCAATGGTCGTTAATGAGCCACGTGGACGGCTGCCTTCCTTCAGACTTTAGGGTTTTAGCGGGCCCTCCGCATCGATGGATTCCCTCGTGAAAATCATCACAGGGTGGCCAAGCGAGGAAATTTCACACGAGATTTTATCTGAGAAATCATCTAATCAAGGTATTTTCATCCGTGTCAACTTAAGAATTAAATATCTGCCTCCAAATAGTTGCGCCTGTGGTAACTATTTCTACAACATTTTGCATTCACGCTAACAGAGTCGGTTTCCATTATTTTAATTACTATGAAATCAATTTTTAATAATATTTATAGTGGGGAAATTTAGCCAAATATCTATTCAATGTTAGAAATATTTTAAACTAATTTCACAATAAAAATTTATTTTACAAACTCAATATGAAATTAATTTTTCAACATGGGAGTATCATAAATACAAAACATTTTAAAAAATAATTAACAGTGATGTAACAAGTTTGAAATAGTTAGTTATAGAGTACTCTAGAAATTATGTTAGCCACATATGGTCACGGTCTCACAGAAGTTACGCTTGTGTGGTAGTTGGAATTCGTTGGATGGAAGCGATAATAAACACAGAATCTAATCTTGTTATTTTTTTGATTTTTTTTGTTGGCATTTACATATGAACCGGAGCATGAACTTTCTTATGATGTTCAAATTTTTCATTTTTTGGACTCCATGAGAGGGAGCATTTAAAGCATCCGCGTATATTTTTTTTTTATTTAATGCATCGGTAATCCCAGATCGGTATATTTAAGGGTTAACATTGATTGCTAAAACCTTTTTTAATTATTATATAATTTTAAAATTTGTAATCTAACATCTAAAACTTTTAAAATATTATTCCTAAATATTTATAAATAACGTCACAAAGTATTATAACATTCCAAACTCTCGTATGAATGGATCAAATTCAAGCCTTTTAGGTTAGTGAAATTAGGAATTAAAAAGGATAGGGAATTAAAATTTTATAATATATCAAATCACATTTTTTATCGGAATATATTTACATGAAAAATGATCTTATTGGTCGGGGCTTACTCGATTCACCTCAAAAAATCCATTTAAAGCACTTTTTATTTTTTTTCCTCATACACTTATTTATTTAAGTATATTTAATATATAAATTAAATTTTACTATTTTTTTGGATATCTGTATATATTATTTAAAATTTTTAAACATAAGATTATTTTAGCCATTTTAAAATGCCCTCTCAAAAAAAATATAAACACATTCAATTTTCTATTTACACCATCTCAATTTGTATAACAATAAAGCTCCGTCATATTGTAATTGGTAGAAGCTTCCATCTGGCACACCTGGGTACAAAACTCCCACTAAATAATGAGCATTTAAACCCACACCGGCTGATAACTGGCCACATGATGTGACCAATTGGGATACAACCCAACTGGTGTCAAATCACATATGGAAACTCGAAAAATAATGTATTAACGAAGGAAAATACATTTGTACTAGAAAATGGGAGCTTATATGAGAAATGGAAAAAAATTCAAAACTTTCTGGATGGAAATTCAAATTCAAGGCAGCTGAACAGGCCCTAAAAGAATCAGTAGCAAGAAATATTTTCATATAAGAAGGCATTTTCCCACTCCAATCCATTGGAATTTGGACGTGATCTCTTAATGGGTGCCCGCATTTTTCTAACTCCTCCCCCTTTTTACCATATCTTAGCTCAAGTTCATACTTCATACAAGCAAACATTTCTGCCACAAAATATGAATACCCGGCAGATCCCAGTTCTTGTGAGGGCAAATTTAAAAAAAAATTAAATACTCAACTATAATTAAAATAACAGTAAAAATACAAAGAATCCTTCCCACCATCACTCGAATTTAACCCTCTACTAGATAGCCCTCCAATCATATAATCTAGATCAGTCATCAGGCTAGCAGCATAGGCCATTGATTCTGCAAGCCAAACATGCAAAAAAGAGACTTGGTCGTCTGTGCCAATTTGCTCTCTTCTATATTAAAAATCCTTCAAAAACAACAGTCGGGATGGCCTCGTAATTTTTAACATCCGTCAGCCAGATTTAAAAGGGTAACTGCTATTCCACACGATTACAATTATCTAAACGGTTGACAATCAATTGCTTTCTGTCTCTGGCTTGCTTGGTTTAGCTTCTTGCTTAATCAAACATATGAGGAAGGGACCTCACAGCCATGAATGCGTCCACCATCTGGGAAAAAAATGTCAGTTGTGAGTAGGAAGTGGGAACCACTGTGGCTTGAACCAAAGATCTTCTCCATGATGGGAAAAATTTGAGGAACAAAGTGACGATAAAGAACCATTAGTTTTGATAATGATATACCTGTTATTAGTGAAGAGTTGAACGACAACAAAAACACCAGATATTATCAGCATCAACTTTAATATGGGCCCGTTTTTTCGGGCGTGACTGTATGCACTCGAGAGCATTCAGCCTCGGTGCACCTTGGTGCATTTACCTATTTTTTTATTTTTTTTCAGAATTTTTTTATAAAACTGTTAACCTAGGTGTATTTAACATGTGTATTAATTTTTATTATTTTTGGAGACTTTTAAATATTTATTTCTGATGATTTGCAAAAATACCATTGATCTTAAAAAATCAAAAATAAATATCTAAAAGTCTCCAAAAATGGTAAAAATTAATACACATGTTAAATACACCTAGATTAACATTTGTATGAAAATTTTAAAAAATAAATAAATAAATGGGTTTTTGCACCCGGGTGCATCGAAGCTCAGTGCACCCATGTGCACTGGATAATAGCTCCAGTTTGTTTACAATAAAAACTTTTCAAAATAAAACTTTTTAATATAAAACTTTTCACTCTCCATAACTACCATATTTTTAAATTACTTATTCACATCTTCCTATACAACTACCCTACTTTTTAATCTTTCGTACATGACTCCCCATATATCTAACTAATCTATTTTATTATTATTCTCTTTACTCATTATTTCCCTTATCATATCACATCATTTTTTATCAATTCAGAAACTTTTATATCAAAAATTTTTCAATCAAAAGTTTTATCACTTCCCAAACACTACAAAAAAAAAATTAATACTTTTATAGGCAAAAAGGCAGTGAAAGCACAAAGTAGAAAGTAATTGACCTCATCAGTGACTGCAGCCCGGGCTTCCCTATGCCTCTCCACCAACTCTATAAGAACTTCAATAAGGCGCATCTTCACCTCACCTGTCAGCATCCGTCCAGCACCATATTCCTGGAAATATTGATAAAGACGTTGAATGAACAAAACAGCCAGATGAGTCGTTCCATATTACTTCAGAAGACATTTTTCATTTATTCCTAAGACACTGTAAAAAGTGGTGATAAAAACAACAGGGCAAGTAGCAGACATGAATATAAGTATTCACCAGAAACGACTTGGGATGTAATCTCACCTTTCTGATGTGTTCTAGTTCAGCATCATCTTCCAGGAAAAAACCAAGGTACTTAACTGGGATATCTACCTGAATAACACCCAAAGTAAAATCGTCAATTGAAGTTTACAACAGAGATTCCAGTCACACAAATGTTTCCCAAAACTGGGATGGAAATTATGCTTCTCAACCACCAATTTTTTCTTTCAACACTAAAAGCTGATTTATTGCTAACTATTTTATATCCACATATATTTCTCACTGCTTTATCCCTATGTTTTTTGTTCATATAAGGTAAAATATACAAGAATATCTTCCCGAATTAAACTACCAATATAATTAAGGGAGAGGTCAGAAAATGTCTTTCCAGGAGCATTCATTAATACTTTATGTTTGTCAGGATGAGAGAGAAGGGGAAGGGGAGGGTACGACGGGGGAACCAATAGTTTTTTTTTTTGTCTGGTGAAGCCAGAGATGTCAACGATACAGGACATAAGGTCAAAGTTAATTAATTAAAAAATACTTCCATTTGCTTATTGTCCCTTTGATGAAAATAGAAAGCAATATTTCAAATCTGTTTATTCTAAGCGCAAGAATCTTGTAAAAGAGAAATAATCCTAGAATATCTTAGAAAGATTTTATTTTGCTATTTTTGAAAGATACTAGAAGATTTTTAAGATATTTTAGAATCTGTTTAAAATAAGCATGTATCTATTTTAGGTTTACTTCCTTAAGAAGTTTACTTAAAATATAAAATTTCCTTTTCTAAAAAGATTTCATGTTTAATAATTGCTAAGATTATGTGGTATGTTCACCTATAAATATAGTCATTGTAAGCTCTAAATGGGCATCGGTTTTGAGAATTATAAAGAAGTTTTTCTTTGGTTTTTCCCTTCTACTCCTTTTTTCTTTATCTTTCTCCTTGTTCTTCTACTCCTTCTATCTTCCTTCTTCTATTCTCATCTCTTTAGAGGTTCCTTCCTCTTTCTTCTATTTTCTTCTCTACCCATCCTACATCACCCTCATTTTAACTTGTCATTCACGAATGCACATAGTTTAGACAGAAAAAAAGTAAATGTGCTGACAATAGCAATCTCTTGCCCAAACATTGAAGGGAACCAAATTTCTTGAAACCATGCATGTCCACAATTAAAGCAAATTGGAAAATAGAGAAAGAGAAAATTTACCTCTAGGTTTGCTCCATATTTTCTATGGTTCTCTATAGAATCTTGTCCACCAGAAAAGGCATACTTGTTCACCTACAAGTTATTAAATATGTCAATGTTAATCAACGCAATAGTTTCACTCAAGTCTTTATACGAATTCAAATATATATATATATATGTAAATTCCAGTATGGAAGCCAGTGACTCAGAAACAGCTTTCACTGAAAAGAAATTTTAAAAAATGACATTACATGCCAGTAACATGTTCAATATGTGATTTTAGAACTCATTTTACCACAGAAATATTATCATAAACTTGTCTTGCTAAAGCTAACACCTAAACATTTTAAGAGAAATCATGGCATTTGGAAAGCATCAGAAGCTTGTTAAGTTATTAATTTCTCCACCAATTTATCCACTTGATGATTTTAACCAGTCGCACAGAGCATGAAAGGGATATGTGGTTCAGGAAAAATTACAGACTTTCTCCTACTGCGGCTTTTTATCTTTCTTTTCTTTTCGCATGCACAATAAACAGGAATCATATTTTATTTGAAAAGGAACCAGGACAACTATATCCAAATTCCCGTAGCAACTCTTATAAAAGTTAAAGCATGATAAAAGAGTGAAAGAACTTCAAAAGACATAAAGAAGAAACAAAGTACAAACACAAAAAAGATGAAAACTACTTCCTGATATCGCCAATGAGAAGTGTGATATTATAATGACAAACCTTGTTTTTTATGTCTTTAGCAGAATCAGTCACATATATTGCTGAATTAGGGTCACTGGCAGACATTTTTCCTGTTTCCCCCTGCAAAATTCATATTGCAAGCAGAAGTAGGTATAGGCTATAGGAAATTAGGAATGGAACCAAATATGCAAGCACATGGAGCAACCATAAGGCAGAACTTGAAGGCAAGCATAATGTCTCCATATATGAAGCAAAATGTGGTATAAGTTCAATCAGAACTCACAATGCATCAAACTTTAAACCTTACCCAACCAATAAAGTGAAAAATCCTGCATCTCAAGGAAACATAAATCAGAAAAATGGATTACCTAAATCCTTGAAAGAGAGAATTCCAACATAGTACAACTTGACTGTAAAGAACTTTTGGACAATAGGAATCCTAAGCAAGAAGAAGATTGGTTTGAATTCTTAATGATAAGAATCCTCTACTCAAGACAGTTATATGAGAGCATTTGGTTTGATCTTTGGCTTTTATTAACATGATGCTAAAGAAGAAAAACATGTCCATATATTGATGAGAATTCTAAAGAAAAAAAAATCTTGATCAATAGCATTCAAAAATAAAATAATGAAAAATAGAAACTACATTCTTATCTATCTATAATCAAAACGATTATATTGTGGTCACAAGGCCGAACATAGGGAAATTTTCATAGTAGCCACAAAATTTTATTCGAGTTCTTAATAGGGCACATGCTTTTCTTGTAAATAATGTGTCAAGATTTGTCGTGTTTTTCTAACATCCACAGATGGACCATCACTATTCTGATATTCATATTCCCACCCTTTAAGCTCTTCCTCCCATATCCCAACACACCCACCGACCGCCCTGCTGTTGGCAAGTGATGATGGTGGTTGTGAACAACAGGACTTCAAAAGGATATGGAGATTGAAGAACAACCAAGGATATCATAAATGAATACTAATGGGATGGAGGAGCAGGAGATCACTTTAAAAATGAATGAAAATTAATAAAAATTAACGTCAATAAGAAAATACCTGAAGGGCAGGGAAGAATGATGACTCTATCAATGAAGGTTTTTGGTACCCTATCCTAGGAGCAACATCTCGTGTCATTCTGAAATATGGATCCTGAAGCAAAAAGAAAACCAGGAAAATAGAGTCAAGAAATACAAGAAAAATACATTATTATGGTGTGATATGTTGGAAGAATTACATGAGAAGATGTGGGAGCAAAAAAAGAAAAGAAAGAAAGAAACTAGCAGCAAGAGCAACTCTGTTGTTTGGCTCATATCAGAACCCAAAATGGAAAGTCGAATAGTAGTTGTAGCAACAGATCAAAACAAGGAATTAGCAACGAAGAAATGGGCTGGTTTGTCAACAAAGTAATTGTCACTTTCCTCATTTTACTAGCCCACAGTGGCCAAAAATGAATATATTTCTCCACATGTTATAGAATTCAAATCCATAAATGAAGAAACATGCAACTTTTTCTGTTAAATCTAGCAATTCATATGGAAAGCAACCTTACACGTAGAGACTCTTCCTGAGTAATATTAAGAACAAACACAACAGTCAGAAATACCAGATCTCTAAATTACGATGTCTCTATTTACCTAACAAACTACTGAAATAATATTGAAAAAAAAAATCACCTGATCAATAGCACATGGTATCAAGCAACGGAGATTGTCTTGACCAGGGAAAAGATGTGGAAATGAGCTAGGGAATGATGGGACAGCCTGCAATTGCATAGACACAAGTTCATAAAGAATCTACACCAGCTGTTTCTACAAACCTCATCCATGTAATCATCCATCATACACCCACAAAAACTACTTAGCAACAAACTAACATTGTAGTCTGACTACCTAAACTGTTGGGAAACTGATTACAATAGCTGTTTCTATAAATCTCATCCACATAATCAGCTATCATACACCCACAAAACTACTACGCAACATTTTAGTCTAATTACCTGTATGGGTGGAAAGGTAATTTTCCCAATATGATCTTCAGCATTGAAGCCAAATATGCCTACAACCTGAATTGCAGCAGTGAACTAATTTCATCAGCAGAAGAACATAAATAAAGATATGGTAAGACAGGGTACTGCACTGATCATTACCTTATTGAAAGTGACACATTTTGCCGCTTTGACCATGTTCTTGTAGAAGGCACTAGGATGGGCAATTTTCAGTGTAAGTGGAGGAATCAAGTGAGAAAGAAACACAGTTATATAACATGGAATTAGAACAAAAAAGTCGTCTATTGGAAGTCAAAATTTTAATGATTGCTTCTAAATGAACCATAGAAGAAGTCAAACAATTCTATTTTAAATCTGGTTTGAAATGTACCAAAAATGATACAGACCAGCTGGAACACGACATAGTATAAGTGAATAGTTTCAAATTCTGCCTCCTATTCTCATACACATAAATCTGTCCATGGAAGCTGGGAGAAGTATAGCCTTCAAGTGACCTTTTGTAATATGGAAGTGTGGAGGATAGTTTTAAGGGCACAAGATATGAAGTATGAAGGATGATAGCTTTGAGTGAACAAGAGAGTAACTCATTCTTACAGTTTTAAGGAAGGTTAAGAAGGGAGGTAATAACTTCAGGAGCAGAAAGGGAATTACTCAAGGTCATACTTCTGATTGGCATAATTTCTTTCTACTTACTAGTTTTAGCTAGAAAACCAACATAGATGGAAGTCGTGAAACAGCAAGTTCTCATATCAAGCCAGTGACAAAATATGGCCAAACCTCTTGTGTCATTCCAAAACCTTATTTTTTTCCCCTTTTTTTTTAAGTACCTTCTGGAAGAAATGAATTCATGTATAAAACTCCCCTGGACATTAGGTCAATGATATAAACTTAATGTCATATCCACAAAGACAGCTAGACATTAATTCTTATTACCTTCAATCCTTTTATTTGCTAAAACTAGGAATCATTGTAAAAGCCTTATAGGCAACAATACTATCCCAAAAAGCAACAGATTGAGGCTAAGTGGATGCTCAAGAGACATTAATGACTAATTTAGAAAAGCAGTACAAAGGCACAAGTCATGAGGTAAGACAATAGCCTTCTTCATAACTTGATTACCAATTCCATGAAATCCTGAACAATGAATGAACCCAAAGCCATACAGGCCATAAAACAAGAAGCCAGATACAAAACAGAAACAAAGTGGTTCAAATGTACAGCCTCAACAGAAGACTCAAAAGTGGACTAGGAAGATTAATCATGCACATAACACTTGCACACAGCAGAACATAAAGATCCTTCCAAGTACAACTTACCCACCAACATAATCGAAGTCCGAGAAAATAAAAGTCCTTGTTACATCAAAACCACAGGCAATAATATCTTTTGCATTTTCGTGTGCTAGCCTCTGGCTCTCCTCCACTGAGAGATTCTTCCACATGCATTTCTCATCATCAGTAAGTTGTATAACAAGAGGGACCTTAAAAGCATCCTGCAAATATCTGCAGGCAATGGTAAGCTGTTCTTATTCAAGTCTATCACAATTTGGCATAGTTTAAGATAAGAAGAAGAAGCTAGAATATAGTTCAGGTATCTTCCACTCATCTCATCTGAAAGAAGCCAACATGCGTGTGTGTGTGTCTCAAAAACTACTCCCCAAAAGCATTATTGAAACAAATTTCTAAATATTAGTAAGAAAGAAATTGCATCTAAACAAATATTTTCCCATTTACTCAAATGACAGAACAAAGCACAAATTTTTTTGGGGTCGAAGTTGAACTGTGGTAAAAAGTAGCTACTAAATTCAAGAAGAACGATCTCTCAACATAAAAGACCAACTTGAATGCTATTCTTCAAATCAAATACACAGATGGGATACGGTAACCTTTGACCCAGTTAATACATAAGCATGAAAATGGTCTACTTACTACATTACACCCACCCATCATATTGATTAATGTTAACTAAGTAGTTAAGTAGGATTGCTTTATCAGCGTGATTTGAGAGATATCACCCATCTGCAGTTTACTCCACAGCTTGGATGACGCAACAGTTGGTTCGCCATTGCTACATTTGTGTGACTAACAGTTTCCAGTGTTATTAAATCAGTATTATCTCTAACATTTCCCAAAGTCCTTAATCAATGTAACCAACTACCCTCCACCTACATGCCATAAAGCAATGCCCTGATTCCCGATCTTCAATAACCAACCACGTTGGATACCTAGTTGATAGGAAGCATGTAGTAACCCACATCATTGCCGGCACTATCATCGGCTTGGCCTAACCTTCTTATCTTTTGAAAATTCAAACATTTCGTGGAAGCAATCAAAGTCACTTTGACTAAAGCTCTATCAACCGCATCCAAAAAATCACCACTGATAAAAAATCGAGTTGGGTCTACAGAATGTTACTTGGTAAACATGAATGGCACTAAATGCCCAAGATGCAGAGCTTCTGATGACGGACCTCGCCCCGTGTAGAGATAGAACTTCTCGCCTCTCTCATACATGTCCAGAATCTCATTGAAATCGCTGCAAAGTCCAAAAAATAAACAAATAAAAACTTTTCTCTGGGATCGACCGTTACTCATTCTAGGGAGGCCCAGAATGGAGGGCTCATTACCGGTGCGCAAAGAAGACGCCGCGGCGGAGGAAGACGTGTGGCAGGCGGGAGGTGAGACGCTCGACGCGTTGGACAAGGGATTCGTCGAGCCGTTGGCAGCCAAATTGGTCAATGAGCTTATCGTAGTCGATCTTGCCGCCGTCTTTGGCAGAGACTTGCCATGGAGTCACGACCTGATCCTCTTCTTCCGCCGGCGTCGATCCTTTGAGTTTTTCGCCCTCGGATGCCATTGGAAACACGAGAGAGAGGCATAAGCCGACAACAAGGAGCGGATCCTTCTCTCCCTCCGCTGCTGCTAATAGGCCGCCCAGCAATGTTCTCAAAAACCAGTAACGACTTCCAACTTCCAACCGGTAAGTTAAATGGGCACTGAGGATGCCCCAAAATATTTTCAAAGGAAGTATAAAAATGTTATAATTAAAATATATTAATCATTGCATCTTATTTCAAACATAGGAAAATAACTATAAAATTGGTATCCACTTAATTTATACTACATATGATAACCACTTCTCAGCTCCAACTAGCTAAATGTACACAGACCTCATCTCTTACGACCGATCTAAAAGATGCACATTTTCGACAGCCTCCTGGCGCCGTAGGATTAGATGTAGACCGTAGGATGGATTTATCTGACATTTCAAAATCAGTCCCTACAATCCAGCGGGAGTGAAGAGAAAATTTATCAAAAACATCCCCAGCCCGGCAGCCCATGCGACCTACTCTCTCTCGCATGCAGGCCCGCCCATTCCCTCTCTTGCTCTCTGCCACAGTCGTCCATCTCCGCCAAAAAAAAAATCCTGGATTCGATTGCATTGCACCTATTGTGATCATCTGATCCGGCAATGATCTGCGGCTCTAGCCTCCCTCCACTCTCCTCCCTCGCCATCGCCACTGCAGCCTTTATAAAAGCATCAGAGGAGGAGGAGGAAGAATATATTAGGAAACCAGCAGGATTCCAGAAGAGGCAAAGATATGTATAGAAATGGTGATGACAACTGATGATGCAGTTTTGCAGCTTTCGTTTGTTGTCAGGCTTCCGATTTTTTTTCCAACGGAGGATTTACATAAAACGAACAGAAGGCAGCAGTAGAAAAAGAGTATGCCGGCAGGAACATAGGATTTTATTACTAAGAATTGCAAGCATAGAGAGGAGGCAGAGGGGGAAACAAAAGACCATTGTTATATGGCAGCTTTTCCTTAGATTATTGTCCATTGTATTTTTATTTTTTTTTTGGGTTAAATTCTTTGTGTTGTGTAAATTTTATATTTTGTGCTGTACCAATTGAATGGGTTGAATGGGAGGAGATTCTATGTTGTGAGAATTGTGAAAGTTCTGTACTCTTTATTGTGCTAATTGAACAGGTTGGTTGAGAAATTTTAGTAGCGTTGTTCTGTAGTATGATTATCACGGAAATGGTTGCGGAAATATCTGCTATTGGCAACAAGTAGTATGGTGTGTTTCTCTTGCATGGAAAACTTGTTAATGTGAGAGAAGCAAGCCACAAGCAAATAATAGAAAATGTTGAAATACAGCATAACAAAATTCTAGCCTCTTCCGTTCAAAAAAAAATTCTAGCCTCTTCCATTTTTCCAAGAGACCACTCACATGCAGCTTAGACTGAGCACGGGGCCTTGCTTGGGAAAGCCTGCTAAGGAGGGGTGCAACTTGGTTCGGGTACCCGCGGGTTGACCCGCTGGGTATCATATTTAGGGTCGGTTTGGTTCCGAGTGTTAAATTATCCGTTCAAATTCGGGTAGGGTCGGTTCCGGTGCTAGGTACCCGGAACCGACTTGGATTATATATATATATAAACCTAAAAATCTACCCTCTCGGCCTCAATCCCCCTTCCACTCCCTCCTCTCCCGCGTCGTCGCCTTTCCTCTCTCTCTCTCTCTCTCTCTCTCTCTCTCTCCATTGACATGCAGCTCGCCTGCTCCACTCTTTCTCTCCCTCCCTCCCTCCCTCGACGTGCAGATCACTTGCTCCTCTCTCTCTCTCTCGCTTTTCTCCTAAACCCTAGCAACGGCAATTTGCCGGAGAAGGAGATCCTTACCTGTCACCTGTCACTCTCAGCCCCCATCCCAGCCGCACCTCCTCTGTTTCAATCGCAACCTCGGAGCCTCCTCCATTTCAGTCGCTGCTGCCGGAGAAGAAAAGCATTGTCGCGCGTCTGTCGCCCCCATCCCATCCATGCTACACTGCTCATTCAGCATCTTCTTTCGCTGTTGTTGCTGTCGCCGATAGGAAAGTTGCAGAAGTTAAGGTTTTTGGTTTTTTCCCCAAATCGAAAAGGGCATGCTTCAATACGTTTAGGTTTTTGCATTAACATGATATTCAAATTGAATCTAAGTCATATAGCTTAGGATTCGAGTGCAATCCACAACCTGTTTTAATATTCAAGCATGGACAGTTAGGTAGGCTTAAACTTTTGATTTGCATGTTGTCTAAATGATTTGTTTGTATATTTCAAGTAGATCTAAGGTTGAAATGTTGTTAATTGAAGCTTGGATTGAACTAAATGGGGTGGATGAAACAGGAAGTCATGGAAGACCGCCCCTTTTTATGTTGCATTGTTAATTTTTAAGTAATTATTAATTCTAATGTTTAAGCATGTTGCTATGATGTTAATCATCTATCATTATGTTATTGGATAATATTGATGGTTCTGCATAACTTGATTGATTTGTTAAGTCTTTATCACTTAGAAATTTATAGTCTTTTCTATGTTAATCTGTTATTCTTATAATAAGATGATGAGCAGAGATTAATGTTTTCAAAATAGTCATCTAAGATGGTTGTTTCTATTTGAAATTCATGTTTTTGTCTTCAGTTATTAGTTTTTCTTATTGCTATTTAACGTTCTGATGGTTTAAAAAATGAAAACATTTCAGTTATGAAGTTTAAGTTTGGACTTTAGATGTTTGAGCTACATTTGTTTATTTCTCTTGGTTAATGTATCGATGATGATGATGATGATTTAGGAGCAATATCTGGGCAATTTTTCACTTTTCCTGAACTTATCTTTCCTTTCATTGTTTTTGTTCCTCCAGTGATTTTGTCTTAAGGGATCAGACATGAGTGCTCTGACTCCCTTTGAAATTGCAAGTCCTATTCATGCTGGCCAGACTACAACCTTGTGTAAATTGGAAGAAAGCTGCAATATTCGGTTGGATCCTTCACCCACATGTCTGTATAGTACAGCTACTGCTTCACTGATGTCACCAGTTCAATATGTTTGTTATATTTATATGCTTATGTAGGTTGATGATTGCAAAAGATCACACGTAATTGATTATTCATTTTGCAATGTCTGGACAATTAATTGCATGTAACAAGGTTATATATTTTGTAGTGATTCATGTGTGGACAGTTTTATTTGATAGAATATCTGGACAGTTAAGTTGATGGGGGATATATTTTGCATTGATTCGTATAGATGGTTGATTGCATGTAAAAGATTTTTTAGTTTACAAAGATTCATGTCTAGACAATTAATCATTTAGCGGTGATTTATTTTGCTGCGCTTTATGTATGAGGACAATTAAATTAACAGGTTATTCATTTTGTAGTTCATGTCTATGGCTGCATATTGCATGATAATATAATTTTGTAGGAACCGATTTGGAATTGGAACCGGAACCGATTTGGAATTGGAACCGGAACCGATTTGGAATTGGAACCGGAACCGACCCGCCCTTAAAAAAAATATGATATGGTAGGCTCCGAACCGACCCGGCCTAAAATAGGGTAGGGTGGAGGTTTTCTAAAATAGGGTAACCCTTACCCGGACCAAGTTGCACCCCTAATGCTCAGTCTTGCCGTGTGGTTTTCTAGGCCAGAGACCTGTTGTGCCAGGGCATTACTTAATATGATTCTCTCTTTTCTCTCTCTTCTCATTTGAAGTCAAGTATTTTTGCATCTCATTTTGAATCATGATGAGGAAATGATTTACTGCCTCGTCCTGGTTGCTTTGGAGCCCTCCTTAATAGAATAGTAACGTCCAGGTTGTTTGTGCTTGAAACTTATCAGAACAGGACAAGCATGAAGCATTAGAATGTCTGATGAATGAGTGTGTGGTCTATAAAACAACTATTGGTTTTTTTCAAAATTTTGTTTACTCGTTTTTTTGAATGGGGAAAAAAATATATAAATCATGTGTGTAGACAATTTCTTCCTTTCTTGGTGCTCTTTCAGCGTTCTGTGAAGAAGGGCGAATGTGGCAAAGATGACAATAGGCGCAACGCAGTTGGATCTTGGAATTTTTGGTGGCGATGGGCGAATGAGGCAGAGGTGAAGAGAGGGAATGGGCGCGAAGGTCGCATGGGTTGGGGATACTTTTGAAAATTTCTCTCTTCGTTAGCACTGGATCGCAGGGGCTGATTTCGAAATGTGAGATAAATCTATCCGACGATCTACATCCAACCCGCTTCATCCTACGGTGCATAGGTCGAAAATCCTCCTCTTTTAGACCGGTTGTAAAAGATCAAGTCTCAAATGTATATATAAAATGGGTGGTGGGATAATGGTCGCCTTTTCATTAAATATATATATATATATATGTATGTATGTATATGTATAAGGAAACTTGTATATATTGAAATTTTTTTAAGTACATATTGATTACGATACTGTTTTGAAAAAACTTCTTTGCAACTTGACTTTCATCTCTTTCACAACGGATAAAAAGCAAAAGTTTAGAAGATTGGTCACTTCTATCTCTTTGCAACATTCACCGTTAAAATTGATTAATTGGAGAAAATTAATTTGGCAATGCTTTTTTCAACTCTAGATTATGTTATTATTATTTTTTTGAACCAGGATTATGTTATTATTTTAATTTGATCTTTTAAAAAATATAATTACCAATGAAGTTTTTTTTTGAAAAAAAAAAGAGAGAGAGAGATTCTAATGAGATCATGTTTGTATTTTGTAAGCTTACCGACAACGCAAACTTCTATCAGAGCTCATCAATAATTCTAGTGACACCAGTATAAGTTGGTGAATTGTCCCTTTTGAGGTAGCTTCTGATCTATTGGATGGCCAACTCTGTTTCAGTTCCCCCAACAAATGCGGCATTGCAAATTTAGTTTATAGTTTAATTAGCACTCCGCAAGATCAGTTCAAATTTTAGATTATTAATAACTCGAATCACACGCATGTTACACATGGGAAATTTCATGATTTTTAAGGTTGAAGCATTCAACAAAAAACATCTGATAGGGAAAGCTCCAGCACCATCAGAAAACCTGGAGAAGTCATCTTAACCTACGTACAACTTGAACTTGATTTTATATTTACATGGGAAGATCACGACCGCACAGTTAATTAAGCTCCACAGAAATTAATGATCACGAATAATTAATATCAAACTGTTAATTAAGTTCAACAAAAAGGGCGTACCTAATACATCAATGCATTAAAATGCTTGTAGTTGTTTCAGCTTACCCGCGTATATTACTCATCGTCGCGTCAATATAAACAATTGAATCCAGTTAGCGAAGCATTTTGGTGTTTCGATCTTTCCTTGTAAATATAGAAATACATCAGCGCTCGAACGTAGATTCTGTAATTTCCTTAACACTTTTCTATAAATAAATTAGAATCAACTCCTAATTGGTGTGATTTCCACTTTTCGATTTAAATGACCAAAACCACTTTGGGCTCCTACCACTAATTAAATTGCCACCGTCAAAATGAAAAACACAATTTTCAAAGACCTGTAACTTAATATTTTCACGCTTTTTGATGCAAATCATTCAGGCTGAATACATTAAGCTTAGCCCGACATCACCAAAACCAAAAGGAAGAGTCGAAAAATAGGCAGCGCCAAACAAAGCCCTAAACCTTTGCAATGAAGGCAGAAGTTTTTAAACTTTTTACTTCACTCTTTCAATGATTACAGTATTATTTAAGGTGGCACAAGCCTATGGTCACGATTTTTCCTTGCCCTACGAGGATATAGAATGTTCTGACATGGCATCATGCTATAACCTATAGCTGCCTGAGAACCATGTCCAACTATCAAGTGATGAAACTAAAAAAGAGCAACCATCGAAAAGACAAAAATGAAGGACATGGAGCACGGATGATGAAAAAATGGTCCAACATGATAACATAAGAGGTAAATTTGTGTAAGATTCAGACGACAATATCATCACGCGTTGCACTAGAAAAGACGTAAAAGAGTCTTTAGTTTAAACAAGCAAAACATCAGCAATAGAACATGCCCCTTTTTACTTTGTCCTTGACAGCCGGAAGAGCCTTGACCGCTGCAGCATTCCCCGGGCCTCGCATACCGCGTGCACCCCCACTTACGCTCACTGACCCACCACCGTCTGATGTTTCCTCCATGTAGAATCGTGCCCGGAAAGCAGCTAGATGGGCATAATAAGCCGGTGGTGCTGAACAAAAAATATACAGAGGGGGGGTCAACATAACTGAAACAATCCTAAATAAATATAGTCTCATCTAAACAGACTAGACGAAAAGAGCATAGCATCGTTTGGGGTCTTACGAATAGAAACTGAGCGGGTACACCTTGCATACCTATTAAAAAATATGAAAGTAATTCAATAAAACCAGATTAAAGAGACCGGTGGGCGAATTTAATGATCTGTGCGGAAACAGCAAATATGTTGAATAAAGGATAAAGAAAAAACAGCAATGATGATGAATTGGAGTTTTACGTGTAGCAAAGATTGTTGGTGAGAGATTGCAGTCCATCAGCATCAAAATTGTTCTCGTCCCATAACACGTGGTAGTGAGCCGGACGGCTTGTACCCTTCAGATTTTTTTGCAGCCAAGGCAACCAAAGCGGCAGTTAGCATCAGCACCACACAGATAAATCAGGATAGCAAACAAACAGATGAAAAAGAATCTAGTTTTACCTGAATGCCAGCATGGCTGCACAAATAGAAATCAAATTCGGTAGGATGGCAAATACTAGTGTCGACAACAGTTCCTGTAAATCAGGAATGTCTCATTAGACTTGTTTAATCTCTTGCATTAATAACCCAAATCAATCGATCATAACATCCAGCATCAATAACCCACCAGGCAATATATTTCCACTTCGGTCAACAGAACGCCCATCATTATGGTTTTTGGCAAAAAGCCTTGTATGATGCCGCTTCTGGACTACAATGAATGTTATTGGAGGCTTATAGTTCGCTTCGAGTGATACACATGCCTGAGGCATTTGGAAAGGGGAAAGTGAATTCATGCACACAAAATAGCAAAAGGTATGTTCGAAAGAGACTGACAAATATGAAAGGATTCAGCACGAAAAACCACACAACTTAAAGAGCCTATGAAAAAATACCTTTCTGATGGCCGTCAGTTCAAGTTCTAACACCTCATGAAATTGCCCTTCACTCACGCCATCCCTGTGAAAAACATTCAACAAATATTCAGAGGCATTAAAATTAAGCACTTAAAAAGCAGGATCCACAAACCAAAGTAACTCATAGTCCCTAAGCTGTCTCATGTCAGAAAAAAGAGCCTTAAATGGTTATTATTTATTATTGTGGAACTCCTTAAGTGCCATGGAATTTTGGATTAAACCAGTTGATCTAATTCTATGCTAGATCGCACAATCAGTTTTGATCAAGATTGATTTAGTATTCAGGCCTAAATCAATAATGAAGCCCGCCTTCAACCTTTTTTCCCTTTTTTATGTAACCTTTGTTTTCCCATTTTATCCCAGTACCCACAACTCACCCTTTTTTAACGGTTTCCTAATTCTTTCTCAGCAGCTGACCTATTTTCTTATTTGTTATTATTTTTTCGAGGCCTCTTCTATAAGACCCTTCTTACCCGTTCATTTTTAATTTTTTAATAGTTTATGGAAAATCCACTTCATTTATTATATTTATCATCATTACTACTATGGAAACCCTTTTATTTGTTTAGTATCACAATCTATGGGCTCTATCTATAAATGTGAAAATCAACTTAATAAAATGATTTAATAATAAATATTAATTTTAAGTGGTATTTTCAACATCTAAATTGTCTAAAATATCATTACTAAGTAGATAAATGATACCATAAAGTATCATTACGTTCTAATATATATGGAAATGAATCTAAGCACTTTCCTTAATTTATACATGAATGTAACTATCTTTGGATAAATGTGGCCTACACACATATTGGATTTGAATGAAATTCGTAATGTTAAATGCAATGAATGGATTTTATTTTGTATCAATTATCAACATTTGAAAAATGGAAGGGGTTACATGAAATGACTTCGCATGCCCTTTTTTTTATATTGCCTAGTTATTATGTACTCTGTTTCTTTGTTATATGGTAGGTTTGAATTGGCTTTTGACTCTTGATAATTGTAGGTATCTATATGTCTGTTTATTAGTGTTGATAGATACTATCTTTTATTTACTAGTTTTAAGCATTATTATTTTTTAGATAAATTTTATATAAAGTACACCTTGCTTCAGTCAAGCTCGCGCCTTGAAAGTGTGCCTTGTGCCTCTAACAACTATGAGATTGGTAAAAGTTACCAATTTATATGAGCAATCATTGTCATACTTCCACACAAACCAACATGCACATGGAGATCTGCAACTACCATGACTGGGTAAGCTTGTTTGAAAAGAATAAATAAAAGACAACCAAGGAGAATTACCTGTAGAAGATAATCCGTTCAGGTTTATGCCCAGTTGCTCTGCGGAATGAGAGCAGCAGTTCCCTGCATTGTAGAAGCAAATTGATTTTCAGCTGCTCCGAACTACTTAATTAATACATGTTAATAAGTCCTACCACTGACTCCACGTGCATTGTTTTTGCTGGAAAATATCTAATAATATATTAGGTACCTAATCATGCCACCTGCTGCAATACCCTTTACAGGATCCTCCCATTCTTTATACAGATCTTCAATCATCTCCCGTCGATGTGTTTGTGCACTGACTAAACCAGCATATTTTGTAACCCCGGGCCAATCTTGTGAAGCAACAACCTGCACCAGATCCATTGCAAAGCTAAGAATAAAAAAAAGCACTTCATCTAGTTGGAGTCTATACACCAAAATTAATAAGAACAGCCACTTGATCATTTGGTGTTTCATCTAGTTAAAGTGGACTACAACAAAATTAAAAATTAGAAATGAAAAGAGATTGGTCGAACAGCAAGACGAGACATCTTACGGCTGCAATTGAAGGAATCGAATCCTCGCCAGGAGGGGGATGAGTTACATCAGCTCCAAAGATGATTGTTGGTGCATCACTAACAAAAGGAATACGCCTCGATAATGCATCCGCAAGCACAGTATTGCTTCCCCCAACCTTTCAATCAAAATGGTAAATAAATTATTACCTGTACAATCAATACTAAAACAGAACAACACGGATTCACAAATCATCACTAGTTCACTACTCAAACAGCAACATACATTACCAATAACTACCTTCACATTAATTTTAAGAGCAACATTTGCCAGGTACTGTTTAGCCATCTTAAATACATGCTTAGATAAGCAGCACTGTGAAACTACTCCAAGTTCTGTATCACAAATTCGCTTCAGATCCCCTGAAAGCAATTGATTGTGCATGTGTCAAGATCAATTGAAAGAGTAACCAAGAGGCTGTTTGGTAATGTGCAAAACTCGCATATTGGTATAAAACTTTTCGAATGGGGGGCCATTTGACAAAACTTGTCATTTCATGCTGCTTTTGAGAGTGTGCTGCTGCCATCCATACGGGGAAAACAATTTTCTACCAACATTTCCACGTCTGACAGTGAGCTGCTGCTATGTTGACTCATCATCAGCGTAGCTTTGGAAAATGCCAACTTGGACAATCCCAGGTCAAACTGCAATTAATGACAGCAGTTTTTACTGGGACAAAAAACACACAGTTTTGAGCATTACCAAACAGCCCCCAAATGAATTGCAATAAGATTTTTCAAAAATTCATTACTGTTTTTCACTTGCTTCTCTGGTTGCAAAGCACTGCCATCACCCAGCAGTTCATGCAAGGAGAATCCTTCAACAAAGATAAATGTCTCATACCGTATAGTGGGCCATTATTTTCAGGCAAAATGACAATTAGCAGATCAAGTTCTTTTCCTTTGGGTCGAAGTGCAGTCATTGCCTCATGGAAACGTGCCTTCAATGCTCTTTCCACTTGCTCAGGCCGAGCACGAAGGTGCTGAAGTATTGGCTCAAGCACAAATTTCTGCATCAAGTCACATGTACAACCATAACAAAGTAATTAAAGAATGCATGAAAGAAATACATAAATCACAAAATATAAATTAAAAGAATACCATGCCAGACACACTGCACATCTGAGCAAGTTCCCGGCAAAAATTGCTAACAGCTGCATCAGGCACGTTGTATGCAAAATTTATACATATCCAATTATTCACTGTACCACCATCGACCATTTTCTGCAATAAACGTTATTGAGACAAATAATTAAGCATCAAAACATTGGTTAAAGCAACAAGAAACCCAAAAAAAAACTCAAAAATCAAAACAATCATTTGTTAAGTTGAGAAGGAAATATGTCACCAAACGAGTTCTATAAATACTACTGAAAGAAAAAGGCAAAATGAAATTAAGAAAGTACTATGTGAAGCACCAACAAAAAGGCAATGAAATACCAATGTTAGGATTGCGATAAGACTGTTGATAAAATCAGGATATTTTTGTCAGAGCAACACTTCATGCTAAGAATTTTTATGATTCCAAGAAGAGCCACGTTCAAAATTTGGGTGTGCCAACACAAATGGTGATTTGTAAGAAATGCTTCTAGTGTTGAGACACGACTACATCCTTTCCGACCAAAACATCCAAGAGATGCCAAAAAGAAATATGGGGAATGATTAAAAACAACAGGTTGTCCAACCAGTTGCTTTTTACATTTTAAAAAATCATTTTGAAATATAGATCATTTAGAATATTCATCTACAGTCAACATATAGACATGATGCAAATTTTATTTATTTATTTTTATGGGTAGTTATGGTGCAAATTTGAAAACCTTAATGTACTATATATTTATTTCAAAATTTTGAAAATTTTAACTGTTTCGCATTCAATCTTAAGAAAATTTTTAATTGAAACCATTTATCTTGTTTATTCTCGTGTATTTACCTATGATGCCAAAAATTACATGTATTGCAAAGATTATATGTATATTATATATTTCATAAACCTAGTGTACTTGCACATAATTTTTATTAGCCTCCACTTCTATGTAACTAGGCTACATAAAAGCGATTCTATGTAACACCTTCCAATTTTAAAATCTTGGTGTTTGATAGAAAAGCAAATTCATTCATTATGTTTAACATCATTTGCTTAGCTAGAAGACCTAGTTTCACTCAAATCAAATATGTGTATAAGCCACTTTTGTTGGAAAATATAGATTATATGTAAATTATGAACAATGCTTAGATCCATTTACATATATATTAAAATATAATAATAATGATCATTTATCCACACAGGCTCTGTTTGGCTTTCCTGTAAATTCAACAATCTAAAACTTTTCACTCCTCACAACTACCCTATTTTCTAATCATTTTTTCACATCTTCCAATACAAACTATCCTATTTTTCAATCATTTGTCCACGACTACCGATACGAATATTCTATCTATTTTAACTTTATTCTTTTTACTCCTCACCATTACCTCTATCATATAATATCACTTCTCCCACTACAAAAATTTTACAATAAAAACTTTTCATTAAGTTTTATTAAATATCAAACACACCCTATGTACATAAATGATTTTATAAATTACTATTATTATTATTACTATCATCATCATCATCATCATATTATAATACATACGTAGATGGATCTAAGCATTGCTCATAATTTACCCATGAATGCATATGTATATATTTCAACAAATGTGGCTCTTGCAATATTTGACTTGGATAAAGCTGCCTACCTAAATAATAGATGTTAAATATAATGGATGGGTTGGATTTCCTATCAAACATTAAAATCTTTAAAATATATTAATATTTTTTATGGTCCAGATATTGAAAATACAATTTTAAGATTGATATTTGGCATTAAATCATTTTATTATATTGATTTTACGTATTCGTATAGAGGCCTAAGGGTGGGTCGCCCCGTGACCCGCCCTGACCCTATTTTGTACCGGGGCGGGCGAGTATTTGATTAATTAACCGATCGACCAGACCTACTTATACCAGCTAACCCGCCCCGTCGACCCTCAATATATATTATCTTATCCTTTCTCATTTATCCCAAACCATAAACCTAACCAGCCACCCTCGCAGTCCTCTTCCCAAATCCCCTTTCCAGCCAGGCCCCAGCCCTGCACTTCTAGTGTGCTCCTGCTGCCAATGACGTCCTCCATCTCTTCTTCGATTGAGTTTCATCTCCTAGAATCTCCAATGTCAATTGAGCCGTTGCATCTCCGGCATCTCCATCCCTTTGTATCCAACAGCTGAAGCTTCATCTGCAGCATCAATAGCTGGATCTCCAGTGTCGATTGAGCTGCTGCATCTCCGGCGTCTCCATCCCTTCGTCTCTAGCAGCTCAAGCTTCATCTCCAGCGCTGATAGCTGTATCTCCAACATCGATTGAGCTGCTGCATCTCCGGCATCTCCATCCCTTTGTCTCTAGCAGCTGAAGCGTCATCTCCGGCGACCATCTTTCCAACTATGACAACTGCCATCATCGGTTATTTCTAGCACCTATATCCTCCTCCGACAACGATTATAGTTGGTAAATGATTGAATCTTAAAATACCCTTTTTCCTTTCTGTTTTTCCTATCTAATCTAGCATTTTTGGACTAGCATGTTTGGACTATCCATTTGGAATCATCATCATCCTAATTCAAAAATGGTAAAATGGCTCATAACTCATTTATTAACTTAGGGAAGGATGTCGATGAAGAACAATTGGCGTATTGATTTTATTATGAACATTTTATGATAGAAACATAATGTTCAAACTTAATGAGTTGGACAAAATGTGTATGTCTCTTGTATGTTTGGTAAACTTAGAACTTTTCTTTGATGATGGATGAATGACTTATGTTATCAATTAAATTAATTATGTTTTTTGTTTTTTATGTGCATGCTGTGTTATTAATTGTGATGGAAAGTGTTATTGGATGTGATTTTGTTTTATTGATTGCATTTGCATAGGTGTTATTCAGGTCATGCCTTCTAGAAGATTTCATTACAACTCAGAAATTATTATCAATGTTCTTTTGCACTTTCAAGGTAAATTGCTATCCTACTACATATTTAAATTGTTTTCATTTTAACTCCAAATGTGACACCATTATTATTTTTATTGAAAGTAAACAACAAAGGACATGGAATTAATTCAAACAATTAGTAATTCAAATATTCAAATTGTGAACAGAATTTTGAACAAGGTATGTTTCATTAACTTGTTCTCATATGTTGAATAAATATTCATTTTTAAGTATTAATGTGTTACTTCTACTAATTACTAGAATAAATATTCTTGTTTTAAGTATTAATGTGTTACTTCTACTAATTACTAATAAATTGAAACATATAATAGTTAAATTTAACATAGATTTGTCTTTATACTTGATAGGTTCATAAATTCTTAAAAACTTCTTACTCGACCTGATTTTTTACATGACCTGTTATCCCGATACCGACCCGAAGTTTGTCTTGAGACTTATTTTAAAAAAAATATATAGTCAAACCGACCTGGTATAAAAATAAGTGTCAAACAAGATTTTTAAAAGGTAGGTTCAGGTTTAGGGCACACCCTGACCCGCCCCGATTCCCACCTCTAATGAGGCCCATACACAGTGATACTAAACAAATGAAAGAATTTCCAATATAACATAAAATAATGTTAAATATAATAGATAGAGTGAATTTTTCATCAAGCATCAAGATATTAAAAAGGAAAGAGGTTACATAGAAGAGGGATTTGAAAGAAACATAACCCATTTTTATCAATTTAAAAAAAGCATATAATCGACTTTCAAAAAAATTTAATATATCATGTGACGGAAAGAAATGAACTAACGGCAAATATACTAATGTTATTAGATATATGTATAAGGGGACTATAACAAATGTAAGAACTATAAGTGGAGATATGAATGATTTTCCAATGGAAATATGTTTTGCATCAAGGCTCAACCTTAATTCACTAGCTTTTCGCTTAAGTTGTAAATGAATTTATTAAACATTTACAAAAAAGTATCTTCGTTATTTGCAGATGATATAGTCCTAATAAATGAAACTAAAGGAGTAAACATAAAATTGAATAAGTGGAAAGATGTTATCAAATCTAATAGCTTTAAAATTAGTTGTATAAAAACTAAATATATGGAATGTATCTTTCATAATAGGGAGGACTAAGATTAGGAACCAATTAAGATTTCAACCAAGTTAAACCAAGAACATATGACTTTCGGTATTCATGATCAATAGTTTAAAAAGATGGGAAAATTGAGAAAGACACCATAAATAGAATCCAAGAGGATGGAAAATTTGAAAAATTGACTCAGGAATTTTATCACGTTCCAATTAAATAAAAAGAAAATTTTTATAAGACAACAATTAAACCAGCTATACTATACAGGACAAAATGTTAGGCAATTAAAGAATATCATTTACATAGAATAAGCATAGCGAAAATGACAATATTAAAGTGAATGAGTGGTAAAACAAGAAAGGACAAAATCAGAAATAAAGTAATCCAAGATAATCTGAAAGTAAAGTCAAATGGCACTGGTTAAGAAAGCTAAGTTCATTTAAATAGAAGATGGTGAGAGAATGAGAATAAGCACAAACAACATGAATGGAAATAATTAAAAAAGATATGAAAATGTTAAAGATTATTGAAACTTAATTTATGATCATCAAATTCGAACCCTAAGAGGAGCATAGTCTCCGTGTAAGGTAATCGAAAAAAAATTAAAAATTAATGATTGCCAAGAATGGCACAATAAAACCCATGTCGCTTACCCCACATGGGTAGAAAATGGCTAATGGTATTAATGATGATGATTTTTCAAATCACTCTCAAAATATATTATTTATTACAAGATATATATTTCTAATGAACATTATTTATGGTAGCATGATAAAACAAGAAGCATTAAACATGATAAATGGTTATGTTTAAAAAATATTTTTCAAAATTAAAAAATCAAATCTAATCATGGGCCCTTCATGCTTATTTAAGTATTGAATTGGTACTCTTTATATATATCCCAATCTGTTCAGATTTAAAAAATACATTTTTGAAAAATACAAGAACCAGTTGGATGCCCAACTGGTTGTCTTTAATCATTCCTTGAGAAATATCATGAGACAAAAGTGCCAAAGATGTGCCTCGTCTTCAGCATCTGCTCTATTCCTAACCACTTCCCACTGATTCCTAATGAAAAATGTCACCCTATCCATCCCCCAGATATATTTAGCAAACTCACAACAAGTAAATTACCACAATCATTATTCCAGCCATGTTTACTCTAAAATTATATCCTTGACAGCATGTTTTAAAAGTATGCTACAGAAAATTTCTCTTTTACTGTAATTGACACTCCATTTCCCCCACTTAAATGAATTTCTGTAGCCCAATGTCTGACATTCTAAACGGACATCTACAGCAGAAACAAGAAACACCAACTGCAATCTATTAGAGACAAAAAATCATGCCACAACTTAAGCCAGAGTGTTAGGTACTGGTATCAAACAAAATATATTGTTGTCGTGTACCATATCCAAGTTGACCATAAATTCCAGAATCCAAAAATACATAAAAAAAAAAAAAATTACTTTCAACATCCATTCTTACACAACCAAAATGTAACAAGCTAAAGCATGTGCCGAAAAAAAATTTTCAAAAAGAATTTTACCTTATTCATCATGTTCCATTGGCCAACATTAGGCTGGCAGTCCTTTTCTCTACCCCCATCATGGTATTTAAGCTGCGAAACCAATCAACAAACATTGCATTCTAAAATGAGAGCCCTGCACTAGTTCTAAATATCATTTACAAATGGAATTAACATGGATTTGATGGCAAACAAATCAAGTCAAGATAGTTCTAGAAGGAACCTGCAGAACAGCTGTCTAAAACAGTAACTGCAGCAAACCATAACTATCTGTATAGGCATGCCCAAATGTACATGCTTTCATACATACCCAAGGTGGAGGTAAAACACGGGCTTCAACCAACGCAAGGTTTTCATTTATTCTGATGCCAAACTCTTGTGCGTAGCGATCATCATAATAAGCATTTTGATGAACCGTCTGGAACCAAAAAGAAACTTTAGAATTTGCTGTATAGCAGTATAATGTTAGCAGCAACTAAAATTTGAAGTCACTTGCTGAAACTGTGAAGCAAAAACTCATAAATTGAGGCCAAATTCACGGTTACAAATAGCATATATCAATCTTTTGTTATGCTACCTTTAGCGATTGGTGATCATCTCCTTTGTTATGCTACCTATAAATTCTTACACAAGATACACCCCAAACCGCAATTGACGAAATTGAAGTATCTCTGGATTACTATTATATTTAATGATATATTCATACAAACAAGCAAAAAACCATCCAACAATAGCTGGGAAAAGAAATGTTGAATTAAAAAGAAAAATACCTCTATGATATCTCTCTCCCTTTCCCTGGGCCTCTGGCAGGTAACTTTTAGCAGATTACTAATCTGCTTTTCATTTAACTTCTTAGAGTATCTCTGACCCTCAACAATCTTGCATACCTGCAAATATTCACTGCAGGCCATCAGGAAGGGCAATTATGAGAAATAAACAAAGTCAAAACTTAAGCATGTCTCAACCTCCATTGGCAAATAATTTGGTCTCTGCTGATTTCCCACTTGCAAACACGGCCATATGGCGTGCTGGATAACAAAGCCATATGTCTCTTGAAAATATTCAACGACAGATTTTACCGTCCCCTCTTCGTCAACTGGGAACCTAAAAGATTCGATAAAACAAAACAAAAGTTCAACCAAGCTTCCAACACACATGCAAAATAAAATAATCTAACCAAATCCAAATAAGACCAACATTCACAAATAATATATATATATATATATATAAATGGAAAACAGTAAGCAGTAGCCAAGAACTAATAATTTTGTGGGCCACGACATGTGTGAATTAGAGCTGCCTAGTCCATTTGGACAAAACCTCAGTATTAGCACCTTAAATCATCTTGATCTCGGAGTTCCATGGTAACATCAAGGAGTCAATCAGGCGCTCCAACCATTATAAAAAGGATTATCAAAAATACAGCTACTCGAAAACTCTTAAGATAATGAGATGTATCAGAAATTTATCAAAAATTTCAAGATAAGAACTAACACTTCGACTGCACTGGAGTTAGGTGCAACCCAAACTTCGGATAATGAGATCTTCAATAACTTGGGAAAATGAAATTAACATCGTCAAAAAAGTTGATCACAAGTTGGGTCAGCTAATGCCCATATATGCTCACTTGCACGCACATGACTTGTGGTTTATAATTTCTAATGTAAAGGTGATTTGGCACATAGCACAACAATATACAATAAACCTTCTCACTGCGGGGTATTTGCCAAAGCCACAGTTGCACTAGATAGAAAATTTAGCCATCACAAACAATACTAAAACAAAAATACATCAACAAAATAAGGCTCATTAGCTTTTAATCTCATTGAATTGTTATTAAAAAAGAATAAATCAATAATTAGTGCTATTTTTTAATCTATAATTTTGAAAACACAATCCTACGAACAACATTTCCTATGAACTGACATTTTTATAGGCAAATGAGAAAAGACGATACAAGGGAATTCCAGATTGAAGTCACAAGAAACAGTGATGGTATTCAAAATATGCCTAAGAAGGTAAAATAAAAAAGGAAATGGACACAGATCCACAAAAAAAGAGAAAAAATTAAATGGACAGTATGGACCAGTATAACCAAAATGACATGGATAGCATGGATCAATCTAACCAAAAACTTCCAAGGCATTTTTCCTCTTATTACACTTCAAAATGTCATGCCATAAAGCCAGCCCACTTCACAAAACCAAAATTCCAATTTAATATTCAGAAGACATCAATCCTTAAGGGAAGCATAAAAAAAGGCAAATCTCTTACGTCAGTTCTCGAGTAGGCAATGCAGTTAAACTAGCAATGCGATACTTCCTACGCATGTTACCTCTGTGGGTAACCTCAATTTTCACCCCTCTGAGGGCCTTTTTAATCTGTAGAACACAATAATAGGAAAATCAACATTATGGAAAAAAAATTAACAAAGCAATTAGAGAACCATACTAGGCAACACTAACTTCCGTTTGATCAAACGAAAAAAATTTGGTACACAGAAACTTGCAAGCATTAAGAACAAGAAAAAAAATGTAAATATTGCCATCTCGACACAGAGAAAATCATTACAGGCTATACCATAGCCATCAAATTTTTGATCGTTCTACAAGTCTTTTATGGTTGCTGAAAACAAGTATTCCATGTCAGAAGTCCAAACTTGATACAACCACAACATCTCAACATCTTAAGACCTGTGATTCACAATTTTAGTTGAATATTGAGCAGGACAGCAAGTGTGCCACAGGCCCGCATTTGAATAACTTTGAACAGATTTAATGATTCAACAGTCAGGATCCTACCAATTGCAACCAATTAACAATTAATGATTCAAAACTTGCTGCCCTTTTGTTCTTGTTTCAGCTCTCCCTGAACTTAATAAATCAATGACAATGAAGACTGTTACAAACAAAGCCACTTTTCTGTTCATTGCAAAATGCAAAGCATGTATCCATGAATAATGAACAAAATATCCAATAGAAGCAATCAAAATCATCTTTCTGAAGATTTGCCTACAACCTAAGCTTTATACATTTTTCCACTAAATTCAAATGGCTTGTCAAAGGTTTGAATTGTGGTACTAACCTCGCATATTATCGTCTGCATATTCATGTACCTGTACTAAATAAACAGCATTCACTGTTTGTATATATATACATATATAAAAGGCTTTTTTCAATATGTTATGTTCTGAAATGTGAGACATCATGGTGAATATAGAAGAGAAATAGATAACAATGTATTCCTTGTCCTATTCATTATGTTGAAAAAGAAAAATCTTGAGGCAGATTGGATGACTCAAATGAAAGAAAAATTTCCAGGAAAATTCGCTTTTGCAATCGCTATCATCTATATATTTCAACCTTATTCACTCCATGGCCGACATTATCCTTATATCAATGGCTTCAATTCCTTTGCAATCCTTTCCATCCAACCAATGACCTTCTAAAGCTTTCATAATATAATATAAATTGCATTATTATCCAACCAAAGCTTTATTACAAAATGACAACACACAAAAAATTGTCACCACTGGTGTCTATCAAAAGATGACAGAAGAACATATTCAAAGCAAATGCATGACAGGGAAAAACATTCTGTTTCAATATGAGGTAGAATTGAAACAAACCTTCACACGGTCAGAATCAGACAGCGGTCTGCGCGCATCTGGTCTATTCAAGAGCTGAGTTACGAAGTCAACAACATTGAGAGGTTCAATGAATGCAGTAGATGACATATCTGCAAAAGAAAGGAACCTAAGAGTTACTATGTGTCTGATTTCCATCACATAATTGAGTTACCATGTAAAATATAGAAACTTATCTACTTAACAAAAAGTTCAAAGAACCATCATTGCTGGAGTCCAAGCCATTCTCCCCAACATTTTTTTAAAATGTCATGTCAGCTCATTTTTATTTTTCCATGACGAACTTCTCAGTTGATGTAAATTCTCAAAACAAATGATATTTTTAAGCAAGCTTCACCATGCTTATATGAACTTTCATCAGTCTCTTCTGTGATATAGCATCCAATGAAATCAGAATGCATTTTTAGATGATCAGTCCAATCAATTTCTGAGTGTGTTTGGGAAGTGATAAAACTATTGATGAAAAATTTTTAATATAAAGTCTTTAAAATATGAGAAAATGATGTGATATGATAGAGGCAATAATGAAGAGTAAATATAATAAAGTTAAAATAGGTAGGTTAGAAGTATGAGTAGTGTATAAATGATTGAAAAATATAGTAGTTGTATAGAAAGAAGTAAAGAAATAACTCAAAAAGTTTTAATTTGAAAAGTTGGTGTAAACAACACCCGATAAATGTATGTCAAAAGATCCTCCAGAAGAGAACCATCATATAACTTGATTTGAGTTGGTTCTTAAAGTAGGAAATTAATTGCTGCTTAATTTGATCGCATTAGTTTTAAATTTAGAAAACCAAGAGGTGTGTGAAATGTTTTATAGCTATTTTTGACTTTACACATCCCATCGGAATGAACCAAATGATACATTACTAGCCATGTTGCGGAAGTGTCTTACACTGGGGCATTCATGGGCCAGTATGTATCTTTTGGCCTGCTCAAATTCACTTGCCAGAAATCATGCACAATTCGGCCAGGCAAACCTAACAAGGGCTAAAAAGACTGACTCATCTGTATTTACCATGCTTTGGATTGAGCAATCAAAGTCGGGCAGGAAGTGTCGCACTTTAAGAAAATATGGTGAACTCAAACTGAAGTTTCAATGCTGCCAGAAACATCCCTAGTACTAACCATCATTGCAGAAGTTCAAATCATTCCTCTCAACTTACTCTTTTCTTCGAAACGTGATAACAGCAAATTTGTAGTTTTCGGCAATCTACTTCTCAGTTGTTGCAAATTTCTCCGTGTGAAAGATACTTTTAAACGAGGTTCACCATCATTACATGAAAACCTCCATTACATGAATTTTCATAGATTTATACTTCGCTATGAGATTTGTCATCTACAGGAGTCTGTCTCACTCTCAGATGATCCAGCCGTCAAAATTTCAAAGCATATCAAATAATCACTCAGTAGAAATTATCCTGATCTGATTTGAATAGTCCTAAAGGTAGAAAATTCTCTCTTAATTTGATCTAAGTGGTAATGACAGACCCATGAAAAGTTTACAGCCATTTATGAAAAGATAGAATGCCTTTTGAACTATTAAAACAGTACTCTCTAGAACTCACAGTTTACAGCTTCCACTGCCTGTAGTAATAACCTCCGACAAATTCCCATATTTTACATTTTTACTCTTTCAAATCATTTCCTTCATAGTTTGCTGTTTTCCCCTTTCTAAAATAACTGACTCACACATTTGAGAACAGGAATACTTTTCTCAAGTAAAATTTAAGCAATAGCAAAACTGGCACACCACTTAAGCCATCTTTGTGCTTCATTTCCTTATTTATGTGCATTGACTAAAAAAAGTTGATTGACAATGAAAATTAGTCCAACACCAGCAACTTATCCATTACAATGCCATTCTTCCTTGATAAGCTGGCTTGTTAGCTCTCTTTATAAGATTAAGGGGTAAAAATCACTGAGAATTATCTAAGGCAGAGTAGGAATTATAGTTACCAATATTCAGAGATAATCCCATTTGAGTAGGCCGAATACTCTGGTAAAAACCACGCCAACTTTCTAAACCATCACCAAGTGGCATTTTTGAACCTAGTAGAGGCGAGTAAAATGACCTTCCAACAGAAGCATACCTGAAACCAGTCGTCTCAATTAGATTTTGAAAAAGCTTATTTAGACTTCAATTCCATGAAAAGTATCTCAATCAAATTGTGAAAAATTACCTAGAGCTGGGAAGCTCACGCAAAACAATATCAAGAACCTGAAGAGCTTCTTGGGGAGCATCCGCCTGCCTCCCTTGCAAAAATAACCTAAGGTGATGAAGATCAGCACAGGCAGCAAACTTGATGACAATTGTAAACCTCCTTTCTCTTCTGCAATGAAGAAAATCATGTCTATGTGACAATGCCAAACAAAAAAATAAGAGATGAAACCAATAATAGGTCAGCTTCTTATATGAACAACCAAAGTCGGATCAATGACCTAGCTCCACCACGTTGGCCCTCATCCTCAGCAGGAAGAGTAATAGAAAATTCCCTCGAATTGAAGGGCAATGGACCAGCTGTATATAGACTCTTTCTACCATCATAGGCAGGAAGCCGATCTCCCAGATGGGATCTCTTGTATAATGTTACCAGCTCCTTTATAATAGCTTTGCATACATCTCGTGATGTAACCTCTGGTGTAATGGACACCTGAGCAAACAATCCCCCAGTATTAACATCTAACTCTGATTGTATGGTGAGTGATCGAGAAAGAAAACTTCGCGATTCAAAGAGAAAACCTCACATCATATTGGTGAAGGTTCTTGTCAGGCAGCTCCACGAAGAAATGATTTGCCTTGACTTGGCACTTGATTCCCTTCGTACCCTTTCCAGGACGAAGTGGGAATCTCATAGATTTGCTGGAGGGGGCCACCGGCTGAATAGCCTGACTAGAAGCTCCAGCCTCAATGGCAAGCTCTTGAAATTGTTGGGTCACCTCAACCGCTGGACTCGACGACGAGGCATGCTGTGCTGAGTCAAGAGATCTTCCAGATGGAACTTGCTGAGCAGAATATGCTGCTTGGTAAGTAGCTGGAGAAGCTTGGTGCAGCTCGGGATTAGAGGGCCTAGAAGATGGGCCACGGCCGCCGCCGCCACGCCCACCCCATGTTGCACCACCCCTGCCCTGACCACCTGCCTCAGGCATTGTCGTGCCAACACCATATGTGCTGGCAGCTTGCTGGGGCACAATACCGCCACGAGCTGGAGTCCTCCCAACAGGCTGCTGCACCCCACGTCCAACAATGCTGCCGGCTTCCGGAGATTGAGAGCTTTCTCCAGCTTTGAATTGCTCGGTTCTCTTCTTCCTCGGCATGATGGGAACTGAGTGACGCAACAAAGTCAGATTAAGAAATGCTGCTAAACGAAAGTCGGAAATTTAAAAATAATAAAGGATGCAGTGTGAAAAAAAGATCGATAACAAGCCGCATAAAAAAACGAAAAATAAATAAAAAGTGGAATACAGCGTTGAAAGGTAAAGACCGCCGCTGTGAGAACTGAATAGAAAATTGGACAGAGAAATGGACAGATGCTAAAAATTATTGGTTCCGGGATAAAATGAACGTTTGATCTTCTGGGCGAAAAGACAATAGATCTACGCTAATAAAGAAAACGAAATCGATGAACAACTGATAATAAAAATACTCATTCTAGAGTAACACGGTGGAATTTTATTGAAAGAACGAACAGAGAAATCCTCATAATGCAACGGCAACGCTGTGATTTTAGACGTGAATCGACATCTATGGGAACAGACAATGAACTACTTCGAAATTACAAAAACGTCATAAAATTACTCAAATCCAACCCATCATTAACAATAAATGCACATCGACAAAACCTTCTACAAAAATTCATAACAGCGGGCAGTGAACCGCTGAAATTTCCCTAGAACGTAAACCAGACCCTAGAAAAGAGACAATCCCAACCATGCATGGCTGATCATCAACAAACCTCAAACAATCCGAAATGCAGAAATCAAAGAGAAAATCACAGATCTAACGACCAAAAGAAAGACCAAAACATGGAAAAGACGTCCAGAGGCAAGACGGGGAAGGCCAAACCGCTTTTTCGTAGCTCAAACCACTTGTCAAGCTTCTCTCCTCCAGAAAGAGGGTTCGCGAAAGCACTCCTTAGCACACAGAGCTGAAGCGGTCGATGCTAAGCGCCGAGCTTTTAAACGCGGATTCGCTTCGCATACGACAAGATAGCTACCTTCCGTACTAAAAGAATTTTTTGGTGCAAGCAAGTGCACGATTTTAGGTGTGATACGGCACTAATAAGACATAAGGTGAGTTTGGTAATAAGTAAAAGTTATTAAGTTAAAACTTTTTATTCTTCACAATTATTCTATTTTTAATTATTTCTTCATATTTTTCATACAACTACCCTACTTTTCAATTATTTCTACACAACTACCAACACAATTAACCTATCTATTTCAACTTCATCTTATTTATTCATCATTATTACCTCTGTTATATCACATCATTTGACAACTTTTATTTTCTTCAATTTTTCGTCAACACACCCATAGTAAGAAATTCAATAAATGCCTAATTCCATATTTATGCTAAGATTCTGTTTGATATGTCCAAAAAAGTATAATCCAATTACTTATTTATTGATTTTATCGGAGAAGATTAAAGATTTCCCTGTTTAAGCTGCTGAATGATTTCAGAAATGAATGAACGGTCAAGATTGTTGCTTACACGGCTGACTGATGAGTCACGTTCTGGCATGGCTCTCCTCGGCCAAGTCTACTCCCGCGCTCTCCTACTGCAGTACCGCTCGGCGCAATGCAACGGATAAGCGGACACGTGCGAGGCATGTGACCAGTGGGGGCAGCGCCACGCGCAGGAGAGAGAGAGAGTAGGGAGGAGGCATTGTCAGCCTGATCGGGTGTTGGAGACGTCGGGCCAGTCGCGCGAAGGTCGGCGAGAAAAGGAGACTCGAAGAGCTTTTCGGTCGACGGGTGGCTTTCGTGGCAGCCTCCGCGCGTCGGCCGGTCGCTTTTCAAAGGCTTGCTTGCGAGTCAAGCAATCACAGTCATCGCGGCCGTACCAAAACGGTATCAGAACCGTTGGAGGCGTGGGCCACTTAACAAAATCAATGAAATTATTTGGATGATAACATCCATCGAGTGTATACGATTACAGTGGTGATGATGATGACGATGATGATGAGAGAATGAATGATTAGCTGATTAGAATTCCTTGGCAAGTGTTCCACGCTTGGAAGTGAAAATGGTTTTTCTCGACCACAATGGCTGTTTTTTTTTTTTTTTTTTTTTTTTTTGATGAAAATGGCTGTTTTTATTAATCAGTAAAAGTTGTCAAGTCCCTCCACAATTATCCTATTTTTAATTATTTTTTTTACATTTTTATATATAATTACCCTACTTTTCAATCATTTCTACACAACTACCAACACAACTAACTTATCTATTTCAACTTTATCCTGTTTATTCATCATGATTACCCCCTATCATATCACATCGTTTGACAACTTTTACTCTCTGCAACTTTTCATCAAAAGTTTTATTCATTCTCAAATGCACTTAATATGATTTAATTGGATCTAAACAATGAACATACCTACACAGGAAAGGGATTAATGTTTTTCATAATTAGGATATATCTGGGAAATAATAAATTTTTTGCAGTGCAAACAAATTTTAAATAATATAAAATGATATGACATGGTAAGAATAATCATGATAAATATAAATAATAAAATTAAAATTAAAATATAAATAATAAAGTTAAAATTAGATGGATTGGTTGTGTAGGTTGTTGTGTATAAAAGATTAAAAAGTAAAATAGTTATATAAGAATATGTGAAAAATATTTTAAAAAATAAAATAAACATGAATAATGGAAAGTTGTGTATTTAAAAGTTGTATCTTGAATAGTTTTATGTTTATCTAAACGTACTATTAAAAAAGCTATTAGTATTAAATGAAGCTAATTTGCATCAAATAAAGGGTGTATGTGACATTACGTAAACCTTGTCAATCTAAGTTTTTTTTACTCTTCACAATTGTCAAATTTTATAATTATTTTTTCGCATATTCATATACAACTGTATTATTTTCAATCATTTCTTAATAACTATCTATACAACTATATTATATATTTCATCTTTATTTATTTTACTTTCATTATTACCTATACCATGTTCCATCACTTTTCTCGTTTTGAAAATTTAACATGAAACTTTCATTTAAATATTATATCTAATATAAAATATAATCGTATTTTTTAAAAACACAAGTTAATATCCATTGTGGCTTCAAACCCCAAACATCCATGTACATATGCACACATACTACTTTCAACCACGTGGTTGCAACTTGGTTAAACAAATTTTCAAGCCTAGTTAGGCTTGCACGTGTATTCATAACAAGATTAATTAGACAATAAGTGTCACTTTGAAAGTATTCTAAATATTGTACATAACTTTTCATTCCACGACGCAAATTTTTATATTTTAAATATTACTTATTTTATTCTCAATGTATATCATTGCACTTTAGCACTTATTAATTTCATGCAATACGCTTAAATATAGGGTGTGAAAATCGAGGCGGGCAAGGGTGTGTCCAATCCTGACCCTATATTTAAAAATCTTATTTGACCATACTTTTTATACAGGGTCGGAACAAAGTCAGTTCGACCCTCGCCTTTCTTTGAGAAGCCTCGAGACAAACTCTGGTTGGCTTCGGGACAACGGGGCAGGTTAAAAAAGCGAGTTAATGTTTTAAAATTTATATATATCAATATAAACTCATATTTATGATAAATTTAAAAGTTAAATTATTTAATATTTTACTATTTAGCGAGTAAAATATAATTCTCATAAATAAAACACAATTCTAGTAGTAAAGCATTAGTAAACAAATTTAAATAATTTTGTTTACAACTTAACCTTGATAAATATGTGTATCAATCTTAAAAGTACATTGATGTAAATTTTAAATTACAATTAAAATTGTTAAATTGCAAAATAATAATATTCATTCCTATAAGATACAAACAACATAGATAATATATTTTATTTCATTGATAAATATGTTAATGAGATAACTTAAACCACATGTATGCAATTAAAAAATACAAATTTATCAATATAAATAAATTATAAAGTTCGACATACATCAACACAAATAATATTCACATTAATAAGTCATAAAGTAAGTGTGTGTTTGGGAATAAATAAATTTTTTGATAAAAAAAATTTAAGAGTAAAAGTTGTAAAATTATATGATATGATAGGGAGAATGATGAAAAGTAAAAATGATAAAACTAAAATAAATAGGTTAATTGTGTGAGTAATTGTGTAAAAATGATTAAAAGTAAGGTAGTTATATAGGAAAATGTGAATAAATGATTATAAAATATGACAATTATGGAGAGTAAAAAGTTTTAACTTTGCATTTTTTTATGTATTGCCAAACACACCTTAAAACATATTTATCCAACAAATGACATTTACATAAGTAGGTTATATAATTTATAAAAATATTTATACCCCACCGGTCGATTCGAGATATGATCGTCTTGCTCTACCTATTAGAATTGAAACACGGATCTAAAATCCTAACTGTATCACCCCATTGGATTAAATTTGTTGCTCAAACATTCTGTGAAATTAGAACAGATTATAGGTTGACCCAATCCTATTTCACCCTTACTTGAATACTTAGGAGCATCCCCTTAAGTGGCATATTTAATTTAGACTGTGTGTGTATTTAAAAAATGATAGAACTTCTAAATGAACATTTTTAAAATATTTTTAAAGTAAGAGCATATGATGTAATATGATATGAGTAATTATAGATAGTAAAGATAATAAAATTAAAATAATTATATTACTTATATAGATAGTTTTGTATAAATAATTGAAAAGTAAAGTTGCTATATATGAAGATATGAAAAAATAATTTAAAAAACGGAATGCTGGTATGAAACATCATCTTCGTGTAATTTCATTGATGAACATTTATTTAATATATTGTGTTTAGCATCAATTACATTATTATGAAAACTCTTTCATTTTTCTAATGATAAATGATTATGTTAACCCAGGTTAAGCGAATGTCTTGCTTAGCATACATTAAAAAAATTCATTTACAACATTTTTTTTTGCTTTTTTGTATACTTATTTATTTAGGTGTATTTAATATATAAATCAAATTTTACCATTTGTAGATACGTGTGTTTATTTTTTTTGAGATAGATAAACAAGTGTATGAATGAAAAAACAAAAAAAATGTCATAAATGATTTTTTTTTAATATGGGCTAAGCAAGACATCGAGACAACCCAAGTCAACGGAATCACTTGTCTTTTTTAATATCAATGCATCTAGGCCATATCTACAATTAATGCAATAAAATGATTTAATATTAGATATTATTTTCGACATTTAAACAATCCAAAATATCATTATTATGGATAAAAAAATTCTATAAAGTATTACTATATTCTAATATATAAGTGAATGATTTAATATTAAAATCAATGTAATAAAATGATTTAATATCAAATTTTAAATAGTATTTTCAACATTTAAATAATCCAAAATATATTTATCATGAATAAATAATTCTATAAAGTATTACCACATTCCAATATATAAGTAAATGAATCTAAATATTTTTCTTAATTTACACATAAAATTACTCAATTTTGAGCAAATGTGATACACACATATTGAATTTAGATGAAACTTTATCTCATGATTAAATAAATAATGTTAAATACAATGAAGATTGAATTTGTTATCAAACATCAAAATTTTAAAATTTGAAGAGATTTTGTGGAACTACTTCTATATAATTTGGCTATATAGAAGAAGACCCGATTTACAAATAGAATAATTGGAAAAAGTTAAAAAAAATTATATTAAAAATTTTGTTTTAAAATTTTTTTAATGCAAGGAAACATGCCCTTTGTCAAATCAACTTGCTTAGGCACAACCAACATATCTCTGCTTTTGGACTAATTACCTTTGAAATTCCTAATCAACAAATTGCTTCATAGTAGTGGTATTGATGGCTATAATTTAATAAATATTTTAAAATTAATATAATTATAAATTTATGATGTATTAATTTACGTTTCACGGGTTTTACTAAGATCACGTACAGTTTTTATTATTATAACCTCACACAGGTTGCACCGTAGAGGATCACTTCAATATTTGCGTAAGCATTGCAATTAGACGTTGATTTTCCCATTATCTTTTTGTTTTCTTTTTTTAAAAGTTATTTTCCATGAATATGCAAGCCCATGTAAAAAAAAACTTAAATAGCACCCCTACGGAATTTTGTATTTCGTATTTTTTAATTTTGAAATTCAAGTGACATTAAAAAATAAAAAAAATTGTAAATCTCCGTACGAGTGAAATCTAACTGTCATGGTCCACAAGTGGAGAAAAAAAATTGTAGTGTCATCACGAGTATCGAAGTAGGATTCTTCGATGTAACACACTACAGTTTTTAAGTAATGGTTCCATTTTTTTAATTACAAAATTTGTAACAAGTACTGGTTACTTTCCTTGGTACATATGATTACATTATAATTTTCGTGAAAGATGCATTTTCCATTGCTACATGCATGGGAAACCTTTTCAAGTGGCGGGGCTGCCAATCCATTGCGCGGTAAAAAGCAATTATTTTTCAAATGTACCTATTACATTTTATTTTTAATTTCAAATATATCCATTATATTTTTAAAATTCTAAATATATTCGCTACATTTGCATTTAATCTCGAAAATACTCACTTCGTCAAAAACCGGTAGTTAATTTTTTTAAATACCCAAAATACCCCAGTTGCAAAATAATAAATGATGAAATGAATAAAAAGAAAATAAAATTAAACAACTTTAAATTTAGAATTCATATGCAATTAGGGCAATAACGAGTTATAATATTCAATTTTTCCAATTGTATCATAAATTCGAGGGGATATTAGTAATTTCACATATTATTTAACAACGTTAATTCACAAAATGAGTATTTTTTGGATTAAATGCAAACACATTGAGTATATTTGGAATTTTAAAAATATAGTAGATACATTTGAAATTAAGGTTAAATATAACGAGTATATTTAGGAATAACCCTGATTAAAATCTTTAAAATCTTTCGCTGCCAAAAATATCTCAAGAATCAGGACTGAGATGATGGTTTCTTTGGTCCAGCTCCGAAAAAAAAAAAAAAAAAAAAACAAAAACTCACATCATTTACAATGATATAATCATCCAACTCTACCAGGAACTGTTATTGTGATCTTATCCCACCGTGTTGGCCATGAATTAAGGTTTTTCCTGCTTTATTATAAAGGTTTTGCTTATATGTCATCATGTCTGTTGGTACGATGATCAGTGGATCGTGCATCACAAATGCTAATGATAGACGGCACAGCTTTATTTTCGAGCGTGTTTTTTTGCTTTTTCCATTCTTGTTCGTTGCCTGGGAAGAATGAGATTCCTTGTAACTCCATCTGACGTAGGTGGAAGATGCTCTCTTTTCTAAAGAAAAGAGCTTTTCTTTTTTTTATAGTCGGTTTGGACCCTGATGAAACTTCTGCAAGACTTGCGAGTCGCTTCATCGGGTCATCCCAGTCGATCGTTAAAGATCCTTCATCGACGCCGTAGACAAAAGGTTGGTCCAAGTGAAAACGGGGATGAGATTACAAAGACGGGGGCGTGGGCCATTGATCAAGCGCGAGGAGGCAGGCAAAGGCGCAGCACTGGCGCACCTTAACTTTCGCCTTTTTTCTACTAAGGTCGCCTTTTCCAGTTGAGGAGGACGCTGATCGACTGGCACTAGAAGTGCGTCTTGTCAATCTGCTGATGTGACAGGTATTGGCTGCCACTGGCCGGGGAAGATTGTCTGTATCAACGAACATTTGTTATCTTAAAATTGAGGTTGCGGCTGGTAATAATAAAAAGTTGTTAAGGTCACGTTCGTAATGTCAATGGAAAATATGGGATGAAAAATTATGATAAATACGGTTTTTTAGATTCATCATCTCACAAACAATCATTATATTTTCTACTTTTACCCCTATATTTCAATCATTTTTCCTATAAATATCTCCTAACAAACCTATTTATTTCAAATTTATTTCTATCATTTCATATCAATCACACAATTCCCAAAATATTTCATTTCTCACTTCCCATTCCATCCCACAATTCCCACAACTTACATGTTACCAAACATCCCCCAAGTTAAAAATTTTCAATCTAAAACTTTTCATTCTCTATAATTATCTTATTTTTTAATTATTTCTTCACATTTTTCTATACAACTACCATACTTTTCAATCAATTCTACACAACTACCAACGCAATTAACCTATTTATTTCAATTTTATCTTATTTATTCATCATCATTGCCCCTATCATATCATATCACATCATTTGACAACTTTTTATCTCTACAACTTTTCATTACAAATTTTGGGTATGTTTGTTTGGGGCCAAAACTTGTCAATTAAAACTTTTCAACTCAAAACTTTTCACTCTTCATGACTACTCTGTTTTTTAATTATTTTTTCACATTTTTCTATACAAACTACCCTACTTTTCAATCATTTCTACACAACTACCCATACAACTAACATATCTATTTTAACTTTATTCTCTTTACTCCTCATCACTACCCCTATTATATCACATCATTTTCTATCAATTTGATAACTTATACCTCTAAAACTTTTCATCAAAAGTTTTACCTCCAACCAAACACACCCTTTATCTATTCCTAAACACACCCTTAGTGGAATAATGGGATATAAGTGGGGAGTTTAAAAAAAAAAAATTTTAAAAAATTTGTAATCGATATGGAATGATAGGTGTGTTAGAATAAATAGGATTATTAGAGGACATTTGATAGCAAAATAATTAAAATATACAAATAAAGTTGGAAAATAAGGTTGTCAAGTAAATTAATTATTGAATTTGAAAATCGTGTCTCAACGGAAAATTTTCGTCATAAATCCTCCCACGCTGCAGATTAGCATTTTGGATCCTAAAATTTGTGTGTTAGCGTATTAGACCTTATAAAATTTCGATCTTCGCATATAAACCTTCACCCTTACCGGCAATAAAAAATACTGTTAAATTCATATATAATGTCAAAGATATCGTTATATTTATATGAAAGCAAAGTAACTATGATAAGAAACCAACATCATTTGTGTAATGACATCTCATAATTCCGAGGAGGTACTGATATTTGGAAGAATGATGTTAATTTTTTATCATGACTTTTTTGCTTTTTATATAAATGTAAGATTATTGTTTATATTACAAATAGGTTTAACAATAATTTTTTAACACTGTTAAAGACGAGAGTTTAAAATGCAAAGACCAAAACTTTACATGGTCTAATACGCTTATACGCAAATTTTAGAATCCAAAATACTAATACGCAAAGTTATAAAGTTCACGACGCAAATTTTCCTGCTAACACCCCATCACCCACCCCCACATATTGTTTACTAACATCTCTTACAAATCACAAAAATAATAGCAATAATAACGTTCTTTTATTAGGAACAACAATAATAATTGATAGTTTCTTCATTTGAAAATTTGAAGTTGAGGGCGAAGAGATCAGGTTTGATATGAAGCGATCAAGGTAAAAAATTTTAAATGAAAATTTACGAGGCAATTATTTGAAAATATTAAGAGCGTGGTACAACAGTAATAATTGATAGTTTCTTCATTTGAAATTTTGAAGTTGAGGGCGAAGAGATCAGGTTTGATACGAAGCGATCAAGGTAAAAAATTTTAAATGAAAATTTATGAGGCAATTATTTGAAAATATTAAGAGTGTGGTTGTTATTTGATAAAATTTTGAGATTTTTGAGTAAAAAAATTTTAAGGTAATTTTTTTAAAAATGCAAGAATTAATGGAATGTGATAAGAATAATAACCAGAATGGAGAAAATAAAATAAAAAATAGTATGGTTGTATAGGCTGTGAAAAATTAATTGAAAGCTAATATACTTTTTTTGATAGAGGATAAGATACATAAATATAAAGAAATAATTAAAAATGAGAATAATTTCGAAAAATGGAAAATTTTATACCGACCGCACGGTCACAATCCCGGATGAAATTTGCTGGCTTGTGTCATTGTGTGACAGGTTCAATGAGCGCATCCACAATGCCCCAACTATCCTCCAGAGGCATATTTGATTGGGGGGCGCATGCTTCGCGTAATCGGGTCCCGCGAATGTGAACGACGTTCTACGCCCCACATGAGCACACAAAGGCGCCCCACAGCCCACGTCCTTGGCCTAGCTTTCCGAAGCGGCGGGATGCGCAGAAGCATGCGGTCTCCATTGCTTTGTACGTGCAGCACAGTAGGTTAAAGCAGATGGGCGGGCCAGGTCGACGATTCGCTCGACAGTGCCAACCGATCTTGCGTGGCCTCCTTTGCCGTACCATCCATGTGCAACGCCCAACGCGCGTAAAGCCACGCATCAGGGCGTTTGATTGGTCGATCGATCTATCCTGCGTCACGAACAACAACAGGCAATGGAAAGCAACACGCCAACACCGGAGCCGGGACGAGCCATTTTCGGCAGATGATTCCAAACCGCTCGTCTCCCTGGGGCAGGTCGGCAGGAGATGGTCGAAACTCGAAAGCGAAACATTCTGGGAATTAGTTCGGGTCATGATTTCAAATCTTTTTAGATCTGAATTGATTATAGTATGCTTCATCCATGTATATTTTTCAACGTTTTCCAATAAGAATTCTAGGAACTCTTATATATCAAAACAAAATTTTTAGTCAAAATAATTATTGAAATTCTAATAAATGCTCATTAACAAATAGTATGATGAAGAATTAACAATAAGCAGCCGGTTGCACGGAGAGATTCCATGCAACCGTTTGCATGAAATCACCACCCACTAGTTGGTGGATCGGTGGTGGAGTGGGTGTTATGCCCTGAAAAAGTAGTCAACGGTTATGATTTCGTCGTTGCCTGGCGAATGGAGGGTGGCCATTTGGATCGGATGGTCCAAATTTGCACGGCTTTTGGAACATTCACGTGGAGTCGTTCTGAAAAAGGGGAATAGCTGAAGCTAAATCCGGTAGTAATTTGGGAGAAGGGGTCCGGACGGGATTGGGCAAGAAAATGGAAATGGGTTGATGGAAATGGACCTCACGTCATTCGCCCATGGCCCACGGGCATGTACATAAGAAGTAGATTTCCATGGGCTTATAATGCACAATGGGCTCTAATTTTGTTAGCCCAAGCGAACGAAGGGCCGATATATGTTTCTCATTATTAATTATTTCATAAAAATGCTGGCCATGTTTAATTCAAATATTAAAAGTATAACTTTTGGATATGACAATATATTTTTTAATTTCAAAAATAATAGTTTTTAAGTGATCTAAGTCATTTTTACTCCCGAAATTGCTAATTTGAAATTTATAAAAAAATATACATATATCAAAAAATAAAAAAAATGATATATGTATCAAACACAGTTGGGCTGATATTTCATAAAAAATAAAAATATACCTATCATGCATAAGGCTTTCAAAGTGCTAAAGTAACTCATCATTTTATTTCAATTGGAATAGAATATTTATTATATATAGTGTATAAAGCAGCATCTGACTAAATTCCTACTTAAAACCTAACAGAATATTTTTATAGATATGATATAAATTTAATATGCTATAATTATATATAGTTTATAAAGTGTATCTGCCCCTAAATGGTGTGGGGTGATTTTTGGGGTTTGAGTTGATTTTTTTGCGACGCACTTGATGTTGGCAGCCAAAGCACAAGTTGAAATAATTTTTTTTTTTTTTTCAAATAAAAACTTTTCAATCTAAAGTTTTTTATTTTCCGCAATTATTTTATTTTTTAATCATTTTAACATTTTCATATACAACTGTCATATTTTAAAATCATTTTTATATAATTATGCATATAATTAACTTATTATTTTAAAATTTATTTATTTTTTACTCCCCCTCATTATCCTATCTGATCACGTAAAAATTTTTTTTTATCTAAAATTTTTATTGCTTTCTAAACACAATCAATTTGAAATCAAGTAAGAGTCAGCCCCGGACCTATTCATTATAATGCATAGTGCTGTAGTGCAGAACTTCCGATCGAATTTTTAAGGCGCGTTGGAATTCAGCTAACGAGGACGGACAATCCTAAGCGTTCGCTCTAATTAGAAAGATAAATTTAATTCCAGAATGCACTTATCTTCGCGACTTTGCGGCCCAGACAAGCTTCCGGATATATTCTTTTTTACTTGGAAAGCTACTGATTTCATTCTTTACTGGCGGTGCCATATGAATCGAATCGGAAAGATTTTGAGTCTTTGATTTCATCCCAGGCAAGAGGCATATTTCAAAATACGGGTCATGCGACCACAAAGTATAACGTAAGTTTATATTTACACATTTTTTTAAATACCAAATACTTTTATGACTGTTCTCCAAATATGACAATTCGCTTGTTCTTCGAACATCTTCTTCGACTAACTATTATAAATGGAAAATGCGATAAGTAAACCTCGATGAGGTTTATTAGAAAAAATTGGATTCCATTTCAAGAAAAAGTTAAGGTTTGTGAAACCGAAATGATTGCAAAACTATTTGCGACAGATAATGAACAATTCATAACTTCTCTAGTAAAAATGGAATAAATAAAAGAACTGATAAAGGAAAAGAGAAATTTTATTCCGTACGAATTATGCAATCAGTAATATCTTCATTAGTAAGAGAAGAATTAGATTTACCAATATTAGCAACCATGGTAGATATAAGTATTAGAGGCTAATTTGATAAATTACTTCTTGGAGGTGTTTGTGCCAATCTCTATAAAGGACCAACTTAATTTGAAGTTTGGCATATCTTAAATATAGACCTCAAAGACTTAAATATTTTAAAAATTTTAAGCCTCAAAATATATTCTAGTAATTTAAAACGCCATGAATATCTTCATTTAAGAAGAATAATAATGATAATGTAGAAATTTTGTTCGATTTTATAATACCCATAGATCAATGGTAAAAATAAAACAAAAGTATATTATATTGTTTAAATTAGGAAGAGAACTAATTAAAAAAATAAGCCTTACAATATTTCATCCACAACAAGTCTTAAGGTCAAGAAATTGTGCATTTCAAGATCTTATTTTAAATCAATGAAATCATTAACAAAAGTTAGACAAGTTGGTGATTAAATGGATTGAATTTTACATCAATTATCAATATTTTAAAAATTAAGGGGTTATATAGAAGCTGAGCCCTTTAAATATAGACTATACAAGCCAGTCAAATATATATATATAGAGATTCGATCCTGTGCAGTCGGACTTACGGTGCAGTCCGCTGTAAAATGGACCTCACACATATTAGATTGTAATGAAACTTTATACAATCATTTATGCATATATAAATCATACTTTAGACGGTTTAGATGTTGAAAAAACCACTTTAAACTTGATATTTACATTAAACTATTTTATTACGTTGATTTTGCACTATTTTAAGATGGGGACTACACGCATGTTGGATTTGGATGAAAATTGGTATGCTAATAAAGTGAACAATTCTAAATACAATGGATAGAGCAAATTTTCTATTGATGATCAAGTGGGGCCCACAGTGCATGGATTGCACGGTGCAGTCGCATGCACTGGATTATTTCCCATATATATATATAGGGTTCTATTAAAAATTTTCAAACTAAAACTTTTCGTTCTTTATAATTATTTTATTTTAATTATTTTTTACTTCTTTTTATACAACTATCCTACTTTTCGATCATTTTTATATAACTACTCATATATTTAGGGTGTGTTTGACAATTTGCAAAAGTTGTGAAGTTAAAACTTTTCAATCTAAAACTTTTCACTCTCCATAACTACTCTTTGTTTAATTATTTTTTACACATCTTTCTATACAACAACCCTACTTTTTAATCATTTTTACACAACTACCAATACAACTAACCTATTTATTTTAAATTTATTCTCTTTACTCCTCATCATTACCCCTACAATATCACATCATTTGATAACTTTTATTCTTCAAAAGTTTTCATCAAAAGTTTTATTCATTACCAAACACACCTTTAACCTATTTATTTTAACTTTATTATTTTTACTCGTCATTATTGCCTATATATTATATTACATGAATTTCCACATTTTAAAAACTTTTACACCAACAACCTTTTGTCAAAAATTTGATCATTTTCCAAAGACACTCGTAGATTGTACAAGAGAGAGCAAAGGCAATCGATACTTGGACAAACCAAATAGGAATGTTTATCCTTGCAGGAGGTGATTGGACTATAGAGTATATAGTTTAAACAAACAAAACATCAACAATAGAACATGCCTCGTCCTTGAAAGCTGGAAGAGCCTTGACATGCTGTAGCATTCATTGGGCCTCCACGGCCCACAACACTTGTTGCTAATCCACCACCATCTGATGTTTCCTGCGTTAGAATCGTGCACGGAAAGCAGCTAGACGGGCATAAGGGGCTGGTGGTGCTGGACAAAAAGTTACAGGGGTGTCAATATAATTGAAACAATCCAACATAAATAAATATAATCTCATCATAACAGGCTAGATGGCAAGAACATAGCATCGTTTGGTCTTACGGATAGACACTGAGCGGGTACACCTTGCATACCTATTTTAAAAAATGAAGTAATTCAAGAATACCAGGGGTGTGTTTGGCAAGAAACAAAAAATGTCAAGTCAATCTAAAACTTTTCACTCTCTACAACTATTATATTTTTTAATTATTTTTTCACATTTTCTTATACGACTACCCTACTTTTCAATCATTTCTACACAATTATCCATACAACTAACCTATCTATTTTAACTTTATTCTCTTTATTACTCATCATTACCCCTATCATATCACATCATTTGACAACTTTTATTCTCCAACACTTTTCATTAAAAGTTTTATTCATTACCAAACACACCCCAGATTAAAAAGATTCGCGGGCAAATTTAATGATTTATGCAGAAACAGCAAGTATGATAGAGAGGATAAGGAAAAACAGCGGTGATGAAAATGGGAGTTTTCATTTATCCTGATGCCGAACTCTTGTGCATAGCAATCAACATAAAAAGCATTTTGATGAACCGTCTGAAACCAAAAGGAAACTTGAGAATTTGTTGTAAAGTGGCATAAAGTTAGCAGCAACTAAAATTTGAAGTCATCAGCTGAAACTTTGAAGCAGAAACTCATAGATTGAGACAAAATTCACGGTTAGAAGGATCTACAAATATCATATATCAATTTTTTAGTTGAATTGCTCACATATCAATCTTTTAGTTGAATTGCACGCTGCTGACAACCATCATGCTCCATGGTGAATTGGTTGTGTACTCAGATTTTTCTATTATAATTTTTCATCATCGTAGTCCAGTTTAAATTCCTTGTCATAACCTCGTAACAGGGTCCCACCATGCTCATTCTAGTTGTTATCTGTACAACATATTACAATTGAACCATAGAAGCCTTATGCCATGTACTCATTAGTTGATTGACAAGACAAAATAAGTAGGCTATATGGATGAAAAGATGAAAAAATAATGTTGAAAAGCATAGGCAATGATGGAAGAAAGAGGGTCATTTGGTAGCTAAAGAATAAAATCACATTGTAAGGTGTGGAGTGCTGAAAAATAAGTAGAAAAGGTTGGACTTTCCCATCCTTTTTCCCTCATTTCCAAATAAAGTATGCCATTGATTGCAGATTTTGCTGGACCACCTAGACAACCAAATGTAACAAGAGACAACATTATGGGACCAAATGTGACATAAAAGTGATCATTGCGAAATACACCCGAAACCACAAGTGACAACATTCAAGTATCTCTGGTTACTATTATGTTTAACGATATTTTCATACAAGCAAAAAACCATCTGACGACAGACGGGAAAAGAAATGTTGAATTAAAAAGGAAAAATACCTCTACAATATCTCTCTCCTTCCCTAGCCCTCCGGCAGGTAACTTTCAGCATAGTAATAATCTGCTTTTCATTTAACTTCTTAGAGTATCTCTGACCCTCAACAATCTTGCACACCTGCAAATATTCACTGAAGGCCATCAGGAAGGGCAATTATGAGAAATAAACAAAGTCAAAACTAAAGCATGTCTCAACCTCCATTGGCAAATAATTTGGTCTCTGCTGATTTCCCACTTGCAAACACAGCCATAAGGTGTGCTGGATAACAAAGCCGTATGTCTCTTGAAAAGATTCAACAATGGACATCACTGTACCCTGCTTGTCAACTAGGAACCTTAAGGATTCCATAAAACAAAACAACAGTTCAACCAAATTAGCAACACACATGTAAAATAACATAATCTAACAAAATCCAAATAGGACCCACAGAAAATATATGAAAAATAGTAAGCATTAGCCGAGAACTAATAATTTTCTGGGCCACAACATGTGTGAATTAGAGCTACCTAGGGGTCAATCAGGCGCTCCAACCATTATAAAAAGGATTATAAAAAATACAGCTACTCAAAAACTCTTAGGATAATGAGATGTATCAGAAATTTATCAAAAATTTCAAGGTATGAACTAACACTTCGACTGCATTGGAGTTAGGTGCAACCCAGATTTTGGGTATGAGATCTTCAATAACTTGAAAAAATGAAATTAATTTCGTCAAAAAGGTTGATCACAATTTGGTCTGCTAATGACCATATATGCTCACTTGCACTCACAGGTCATGTTGTTTATAATTTCTAATGTAAAGGTGATTTGGCAAATAGCACAACAATTACAATAAACCTACTCACTGCGGGGCATTTATCAAAGCCACAGTTGCACTAGATAGACAAATTTAGCAATCTCAAACAATACTGAAACAAAAATACATTAAGAACATAAGGCTCATTAGCTTTTAATCTCATTGAATTGTTATTAAAAGACAATAAATCAATAATTAGTGCTATTTTTGCATCTATAATTTTGAAAACACAATCCTACGAACAACATTTCCTATGAACTGACATTTTTATAGGCAAATGAGAAAGAACGATATAAGTGAATTTCAGATTGAAGTCACAAGAAACACTGATGGTATTCAAAATATGCCTGAGAAGGTAAAATACAAAAGGAAATGGACACAGATCCCAAAAAAAAATAAAATTAAATGGACAGAATAGACCAGTATAACCAAAATGAAATGGATAGCAGGATCAATATAACCAAAAACTTCCAAGGCATTTTTCCGCTTATTACTTCAAAATGCCATGCCATAAAGCCAGCACACTTCACAAAACCAAAATTCCAATTTAATATTAAGAAGACAACAATCCTTAAGGGAAGCATAAAAAAAGGCAAATCTCTTACATCAGTTCTCGAGTAGGCAATGTAGTTAAACTAAAAATGCAATACTTCCTACGCATATTACCTCTGTGGGTAACCTCAATTTTCACACCTCTGAGGGCCTTTTTAATCTGTGGAACACAATAATAGGAAAATCAACATTTTGGAAGAAAATATCACAGCAATTTGTGAACCATACTAGGCAACACTAACTTCGGTTTGATCAAATTAAAAAATTTTGGTAAACAGAAACTTGCAAGCATTAAGAACAAGAAAAAAAATAACATAAATATTGCCCTCTCGACACAGAGAAAATCATTACAGGCTACCATAGCCATCCAATTTCTGATCATTCTACAAGTCTTTTATGGTTGCTGAAAACGAGCATTCCATATCAGAAGTCTAGACTTGATACCACCACACAACATCTCAACATCTTAAGATCTGATTCACAATTTTAGTTGAATATTGAGCAGGACAGCAAGTGTGCCACAGGCCCACATTTGAATAACTTTGAACAGATTTAATGATTCAACAGTCAGAATCCTACCAATTGCAACCAATTAACAATTAATGATTCAAAACTTGCTCCCCTTTTGTTCTTGTTTCAGCTCTCCCTGAACTTAATAAATCAATGACAATGAAGATTGTTATAAACAAAGTCACTTTTCTGTTCATTGCAAAATGCAAAGCATGTACCATGAATAATGAGCAAAATATCCAACAGAAGCAATCAAAATCATGTTTCTGAAAATTTGCCTACAACCTAACCTTTTTACATTTTTCCACTAAATTCGAACGGTGCTTGTCAAAGGTTTGAATTATGTGGTACTAACGTCTCATATTATCATCTGCATATTCATGTACCTGTACTAAATAAACACCATCCACTGTTTCTGTGTGTGTGTATATATACATACATATATAAAAGATTTTTCAATATGTTATGTTTTGAAATGTGAGACATCATGGTGAATATTGAAGAGAAATAGATAACAATGTGTTCCTTGTCCTATTCATAATGTTAAAAAATATATATATTGAGGCAGATTGGATGACATAAATGAAAGAAAAATTTCCAGGAAAATTCGCTTTTGCAATCATTATCATCTATATATTTCAACCTTGTTCACTCCATGGCTGACATTATCCTTATATCAATGGCTTCAATTCCTTTGCAATCCTTTCCATCCAACCAATGACTTTCCAAGGCTTTCATAATATAATATAAATTGCATTATTATCCAACCAAACCTTTATTACAAAATGACAAAAAAAAAAAAATGTCACCTCTGGTGTCTACCAAAAGATGACAGAAGAACATATTCAAAGCAAAAGCATGACAGGGAAAAACCTTCTGTTTCAGCATGGGGAAAAATTGAAACAAACCTTCACACGGTCAGAATCAGACAACGGTCTGCGCATTGCATCTGGTCTATTCAAGAGCTGAGTTACAAAGTCAACAACATTGAGACGTTCAATGAATGCAGTAAATGACATATCTGCAAAAGAAAGGAACCTAAAGTTACTCTGTGTCTGATTTCCATCACATAATTGAGTTACCATGTAAAATATAAAAACTTGTCTACTTAACAAAAAATTCAAAGAACCATTATTGCTGGAGTCCAAGCCATTATCCCCAACATTTTTTTTAAATGTGATGTCAGCACATTTTTATTTTTCTATGATTAACTTCTCAGTTGATGTAAATTCGCAAAACAAATGATATTTTTAAGCTCGCTTCACCATGCTTATATGAACTTTCATCTGTCTCTTCTGTGATATAGCATCCAATGAAATCAGAATGCATTTTTAGATGATCAGTCCAATCAATTTATGAGTGTGTTTTGGAAGTGATAAAACTGTTGATGAAAAATCTTTAGTGTAAAGTTTTTGAAATATGAGAAAATGATGTGATAAGATAGAGATAATAATGAAAAATAAATATAATAAAGTTAAAATGGATAGATTAGAAATATGCGTAGTTGTGTATAAATGATTGAAAAGTATGGTAATTGTATAGAAAGAAGTGAAGAACTAACTAAAAATTAGATAGTTGTGGAGAGTGAAAACTTTAGATTGAAAAGTTGGTATAAACAAACATCCTGTAAATGTATGTCAATGATCCTCCAGAAGAGAACCATCTCATAACTTGATTTGGGTTGGTTCTTAAAGGAGAAATTAATTGTTGCTTAATTTAATCGCATTAGTTTTAAATGTAGAAAACCAAGAGGTGTGTAATGTTTTGTGGCCATTTTTGACTTTACACATCCCATCAGAATTCATGGGCCAGTATGTATCTTTTGGCCTGCTCAAATTCACTTGCCAGAAATCATGCACAATTCGGCCAGGCAAACCTAACAAGGGCCGAAAAGACTGACTCATCTGCATTTACCATGTTTTGGATTGAGCAATCAAACTCAGGCAAAGAAATGTTGCACTTTAAGAAAATATGGTGAACTCAAACTGAAGTTTCAATGCTGGCAGAAACATCCTGAGTACTAACCATCATTGCACAAGTCCAAATCATTCCTCTCAACTTACTCTTTTTTTCCGAAACATGATGACAGTAAATTTGTAGTTTTCAGCAATCAACTTCTCAGTTGTTGCAAATTTCTGCATATGAAGGATATTTTTTAAACAAGGTTCACCATCATTACATTAATTTTCATGGATTTATAATTTGCTATGAGATTTGTCATCCACAGGAGTCTGTCTCATTAGATGATCCAGCCGTCAAAATTTCAAAGCATATCAAACAATCACCCAGTAGAAATTATCCTGATCTAATTTGAATAGTCCTTGTAACGCCCCAGGCCTAACAGTAAGGTATTGTCCGCTTTGGGCCTCGGCCTGCACGGTTTTGCCCCTCTGGGTTCACGCGTATCCCGTCCTTCCCCAAAAGGCGCCTCACTGAGGTATCTGACAGCCTTCACTTATAACCCAGACTCTTCCCCTATCCTAACCGATGTGGGATATCACATTCACCCCCCGTTGGGGCTCCAGCGTCCCCGCTGGACACCGTCGGCAGGAGGTCGGGAGTCGGCTCTGATACCATTTGTAACGCCCCAGGCCTAACAGTAAGGTATTGTCCGCTTTGGGCCTCGGCCAGCCGACTCCCAATGTCCTGCTGGTGTGTCCAGCGAGGGCGCTGGAGCCCCGTGGAGCTCCGAGGGGGGGTGAATGTGATATCCTACATCGGTTAGGAAGAGGGAGGGAATCTGGGCTATAAGTGGAGGCCGCTGGAATTACACTGTCGAGACGCCTTTTGGGGAAGGACGGGATGCGCGTGAACCCAGAAGGACAAAACCGTGCGGGCGAGGCCCAAAGCGGACAATACCTGTGACAGTAAGGGCCAGGGCGTTACAGTCCTTAAGGTAGAAAATTGTCTCTTAGTTTGATCTGAGTAGTAATGACAGACACATGAAAAGTTTACAGCTATTTATGAAAAGATAGAATGCCCTTTGAATTATTAAAACGGTACTCTCCAGAACTCACAGTTTACAGCTTCACTGCCTGTAGTAATAACCTCCAACAAATTCCCATATTTTACATTTCTTTCAAATTATTTCCTTCACCTGGCAGCAAGTGCTACAGCAGTTTGTTGCTTTCCCCTTTCTAAAATAACTAACTCCCACGTTTGAGAACAGGAATATTTTTCTTAAGTAAAATTTGCTGTTGCAAATAAGGGCAAATATCACTTTAAGTGATAGCAAAACCGGAACACCACTTAAGCCATCTTTGTGCTTCATTTCCTTCTTTACGCCCATTGACTAAAAAGTTAATTGACAATGAAAATTAGTCCAACACCAGCAACTTATCCATTGCAATGCCATTCTACCATGACAAGCTGGCTTGTTAGCTCTCTTTATAAGGTTAAGGGATAAAAAACACTGAGAATTATCTAAGGCAGGGTAGGAATTATAATTACCAATATTCAGAGATAATCCCATTTGAGTTGGCTGAATACTCTGGTAAAACCACGCCAACTTTCTAAACCATCACCAAGTGGCATTCTTGTACCTAGACGAGGCGAGTAAAATGATCTTCCAATAGAAGCATACCTGAAACAAGTTGTCTCAATTAGATTTTGAAAAAGTTTATTTAGACTACAATTCCATGGAAATTATCTCGATCACATTGTGAAAAATTACCTAGAGCTGGGAAGCTCACGCAAAACAATATCAAGAACCTGAAGAGCTTCTTGGGGAGCATCCGCCTGCCTCCCTTGCAAAAATAACCTAAGGTGATGAAGACCAGCACAGGCAGCAAACTTGAGTAGGAGCTCCCGACCGAATGGCAAGCGCCTGAAACTGCTGGGTCACCTCAACCATTGGACTCGACGACGAGGCATGCTGTAATGATTCAAGAGATCTTCCAGGTGAAACTTGCTGGGCAGGATATGCTGCTTGGTAAGTAGCTGGAGAAGCTCGGTGCAGCCCGAGATTAGACGGCCTAGAAGATAGATCACGGCCACCACATGAAGCACCACCCCTCCCCTGACCACCTGCCTCGGGCATTATAGTGCCCGCATCATACATGCTGCCAGCTTGCTGGGGCATCATGCCACCACGCTGTGGGTACACACCAGGACCACGGCCACCTTGCTGGGCCACAGGCACCACAGGAGCTCCAATGTGTTCTCCTCCACCTTCCTGCTGCTGAGCTAGAGTCCTCCCAAGTCCCAACAGGCTGCTGCATCCGACGTCCAACAATGCCGCTGGCTTCCGTAGATTGAGACGATTCTCCAGATTTGGATTGCTTGGTTCTCTTCTTCCTCAGCATGATGGGAACTGAGAGACGCAACAAAGTCAGAGTAAGAACTGCTGCTAAACGGAAGTCGGAAATTTAAAAGTAATGGAGTAGCAGTGTCGAAAAAATATCGATCACAAGTGCTGCTTCCATGCTTGCGCCGCAGCGCAATGAATCGGATTTGCGGAGCACGTGCGAGGCATGTGACCAGTGGCGGGAGCGCCACGTGCAGGAGAGACGGGAGTAGAAAGGGCTGAGGAGGCGTTGTCAGCCTGATCGGGTGCAGGCGACGTCGGGTCAATCGCGCGAGTGCAACTCCGGCTCATGAAACATGAGTTTATCTCAATTTTAATGTTAATTTTATTTATAAAATATCGATTCTAACTTTAATTCTAACTCTATATATAAAACTTAAATTCTAACGCTATTTATAAAAATTGAGTTCAGATTAGATTTCGAGTTGGAATTTAAATTGATAAATTTACATTTTATTTAAGAATGATAGATTTAAAATTTTCGGTGAATGTATAATAATAATAAATCATATAAGTAAACATAACAATATACAGTGAAGCCACATATTCTAAAAAAATATAACAATATGAAGAAGAGTGATTCTGTTAGCTCGGGCTAAGCAAATGTCCCACTTAGTCTACCTTAAAAAACTTATTTACAACAACTTTTTTTGTTTTTCTCTTCGTACATTTATTTATCTAAGTATATTTAACATATAAACCAAGTTTTACCATCTTTGAATTTTTGAGCATTTATGTATATATGTATTTTTTTTTTTTTTTTGATTTTGCCAGAGCAACACCCGCTCAATGGCAACTGCGGGATTCGAATCCCGGTGGATGGGCACGAAGCCCCGATGCGACACCAACCGCCCTATGGGCAGGTTCGCTGTATATATGTATTTAAAATACTCTTATTTTTAAAAATCTAAAAAAATGTATACACATATTAAAAAAATTATAAAACTTGGTTTATACTTTAAATACATTTAGGTAAACAAATGTATGAAGAAAAAATAAAAAATTTGTTATAAATGAGTTTTTCCAAGTGGACTAAGTGAGACATTTGTTTAGCTCGAGCTAATAAGATCATTCGTTTATAAAGAATATTTTTTTTTAAAATTTAACATCAAAAACAAAATAAATAAAGAAGATTATAGAAATAAAAGATAAATATAAATGAAAATAATATACTTTATTTATAATATAATTTCAATATGTTAAATATGTATTTAAATATAAATATAAATAACATAAAATGCAAAAAATATAAAGAAATGTTGTTTAGATATTATATATAAAATATATTTTATAATAAATATAAAATAAAAATCGGGCTCGGGTTCAGGTTTATTAGAACTCCAATCTTATTATATTTACAAATTATATTCACCGACTTCAAAAGTAAATTCTAACATAGTTAGAAATCGAATTCCCTATGCCTTTGGTTAGTCATGGATAGCTCACCCCGTCGTAAGTTGCACCGCTGACTTCAGCGATCGACGGGTGCCTTTCGTCAGCTCGTGCAGCCTCTGTGCGTCGGCCGTTTGCTTTCAAAAAGGCTTGCTTGCGAGCAACGCAACCAGCGTCACCGTGGCCGTACCAAGACGGCATCAAAACCGTTGGCACCTTGGGCCACGTCTCAAAACCAATGAGATTCTGCGGATGATATCATCCACTGAGTATATCACGGACGATGATAATAATAATAATAATAATAGAATGATTAGCTGATAAAAAATTCTTTGGGAAAGTGTCCATGGTTGCAGGTGAAAATGATTCGTTTGGGCCCCGAATATGATTATTGAATTTGAACAACTGAACGTAACATCTACGTACAAGGAAAGGGGTCAGCGTGTCTTTAAAAAATAAAATAAAAAATAAAAGGAAAGGGGTCAGCGTGGCTTTAAAAAATAAAATAAAAAATAAAAGGAAAGGGGTCAGCGTGTCTTTAAAAAATAAAATAAAAAATAAAAGGCAAGGGGTCAGTGAACGGCATAGTTCGCATCAGATTGTGTTTCGTCCAGACGGAGGTCAATATCTCATTCCGGCTTCCAACTTCGAACATCCACACACTTTTGTCTACCGCATAATTTGGTTGAACAATTTTTTCAAGCATATTGGGTGCATATATGTTCAAAACAAGTTTTATTAAACAATAAGCGTCAGTTCGAAAATATTCAAGATGTTCCGTATAATTTTTCATTTTAGAATACAACTTTTATATTCCGAATATTATTTACCATATTTTCAATATACATTATTACATTTTTATTTCATTTCTCCATTCCATGCAAGCCACTTAAATTTTTCTTAGTTCACAGCGGGGATAAACATGGGATAGGATAGGATTTCACCTTTTTCAAAAATATTTTTTCTATTTTTCAAAAAATAATAATTTATTTTTTCATTTTCAGTACGCCGTTATCCAATCTCAATACACATTTACTCATTTTTAATATATTTTCATCCCGCATATATATACAATTAAAATTTATTTCCAATCAACTAGCTGAGGCATGGCTAGCACGTCTCCATGTTTGGACTAATTGACTTTGAAATATCCTAATGAACAAATGCTCGGTGGTAGTAGTAGAAATAATAATGATGATAATGATGACAATAATAGTATGAGATGTGGAAAAAATAATATTTTTGAGGATTGTATGAACAATATAATATTAGAAAGGTAAATTTTCAAAATAGGATAATCAAAGAAAAATGATATGAATATAGAGATAAAACTCAAAAAATAAGATTATTAAATGGTTATGATGTCAAATTAGATAAGAAATGGATAAAGGGTATTCGAGATAACGGACGGACATTACTAAACGTGCTTGCATGGCGGCTAATCTTTCTCATTACGAGTTAAAACGACGCATAGAAGATTATCTATATTAAATTAATCAGTGACAATAATAATCAACATTTTCTTTCCTTTTTCGTTGAAGTTGATGTGGAATGAATCAGCTTTGATAGAAAGTGAGTTGCAATAAAAAATTTAAATGAGAATTTACAAGGTAATTATCTAAAAATATTAAATGTGAGTATGAAGTTGATAAAACTTTTGATAACCTATTTAGGAATGTAAAGGGGAAGGGGAAAGTATGAATCATAATTGTTCATTCATTTAAATTATTTTTATCCACTTTAACTACCCTAGTTTTTACATCTCTCCTATATTTTTATTATTTTGTCGTACGACTATTATATTTATTCATATTCTACTCCCACTATATCATATTACTCTAACAATTTTCAAAATTTTCCCCTTTCTCACTTCTTCTTGCATTCTCAAATGTACTACGAAAGAAAAGTTTTTATTATAAAACTTTTTAAAATATGAGAATTGATATGATATGATAAGGGTAATGATAATGAGTAAATATATAAAATTAAAATAGATAAGGTGGTTGTATAAGTAGTTGTGGAAAATAATTGAAAAAAAGGTAAAATATAGGATGTATGCAAATAAATAATTAAAAATAAGATACTTATAAAAATAAAAGTTTGAAATTGACAATTTTCATGGTTGCCCATTTGATAAAAGCTTTAAAACTTTTGAAATATTTGGTAAAAAAACTTTCGAAATAAAATTTTTTTGTAACATTTTTTAAAATGGGATAATAGATTTACTATAATGGAAGTAATGATGAAGAGTAACAAAAATAAAGTTGAAAAAGATAAGATGATTGTATAGATAGTGGGAAAATGATTCACAAGTAAAGTAGCTAAATAAGAAAATAAGAAGAAATGATTAGAAAATAAGATAATTTTAGACATCGAGGAATTTTAAATCAAGTTGTTCAATCGATTACACACATAATCCGAGATGAAATTACCTAGTCTGTATGATACATACAACAAGCCTATCCACAATGTTGCATTTGTAGCTTATTCTAATAGACGAATGATTTTGTTAGTCTGGATTAAGCAAATGTCTTGCTTAGCTTACATAATAAAACTTATTTATAATAATTTTTTTAAAACTTTTTTCTTTGTACACTTGTTTATTTAAATATATTTAATATATAAATTAAATTCTATCATTTTTTGATATGTGTATATATTTTTTTGAGATTTTTTAAATACCCAAATCTTTAAAAATCTAAAAAAAATACACATATCAAAAAATGGTAAAAATTTATTTATGAAGTTAATTTCAAATATACCCACTATGTTTTATCATAATTTCAAACATACCCATCAATTTTTGAAAGTTTCATTCATCTTAGGGGTGGGGAATCAGGGAGGGCCAAATTGGATCAATGTTTGCCCAACCCTGACCCTATTTTTTAAAAATTGAGTTTAACCATCTTTTTATATTAGGTCGAGACAATGTCGGTTTGACCCTCACTGTATTTTAATAGGTTTAAAGACAAACTTCGGGTTAGTATCGGACCGGTTTCGGGATAACGGGTCGTGTAAAAAAGATGGGTCAAATAAGATAATTTTAAGAATTTATATATCTATCAACATAAGTATACATCTATACTAAATTTAAATATTATATGCTTCAATATTTCACTAATTATTAAAAAACACATAATTAAGAAAACAAAATATTTAAAAATATAGTTTAAATTTATTAAAATAAGTTAATATATAATTACATATAAGGGTTATATATGTACAAATTCTTTTTATTAATTCTTATATTGCTTTCTGAATAATTTTTTTTTGATTGGAATATATTTACATACATCTCAATACATATTACACTAAAGTTTTGAGACATTCTTACAAATCTGGAGACACTGCTCCACCAAAAAATCGAAAGACACAGCTTCCAACAACCAACCAGGAGACCACTGCTCCCACAAACAACCGAACAGGAGACTACAACTCCCACTAATAATTTTTTCCTCTTCTCCAAGCCGAAATCCCAAATGCGGGATTCGAATCCACGACCCAGCGTTGCAATGGTTCCATAACGCACGCGTTGACCAACCGAGCATAGCTCGGTTGGTGCTTTCTGAATAAATTGATTCTTCTATTATTGATAGAGTTGATTATAAAAAAGTGAGAATTTTGAAAGAAAATAATAATAATATTTAAACATAGACTTATAGTTTTTAATAAATTAATATATGCGGGGCGGGTTGGACTCTTCGGGTTGGGACATGGTCAATCCAATTTTTGAATTCGGGTCAAAATTTCCGACTCGTCCCTATACCAGGTCAAAAATATATTGGTTTTACCCGGTCAAAAATGGGTCGGGTCAAAGCCGGGTCGCGGGTCGACATGTCCCAATTTCCACCCCTAATTCATATGCACAACCTATGCCATTAATCTTAAATATACCTACACCATCGACTCACACTGTTAAATAATTTTTAAACCCAAAACTAACCCCCACCAATCGTCCAACACCCATGTAACTCAGGCTTTGACTTCCTCGTCGGCGCTGTCGATGGCATTAGCAACACCATTTTCACCGTCTACGTTAATCCCTCTGTCAATCCTGGCTTCATCGCCATAACTTCCATCAACAACTTTGACCTTGTTGCCAACAACAAGCTTAGCTTGGACCTCTTCTACAACTTTACTAGCATCACTGCCATTGTTGTGATGCGCAAGCTTGAAATCTACTCAATTGACCTCGTCATCGCACTTGAGAAGGGAAGATTATTTACGGTTGCAGTCTTTGATTGGGTGGATTTGTTCTTCGTGCTTGTGAAGCTGAAGTTAAAGACTGCCTCTAAGAAGATATGGGCAGAGCTTCCGATGAAGTTAAGATGAAAATTGTTTTGTCAAATTTAAAGCAGTGCAATATTGGCGTTTGATTTTTTCTTGTTGTCGATGAAGGAGATGGGGGTTTCAGCAATTGGTGTTGTTGGTTTTTCCAAATTTCGCAGTAAGGAAAGATGCCGATTTGCTAAAAATTAGTGGATTCCTAGTGTGTGTCAAGCTTCAAAAAAGAGATGGAGCATAAATGATTAACTATTAGAACTTCTGGTTTGGTAGGATTTTTCCAACATTGAGGCTGATGGAGAGAGTCGTGGGTGTATTGTTGTGCACACCGTCAATCTCTCTAGCATACTTTTCAGATGCAATTGCTTGAAACGTTTAATTTCTATCGCATTAAGCTTACGGGAATTTCCCAAATGGTGTTTGGAACCTTCCTAAGCTTAAGAAGATTGTGCTTTACTACACCAATTTCATAAGAGAGATCTCCCGAGAACCTGCAAACCTCAATTAATTGAGTGAATTTGACGTCTTTATTAACTACATTTTAGGGTTATTACCTGCTGGGTTCGGTAACGTTTTAGGCTAAATCCTAAGAGTGTTTGCAGAAATGCAACATATGGTGATCTGATCTGACAAGGGAGGTGCCATGGCGGCTGGATCAATGGCTAGGATGTTAGACGGTGGGTGAAAGATGAGGTCGTTGCCAATTTGAGGAGGGCCTAATTCAACCAAATCTGCTTAGGTCAAGCGATGGAAAATTAATGGATTTGCAGGAAGTGGCCATGGGTATTTTAGACCTTTCACATATGTGAGTAGACGGCTACTATTAACGTTGCCTGACGAAATGGGTAGAAATGAAAATTAATCAATACTTAATAGGCATTTTTGAAACTTTTTAAACTTAATGGGTATATTTGAAAGTAACCCTGGTTTATATGTTAAATATATTTATATAAACAAGTGTGTGAAGAAAAAATAAAAAACTATTGTAAATGAACTCTTTAAAACAAACTAAACAAGACATATGGTTAGCCCAAACCAACCAGATTGCTTCTCGTAATAGGGGATGTATGGTCCCACGAATATTAACGCACATATGGACCAGATCCCACGTGGCCACACAAAGGCGCTCCACAACCCACGTCTTTGGCCTAGCTTTCCGAAGTGGCGCACGTAGCATAGTAATTGAAAACAGATGGATGGACCAGATCGATGATTCACTTGACAGCGACAACCCATCTTTCGTACCTTCCTTTGTCGAACCATCATGCATGTGCAACGCCCAATGCCGATGTGTAAAGCAACGCATCAGGGTGTTTGATTGGTCCTTCAATCTTTTCTAGGATACTTCTTTTTGATAGAGTAAGAAGCAAGGACCCTCCATCTTTCCACCCGAAGGTCATTCAGGCGCTAAAGGGGGAGGGGACGGAGGGGTCTATGTATTTCATTTATAAAAAATTATCTATACAAAGTTTTTCCAAAATGATGTTAGATGAATTGCTTCATCACATGTGATCATGCTTAGAATTACATGTCATAAAATCAGCCGAGCTATATGCCACAATATTACCTTGCCTCAGTACACGATAGTAAGAAAAAAGATAAGCAAAAGTAGTAAGATATTTGATCTCTTTTAAAATAGTCCTAACCAAGGATGAGATATGCCCATCACTTTTCAAAAAATCAACTAGGATGGGAGAATGTGATTCCATTTGGATTTGCTAGAGATTAGCTTACATGACCCATTTAACACCCAACAAAATAGTAGTGACTTCCATCATGGTTGGATTCAAAAGACCTTGGATAGCCTAGCCCTTTGCAGCAATGAAGAAACCCCTTGAATCTTGAATGATAGCGACGAATCTTATACAAACTTTCTTGGCATTTCTCTTTCCATCAACATTTACTTTGAATTGACTCTCTGTTGGTTTAGTTCATCTATTGACCAAAATGTAGTCCAAAGAACCTGAATCCATGATGGATTTTACCCTACATTGCTGATCTAAATATGAAACACACCACTCATATATAGCTTGAAAATTTGGTAGAATGTCCTTTTCTAGTATACTTCATCCATGTGTATTTTTTGACATTTTCTAAAAAGAATTCTTGGAACATCTATAAATTAGAACAAAATTTTCAATTAAAATAGTTATTGAAACTACCACCCACAGTTAGCTTAGGCGGCAAGGGCAATAGGTTCCTTAGATGCAGAGCATGGTTCAATTTCCATTCCCTCCTTTTAGCTTGGAAATGGAGTCTTTAAAAAAAAAGTACCCCAAAATGACGGTTCAACAATTTCCACCTGAATGTGAGAATTTTGAGATTTCCTTTCTTAGGTAAAGGTATTATAGAAAATTCTCTTCATGTATGAGAGCTATGAACGTGCCCCATTGTAATATGAAGTTGTCACGTTGTATAAAATACTAATAAAAAATAATTATGATTGAAATTATAAATAAATGCATATTAACAAATATTATGATAAAAATAATAATAATAAGCAACTCCATCCATGCAACCGTTTGCATGGAATCATTACCCACGAGGTGGTGGATTAGTGGTGGCAGTGATCAACGGTTATGGCTCGTCGTCGCCTGGCGAATGGAGGACGGGCATTTGGATCGGATGGTCCAATTTTGCACGGCTTTTGGAACATTGACCGTGCTTGTACTGAAAAAGACGATGGCTTGAGCTAAATACGACACAGCTTTGTGAGAAGGGGACCGGACGGGAGGGGAAAGCTAGGGGTGCAACTTGGGTCGGGTAGGTCCGGGTACGGGTGGAACCTACCCTTACCCGTTTTGTAAAAATCTCCACCATACCCTATTTTAGACCGGGTCGGTCCGGAGTCTACCCTACCAAATTTTCTCAATAGTGGGTCGATTCCGGTTCGGTTCCTAGAACATTTTCAATGGCAAATGACTTATCCGCAACGGCAGATGGCTTATCCTCATCTAGAACAGAATAATGAACATGACTACTGTTGGAAACAATGTTTAAAACAAAACAAAATTGACAAAAGCATGAGTTTTGATGATTAACAAAGACTATGTTGAGCATATCAAGTGTACTAATGAGTTTTTCAAAAGATTTAAGGAACTGAAATAGCCAAGTCGATACCCAAGTCGACTTGGACTTCGACTTAGGGTGAAGTCGATCCCAAAGTCGACTCCAAGATCGACTTGAAACAGAACCTCACAGGCTAAATCAAAAATGGAAGGATATCAGGTGAAGTTGCAGACGAAGTCGACTCCACTTGCGACTTGGGAAGCCAAGTCGCAAACGAAGTCGACCTCACCATCGACTTTAGACGGGAAAAACCCTCCAGACCTGATTTTGGGGCACAAAGATGCCCAAGTCGCAGACGAAGTCGACTCCAAGTGCGACTTGGGTGAAGTCGCAGATGAAGTCAACCCCATATTCGACTTGAGTTCTTCGAAGCTGAAAATGCAGATTCAAGTTCATTTTTGAAGATCAACTTGGGACTTCTCAAGTCCAAAACAAGGGTACAAGCTCATTATCAACCCAAGTCTCTCAAGTCCAAGGCAAAAGCTTCAAGCATGTTCCAAGATGAAGAAATAATCAAGTCATGAAGATCAATATGAATCAAAAGCAAGCAAGGTGCATGAATCTACCATGCAAGACTCAAGTTCTCCAAAGATTCACAAGGTTCAAGCTAATCCAAGAAGAATCAAAGTCAAGCTCTTCAAGATTGACAAGATCTACAAGTATGGGGAGCCATTCTAGAATGAAAGTAATTAAAGGAAGGAAGCCAAGCAAGATAGAAGAGAATCAAACGAGGATCAAAGCACTTTTGGTCAAAAGATCAAGTCAAGTCGCAACCCAAGTCGACTCCAAGATCGACTTGAGGTCAAGTCTGAAACCAAGTCGACCCTGTCTCAGACTTGGAAAAATACGGAAGCCAAGTCGCAGACGAAGTCGACTCCAGTTACGACTTGGGAAGCCAAGTCGCAGACGAAGTCGACTCCACCTGCGACTTGGGGAACCAACGTTCGAATTTTTGAACGTTGGAACATTTATTGCGCGCCAACCACTTCTATAACGTTCAAATCTTCTCTATTCTATAAATAGACACTCAAGCAATCGAGAATACACACACTACATTGTCTAAAGAGAGAAAAGAAGTGCAAACAAGAGCTCCCATTTGCTTTTCTCTAAATTTGAGTGATCTATACATTTTCAAAGGAAGAAAGAGCTTCAAGTTGCAAGTAGCTTCAACGACATACATCCGGTTGCTTTTACAAGTTCTTTCTCAAGCTCAATCTTGCCTACACAACTCTGTAAAGTGTAGATCTTCCTTATTTTCATTACTCTTTGTTATTGGTCTTGGTTTGAGTGTATTGTAACAAACCAAGACGTTGCAAGTAGGGTTGTGATTGGAGTTGAACTCATCACCTACTTGTATCAAGTGTATAAGCCGCCTAGAGCTAGAATCTAGAAGAGAGCATAGGCTCTGTTTGTGAATGCCCCCTAGAGCTGAAATCTAGAAGAGAGCGGAGTCTCTAAGTGTATTCGCGGAATACATAGTAGAACCCAAGTCACAACGGTGTGTGAGCTTGGAAGAGTGGAGTAGGGAGAGGTTGCCCGAACCACTATAAATCTTGCCTACTGTTTACCTTATTGCCTTCACTATTTCATTGCTCTCTATTTGTTTTAATCAAGGGGATTAAGCTTTCAAGGGGTTAAGTTTTAATTTACCGAAGAATTTTATAAGAACCCAATTCACCCCTCCCCTCTTGGGTTTTGCCATTAACTCGGGACCAACAACTACAAATATTGTATACCAATTTCAACTACAAAATGTCTAGTATTATGGGTCTCTCACATTTTTCTTTAATCATTGTTTTGCACCAATATCACTAATAAATCTATTTTATTTTGTCTAATTTGGATTCACCTCTCGGGTTTATGATCTTGCCCTGTAAATGCTGCTTATGTGCTTACAAAATTTTGTTTATAAGACAAATTATCTCAAATCCATGTGAACTTTTGTGCGTCTACTTATCATTTTCCAGTCATCTTGCAGTCCATACTATTCTGTTTTGCATATCGAACATTAGTAAACACAAAATAAAACCATTCAGAACATTTACATGTTTAAAATTATTAATTATTCCATTCTTTTTTTATTTCATATATCATATTATCTCAACTTGATATTATAATCGGACTCCAAGACATTTTTTATAATTTTTCCACCAATATTCTATAAATATTTAATCATCACTAATTTTTTATAACAAATTTTCCTAAATACCTATTTGGTGGCTAAACACCGAACGCCGGACGAGGGACGACTGCCGACTGGGCGACGAGGGGCGGTCAGGCGGGCTGGAGAAGACAGATCTGGAGCAGAGCAACCGAGCAAGGGCGATTCCGATTTTCGAACAGCAAAGGGCGACGACGAACTCTGTCTCACGGGCACAAAATAAAACCATTTAGAACATTTACATGTTTAAAATTATTAATTATTTCTTTCTTTTTTTATTTCATATATCATATTATCTCAACTTGATATTATAATTGGACTCCAAGACATTTTTTATAATTTTTCCACCAATATTCTATAAATATTTAATCATCACTAATTTTTTATAACAACTTTTCCTAAATACCTATTTGGTGGCTAAACGCCGAACGCCGGACGAGGGACGACTGCCGACTGGGCGACGAGGAGCGGTCAAGCGGGCTGGAGAAGACAGATCTGGAGCAGAGCAACCGAGCAAGGGCGATTCCGATTTTCGAACAGCAAAGAGCGACGACGAACTCTGTCTCACGGGCTTCGGCTCTGCCTCTCTCAAGTCTGGAGTCTGGTCTGGATGGGAGCAGATGCTGGAGCCTGGACGGGAGCAGGAGCAAATGCTGGACGGGAGCAAATGACTGAGTGAGTTGTGACTCTGTCAGCAATCGAGAAGCATGCGAGGTAGCAAGGGGAACCGGGGAAGAACGCCGGAACGACTCATAGAGCCTGGAGACGGGAGGCTATAACACACAATAATGACCGCCGTTCTTCTCCGGCTCCAAATGGCGAAGCCGCCAATAGTCGACGCGGGAGATCGAAGTAGAAGAGAGAGGGGGGGGCTAGAGCATCGGGTGTTTTCTGTCTTCATGGGGATAGATCTCCGGTCGTTCTTCTCCGACTACGATACCTAGAGAGAGGGATGCATCAGCGTAATGGGATGGGTCTTGCCTTCTCGGGGGCGAATGATTTTTTGGGGTTTTTTGAAAAATGTTTTTCCCCTTCAACCCATTCAAGAAAGCCTGCAAGCCTGCAACTCTGCGTGCGTCAGGGGACAGGCAGACGCAGGCGAGACTTGAGAGGCGACAGGCGACAGCTGTTAAAGTGAATAATATATATTTATATTTATTATAATAATAATATATAAAATTCGGTTCGATTCCGGGTACCCGTTACCTGGAACCGACCCTACCCAAATTCCCCTCGGGTATTTTTTACCCGGAACCAAACCGACCTTATGGGTAATCATGTTGGAACTGAACCGACCCTATTTAGGGTACTCATCGGGTCGACCCATGGGTACCCGATCCAAGTTGCACCCCTAGTGAAAGCAATAGGAATGTATAAGGAAATTTGACGAAAACAGTAATGGGCCGATGGTGGACCTACATCCCTAGGCCATGGTCCATGGGCATGTTACACATGAAAGAAATATCTATGGGCCTTGCGATGCATAATGGGCTCTATTTTGTTAACCAAGGCAAACTGAAGGGCTAACATAGGTCATAGCGTCGTACAAATGCTGGCTAAATATATTTAATTAATATAATAAATTTTTATAACTTTAAGTGTATCTAAGTCATTTTTACCTCCAAAATTGTTGCTTTTGAAATTTATAAAAGATATTACATGTATTCAAAAATAAAAAAATTTCGACAAACGAAAGAAATACATTTTGCCTAACATTTCATAAAAACTAAAAATATACCCATCATGCACAACTTTTTCAAAATGCTAGAGTAACCTACGAAAAATTTAGACGCACTGATGTTGGCAGCCAAAGCATAAGTCGGAATAACGGGGGACGATTGTGATTATTGTCTATTGAATGTACATGGTAGTAAAATAATTTTTGAATGAAAAGTTTTGTGTACAAAACTTTCGGATAAGGAGATAGATCAGTTGTATAAATAGTTGTGTATAAATAATTGAAGTATAGTAGTTACATAGAAATATGTAAAAAATGATTAAAAAATATAGTATTTCTGAAAAGTGAAAAGTTATAAATTAAAAAATTTTAGTTTGAAAATTTTTTGTGTTAAGCAAATATGCCCCAAATCAAGCAAGATTTTGTCGAGGACATATTCTTTATAATGCTTATAGCTCTAGTGCAAAACTTCCAATCTTAACTCCAAAGCGCGTTAACATTTTTATGCATTCACTCTAGTTAGAAGTAGAATTCTAATTTTATAATGAGAAATTTGTCTGGAGTTTACTTGAATCTTAACTTTATCATATTTACAAATTGAGTTTCAAAATCTGATCCAAGTTGCACCATCCCAAATTTGATTCTTTGATTTTATCACGAGCAAGAAGCATATTTCAAAATATGAGTCATGCAATCACAAAGTATATTGTACATTTTTTTTAATCCTCATATAATGAAGAATTTTTTTTCAAAAACTCACACACCTCCTAAATGGAGGAGGAAAGAGTCGAACTCATAGTCAGCCAACAATAGGCCAAAATGAGTTAACACTAATATACCCTTGGTGACAAGTATACTGTACATTTATATTTACCCATTTTTAAATACTAAATATTTTATAACTGTTCTCCAATATTCCGTTTATATTTGAAAATGATCTTTTATTTATAAATATAAGATAATCATCCCATGCTTGAATGCGTATTGTGTAACATATATTTTATAGGCTACATAACGCGTTTATGCTTTCTTGGCTATATTCTATCAAAGCCCATATATATTTGTAGAATGATTATTTACTACCGGTCCCTTGACATAACACTCGTTTTTTCTTTTTTTAAAAATTCTTAATAAAATCATTAATTTAAGTATATATTATCTATGAATTAAGTTTTACTAATTTTGAAGATATGTATATATTTATTTTGTATAACACAAGTCTTTTGTGTTTAAAATACAAAATGAATATATGTATATTCAAAAATAGTAAAACTTCACTTAAAGATAACGTATATCTAATTAATAGTTTTATTAAAAAATTTTAGAAAATAAACATATAATATTTCAAACCGGTTTTAGATGGGATATCTTAGACTGATGTGGCAAGATCAATGTCCTGTATTTATATAGGATAATATTTATTTATAATGAAAAGCATAAATAAATTAATGTCGAGCCCAAATCCATCATGCGAAATTATTTGAATCGGCTTTTTATTTGACTTATAAATTCACATCTTAGCTTGCGGTCCGATTTATTTTTAAAATAAAGCATACATATAGCAGAAAAGGCTAAACTCAAACATCGAAGGGGAATTTACCAGGGGAGGGTAGCTTCCGTCCGCGAGTCTACTTACCGTATCCAACTGTCAGTCGGCTACTGTTACTATCTAACGGTCAGTGCTATCCTCCCTTCATCTGATCTGGCGGGAGATGGGTGCATCTACATCTGGGGATGGAATTTCGTATCGACGTCCTGGTTCGTTCGAGAGCAACGGCCTGGATCGTAGCATAAATCGGCGGAGCTCTCCGGCTACGACATGAGCAGCGAGATTACCACTGTTCCTTTGCTCGGCCACGGCGAGAAGGGGAATGGGAAGAAAGCGAGCCCCGATGGTGGACGCCGCAGCCTTTCGTCGTCGTCGTCATCGTCGGAGAAGAGGAATTCTCGCAGGCCCAAAGGCAATATATTCTTGACCCGTGTCCAATGCATTTTATCCTTGTCTTTCAGCATTCGTGGATCATCCGGGCCGCTGATTGTTGCAGCCTTGGAGGCTCGGATGGTCTGCATTAGGTATATATAAGGAGGCATGATTTTTTTTTATTTTTATATATACACACACTATACCGCTTTTATGTAACCGGGTTACACAGAAGTGTACCCACGTAACCCCTTCAAAATCTAAGATTTTGATCCTTAATGGAAAATACAATCAATTCATTATGTTTAACATCATTTGTTTAAAATTTAAGATTTTGACCAATGGATTAGATTTTACATCAAAGATCAAAATCATAGATTTTGAAGATATTAACATAGAAGCGGAGCGCATATATATATACATAAAAAATGCTACAGTGCACCCAACCATGTAATCTATGCATTGTGGACCCCACATGATCATAAATGGAAAATCCGCCCCCCCCATTGTATTTGGAATTGTTCACTTTATTAGTATACTAATTTTCATCTAAATCCAACATGTATGTGGTCCACATCATAAAATGGTGCAAAATCAACAAAATAAAATAGTTTAATATAAATATCAAGTTTAAAGTGGTATTTTGAACATCTAAGCCGTCTAAAGTATAATTGTTATTTGGATAAATGATTGCATAAAATTTCATTGCAATCTAATATATGTGGGGCTCATTTTACAGCGGACGTTACGGTGCAGTCCATCTACACATGAATTGGTCTATATATATAGGCAATGTTCAGTGCAACTTCACTACACCATAATTATGGTGCAGTTATTTCAAAATGGGCCCCATATGATCATAAAATTATAATCTACTCCACCTATTGTATTTAGAATTATGCATTCTATTACTATACTAATTTTCATCCCAATTGAATATGCGTATGACTCCATCTGAAAATCGAACAAATTCAATGTAATAAAATAATTTAGTGTAAATAAAAAATTTAAAGTTGTTTTTTAACATGTAAATCATTTGCTATAAAATTTATATATGGATAAATGATTTTATAAAATATCAATACATTTAAGTACATGTAGGACCTATTTTGGGCCAAATGCACAATTAATTATGGTGCAAGCTTCACTGCATAAGAAAATTTACTACACAAGAATTATGGTACAGTTATCTCAAAATGGGCCCCATACGATCATAAAATTATAATATACTCTACCAATTATATTTAGAATTATGTATTCTATTACCATACCAATTTTCATCCCAATTGGATATGTGTATGAACTCCATCTGAAAATGATACAAATTCAACGTAATAAAATAGTTTAATGTAAATAACAATTTTAAAATTATTTTTTCGACATGTAAATCATTTGTTATAACGCTTATATATGAATAAATGATTATATAAAGTATCAGTATATTTAAGTACATGAAGGGCTTATTTTGGGCCAAATGCACCGTTAATTATGGTGCAGTTTTACTGCACAGTAAATATTCTCATATATATATACACACGGGCTCCGCTTCTATGTAACATGCAACTCCTTTAAAATATAAGATTTTGATCATTGATGGAAAATTTAATCCATCAATTGTATTTAACATTATTTTTTTATCTAGGGAATTAAGTTTCATCTCAATTAAATATGTTTATGGGCTACATTTGTTAGAAAATGTATATATTCATGTGTAAATTATGAAAAATGTTAAAATATCAATTTTAAAGTAGTATTTTCGACATCTAAACCGTCCAAAATATCATTTCTATGTGAATAAATAATTCTTTAAAGTATTATTACGTTATAATACATATGTAAATAGATCTAAGCGTTTTTCATATTTTACACATGAATATATATATTTTTGAATAAATGTGGCCCATAAACATACTTGATTAGGATAAAACTTGGTCTTTTAGATAAAACAAATGATGTTAAATACAATGATTAAAATTTTCATTAAAGATCAAAATCTTAGTTTCTGAAGGAGTTACATGTGTTCGCGGCGAGACCGTATATATATAATCATGCCTCCGTGTATATACCTAATGCAGACCATCCGAACCTCCAAGGCTGCAACAATCAGCAGCTAGGATGATCGATGAATGCTAAAAGACAAGGATAAAATGCATAGGACACGAGTCAAGAATATATTGCCTTTAGGCCTGCGAGAATTCCTCTTCTCCGACGACAACAACGATGACGAATATATTGCTTGCTTCTATGAAACTCTCTTTCTACGTAATTCCCTCTATTTTTAAAATCTTGACGGTCGATGAAAAATCTACTCTATCTATTGTATTTAACATTATTTCTAGTATCCTAAAAATTCTTTTATTTTTTAATTTCACTATATATGGGTCCCATCTATAAATGTGTAAAATCAACGTAATAAAATAGTTCGATATTAAAACATCAACTTTAAAGTAGTTTTTTTAACATCTAAACCATCTAAAATATTAATAATATGTAGATAAATAATCCTATAAAGTATTGTTATATTCTAATACATGTGTGAATGAATCTAAACATTTTTCATTATTTACACATGAATATATATATTTTGAGCAAATGTGGCCTATGCACATACTTGATTTATATAAAACTTAATCTCCTAGCAAAACAAATGATGTTAAATACAATGAATGAATTAGATTTTCCATCAATGATCAATATCTTGAAATTTGAGGGGGTTACATGGGACCACTTCTATGTAACCTGGTTACATATAAGCGGAGCCCTATGAGCTATTCCGGTGTAGTTGCCTAAAAAATGGACCCTACACATTAAAATGTAATGAAACTTTATACAATCATTTATCTATATATAAATCATACTTTAAACGGTTTAGATGTTGAAAAAATCACTTTAAAGTTGTTATTTATATTAAACTATTTTATTACGTTCAATTTGTACCATTTTCAGATGAGGTCTATATACATATCCAATTAGGATGGAAATTGATATGGTAATATAATATATTATTTTAAATACAATGGGTGAAGTAGATTATAATTTTATCATCATATGGAACCTATTTTAGCGCCACTGCACCGTATGACACTACACCTGAATATATATATATATCGGGCACGCTTTTATGTAACCCGGTTACATAGAAGTAATTTCGTGTAACCCTCTTCATTTTTGAGATTTTAATATTTGATGAAAAATATGTTGATAGGCTATATTTGCTCAAAAATAGGTACATTCATATGTAAATTAGTAAAAATACATATGTATTAGAATATAACAATACTTTATAGGATCATTTATCCAATTATTATTGATATTTTATATAGTTTAGATGTTGAAAAACTACTTTAAAGTTGATGTTTTAAAATTGAACCATTTTGTTATATTGATTACACATTTTATAGATGGGACCCATATATAGTAAAATTTAAAAAATAAAAGGATTTATATGGTACTAGAAATGATGTTAAACACAATGGATGAAGTGAATTTTTCATTAATCATCAAGATTTTAAACATGGAAGGGGTACATAGAGAGGGGGTTTCATAGAAGCGTGTGTATGAGGAGTATTCAATTACGGCGCAGTGGCGCTGCAATGGGCCCTACATGATAATTAAATTATAATCTACTCTACCCATTGTATTTAGAATAATGTATTCTATTATCATATCAATTTTCATCCTAATCGAATATGTGCATGGACTCCATCTGAAAATGGTATAAATTCAATATAATAAAATAATTTGATGTAAATAACAACTTTAAAGTAGTTTTTTCAACATGTAATCCATTTGCTATAAAATTTATACATAGATAAATGATTGTATAAAGTTTCATTGCATTCTAAAATATGCGGCGCCCAAAAATAGGCAAATGTACCGTTGTTCTGGTGCAACGATGCCGCACCGAAACAACTCTCTCTATATATATGAGAAATATTCAAGTGCAGCTTTACTACACCACAATTATGGTACAGTTACCTCAAAATGGGCCTCACATGATCATAAAATTATAATCTACTCCATTAATTATATTTAGAATTATATTTTCTATTACCATACTAATTTTTATCCCAATTGGATATGTGTATGAACCCCATTTAAAAATGGTACAAATTCAACGAAATAAAATAGTTTGATTTAAATAACAACTTTAAAGTTATTTTTTCAACATATAAACCATTTGCTATAAAATTTATATATGGATAAATGATTGTAAAAAGTATCAATACATTTAAGTACATGTAGAGCTCATTTTGGGCCAAATGTGTTGCTAATTATGGTGTAGATTCACCACACAGGAAAAGTTATATATATCTATGAGATATATTTAGGTGCAGCGGCGCTGAAATGGGGCCCACATGATGATTAAATTATAATCTACTTCACCTATTGCATTTAGAATAATGTATTCTATTATCATATCAATTTTCATCCCAATCGGATGTGTACGGACCCCATCGAAAAATGGTACAAATTCAACATAATAAAATAGTTTGATATAAATAACAACTTTAAAGTGATTTTTTCAACATCTAAACTATCTAAAGTATGATTTATATATGGATAAATGATTATGTAAAATTTCATTTTAATATGTGTGGGGCCCATTTGTTGGGCAACTGCACCGCTGTTCTGGTGCAGTGACGTTGCACCGGAACATCTCTCTCTATATATATATATATATTCAGGTGCAGCCCATTTGAAAGTAGTTATTTGCATCAAATTATTTTATTACGTTGAATTTGTACCATTTTCAGATGGAGTCCATACACATATCTGATTGGGATGAAATTGGTATTGTAATAGAATACATGATTCTAAATACAATGAGTGGAGTAGATTATAATTGTATGATCATGTAGGGCCCATTTTGGCACAACTATACCGTTGTTCCGGTGCAGTTGTATTGCACTTGAATACTTCTCATATATATAGAGAGATATATATATATTTAGGTGTAGTGCAATTACGGTGCAGGTGCGTCAAAGTGGATTCCACATGATTATAAAATTATAACTTACTCCACCCATTGTATTTAGAATAGTCTATTCCATTACTATACCAATTTTTATCCAAATTAGATATGTGTATGGAACATAATAAAATAATTTGATATAAATAACAACTTTAAAGTGGTTTTTTTTCAACATGCAAACTATTTATCATAAAATATATACATGGAAAAATAATTGTATAAAGTTTCATTGCATTCTAATATGTGTGAGGCCTATTTTTGGGCAAATGTTCCGTTGTTCCAGTGTAATTGTGTTGCACCAGAACAACTCTTATATATATGCCGAAGTTACAATATTCATTTTTTATTTTTCTTCGTAACATATTTTCTTAAGTATATTTAATGTATATATCAAGTTTTATTATTTTACAGTACTTTTATATATTTATTTTTAAAAATAAATTTTTTAAGGAGTGAAAAAATAACCTATATGCCCCTAAAATTGATAATTTCCAAAAATCAAAAATAAATATTGAAAAGTATGTAAAATGTAAAGACTTGGTATATGAATTAAATACACTTAGAAAAACAAGTTTGTATAGAAAAATAAAAAATGAAAATAAAAAAATGAATATTGTAACTTAAGCATATATAAAATATATTATATATAATCATGCCTCATGTATATGTATTTATATATATATATTTATTATAGGAGACTATTGCTCACTTCTTGACTGGAAGTCGGAAAAACGCCTGCGCACAAAAATGCCAGCATTTTGGTGTGAGTAAGACATTAAGGGTGTGTCTGCAAGCCTTAAAATTTTTGAATGAAAAATTTTTAGCGTTAAAATTAAAAACTTTTAAATTTCAAAAAAATAATATGATATGATAAAGATAATAATGGGGAGTAAAGATAATAAAGTTAAAATAGTCAGGTTAATTGTATGGATACTTGTGTAAAAATGATTAAAAAATAGGATAATTGTATAGGAAGATGTAAAAAAATGATTAAAGAATATAATAGTTTTGAAAAGTAAAAATTTTTAGTTTAACAATTTTTTCATATCACCGAACACATCCGAAATAGGTAACAAGTACTGTTTTTAATAATTATTTTATAAAAATGTCTAAATCAGAATCTTACCTTTTTCGTTATTATCTACATTTGATATTGTTATTTTAATTTTTCATATAAAAGCTTATTTATTTTATTTTTAATTATTACCGCCTCGTATATGAGATCGATCGTTGGTTTTCCTCCACCGGCTAATATAAAAAAAAAAAGTAAGAACAAAATAAGTAGACCTTTTTTAAAAAAATAAAACAAGAAATAATAATTAAAAATCAATAATAACAAGAAACACATAATTACGAATGTAAAAGTAAATACAAACTTTTTCGCTTATTCATATCTATCTTTTCATAGGGTTTACATTTTAACTATGGAGCATGTTGTCGATGGCAACAGGTCACAATACCCTTTTTTAATATTTTTTGAAAGATTTTTAATAAAATTATTTTTTGATGTAAATTTTTAATAAAATTATTAATTTAAGTATTATTAGCTATAATCCAGGTTTTATCACTTTAGAATATGTGCATATATTTATATTTGTATTTTTTTTGATAACATTTATTTTGTATTTTTAAACATAAGGCTATTGCGGTCATTTTCTTAGGGTCATTGATGATCACAATTCTTTAACTACCTATCATACTTTTTCTATTATTACCTCACCATTCTAATCATTTTTCACAATTTTTATATAATTATCACATTTATTGTAACTTCATCCTCTTTGATTTTCGTCATTATCTTTATAATACAACATCATTCTTTCGTTTTAAAAAAATTTTCATTCCCACATTCGGACTTCTACTCTTACATTTTACTATAAGCACACCCTAAGTAAGTAAATATTTGAATGTTGAATGTTTCCTATTCTCTATGAGATTTAGGTCTCACTGAGCTCTTCAAGGATTTAATTTGCGGCTATACCCATGGCGTGATGGTCTATTCCTTCATTTGTACATGGTAGTGATAATTTTAGTTTTTGGCTATTGCACTTTGTAACCTATGTTTATGATAGAAACACTTAATTATCCTAAGTTGAAACCATGGTATGGACCGGCTGCGCCACCAAATGGTTGCCCTAGTCACACATTCGAATCCCTCCTCCCTTAGAATGGAGTGAGGGCATTTTTTCATGTCCCCCACTAATGTGGGGGTATTTCGCACAGATCCCCCTGTATGGGAGTGTTATAAAAAAAAAAATTCTTCCATTGTATGAGGGTTATGAATGTATTTTATTGTAATATGAGCTGTCGTGATGTATAAATATTAATAAAAAAATTGAAATAGATCAGCTGCAATGTTTTCTTTTGCAACAACCAAGCACTCACTCAATTTTTTAAATCAAAATTACTCGAAACAACAACATATGTATGGGATTAATTTTAGACCTGGATCAGACTGACAAATTACCAAGAAAATCCCAGACAACATGCCTTGTTAGCCCCAGTGCCCATTGCAGCGTTTAGACCTGGACTAGCTTGAGGATATTTTCAATCCTGGTTTGATGCATCTGAGCAGATGTATGAGCTCATGTCTCATGGTCATAACCAGAGAATGTGCAATTCATCCCTAGTTAATTCACTTCATGTTCATCACACTGGTCATGTACTTGGTGCATTTAGCAGAAATCTGATATGTTGATTTTCTGTAGTGTCAAAGTTCACACAGCAAGAGCTTCCTGCTTGCAAGCCTGTTCTTACTCCAGGATGGGTGAGTTTCGAAAGTCCATTTAGAGGGGATTAGGAGGCCCTGAGGCTAAGGAAGCACTGAATTGGCTTTCACTTTCAACTCCATATGTGGGTTTGACAGCTGAAGTCTTTGTCAATGGTCTGGTTGCCAAACAATTTTCCTCTAGTACACAAGTATGGTATTGGGAGAATAAAGTAACAAACGTTCTAAAAACTATGCTGTCATGCCAATTCAAGTGCACAAGTGTTTTGAAACACCCAGAGTCTCAGTGAGCCTTGAAGCATTTTGTTCTTTGCTTTATTGAAATAGTTTCTCCTCTCATGACCAAAACTTCTTAACTTTGCAGGTTATGGCAGTGTTCGCATTTGTCGGCATAATCTTTATTCCGATTGGGCTTGCCACTTTGTTCGCATCACAGAGTGTACTGAATCATTTAACTGCATTTGTGGTTTGCATCTTCTTCCATGTGGATCTTGGTGTCTCATGATTATTCTCTGCTTGCAATGCAGGTGGTTGAGATTGTCGACCGCTACGATATAGCCTGCATACCTGAAAATTTACGCAAGGACAAGGTTGCATATATACAAAGCAGAAAAACCAACAAAACATGCACTAGAACTTTAACTGTATGAATTTCATTTGGTAATAAAGTCTTGTCACTAGAGTGGATGAAGTAAACTCATTGACCTGCATTCATCTTCAGGTACCAAAGCACATGAAAAGTCCAATTTTTGTATATTACCAGCTTGACAATTACTACCAGAACCATAGACGGTGTGTATAACATAATTGCAATTCCTTTTATATTGACTTGGATTTGTACTGGAATGAGCATTCGAATGATAGCTAATTGGAATTATTAAAACCAAATGAACTCGGCTTTTTACCAGGCAGGCCTCATTTTAATGTACATCAGAAGTTAATGTTTAAGAGGCTTGATCTTGTACTTTCTATTGCCATTTGTTTGCTTACACGTTGGTTAGGACTTTGGGCCAGGTTTGGTGTAGAATTAAATGCAGATTTGCTGTTCCAAACTTGAACCCCAACAGGCATAATCTGGACCTGTTTGGCTCTGGCCTCTACCTATCTAAGGCCAGCATGTACTGCTTACTACATCGACTTATTTTCCTTTATATGAAACTATGGAATGAATGAAAAAGCACAAAAGTTTTGTAACTTAAATGCAGATTTTCTGTTCCAAACTTGACCCCCCAACAAGCATAATCTGGACCTGGCTCTGGCCTCTACCTATCTAAGGCCAGCATGTACTGCTTGCTACATCGACTTATTTTCCTTTATATGAAACTATGGAATGAATGAAAAAGCACATAAGTTTTGTAACTTAAATGCAGATTTTCTGTTCCAAACTTGGCCCCCCAACAAGCATAATCTGGACCTGTTTGGCTCTGGCCTCTACCCCATCTAAGGCCAGCATGGACTGCTTAGTGCTTACTACATCGACTTATTTTCCTTTATATGAAACTATGGAATAAATGAAAAAAGCAAATAAGTTTTGTACGTGATAATTGAATATAACTACAAGTTTGGGAAGATAAACCACCAAAGCATCCATAAAAAGAGGGTTTCATAATAAAAATTGACCAACATATCATTCTTGATAAAATTAGACATTTCTCCCACTAATGCCATACCAAAGAAAAACAGGGAAAAAAAATTCTGCCTCCATTTCTTCAAATAGAAAGCTATGCCAAAAACTCTACAAAGATGAGGGCAATTGCATCAACTGTAAATTCTGATTTATTCAGTTAATTACATTCTTTCTTTTTGCAGGTATGAGCTTTACTTGTCTAGTTTGTAGATCCTCACCTACTTCTTCATGGTGCTTTATATTTTCTGTCAGCTATGTAAGAAGCAGAAGCAACAAACAATTGCGTTATAGGAAAAGTGAGAATGACACTAGTGACTGTGATCCTGAAGCCACCACATGGAATGGTTCTGCAATTGTTCCTTGTGGCCTCACTGCTTGGAGTTTATTCAATGACACATACCATTTTACACTCAATAACAGTATGGCCTTAGAAGTGAACAAGAAGAGTATAGCCTGGAAGAGTGACCAAGATGATAAATTTGGGGACAAAGTTTATCCTAAGAATTTCCAAAGTGGAGGATTAATTGGTGGTGCCCAACTTAATGCCAACCAACCTGTAAATTTCTTATTGCCATTCTTCCCTGATTCTTCTAATTTTTCTTTTGCTTTCTTTTGTCTTTCTAGGTTTGTTTTTGGGCCACTGACAGTGCTTCACTTTCAGTTGAGTGAACAGGAGGATCTTATGGTTTGGATGCGAATAGCCGCGCTGCCAACATTCCAGAAACTCTATGGGAAGATAGAAGTTGACCTTGAACCTGATGAGAAAATAACAGTGGTAATAGAAAACAACTATAACACATACAGCTTTGGAGGGAAGAAGAAGCTTATTCTTTCGACCACAAGTTGGATAGGAGGTAGAAATGATTTTCTTGGTATTGCCTATGTGACTGTTGGTGGGTTGTGCATTTTCTTAGCATTATGCTCTGCACTTCTACAGTTAGTAATGCCAAGGTATGTTGCTGTCAGCCCACTCCGCTTGAAATTACTTACCTACCAACAACTTTTAGAACCATGGAATTCTTCACAAATCATGAAACTTAGATTCACAGTAGGATCCGAGTTGCATGCCAATTACTGCCCTTCTTCTATTATATTATAGTCAAAGACTATTTGGCTGTGTTAAATTGAGACGCGCTGAAATTGAATTTTCAGAGACAAACATTAAAAAGTAGAAACAAATGATAGTATCGAACATCTCGTTCCTGAATATTCCAGCATCGTTTTTCAATCTTCTTTTCCACGCTTGAACTAGTTGTGGCTTTCTGCAGGCCTGAAGAAAATGTATACTACATTTCATGGGCATCCGTGCATCAGGATATCTGAACCAAGATGGAACAACTTACCGACTTTCTCCCGGATTCTTGCTTCGGCGTACTTTCCCATGATCAATCAAAGTTTTCTCTTCACGTGCTGCCCATTCATATTCTGGATTAGCAATTCGATTGTATAGAATGATGAGGCATTATAATTGTTGGAATGGCAGGAAGAATTTAAAATCGACTCGTTCAATATTTCTTCAGTGGCTAACATTGTAGATGAAGATGGCATCAAATGGTTCGTTTGTCATTTTGTTTCTTCATGATCTCTCTCTCTCTCTCTCTCTTCAATTTTCTTACCTTTTTTCAAAATAACTTTTTGTGATGATTTTACAAAACAATTATCCAATTCGTTGCAGCTCATTGTAGAAAGATACAAATGTAATTGGGTCATCGTTACATCTTCTTAAACCATTACATGAAAGTTAAAACATTTGTTCGACATGGTCCAAAACAACTTATTCCAAGAGAAGAAATCTACCACCTCCAAGTCCTAATTATCTTCATTAGCTTTAAACAGACCCATTTCATTTTTACTGGTAAATGTGGCACATCTTACTATCAGCCGAAGTAAATCCTCCATCAACAATGAGATTATGTCCTGTGATGAAACCGGCCTCATCACTTGCAAGGAACAACGCAGCCTTGGCGGAGTCTTCCGTGCTAGCAGTCCTCCCTCGCAGCAGACTACCCCTTTCGCTTGCAAGCCGGCCCACCTCTTCCGGGCCGATATCGGCCCGCCCGGTATACCTCCGGTAGCCTGCCAGCAACATCTCCGACGGGACTCCATGCGGCGACAAACAATTCACGCGTATGCCATGCACGCCCAGCTCACACGCGCTGCTGCGGGCGAGGCCCAGTACGGCGGCCTTCGACAGCGTATATGCGTGGGACCCAAGCCCACCCATCGTGGCCGCCGTGCTCGTCGTGCAGATGATGATCCCTCCCTTGCCTCCGTTGATCATCGCCCGTGCTGCGTGCTTGATTCCGTGCACGATGCCTCTGACGTTGACTCCGATGAGGTCCTCCATCTTGGCCATGCTCAGGTCGGCGATGCTTCCGTAGGGGCCGGCGATGCCGGCGTTGTTGATCATGACATCGAGGCGGCCGTGGCATTCCAGGGCCAGGTTCACAGCAGCCTCGACGTCTGACTCGGCCCGGACGTCGCAGTGGACGAAGCGGCCGCCGATGGAGTCGGCAAGCTTCAGGCCCAGCTCGTCGAGGACGTCAGCGATGATCACGTGGGCCCCGTTGTGGGCGAACAGCTCCGCCGTGGCACAGCCGATCCCTCTCGCGCCGCCTGTGATGATTACCACTTTGCCCTTCAACCTGCATTCCATACAAGAAATTAAGACGATATTATGAAATCTTCCATGAGATGATCATTTGCGCATAACCAGGGTAACCTCGGCCCATAAGCGCTGTGGCCGTTGCCGTTGCCGTTGCCGTTGCCGTTGAGCTCCATTGTCATCTCAGCCGCTCTCACATGGAGTGGAGTACTAGGTTTTTTAAAGGGCGCTGCTGTGGAAGGGTCTGGTGGACCGACTTCCTCCGATATTACACACCATTTTCACGCCTTTTAACTACACCGCATCTGCAAAATCAAGTACTCCCCTCGGTGCAAAAAATCTTCGCGGGGTCTTGCATACGATACACGGGTTCCATCGGTTTGCAAATGACTAATTCTAGTTTTGTATTTATAATGAATAAGTTCAAGTTTCAGCGATAAATAGTTCTGGTCCTCCAACTATATGAAAACCTCGCAGTAAAACTGTTAAAATTTTCACAATAGATAACCAAAATACCTTTTTAATATTTTAATAAATATTAAAAATGTTTTTACAGCAAGAAATTTTACTGAAAAGTGGCCAAAAAATTTAACCAATCTAATAATATAATTCATTTTAAGGTTTAAATAAAATTTTATTGAGAGTACATTTGTGTCGTTTATAGAACTTATTAATTTTAAGTTTTTTAATTTTGTGTATTTGGATTTTAAATATAGAAATTTGACAATTTGCATTTTAAATGTTGTGAAAACTTTGGTCTAACCCATAACAATATCTAAAACTACCCGTTAATCTATGTGAAATACAGTGGATATCTACCCTCCAATAATTTTTTTAAAAGAATACCCAAACTTGTATGAGTCATGATACTATACAATATATTTTTACTTTTTCTATTTTTTCTTTGTAAACATGTTTTCTTAAGTGTATTTAATTCATATGCTAAGTTTTGTCATTTTATAGTACTTTTACATATTTATTTTTTATTTTTAAAAATCACATGTTTAAAGGGATAGAAAATAAATATGTAAAAGTACTGTAACATGACAAAACTTAGTATGTGAATTAAATACACTTATGAAAACATGTTTATGAAGCAAAAATTAAAATAAAATAAAAATAAAATGAAAAAATTGAATATTGTATAATAAGCTAATATACAATATATTGTATATTATCATGACTCAATTTGTATTAGAAGTAAAAATGTTGTTGGAGCCTCCAATAACAAAATGGAGTAAGTTTAATAATTAAGTTTAAAATGCAAAATTTTCTTTTTTAAAAAAATTGAAAGTAATTTGTTTTATTTTGCACGGATTAATACTAGTTTTAACTCGTTAAGATTTAAAATACAAAGAAACCAAAATTTTCAATTTTAAAATGTAAACAGTCGAACTTTAAGAGTTCAAAATACAAATATATAAAGTTAAAATATTTAAAATGCAAAAACTGGCCAAATGAGCTCGTTTGGTCATGGGGACGAAAACAAAAATTTTCACAGGCGCATGCCGTAGTTTTGGATCTCCCAAAATTTTTCACAGGCGCATGCCGTAGTTTTGGATCTACCAAAATTTTTCACAGGCGCATGGACTTCAAACAAATTTTTCCTTAATATATAGGCGAAGCTTATAGTCTTCAAGGTAAAAAATTCGACGGAGCCGTGACTATGAACGAGGTTGCTATGTAATATTTAATGTTATGATGTACGATGTACAACACCAAGAAAAAATGCAAACCCTGATTTTATATTAAAAAATTATCAATATTAGGGTTTGGCATAACCTGAGAGGATTCAAAAATTTACATTTCTTTCATAAAAAAGGGTGGTTATTTGGTGCATCCAGGAACAAAAATTCATTTTTAAATTTTTTTCGAAAATTATTTTATACAGCTGTTAATCTAAGTGTATTTAATATGCATATCAATTATTATTATGTATTACGAAATATATATCTAAAAATATCCAAAAATGGTAAAATTTGAAATATGTTAAATACACTTAGATTAATAGTTATATACAAAATTTTTAAAAAAAATTTAAAAAATAAGTTTTCGCACTCAAGTGCACTTAGGGGTGCAACTTGGGCCCAAACCCGATTTCCAACGGTTTTTAAGCTTGCTTTTTTCTAACCTGAGCCCGATGAATCTGAACATCGAGGAACTCGATTTATAAATATGATAGGATTAAGGTTTAATTGAACCCGAACCCATTTTTCATTTTGTATTTATTATAAAATGTGTTATATACATAATATTTAAGCACTATTTCTTTATATTTGGCATATTTATGTTATTTATATTTATATTTGAATACACGTTTGACATATTGTAATTATATTATAAATAAAATCTATTATTTTTATTTATTTTTATTTTTATTTCTATCATTTACTTTTACATCTATTAATTTTATTCCTTTATCTTATTTTTTATGTTAAATTTTTTCTAAAAATATTTTTCATATTGCTATTTTCTAAAAAAATTTGTAGTTTCATTATATATCATTATGTTTACTTATATGATTAGTTATTATTATATATTTATATGAAATTCTAAACTTATTACTCTTAAATAAAATGAAATTTTATTAGCATAAATTTCAACCAGAAACTCAACCTAAACCCGATTTTCAAAAATAGGATTAGAATTTAAGCTTTACAAATAGGGTTAAAATTAATATTTTATAAATAAGTTTAAAGTTAAAGTTGAAGTGAACCTAAATTTCATAAGCCCTTATTGCATTACTAGATGCACTAAAGCTTAGTTAACTCAGTGCATGTAATTAAATGACCAAAGAAACAAACAAACAAAAAAAAAAATCTCTACATTTCTAACACTAGAAATCATTTTTCGCAAGTGCGATATCCAAAAGAGGAAAAATATAAATTTCACCGATTTAGGGACCCACAGCTGCAAACTTGAAATCATCTGCTGTACCTGAAACCCACCTGTCTTCCTCTGGGGGTCATCTTTTGTGGTGGGTCTTCACCTCGTCCACCTGGCGGCCTTGTATGAAACTTTAATCTGCTGAAAACATTCTGACATATATATTCTTTTCTTCTTAGGACGTACATTCTCCCTAATATGATCTATTCTTATTCGCATCTCGACATTACACGTCATGTGTAAGAGATTTAATTCATTCATCAAAGGCACACGCCAAGTAGATTCCTACCCTCAGCAAATTAAGGAATCGAACGGGGCTGATATGCATGTTTTGAAAGCTAATCTATACGATACCTGTTCGGTCCCAAGCAATCAAAATAATTATATCTTTAGAAATCATCCAAGCATTTTGCTTGGTGAGGTTTAACTTGTCTTTAGTCAATACATGTAAAAACAATTGAATTACAGATACGTGTGTTTTCCGACACAGACAGGCCCAAGATTATCTACCACCAACACAGAGAAATTACAAAACAACAAGAAAAAAACTTGGAAGAAGAAGAAAAAGAAGAAAAGAATCTCCTAATGCAATCAGGTCGTGAGCTAGAAACAATGATAGTCAATCCCCGGAAACACATTGAAGGTCATTCCCAGTTCAAAAATATCTCGGGAATGCTTCTTTCTCCAACCCAACACTACTACTACTCCAAACTCCTCAAACAACATCATCCAAAACCTCCCCGAGATAAACAAAAGGCGTTAGTAGAACTGCAACTGCACCTACAGCTGAACCAGCCGTCGTCTTCGAAACCATCTTAAACCCTGCAAGCTTGTCTCTGATGAAGCCCTTGAACTTGCTAAGAACAGAAACAGACCCTTCACGGCTTTGTCGAAGATCAGCAGATGTTTTTTCTTCCGAGAACCGATGCATTCCTACCGGATCCACGTGGACTCTAACCGTCTTCAATGGCTCGACGTGGTGGAAGAACGTCTGGGCTGCGTTACGGCTCGAAACGAGCAATCCTCTACTGAACTCTATCTTCTTCTCATACGCGCCCAACTTGGGTGTGCTGGCGGGACTGTCATCTGTGTCGTCGCCATCTTCGTTGATGAATTCAAGGGGAAAATCGTTGGGCTCGTTGTTGTCATTATCATTGGAGTGCAAGTGCTTCAATTCGTCATTTGGATTGATTGCTCCTGCAGTCTAACTCTTAGTCAATGCTATTGTATGATCAATTTCCAAAGAATCCTAACAATCATTCATGCACAACAATATTATTTGTGAAGAACTTTTCCAAAAAAGAAAAAGGCCAAATTCAGCTTTTGCATGATTGTGGTTTATCTAAAATTGAGGCCCACTAGATCAAAATATAAAAAGCAAAACAAGAAGCATGATTTACGCATACCTTTATTGGTGGTGGGCTCCTCCCTCCTTCGGAAATTTGAAATGCTTTCTATTTGCACCGTCTTTCCTTCCTCTGTGTCCTGCGACATCAGTCCAAGCACGTTAGTGACCGTCATTCCAACCCACAATCCGCCCGATATTTTGCACCTGCGTGCATATGTATACCTTCTCCTCTATGACTCTGTGTGCCATTTTCACCCCTCTGAGGTTCTCCACCACCTTCGCGCCCTTGAACTCCTCTTCCAGCTCGCTAATATCAACCAGCCTTGACGAAATCACGTCGCCCCCAATCTTGTTCTTCACACTGCTTTGATTGAACTCCACAGGCGCGAATTGGTGGGAGTGATCATAATCTGTTTCCGGCAATATTACGTGGTGATTCATGAGTTGCTGGGACGCGCTTGCAACGGACAGAATCTCGTGGAGAATGTCGACTTCATTCGCATGCGGACCCGGGAGCTCAAGCTGTGGGAAATCCTGCATCTCCAACGGGGGCAACGTCGTCAACCGTTGCTGCAATCTGGCGCACTCTAGCGCCACATCCACCTGCAGAGAGCGAGGCTCAAAATTCAGCGACCATGCGATCGAATCGTGCATCGGTGGGCTAGCCCAGAACCAAAAAATCTTGCCTTGGATGGATGGTAAGTGAAGCTTCCGTGTTCTGGAAACGGTGGATCCGTAGAGCTGAGTGCCTCCTCTGCAAGAAACTGCGTCCATTTCCCATCGCTGATGTGATTGTGGGCTGCAGGGAATGAAGTTGCTCTGATGATACCGGACGAACATGTGTCTGTGGGCAACTGATGGCCGTTACTCTCTCTGTCTTCTCCTCTTCCCTCAGAAGAGAACTCCAATGCAGACGAATGATCGTTATGCATCCAGTTAGATTGATCATCATCGTACGTGGCTGCTGCATATTCTTCATTGATCTTGGGGGCTATCGCAGTTTTCTTAAACACACGGCACAATGCGTACGCATCCTGTATATATTATATAATGAACTTTCTTTATCGACCAAAGGACTATTTGCATTTTCCTCCTCAACTTAAATTATCAAATTGACTCATTACCACTGGTTTTGCATGTGATGTGAGAATTGAAGAATGAGCGAAATGAGGAAAGATTGCACGCAAACCTGCAAGCCAGACATAGTCTCGCATTCTCTTTCTTCAAGGCGGTATTCGTGCATGACCCAGTCGGTACGACACCCATGGGGAGCTCGACCTCTGTAGTAGACTAGCGTCTTCTTCATGCCCACCGCCCGTGCCTGGGACACCACCTTCCGATCCTTCCCCGTCGCCTTCCAGTACCCGCCCTTTGTTGCTCGGTTCGTCCTCGACCCGTTTGGATACTTGCGATCTCGAGGGCTGAAGAAATACCACTCCAGGTCTTTGCTCGGCAAGAATGATTTATCTGTCACCCGCCGGGATTATATACAGAATGGTTATACTTCCTAATTATTTAGCTACGGTTTAGAATTTTATATCGTGATCCATTTGAGGGTTCAACTACAAACAGTTAAATTTTATTGCAAACTAATTCGATGTGTTTGCTAAATAAGTAATACCAAAAATTAATGAATTAGATTTTATACATCCGTAGTGTGAACACAACACCAGAGACAGATGCATCCATCTTTGATGCTTTAATGAAGGTTTATGTGGGTCGTTTTCTTTAAAGCTGCACCTAACCTACAAGCATAGCATCTTTATACGGCAAGACACCTATACAGGAAAATGATCTATAGCTCATCTTGCCTCGATTGCTAGATCAGAACGATATCTCTCGGAGACCATGAATTTTTACTTTTGACCTGGGTTTCTCCACTAGCATCTTCCTTTTCTTTTTCTTTTAAATTACATTAATTCGTGACAGAATTAACGAGAACGTAAAAAAAAGCATATTTCATGGCATTCAACTGCGTGGTTGGAATAAAAGAAGTCGAAATTCTTTCAATCTCAGCTCTCTTTTCTGTTGCAGGAATATTTAAGGGCCCCGCGTACCAGATATAGTGATTTGACAACGATCGACCCTTCGGATGTCGTAAAACAAAATTAAAGCTATCCACGTTGGGGTAAAGGTAAGTTAATATAAGTAATACCTGGCAAATCCCATGGCTCGCATTTATAGAGGTCGACTTCGGGAATGATCTCCAGCTCAATCCTACGCCCGTTGATCTTCCTCTTGAGGTAGTAAGCGACGAGTTCTTCATCGGTGGGGTGAAAACGGAAGCCAGGAGGCAAAGTCACTGGTGCCATCTTTATCTAGTGGAACTGCTATATATCGATGTTTCTAACTCAAAAATGAAATCCTTGTACCGGCCTTGGACCTCAAAAAACAAGTAGACCAGACTCAAAATCTCCTAGTAATGTACAGAACCCTGGAATATGATTATAAAAAGAAAAAAGAAACAGTTAAAGCAACAACCAAGGAAAGCCTAGTACTCTGAGAGAGAGAGACAGAGCGCGACCTTAGAAGGATAAGCGGACGATGATAGGGAGAGGGAGCTGTGATTTGGATTTATCTAGGGGGTCTGGGACTCTGGGAAGGGAAGGGGGAGAGAGGACAAAAAGAGAGGGAGGGATGGGGTGGCCAGCGGTAGAAGGGAGGTTGCCAGCCCAAGCTCTTTTGCATTTTATAATGGCGTTTTTCGGTTTCGATTCTCTCTGCCGTTTCAGTCAAGCTGCTTCTGTTTTTGCGAGTCTTACACGTGGCATCACTCTATTGGTCCTTATAACCGACCGGAGCGTGCCGTCTTTCCACGTGGCAAAAGATTATTCAGGCATTCCGGCGGCCGTCTTTTCCAGGCGCCAATTTTTATGAAATCGGCGATAACTCTCCCTTGTCTTTTTCTGTAAAGCCGCGTGCATTCGTTCGGACTTCGGACTATAGGGTGCGTTTGGTAGGACGTAAATTTAAACACAATGTGTGATTGCTTGGAAATAAAACTTTTGATGAAAAATTTTTGGAGTAGAAGTTGTCAAATTAATAAAAAATAATATATATAATACGAGTAATGATGAAGATTAAAAAGAATAAAGTTAAAATATATAAGTTAGTTGTATGGGTAGTTGTGTAGAAATGATTGAAAAGTAGAGTAGTTTGTATAGAAAAATGTGAAAAAATAATTAAAAAATAGAGTAGTTATGGAGATTGAAAAGTTTTAGTTGACACTTTTTTACCCCAAACAAACACACCCTAAAATTTCTCCGAGTTAATTATTTTATTTTTTAATTATTTTTTATATTTTTATATAATTATATTTTTTTGATTATTTTTATATAATCTCTTTAATTTAACTTTATTTTCTTTACTATTCATCATTATTTTTATCATATTAAATTATTTTTTTATTTTGCTAACTTTTATACAAAAAATTTTCATACACAACTTTTCTTACTTCCTAAACACACCTACTTTCATAAAAATCTTACTTTATTATTGTTTTCTGTATCATGGTTAAAAATCAAACTGGATGAATCGACTACATTTCCAATTTACATATCTGTAATCAATCCTGTGAAAAGTAAAAAATCATTCGGAAAGATGTGAACCGTGGTAAATCATTCGGCCCAACTATTTGAAAATATGTATACATACACGGTGTGCTGGAAATATACAAAACTTTTGAATTTAAAATTTTTAATTAAAATTTTTTACTTCTTATACTTATTCTATTTTTAAATTTTTTCACATCTTCTTATACAATTACTATACTTTTTAATTATTTTTGTATAACTACTCATACAACTAATATATTTATTTTAATTTTATTTTGTTTATTTTTAATTATTACTTTCATCATATTACAGCACCTCATTTTTTTCTGTTTCAGCAACTTTTCTTCTAAAAATTTTATCACTTCCTAAATATATCTAGAATATAAAGCTAAATTGTAATAATTGATGTAAGGGCTCCACTTCTATGTCAAGGCTATCCAATAAAAGATTAGAATTTCAGTTTAATATATAGTTTTTGGAATTATGATTTTTAATATTTAAATAATTAAATATTTGTAACACAATAATTATATAATGCTAACATTAATGGTTCAAATTTACTTCGTTAAATGATTAAATTGATTAATCAAACCAGTGTTTTCACTAGTTTCCACCACGTATCTAATCTTAATAATATTTTTTTGCATTTATAATTTGTGTTTTCTACATATTTTAACATTATTTACTTTTTATACTAACATCATTTTTAATCATAGATGGGGCCATGCGCAGCGGCCCTTGAATTTTTGAGAATTGAAATATCGGTTTAAAAAATAAAAATAAAAATCCTAGCTTTGCTGTTATAATTCGAATGTTATTTTTCTCTACTCATTCAATTTATGGTTTAAATCTCTTTCACATCTATCTTTGCATGTTGTTCATGAGTGATCAAGGTCAAATCGGATACGATGAGAAAATATGAAACAATGTCCTCGCTAATCGAGATTTGAAAAATTAAATTAAAAATGAGAAATAACATTGAAAATCGAAAAAATAAGGTTGATAGATATTGAAAATTTAAAAAAAAAAAATCGAGAATAAGAAATCTTATTCCGTCCTCATCTATCCATTTCATATCCACTTTTGATTAAGAGGATTTTTGCACATTCATACTCACATACGTTCCCTCTCTCCCAGCGGCTATAAAAGAATGTCAGGTGGCGGTTAATTAGTTGGTCACTTGGTCTACGACAGGAATCTCGAATAACCGCCCCGTCATTTCCAAAGCTCGGCGAGGAATTAGGCGACTACTCGGGCCTTGAGGATGGGTCCTACTTTGGACACGTGCTGAAAAGCCAAAACGTGGCGGCAGGGATCACTTGCAATGGACCCCACTCCTTTTATTAGTACTCCGGCTTCGCTTTTGGCCTTTTCTTTTTCCTTATTATCAATCCATCGTCGGGTTCTTTTCCTTCTTTCCTAGTTTATTCTCCCCGAGGCCCATGAATATGGACGGCCCTTAGCCCTCGGCTTGGCATTTCGTGCATCCCCAGGTCAGACTTGCCACTTTGGATGACGATGATAGAATGTTGATGTAAATAAACTTCCCAAGTGAAAAAATTTAGGTTGTTTAGACTGCAATTGCAAATGGGTGAAATGCAATTAAAGAAAATTATCAACATTCATGTGCCCAAGATAAAGTTTAAATAGATAGGTTAACTGTGTGAGTAGTTGCGTAAAAATAATTTAAAAGTAGAATGGTCATATAGAAAAATATGAAGAAATTATTAAAAAATAAGATAGTTGTAGATAGTGAAAAGTTTTAGATTGAAAAATTTTAACTTGACAATTTTTACTCACTAGCAAAAGCACCCTTAATGTAAGCAGCAAAGGTCATAGTAAAATTATCTAATGGAAAGTGATATTGTAATAGACTCGAAGTAAAACCTTTTTTTAATTAAAAAAAAGTAAAACCTTTTATTTTTGCTTTTGTAACTTTCCTTAATTTGTTCCTATTTTCACCTCATCGAGGCAAATACCACTCTTTAAAAAGCAAATATATATATATAAGAGTTGTTTCGAACAGCAGTGTAATTGTCCACAAAATGGGTCCCACACGTATTAAAATGCAATGAAACTTTATATAATCATTTATCCATATACAAATCATACCTTAGATAGTTTAGATGTTGAAAAAATTACTTTAAAGTTGTTATTTATATCAAACTATTTTATTACATTGAATTTGTATCATTTTCAAATGGGGCTCCTGTATATATTTGATTGGGATGAAAATTGGTATGGTTATAGAATACATTATTCTAAATACAATGGGTGGAGTAGATTATGATTTGATGATCATGTTGAACCCATTTCAGCGTTGTTGCACCTATATATATTTTGCATTGTACATGCAACGTAAAGCTTTGCAGCGGATCCTTTCTCCACGTAAAAAGAGCCATCGGATTATTTGCAATTGGAGGCCAAGTACATTCACCGGGCCCACCTTTTTACGTGTGGTCCTACCACCACCGACATGGTCGTGTTCACACGTTTTTTCATAAAAAATAATAAAAAAAAAAAGAAAAGAACAAAGAAAACGGTCCTAGCATCGATGCTTGAGTGCTCTCATGAAATGCTGTTTTGGCTTCGAAAAGCAGCAAGTAATGTTCGCTCATACAAATAATAATAATAATAATAATACACAATCTTGGACGTGCTATGATTTAAATGAAATGAGCATCTGGGTTTGTTTTTGTGCCAAAAAATAAAAATAGCCCCCTAATGGGTCCGAAACGTGACTGCAAATGTTCGTGTGAATAACATATACGGGTTCATGAGAATTTGTACACTCACATCCCCCGCGAGTGAGATATAGACGGCTTTCTGATAATCAGAGCCGTCCGATGTTATAATTTTGATATTCTCGTGTGATGGACCGCTTTCTTGAGATCAAGATGGTTTGCGTGCAACGATGCATTGGCAAGATTAGGTCGCGCAAGTGGAGGTAGTACCTTGAGTTTGCTTTAAGACGGTGGGAGTGGGGTGAGGCCGAAGGATGTCGAGGAGAGGATTGCATGATCCCTCACGCAATCACGTCCGTACGTCATCGGCAGCCTTTGATTTCACAAAAGTGGGACGCGGTTGGGAGAAGCAGCAGCTTAATAGCTTTTCGTGGAAATGATTCTACCCTTAATAACATCATCCGGCTTATCTTAGCTTATGTTAGACCGGGGTGTATTACTTCTTTTTTTTTTGTTTTGTTTTTTCATAATAATATTTTTTAAGTTTGTTTAATTTGTATACCAAATTTTATAATTATTTTTTATTTTCAAAATATAATATTTTGGGGTATTTAAATCATTTTGATCTTGAAGATATTGATTTTTGAAAATAAAAATATATAAATATCAAAGTTTATAATTTTTGGTATATAATAAAAAAGAGTTATAAGTATAAATCAGCTAACAAGATCATAACTCTTTATTCTGATGTTAAACCGTGAAAATGTTTGTGCTATAGATTACGATAACGATAAATGTGAAACTAAAATTTTAATTTCCTTCAAAATTTCAATTTCTTAATGTCCAAATATTCTACACATGTAAATGTGAATAAGTGAATGGACCAACTTTAACGCCTAGCTGTGGCCCATCGGCTGAAACGAGTTTTGTGTTAAACGAACCGGGGTGAGTCCATTACCCTCAAGCCCATATAGAACCCAATGGTTTACGACTTGTTTGATTTTCCTCAAAAGGCGTTTAAAGGCTTTTGAAACATCAAAAAAAGAGTATAAAAATCCGTTTCTATCCTCTTAATTTCTTTGTTATTTAAAATGCAACTTTTGTCCACTGTTGTAAGATTGTATTTATAAGATGAATAAAATTTTCAACAAAATTCTAGCTATATAGAGCTGATTTTATGGAGCCAATTTCGCTGTGTCTTTATAATCCGGAAACGTCCAAGTTGACTGTGACATGTATACAACGTTCGGGAAGCTTCTATTAAACCCTTTTCTTTTTTTAAAATTTTGATGGTTGATAGAAAATCCACTCCATCTATTATATTTAACATCATTTATAGTATTTTGGAAACATTTTTATTTTTTTAATTTCACAGTATATGGATCCCATCTAGAAATGTGTTAAATTGACGTAATAAAATAGTTCAATATTAAAATATCAACTTTAAAGTAGTTTTTTCAACATCTAAACCATCTAAAATATCAGTAATATGTAAATAAATGATCCTATAAAGTGTTGTTATATTCTAATACATGTGTGAATAGATCTAAGTGTTTTTCATAATTTACACACCAATATACCTGTTTTTGAGCAAATGTGGCTTATCCACGTATTGTATCGGGATGAAACTTGGTCTCCTAGTTAAACAAATAGTGTAAAATACAATGAATGGATTGAATTTTTCATCAATGATCAACATTTTAAAAATGAAAAGGGTTTTACAAATTCACTTCCATAAAACCTGGTTTCGTATAACGTTTCAAGGTTAAGTATCCTGTATGATTAAGTAACATCATTTGTATATGAGTCTGCTTAGATTTGGTTAATATATCAAAATTTATTATTTTTAAATTATATATTTCTTATAAAATTTCAAAAAAATAAAAAAGCTTATCATTTTTCTTGTGCATGAATGTGAATTAGTGAAAATTTTATTCTTGAAATTTTACTAAAATATAAAAATGAAAAGATGATAAATTTTGTCATACAAACTAAATATATGTAGTCTTACATAAAAATAATAAATAAAAATATGTAAAATACATAAGGCGGATACTTAACTTGGTGCACATGATTATTTATTCATTTTTTTATTACAGGTGCACATGATTATTTTTTGATAATGCACAAGATTATTATTCCTTGTTCAATAGATACATGTGTATAAGAGGAATGGCCGGGGGAAAATTCGTTTGGATGGCTTAATAAGATCGAAGTGATTCATCATGTTTTAAAATACTAGTTTAATTAAGAATATAGATACTACATTATCTATAAATTTTCAATGAAATTCCAAATTAAATCAATTAAAGTCATCGTGTTAAAAGGTTAAAATTTTCACTTTTTAAGTAAGTTAATTCCGTGGCCCTACAAAACCCGTGTATTAACGTAATAAACCGTTGGGGGTTTCCGAAATCAATCCATCAAGCAACCAAAGCAGTCAAATTTCAGAAATCGATTCGTTTGGATGGATGGTTTCGAATTTTCGATTGCACAGAAGCATGAAACCGAGATTCAGGTGTGCCGTTGGATCTAAAGCCCATAAAGTTCCACATAAGCTAGAGTTGTTTGACTGGCAGTGAGAGCGAGAGTGAGGAGTGAGGAGTGAGGAGTGAGAGTGAGAGTAGCAGCCCCTCTCAGCCCCACTGCCACTGATTGCCGAAGCTTCCGGCGCCCCTGCCTTACTTTCCCTTTACCAGCTCCATTCCCATTTGCAAGCTCTGCAAAACCCCCCGCAAAACAAAACAAAACAAAAAAACACATATCCTAAATAATGCACTTCCCCTCCCGCCTTTCCTTACTCGGCCCTCTCCTCCTCCTCCTACTCGCTTCCGCTGCCAGCTCTGCCCGCCCCTACTCCCCCCTCACCGAATGGAAGCCCGCCCGCGCCACTTACTACGCCGCGGCCGATCCCAGGGACGCCGTCGGAGGCGCCTGCGGCTACGGCGATCTGGTGAAGGCCGGCTACGGCATGGCGACCGTCGGACTGAGCGAGGCTCTCTTCGATCGCGGCCAGATCTGCGGCGCCTGCTTCGAGATCAGGTGCGTTGACGACCTCAAGTGGTGCATCCCGGGGACGTCGATCATCGTCACCGCCACCAACTTCTGCTCGCCCAACTACGGCCTGCCCGCCGACGCTGGCGGCCACTGCAACCCTCCGAATCGGCACTTTGTGATGCCGATCGCCGCGTTCGAGAAGATAGCTATCTGGAAGGCCGGGAACATGCCCGTGCAGTACCGAAGGTGAGCTTCCACTCCTTCCTCCAACACACACTGCCCCGATGGCTGAGGAGGGCTGCTTTCACGCCCTTCACACTCTCCGGTACTAACGTGCGCCGGGGCGCTGGGCGCAGCGTAGCTTTTGCTTGCCCGGTGGGTGAAACCGTAAAAGTGGAAAACCGGGGCAGCAGTCCTCTGCTTTCCTCGCTGTCCGCCGGGTTTTGATGGTTATTCGCGCGCTTGTAGTCGGGAGCATGCGATGACCGGTGTGATGTTGAGTGGGGCTCCGTCTTTATTGTAAAGTGGTTGATTTTTGACCCGAAAGCATGGCCCATTTCTTTAATGTGATGTGGACCCGCATTTGTCTATGATGGTGAGAGGGATTTTAGAATATCTTGATCAATGGGAAGTCATATAAATGGGTTTTCACATGCGCATAGCAGGGCTAGGAATTTACCGGGGTTTTAGATTTTTTAATGACTAAACTGCCCCTGAAACGGTGAAATTAGAAAATTGCAATTTTTGTTGGCAGCCGGACTGAGCTCCACCGTTGGGGAATCCTTTGGATAAGTCGCTGCGTAGATTTCACTGTGATCGAAGCAAAAATAACCAGTTTCTTGTAGAATTACCTTCACCGTAGATGATTTACATTTACCTTTAGAATCATTTGATGACCGATTGGCCCCACGTGTTGAAAATAAGCAATGATTTAGAGAATAGGGTCTGGAGTTGGCATTTAATGGCGAACGCTTTGCAGCTTATCTGGGTCAGATTACCTAATAACAGGCTGATGAGGGTTTTGATCACTCACATCCTTGAAAGTTTTATTCATGGATCAGATTACCAACATTGCCGACGCTATGTTGCTAGCCTTTTCTAATTTTGATTCGTCTTGATGAGGTTTTGATTATTCACGTCCTTAAAAATTTTGTGCTTGGGTCAGATTACCAACATTACTTACACCAGATTGCTATCATTCCCTTCTGATTTATCTTGATAATTCTATGTGCATCGTCCTTTGAAGAATTTGTGGAACTCATTCCCCAGAGTAAAGGTGGATAACATTTAAAGAGGTCAAATCCGATGTGAACTAAAGGAAGAACTTTTAGGAATTCAAAGAAATGTTAAAACAGCTGTTTACTTCTATAATAATGGCTATTTAAAATCTCTCAATGATGAATTCCATCTATGTTAGGAAATGTTATGGAGATATACATAAGAATATTTTGCACGTATTCTCTAGATGTTTCACACACACCTCAAACAAAAACACTCTGATAACCACCTCTCTCACACCCCAACGGGGCACCTGTTCCACTAAATCCCTAATTGATACACCTATATATATACGACTCAAATGGGCACAATGTGCAAAATCAATATGCAATCCCAAACTCACTTAACTAAGATATGCAAGATCCAAAATACAACTAACAATCTACCATCTAGACTTCTAGTAATATGATAGCATAAGCCACGAGGTGGGCGCCCTTTTTCCTCTAAAAACCAAAGTGGATGCCCAAGTCAAGTCTCTTTTGCGAACTTGTGCGTAGTCTGCTGACCATTATAATAATTAAGCATTTATTTTTACTTCATTCCATTTTTGCTGCTGCTACTGTTGTTCTGACATACCTAGAAAGTTATTAGTTGTTTGATATACCATCACCAATGGCACTAAAGCATCTTAAATCATGCATTTATTCCACTTCGAGCTCTTCCAACGGAGCCAAGAGGTGGAGGGATGCAAGTTCTGCTTCCGCCACCCAATTTATTGTTGCTCGGTTTGGACAGAGGCTTCCGAAATTAGTGGATCAAAAAAATGGTTTCTGTACCTTCTTAAGCACAAGACTTTATTTTGTACGAACTCAATCCTCCCTTTTGCTGTGTGCCTTATTTTTCCATTTTTTCTGATCAACATGTTTTTGTTCCTTTTAATGTTAATTTTATGGATTTGCAAGTGTAGGATAAGATGCATAAAGGAAGGTGGCATACGATTTACCATCGATGGCATGGGCTACTTCAACTCGGTCCTGATCAGTAATGTAGCGGGTGCTGGAGATGTGGTTGCAGTGAAGATCAAGGGCTCAAGAACAGGGTGGCTTTCAATGGGCAGGAACTGGGGCCAGAACTGGCACATAAATGCTGACTTGAAGAAACAACCACTCTCATTCGAAGTGACCACCAGCGATGGGGTCACCGTGGTGTCCTACAATGTAGCACCCAAAGAATGGAACTTTGGCCAGACATTTCTCGGCAAGCAATTTGAGACATAACCCGGGGAATCAAAACGAAATGATTTTTGCCTTCCGCGACGTGGAGCAATGAGGATGTCTTGCATCCGTATGCTTTTTCTAGGTGTTGCTTTGACAGGAGGAGCCAGCAGGTTAGGCATATTGCATGAGTGGCAACACGGAATGAGGAGGCCACACTGCATGGCTTTTTGTTTGGTTTCAATGCTTTGGCATTGCGTTTGGTTCGTGGATCATTTGCAGCCGAAGAAAATGCGGGTGCAATATTGCTTAGGGCCCCTTGGATACATGTATTATTTTTTTCTCCCAACTATCTCAGTAATAACTTTATTTTCGAAAATTTTTTGTTGTGAGGCAAAAATCAAAATGTTAGACCAAGTGACTATGCAACCGATTGCATTGAATAAGTTCCCAAAATTGAAATAGACAATTGCTGATCGGAAATAAGGACAACAATATTTTTTTAAGAAATCCAAACCGATGATAGTCACTATGTATATGTTTGTAATTCGAAATCATATTTACCGGGTAGTTGAAGTTATATATTTGCTTTCAACATTTACTAGTTACATATCTACTCTTAATTAAATTACTTTTATTTTTATTCAATGGTGGTGACTTTTAGTATCATAATAAATACATATTAATTAAAATTCTAGTTAGTTTAGATATTTATCAAATCTATTTGTTTTTTATTCATTTATAACTTCAATTTTTTTTTATTAATTATACCTACGTCAATCATATATGAGCAGCGATTTTGTTAGCTCGGCTTAAACAAACACAGGCCAAATAACAATTTTTTTATATTTTTAAGTTTTATAGAATTGTTTATTGAGGAGTATTTTAATCTAACATCAAGTTTTTCCATCTCTTCAAAAAAAAAAAAAAAAGTTCTTCCATTTCTAGAAGTGTGTATATATTTTTAAAATTTTTAAAGACATGAGTATTTTAGTCATTTTTAACAGATTAAAATACCCTTCGTTTAAAAATTCAAAATATTATATACATATCCCAGAATAATAAGACTTAGTTTACAGGTTAAAAGACAACCGATTTTGGATATGAAAACAGCTCACTTTGAGAACAATAGCTAAGGCCTATTTGACGGTCAGACGAGGTCGACAAGTCACTCACCAGTCTATTCTAATTTCTACACCAAGGAATTTTTTTTCCTTACATTATAAAAGTTGGATTTTTTTTTTTTCCAACGACAAATAACCCATGGCTGCCTTGGATCGTTTCTGACAATTTGTTTCACTGTTTTGCATATTGTTCTGCCTTTTGACATTCATGAGCTTTTTTTTGTTTCCTTCGTCCTCCTGCATTCTCTTAAATCTTTGTTCAGTTTCAAAGAAAAATAAGAATTCACTATTTGTAGTTCAATTGTATTTCCCCTGCAATTTCACATTGATATGACAGGAAACACACCGTATCAGAAATTAAATAATAAATAAAATTTTTATTATTAAATAAAACTGAAAGCCTGAAACTGCACAAAGGGATATGGACCCAAAAAAAACACATCGCGCCAAAAAAAAAAAAAAAAAACTAATCTATTGCCCATATCAATATCCCACCAAGACAAGCCGGAGCAATCCTAACAATAGCATGCTAACTGAAGGAATTTATGCAGGTGTGGTTTGGCAGCAACAGGAGACCTAGAGTCATCTCCTGCCCTTCGATAAACAGTTGATGGAACATTGACCAAAATCATTGTTTCTTCAAATTATCACCACCAACGCCTACCCCTCAAGGCTCAAAGAGTATGATGCTCCATAGGAAATAATTCAAGCATTACATCCAATCAGTCACAGCACTCTTCCTTCATGCCGTGCATCTCCAAAATGTCTCTGTGCTAAAGCCTAGTCAAACCTGAAAGAGTATGAACTCGTTGGTCACAGCATCTTCAAAGAAATGAAATTCCACAAGCTTACAAATAAAGCGTTCTCCTTTACATTGAGCGTTGATGATGCTCATTGTCACTTGCATAATTTAAGTACCCAACAGAAGGGACAGACCAACTGAACTTCTATCAAATTTTTTTCTACACCAAAAAAGTCATGCCTGACTATTTGCTTGAGAGCAAGTCTTCTCTACTCTCTAGACCCTAAAAACGCATGGATAAGGTGCACTAACTACTGAGGCAATCACGCCTCTGAAAAAAAATAATAATAATAAAACAGATTCCCATCCCAACCAACATGTAAGATGGAAGGGCATGCTGGGTAAAATTAACGTAATAGCACAAAGTATCTACCATTTGAGGTATGAAATCAACCTGTCATTCTAATTCGTTGAGTTTCAGATCATGCTCTTCTCGGGTGGAGAGGTTCTTTACACGAACCATGCCTTGCTGCCACTCAGACTCCCCCACCAAGATCAGTCTGCTAGCTTTGATTCGCTCAGCATGCTTAAACACCCTGAAATGAAGAAAGCAAAAACCCCTAAAAAATCATTTTGTTCTATAAAGACAGTTAAATTTGGCTAGGTATGAAAGCAGAATGAGAATATATGAAGCATGCATCTATTGATACACATTGGTCCCCGGGCCACCACTAGATACATCATGCCATAAGGGCGTTCTTTTCTAACCCAAAAAAAAAAGAAGAAGTTACGAGTAATGGTAGCTGCAGTATGAATCAATTAATAAAAGTGGCGTTCATCACTTGGAATGAGAAGAACAGCCTCTCTATTGGCTTCCATTTCTTTTGGGAAGAGTTCAACCACATTCTCAATCAATTAAATGGTCCAGAACTAAGACCATGGTCTTTCAAGAGGATCTCATGATTCACATCTATGCAAAGGCCAGCTACTTAAGGATCCATGGAAATCGCATAATTCCTCATTCTCATGTGAAAGTTCCACACATTATGCAAATATAATCAAATTACGTATACCATTTGAGGCGCTTATTTTCTAGTACAAGGTCTACACTTCGGCCCTTCTGTCTGAGTCGGGATGCCACCGAGGCAGCTGGTCCTTGGAGCTCCTGGTCTAACGGGAATACAATGTCATCTACCTGGGGAGATAGCTCTGGTAAGAGCCTGCGATCCTTGAGCAACTGCCACAAATCAATGACTCTGTATGAATTATTGGGGACCAAAAGCATATACCAAACACCAAATGGTTAAACAAAATGACCAAAAAAAATTTGCCTGATGGTTTTTCCTTTTCTAAAAACATCTTTTGTTTTTGGTTTTTTTTTTTTCCCATGGAGGTTTGAAGGACCCTGAGCCCTTATAACATCAAAATCTGAGATCTATTTAATGCAAATTTACATCAATAAATTGCCAGCCAACCCAACTGTGAAGACTAATCTCTCTAATGCAAATTTACATCAGAAAACTGCCGCACTGGGAGGACTACTGTTTAATGTATCAGTATCATTACAAGACTTACTAACTTGGGATATGAAAAATGTATCACGAGTTTTCACCGAAGCATGCATATGTATGGCTGAGCAAGGGTAACATAAAAAATGTGGGAAAAAATTTTAAGTTTTCATTGAAACTTCAGAAAATGCAACAAAAACATTATCCACAGATTTTTAATAATAAAAATACAACCAGAGGGTCGTCGTCGTCATCATCATCACAGGCCTTTTCCCACCTAGGTGGGGTCAGCTGCATAGATTCTGTTGCGCCATGCTTGGCGATTTAAGACTACATTTTCTGTAATTTGTAATATTTTTAAATCTCGTTTAATTACTTCCATCCATGTTTTTTTTTTGTCTTCCTATCATTTTTCTACCACCTTCTACTTGGATAGACTCTATTCTCCTAACCGGTGCTACTACAGGCCTCCTTTTAACATAACTAAACCATCTTAATCTATTTTCTCTCATTTTATCACAAATTGGTCTCGCTTTTAGGTTTTCTCGAATTATTTCATTCCTAATTTATTTTTCCTTGTTTTACCACTCATCCATCTTATCATTCTCATTTCCGCTACGTTCGTTTTTTGTATATGCTGTTCTTTAACTGCCTAATATTCTGCCCCATAAAGCATAACAGGTCTAATCGCAGTCTTATAAAAATTTTCCTTTAATTTGATTGGAACTCGACGGTCACATAAAATTCCTGACGCTCTTTGTCATTTCTTCCATCCTCCTTGAATTCTATGTATTATATTTTTTTCAATTTCTCCGTTCCCTTTAACTATTGATCCTAAGTACCGGAAGTGATTAATACTTGTTACTACTTGATCTAAAAATCTTAATTAGTTCCTCATCCGGGTTCTCACTATTATTAAAATTGCGTTTCATATATTCAGTTTTTGTACGACTAATTCTAAAACCATTAGATTCTAAAGCATCTATCCACCTATTCAATTTTAAATTTAGTCTTTCTTTAGCTTCATAATAAAATACAACCAGACGGTACACATAATAAATTCCCATCATAAAAGGGGGAAAAAACTCGCGGTTAGGGATTGCATTAAGAAACATGAGAAAAAAAATATCAATGTCTCATAGCAGATGGTCCAATTTTGATTAAAAAAAAAAACACATGATACAATGTGAGAGGACCTTTTACATCATAAAATCACATGAGTTTTTACTACAACTATTCATATCAATTTTTGGTTTTATACAAATAATTATAATTTCAACCAGTAATGTAATGATGAGGCGCTGTCACTTCTAAACTAACAGCATCTCATATTTTTTGCAATTTGTTGAGTCTTGACAGAAACAAAAGATGCTGGTTTTCTACAATCAATTGTTCCTTCAACCAATAATGAAATGAGATGTACTCTTACTTCTACAATGACAGCATCTCCAAATCCAAATCCACAAGCTGGAATGTCCTCGCCTCCAAATGTAGAAAGCAATTGATCGTATCTTCCACCACCACAAATGGCTCTTAAGTCTCCCCTTCTATCAAATCCCTGAAACACTGAAAAGTAGCATCAGAGAAAAGGTTTGGGGTGTTGGGTGTTGGAGGGAAGACAGCACCTGGGCTTCTCGAAAGCCCGGCTACTTAAAATTATGTGAATACACAGACCAAAGGTGAAGCCAAGTTCAAAGACATCGACAAGAAGGCAACGGCCTACTCGCAGAAGAACATGAAGATGTGCATTCTATTATTTGCACTGTGTTGGCCATGCATCTTGTAACAGACTTTTCTCGACAAACAGGAAGGTCCCATCAAAATCAAGCAGGATAGAGGCACAGAATTGTATAGCTAAGGTAATAACGAAAGCATAGCAGCAATCCTGATCATTGCATCTGACGTCAGTGACTTATCCACACTAGCATCATTCCACCACGAGAAATTTATACAACTATTTCTCATATAGCATTCGCAGGCACATAATTGCACGGTTATCTGGTAACTGCTTCTAGTGACTTTGTAATCAACAAAAAACAGTCATTTCTCGTAGCTAGAGCACCCACATTGATTTATGGAGAAGAAAAGTCAAAATTTTCATTTGGAGATAGCAATGAGAATTGTAGAAGAATCTAACTATTAGCTGTTTTACAGGGTGGTCCCTGGCGCAATAGTAAGAGTTGTTGCTTTCGCAATTGAAGGTCGTGGGTTTTAGTTGTGGCAAAGAGCCTCTTTGTGAAATAAGGATGAGACTGCATACATGGACACCAGTCCCCAGACCCTGCATTGTGCTGAAGCTCTACTCACTGGTTCAGCCCTTTCATCTACCTATAACTGATTTGCAATCTAAATGCACAAGAGATTTTTTTTAAGAGTAATAAACAAATTGAAACCTTTATCATAGCCACTTCATATATGTACACATATATTACTTATGCTAGCAAATTGCATCCAATAATATCATGCTCAATAAATAAAAAGTCAAAATGAAAAAAAATTACATGCAGAATGAGAAACCAGACCTCAAAAACTATCCCTGTATAATAGGAAAGACCACGGACAACGGATGCATCAAACTGAATCCATTCGGAATAACCATATTGTTCAGCAAGTGAAAAGAGTTGTTTTAAATCAGCAGATGCATCTCCATCAGTTCCAAGTGATTCTAGAAAGAAACAATGAAAGAGTTATACTATGCAAATCCACCATAAGAAAATTCCACTCCAGTAGAAATGAATTACAGTATTTTTCCTATGTAAAAGAGTTGCCAAAAAGATTAAAAGAATGAAGAGAATGATAAACAGTTTTAAATTCCGATGATGAAAATGATAGATGTTTGGTAAACGTCTGATAGATGAATAAGACCAACACTTTATAGTTCTTACACAATCAACCACAGAAGAATAAAAAATGAGCATAATGTACATTGGAAAACAGTCTCCTATTAATTTAAGAGATACTGATATCATCACTGGTGAGGATGATACCTCCAGCAAATATTAATGGATTGTGAATATTTGGATTGTGACACTGAGTTACAAATCTTACCATGGAAAAAATTGAGAAGTTAAGCACCCAATGTATGGCTTGGAACCACGTTAGATTTGCCAGTTACAAACAGAGCACTGCACATGATGATAATAAATGTGTCTAATGTCCTGCATTGTTCAGCCCAAGATAACTGAGAACCAGATATCTTGAGTTTTGTATAGGGCCATTGCCAATGTTTCAAGATCACATAAACAAAATGCAATTCCACATGCTGTTTAACCATTGATAGGTTTGGTCAAGCACAATCCATTGACATATTAGCATGGGCAAGGGAACCAGCCAAATGTAGCTATTCACAATGCAAACAAACTGAAGGACGATAAGATGAGAAGGAAAACAGCAACGAGGAAAATTTTAATAGGAGTTCATGCAAAACCAGTAATAAAAACTGAAAAAAGGTAATTTGTGAAAGTATCATATCTATTTCATTATACCATCATGTACCAGAACAAACATAAATTTTGAAGGAAACATACCACCAAACTCGAATAATGAAAACATTGGAAGGATTAGAAGTTTAAAAAGTGCTTTTAGAACGTGGTTGATAATGAGTAAAAAAAAATGAGGGGAAAATTGCTGGGAAATTTTTTGGAGTAATGTGATATGATATATTGGGAGCAAAGAGAATAAGCATAAAATAGATAAGGTAGTTGTGTGAGAGAATGTGAAATAATGAGTGGAAATATATGCGATAATTGGAAAAAAGTAGGGTTGTAAGGTAAGTAAGATATCAAATCAAATCAAAAGGGTGAATAAAGTATTGGAATTTTTTTTTTCCCCTTTTACTGATCACTGAATGGACCTTTAGTAAACAAAATAGCATGCACATTAAAAACTAAACTTAGCAGTCGCAGTTCCATACTTTTGTGGTAACAAAATGTTCAACGTCTGTTATGATCAGTCGAGTGAAAGAAGCCAAGCACATTTGTCTAACATTTTTCTTTTCTTTCCAAGAGTAATGTCGCAGCAAACTAAATTAAGAGCAGCACACCTTCCAAATTAGCCAATGATTTAACAGAAAGAACTTGCACTATTCCCTTTATAGCTTCTAATGATATTGGAATATCAGTCAGTTTCTTCTCTATCTCTTCCATGGGTATCTTGTCCATCTACATTTATTAAAAAGAAAGAAGCAGAATGAATAAATGTTATAACTTATGTATGCAAGATGAAGTTGTTTGTTATGGAATCTAGAACGATGCACTGGAAAGAGGCGGACGACAAAGACATGTCTAATAAGCATATGAACAAGCAACAGACATCTTGCTGAAAAGTGAAGTGCAGTAATAAGGATGCAGGTTCTTTAGAATTTGTCTTGCAGACATGTTATCAAAAACGGTAATTTCTTTCCCTGATTTCAGTAGGAAAGTATTGGAATGATTTTCAAAAATGACGGATAGAGAGAAAAGATTATGAAAATTGTTCATAACATTACAGGAAATGTTAACAAGACTAGTTCCATAGGCAGATATGCTGTAAGTTGTGCACAGTGCATAGCGAGGCTCAACCACTCCAGTTAGACATCCAAGTGTAATTCACAATGATATGCCCTGTGAAATGTTGATTGAACCAATGGCGAGACATTAAGAAGATCATTTCAGCTCCATGTTAACTGCACAACAAAGGGGGAATATGGAGAAGGGCAGGTAAAAGAAAAAGAGCCTTAAATTCAGACTGTTGGACAGAAGCTGATAGGAAAGTCGCTAATCTTGATGAATGAAAGGAAACATTACTCATAAATTTGACTCTAAAAACAAGGCTATAGATTGTAGTCATTGGTATTACAAATTGTTCACATCATGAGATTCACAAGAAATGGGATACAATAATCCTCACTCCTCAGCCACTCGTGGTGGTTTTCAAGAGAGAGGACTGCATACCATGAAGAACATTTGCTATTACTGCAACCGTAGACAAGCCAAGGACCACAAAATACTATAAATAAAATATCGGACCGAGCAAGATGTAGTTAAAAGCCTATCTGGCATGAATGCACATAAAGCACTCGGGCATGACAAAAGAGATAACTGGACAAATAGTCCAAAAATCTCAAGGAAAAAGTGAGAAACTGTGTGATTTAACACGCCTTTGCATTCACATCAGGTTATTTATGGGGAGACTGAATTTTTGCAAAGACTGGAATATATCTCATGCTGCTGGAATGAAAAGATGGTCTGCAAATGAATTGCATGTGCAAGGCTGCAGATTTGGCATGCCAGATTGGTCCACTCAGTAAACGACCAAAGTGTGATTTAAAACTAGGTTGTTTAAGTTCTTCCTGGTTCCATGATTTATACTAAAACATCGCCTCTCTTCATCTGAGTATTTAATGACTAGACTGTATAGAACTAAAATAACTAACCTTGTCAATGATGACACAAACTTCACCAAATTTGTTTTCAGGTATGCGATAGCGCTTTAATATTGCTTGAAGAACCTGTAAATGAATCAACATATCGTCTCTAATTCACTCATTCAGTAAAATAGAAAAAGTTGGAAATAAAAAAGAAACACTCATATCAAGAGGACAAGGAGGGACAAGTTTTGACAGCTTATCCATGGCATATCAAGAGAAATGGCAAGCAACGTAAGAAGACATATAGTGAAGCATACGCACTACAGCACACAGGAAATTCAATATATTGATTTATGAGGCAAGGGTTCAGCTTCTAGTTCTTCATTTCTTATGTGTCTTTTAAACTTCTTTCCTGATCTCTCAGTTTTGCATTCAGTTGCTAAAAAGGAAAATGACTCATATCATTAGGCATGCAAAGATGAGAAAGATATTTTGCTGACATCAGCATTCTTATATTCCACAAACAACCCCAAAAAAGATACTGAAGAATGAAGACTAAATTTTGCCCATGAATCATAACTTTTGTTTTGATCTAATCCTCAGCATGCAAATTATGTGTAGCAGTAAAAGAGGATATGGAATCATGGATCATAACATTATTGGTCTTTCTTTCATAAACTTACAGCACAAAATTATTGGTCTTTCTTTCATAAATTTACTGGACACATGAGAAACTCAGAGTTTAAATCATGCAACAAGAGAGAGTGATTCTTAAAATGTACTAAATCTGACATCAAGGAGGTGAGCCAATTAGAATGTAAACCTTTCGGCTGGAAACTTTGAACCCAACATCAGATTCTGTAAGGCCAAGACGCTTAAATAAGGTGACAACAGCAAAAATAAGTTCTGCCTCTGCCTATCATCCAGACAAAATTTTGATAAGTCAATAGGAAAGATGAGGAATATACCAGAAGAAGTTTGAGAAAAATGTACCACTACTCCAGGAACACCAATAATGTCCATATTCCACTGATAGTGCTCCCGCCTCCTTCCTCTTGTAGTTCGCTCATAACGCCAACACTGTCCTACAGCAAACCATTTTAATGGAAGGGAGAGAGATTTTCTGCACAGAGAATAATGGCAGCAGATCACATATAAATCTCAATTCTCTGCAAATATTTCACTAAAATGGATGCAGAACTCAATAAGAACTCGAGAAATACAAATCTAAAAATTTTCCGCCAGTTGGCAAGGAAAAACACTTTTGGGAAAAAAAAAAAAAAACAAACAAAAACAAATGAACGATTAAAAAAATTTCAACATATTTTTTAAACATAATGCCTGCATGTGAGCTAGGGGTGGGAATCGGGGCGGGTCAACCCGTGACCCGCCCCAACCCTAATTTATACCGGGGTGGGTCGAGGGTAAATTTTTTCCCAAAACGCGGGTCGGGGCGGACCTACCGGATCCCGACCCGCTAACCCGCATCTATTATAATATTATTTTTTTACCTAATGTGACGTACCCATACCCGCCCGAACCCCCCGAAAATTATCGTCTCTCAGTCACTCTCCCGCGCACCAGCACCCTGCCCTCTCCCTCGCCGTCGCCAGCATCGTCGTCTCCCTCGTCGTCGCCCCTCGCCATCGCCATTGCCAGAAGAGCAGAAAGCAGATCTCCCGAATCCCGTCTCCCGCCGAGCATTAGTGAGTATCATCTCCGGCGATTTGCTTTCCTCTCCGGCGTCCGTGCCTTCCATCGGCTGCTGATTCCCATCTCCCATCATCGTCTCCCGGCATCCGGCATCGGGCGTCCCAGTCTTCCTCTCCCTCTCCGGCGTCCCCATCTTCCTCTCCCTCTCCGGCGTCCCTGTTTTCCAGATCCGCGCATCCATATCTGCCCATCCAGATCCGCACGTCGAGATCTCTGTCTTCCAGATCCACACGTCTTCCTCTCCCTCTCTGGTGTCCCCGTCTTCCAGAGCTGCCGACGGTATTTGGTAGTAGTCAAGAACCTTAGCCATGCTTGAATCTTTAATGCTGCCTGTTGGTCCTTATTCTTTATTATATTTCTTTCGGTGGTATGTAGAAGCTATGGATACTGATGCCTGTTGGTCCTTATTCTTTATTATATTTCTTTCGGTGGTATGTAGAAGATATGGATACTGAAGCTTTTGATGCAGCTCGTTCAGATGCCATCCCTCTTACTCTCCGAGCATTCAACACCACGACTGTTAATTTATTAGGACATACTGCAAAACTGAGAAACAGTGACTTAAAATCATAAGAAATCTGCAAAGACACCATAATAGAAGAAAATTTTGGTGCAGTAAAGTTATCAGTCCGTCAGAAGAAACCAGCCAATGCAGCAGATGGGACAATAGGTCGATGGAAAACTGTTCTGCCTATTCTATGGAAAAAATTCTTATCTTTTATTTCACAAAATTGAGCTTTCACGACGCCTCCATTTCTTCATGCTTTATCAGCTCTGTCTGTCTGGTGTTAAATTCCTCTCATGGATTAGAATTGCTCATGGATTAGATTTCTACAAAACTCTCAAATACTTGCATCCAAATGTTTGATATCTAAATGGATTAGATTTTATATAAATATTTGATATGTTTATATGCATTATATTTGGTAATATGCTATATTCTTTTTGGATTTTGATTTCTTGTATTTGCAATTATTTTTAGGCATTGCACTGGACAAAACATAATATAAGAATATGAGTTTGGATGCGGATGAGAATGTGGAACAAGATATGGTGGAGAATGTGAAAGAGAAACAAGTTGTTGATGTGGATGTAGATAAAAACATTAACTAATTGATTTTTTATATGTTGCAGCTATTCAAGATGAAGTTGGAGAAGGTAGCGGTCATCTTCCTCGTCCTCCTGCAAGTGCAAAGGTTTTAAGCATTGGATTTTTGAAAAAAATTTGTTCTCTTTTTCGTTTTCCATTAGCTTGTGATGCTATTGTATATACTAATGAACTAATTGCTTGAATTTTCAGGGAAAGGGCATTGTTATCGATGGATAAACTTAGGAAAAGATGACAATGAAGATTGAAGAACAATTTGCCTTTTGTTTTTGTTATGAACATTTTATGATGGAAACAAATATTTAAACTTAATTTGTTAGACAAAATATGTCTCCTGTATGTTTGCTAAACTTAGAATTTTTCCTATTGAAGGATGAAGGATTTATGCTATTAAGTAAATTAGCTATACTTTTTATTTTTTATGTGCGTATATGTCGTTATTTAATTGTAGTCGAAAGTGTTATTGGTTGTGGTTTTGTTTTATTGATTGCATTGCATAGGTGTTATTCAGGTCATGCCTTCTAAAAGCTTTCATTACAACACAAAAGTATTGTCAACATTCTTTATACTTTTCAGGTAAAACTGCTTTCCCGCTACATACTTAAACAATTATCATTTTAATTCTAATTATGACATCATTATTATTTTTGTTGAAGGTAAACAACAAAAGACATGGAATGAGTTCAAACAATTAGCGGTTCAACATTCAAATTATGAATAGAATTTTGAATGAGGTATGTTTCATTAACTTGTTCTTATATAGGTGACATGTTTTATTTAAGTATTTATGTTTTACTTTGACTGATTAGTAATAGACTGAAGCATGTAGTAGTTAAATTTAATATAGACTTGTCTTTATACTTGATAGGTTCATAAATTCTTAACAATTTCTTACTTGACCCGTAGTTTTTACTCGTCCCGACACCGACCCGTTCCCGACCCGAATTTCATCCCGAAACCTAGTACAAAAAAAATAAGGGTCAAACCGACCTTGTCCCGACCCGGAAAAAAATAAGGGTCAAACCAGATTTTTGAAAGTTAGGGTCAGGGTTGGGCACACCCTAACCCGTCCCAACCCGCCCCAATTCCCACCCCTAATGTGAGCATTATGCACCAATGAATGCATGCATATAGCAGAAAACACAACATAAGAAAAGAATAAGATAATTATCAGCATGAGATACCCCTTTTGGATCACAAGGCGTGCAAGAGAAGGTGTAAGCTCAGGCCTCAAGGCAACACGACGGCCCCCCTTATCCTCAAAACTGTACAACTGGCAGATACAGGTGGAAATAGGGTCTTAAAAATATTGAAGTTGTATGTATTAAAAATTAAATAAGACAGTCATACTTATGACAGTTACACTTTCTTAAATATGTATTGATCACATGGTATTGTGACAATAGCACTCATCGCCATTTGTCCATATATGTATCAAAACTGTCTCATGAAAACAACTCATTCCAATACATTAACTGAATAGTTTCAGTCCATTCGGAAAAATACACATTAACAGCATTTGGAAAATTTTACCTTGAACAACATTTGTTTCATCACCACCTGCTTTTCAGTTTTTCTATCAAGCTATTCCTCCCATCTTCCTAGAGCTAATCTTCCTAGAGCTAAATTTCCATGAATGTGATCTGGTCAATGTACTTGCCTACTTGGTATTTGGTTCAGTAAATTAGGTATCTGTGCAAGGAACCAAAAATGACTGCCTTGCAAAGTCACCATAGGTGGGGCGTTTATCAAAATTTCGCAAGGAATAATCATATCCTGTCAGCACCATACAGCAGTATTGATAAAGTGCCCAACCACAGATATAATGAATTTCAAGCTGATTCTTGTTGTGCTTGTTGTGGAAACCATAAGCTCCTACTTTCAACCTTTTTGGGGGTGTAATCAAGTGTGAGATGCCCATAGAAATCAGGTGATCTAGGAGCTACAAGACTACAACTAGAATATATTTCAAATTGATCATTTGACAATGTTAACACTTCGGAAAAGGGGAACCTTTTCTAAAATTCAGTATCATTTTTTACGGAAGAGGTTATGAAGGAGAGGAGGAGTTGCTTTTCTGATCCAACATTTTACAAAGAATAAAAAGCAATCATAATTCTTAAAAAATAAAAATGAATGAAGATTTACAATGCAACAGTAAAAGAGGATTAAAAGAGCAACAATTTCAGAATTTGTATAACAACAATCACAGTGTCTACCTGGTCTGTGATCTCATCCCCAGCTTTTCTAACAAACAGAGCTTCAGATTCAAGAACAGGAAAGTCAACCTCTTCGAAAGCAAACAACTGTGAAACCTTCACAAAGAGAGAGTTAACAGTGACTGTAAGGTGGTTAACAAAAGAAGGGGAACCATGCTTGTCTCCAGCTGATTGGGACATTTAATTCAAGCAAGCACACCATACAAATTTGACACCCCAACCCAAATAACCAATAAAATTCGTCCGTGATGCTAGATGGACAGAAGATTGAAGGTCCCTGCCACTGACTCTTGTTTCATTATTACTAGCATTATCACTAGATGCTTGAATTGTGATCCTTACCTAGCCATCATTTAGTCCTATGGCGCAACAGCCATTAGACCAAGAACCCATTAAGCCTGAAAGAAACTAATCTTTAAATGAAAAGTGCTGTAATAAATGAGAAGAGCAGCATTAAATATAACCTCCTCTCATCTTATCTTGTACTGTGGACGAGCGATGGTGAGTGCTAGCTTGAGTGCGTCACTTAAACTAACTGTTGAACTAGCTGGAACTGAAGCATTTAGTTCAATCAATCCTTCAACCGTCCAGCTTGCAACATCAGTCTAACAGAAATAAAAAAGAAGTAGTAATCTCAAAGCTGGAAGCAACATATTTGGTGGTGTTTGCATGAGTACGGGATAAGATGGGATGATTCTGCAATGGAATCTTCCACTTCCTCAATGCACCTCTACCCATTCCCAATAGACTTCCATCCCAAGTTCTCATCCCATCCTCATCTCATCCAAGCTCTGAACAGTACACATTAACAATTACGCAATATCCCTCAAATTACAGTTCTGTATAGTGAAAATGTAAACTAGCCCGCAAACAGCTGACAGCAAGAGAGAGAGAGAGAGAAAGATAAAGAGCAGTAGCAGCAGCATTATTAATTCTTACATCTCTGAAGTTCTGAAAGAGCCAGTTCCGGAGGCGCATCTCCTCCGGAGGGAAGTCCCTCGTTCCCCTGGGAGGATTGACATCGACGACAGTCAGATTTTCCGCAGCATTAGGGGACGGTGACAGAGCTCCCGACCGTCCCAGGGATTTCTCTGCAGCAGAAGAACGACGCACCACTTTAATGAGGAATAAAAAGGTGAAAACAAAAATCCAACCTATCTTTTCAAATGTTAGATGTTTGAATTGTAATTACCTTGAGAGTGCGGCGGGGAGGGGGGGTTTTGGATGGGGTTTTGAGAGAGGGAGAAGCGACGGAGGAAGGAAACGGAGGAGGAGGGATTTGGAGGAAGAGAGAAAAAAGGAATGGAGAGCTTCGAGAAGGGACTGAGGCGATGAGGGAGAACGTTGAGGAATGATGCTGCATTTGACGGGGGCATCTTCAATCTTTCTCCCGGTCTCCCCACCTCTCCCTCTCCAGCTCTCTGTCGGAAAAGGAGATGACGGCGGCACGCGCAACAGTTAGGAGACGAGCGTGCAAGAATTACAGGCCAACCAATGCCATTGGTGAATAGATTCTGAGCCGGACCGGAGATCGATCTCGACAAAGAGACATTCCTTGGAACCATTTTATCAACATAACACACTGAGTTATGGTTCGCGAAACCCAACTGTCAAGCAACTCATCAATTTTTTTTTATCTTTATAGTTGATTGAGAATATATATATATATGAGGAATATTTAGGTGCAGCATTGCTGAAATGAGCCTCACATGATCATCAAATCATAATCTACCTTACTCATTATATTTAGAATAATGTATTTTATTATCATACCGATTTTCATCCCAATCAGATATATATATGAGTCCCATCTAAAAATTGTACAAATTCAACATAATAAAATAATTTGATATAAATAACAACTTTAAAGTAGTTTTTTCAACATCTAGATCATCAAATGTATGATTTATATATGGATAAATGATTATATAAAGTTTCATTGTATTTTAATATGTGTGGGGCCCATTTTTCGGGCAACTGCACCTCTATTCCGGTATAGTGACGCTGCACCGGAATAGCGCTCTCTCTCTCTATATATATATATTCGGCATTATTTACTTTTTCATAGAAAGAGGCTTATTTATCTAGTATTATTGGCTCATCTACAAAGGTATAAATTCAAGCTGTATGTAGTAAGTAATAAAACTTTTCGATAAAAAAATTTTAATATAAAAGTTTTCGTAATGAAATAAATAATGTGATAGAGTAGAGCTAATGATAAGGAGTTTGATTTTTTGTTTTAAATATTTTAAGATTAAATACTAAATATTTCTAAGAATTATAATATTTTATACGTAAGAAATACATATTTAAGCTCGCATATTAGTATCAAAAAGTTAAATAATTTTTTTGAAAAAAGTAATGCAAACTTTTGCAATGATCGGGCTCCCCGTGTAAATTCCGTAAACATGCATATAATATTTTTTTCTATAATCTATCCGGAAAGGGCAAAAAATATATATATCCAGCAGCATTACCGGGTAATGTGACTGGCTAGACCCAATTGGAGCCCTTGTCTAATTAAATAGCTATTCAAAGCTTCAATAAATTGAAAATGAAAAGAGAATTTGGGACAAAAGTGAATTGAAAATGGTAAAATGTATATTAAAATTAGTCATATCAAAAATGAAAATATATGAACTATTTTATCAACATAACACACTGAGTTATGGTTTGCGAAACCCAACTGTCAAGTAACTCATCAATTAATTTTTTGCATCTTTACAGTTGATATATATATATATATCCGTGTCTTCAGCATTATATACTTTTTCATAGAAACGGGCTTATTTATCTAGTATTATTGGCTTATCTACAAAGGTATAAATTCAAGCTGTATTTAGTAAGTAATAAAACTTCTGGATAAAAAATTTTTAATATAAAAATTTTCAAAATGAAATAAATAATGTGATAGAGTAGAGCTAATGACGAGGAGTTTGAATTTTTATTTTAAATATTTTAAGATTAAATAATAAATATTTTTAAGAATTATAATATTTTATACTTAAGAAATACATATTTAAGCTCGCGTATTAGTATCAAAAAGCTAAATAATTTTTAAAAAAAAAGTAATGCAAACTTTTGCGATGACCGGGCTCCCCGTGTAAATTCCTTAAACATGCATATAATATTTTCCTAGAATCTATCTAGGAAGGGAATATATATATATATATATATATAGCAGCAGCATTACCGGGTAATGCGACTGGCTAGACCCAATTGGAGCCCTTGTCTAATTAAATAGCTATTCAAAGCTTTAATCAATTGAAAATGGAAAGAGAATTTGGGACAAAAGTGAATTGAAAATGGTAAAATGTATATTAAAATTAGTCATATCAAAAATGAAAATATATGGTATTATTTTTTATAATAAAAAATATTTTTCAAAAATAGAAGATTTCATTTAGTCCTCATCTCATCACAAGCACCAACAACCCTTGTTTATCAAGCCGGTGGTCCAAATAAACGAAATGGGCCCTGGCCTACCGACTCATTTTTTTGCATTTGCCTTGGATTGAAAGAGACATTTGTACGATTGTATAATTATAACTTAACCCCGTAATCTACATATTTTCTATGAACTAAACTCTCCAATAAACTCCGTTAGTCGTGAAGCGTAGCAAGGATTAATATGATTTCAGATGCAACCACGTGAAAGTTAGAAGTTTTAATTTGTAAAAAAAAAAAGGTACAAAAGAAACCCTTATAAATTTCACGTGTAAAAATCCAACGTTGATTTCACTTATGCTTCCTAATGTGAGAGACTTATTTTACAATTTTTGTAAATATAAAGGTTTATATTACAAGTATCCGAAATATCGGGGTCGATTTTCAATGTATGCTTAGAGAACCTATTCTTCAAATATGTAATGAAGGACTTTTTTATTTCTTTATCTTGCAATTCAAATCACATACATTTTCTTTTTTAATTTTTCATCAACGGGTATAGTCCTAACAATCTATCGACAGGAGATATTATTATTGAAAATGAAGAAAAAGTTTCCTTAAACTTGGATCAAACCTAAGACACAGAGCACAAATGACTTGAATTCTACCAACTGACCTATGCCCTTTATTGGCTTGCGTAATGAATGACTTGTAAAGAGTTTTACTTCGATACACCGATTTCATCATTCAATTTGTTAAAGTTTAAAACTTGTGTTTAACCTTATCATTGATAATTACATGAAATAATATACAATCATGCACTTTGCCCAAATGCAATAAAAATCATGTCTAAATTTAATTGAATCTGAAATAGAAGTAGTCCATTATTTACCATATTGGATGATCAAGCATTCGGCAATGCGTACTTTAGGGACAAAGTAATAAGAATATTGCATCTACCCAACATTTTAACCAAAAGCTTTTCACTCGCACTACTTCACACACACCAACATTAGTTACTTACACAGTAACAATAAAATTATTTAATTAGCTAGTCGTGACCTGTGCTTAGCCCACCGTGAATTTTGCATTTTACTCCTTCCACAAGTAACTTTTGCAAAAATCAAAAAGCAACATCATCATCTGGGTGAAAAATTAAATCTCATAAAAACACATGCATGTGAACAACCCCCTCTCATTTCTTGTTAAGAAAACATTCACAAGAGAAAAAAAAAACATTTATAAGAGAAAAAAGAGATGAAGATTTACGTGGTTCGGTCTGACCTACTCCACAGAAGTAAACCCTATTCAATCCTGCTATTAGAGTTTCCAGGTTCCACTATTTATAATTGTTTACACAACTTTACGAATTATATAATACACTAACTTGCTAAATTTTGCAAGATGTGCCTATTTTATCAACACTCTCCCTCAAGTTGATGAATAAATATTTATGAAATCCATTTTCTCCGGTATCTGTTCAAAGCATCTTCTTGACAATGCTCTTGTGAAGATATCTGTAAATTGATTAAAGTTTCTTATATATGAAGTTTCAACAATCCTTGATTGAACTTTGTCTCGAATGTAATCACAATTGACTTCTATATGTTTAGTTCTTTTATAAAAAATTGGATTTGATGCTATGCATATTGCTGCTTGATTTTCATAAAATAATTTTATTAGTTTTTGTGTGTTGAAGATCAGTTCCTGTAAAATAAATTTCGACCAAATTAGTTCACTTACTGTAGAATTCATTGCCCTATATTCAGCCTTAGCACTTGATCTTGCCACAACACATCGCTTTTTGCTTTTTCATGTTACCAGTTCCACTAACAAAGGTATAATATCATGTGGTTGATTTTCTATCTTTTGAATTTCCTACCTAATCTGTATTTGCATATCCAATAATTTCCATATGAAGAGAAACATTAGTATGACCATGTGGTTTCATTCATATTCCTTTGCCTAGACAGGATTTTAAATAACAAAGAATGCAATCCATTATCTTTATATGTTGTGTAGTAGGATAATGCATAAACCGACTAACAAAACTCACTGCGTATAAAATATCTAGTTTAGTAATAGTAAGACATATTAGTTTTCCTACAAATCTCTGGAACCTCCCATGATTTTTCAAATGCACACTTGCTTTGATAAATTTTGCAGTATAATCCATTGGAGTATAAACTAGTTTTGCTCTCAGTTTTTCGGTTTCCTTAAGAAGATCCAAAGTATATTTTCTTTGACATAAGAATAGACCTCTCTTAGTCTAAGTAATTTCAATTCTCATAAAATATTTAAGCTTACTTAAATCTTTCATGTCCAATTTTTTGCTGAAATATCTTTTGAGACCTGAATTTCCATTCCCAGTAATAATTACGCCATCAAGATAAATTAAGACAATCATAATTCCAATATTATTTCTTTTCACAGACATTAAAGAATATGAAATACATTTGACGAAACCAAACTCAATAAGTGCAATGCCGAGTTTACTATACCATGCTCTAGGAGATTACTTCAAACCATATATCGCTTTATTTAATTTGCATACCAAATGGTTTTTTTCTTCTAGCTTATGTCAAGGAGGAAGCTTTATATATACCTCTTCTTCTAGATCTCTTTGCAAAAAAGCATTTTTTACGTCCATCTATAATAAAAACCATCAACAATTTCTAGCTACAAACATTAGAATTTTGACATTATTCATCTTAGCAATTGGTGCAAAAGTATCTTTATAGTTAATATCATATGTTTAAGTAAATATTTTAGCTACAAATCTAGCTTTATATCTTTCTACAGTTACATCATCTTTATATTTAATTATATATACTTATTTGCAACCCACTCGTCTTTTTCCTTTTGGGAGTTACACAATATCTCATGTATGATTTTTATCAAGGGCTTTAAGTTCCTCTTCCATAGCAATTTTTCATTTTGATATATTAATAGTTTGTCAAAAACTTGTCAGCTCCTTCTGAGAATCAATACTAGATAAGAAGGCAAAGTGAGTGGTCAAAATATTATCATAGCATGTATAATCTTGAATGTGAAATGCAGCAGCATGATAAGTATACAAATCTTACAGTCTTGAAGGTGATTTTGAAATTCATGAAGACCTGCAATGGAGGGCCATGAGGCTTCAGGAAACTCTTCTTCTCTCATCAGTTTTGATGACCCTTCTTTAAGACTTCCATCAACTCTCCCCTTGAATTTGAACATGTGGTGGAAAAAATGTTGATTCTCAAGAAATGAAACATCCTTAAAGATAAACAACTTTTTGATATTTGGGGCATAATCGACTCTGAGACTTAGTCCAAGACTTTCAACATTGTAGCCATTTCAGACAAGCATGATCAGTCATGTGAATTATTCGACAAAGTTGGAAGCTCTTGCACACTTCTAAGAATGACATTGTGCATCAGGCTCAAGCAAAAGGGCATCAATCGTGACATTCGAAGACATTTAATTCAGTGATAAGGTTGAATTAGAATCTTAAGAAATGAGATAAGGTGAGAGGGATGATGCCAGAGGGGTGATTGATCAAGTCGTTGCAGTCATGGTCTCCAATAGAAGTTTGGTTTAGAAGTAGGAGATTGATTAGAAAGAGGGTGATTTGAGCTACACACAAAAGGGGGATTCGACTGTGGTTGTTATTGTCAATGGAGATTCAAAAGGGATTTCAATAAAAGATAAGGGGTTCGAGCTAGAGGAGATCTAATTGAAATTTTAGCAATAGACAAACTCATAATGGTGGATTCATTACAGAGTTTGATTTCAACACTTCTTTATTTTTTGTTTTTTGTTAAATAGTAGCCATGTAGGGACAAAATTGCAAATAACCTAAAAAGATGATTGAACAAGCAAGGCTACTCCTACCTAACACAACGACGAAAAATGAAGTAGGTAAAGAAATGGGCAATTCGCCCAAGCACAGGGGATCAAAACTCTTAATTGATGTAGAATATAAATAGCTTCATGCGAACTAGCATTTGATAATTATATTTATATTCATTGCTAGATATAATTTTCTATCGCCCAAAACCTCACACACATGCACTTACGTACATGAGTAAATAGAATAAAATTAAAATAGACAATAGTAATTGTATGAAAGTTGTGAAGAAAAATTAAAAAGCAAAATAACTAAATAATTAAGATGTTATAATATATAAAAAATGGTGTAAAGTAGAGAATTTTTTTCTCCTTCCATTGATGCCAAATGGCCCCCTCATAGCCTATTTCGAAATATTTTAAAGACTTAAATGACATGTGAATGAATAAGATTTCTCATTTGTAAGATAATTTTTTTAAATTTCAATATAATTTAGTATTTTACAGTATAACTTCTTATATTTTTCTGATTAATATATATTTTACATCATATCTCAACTCATATTAAAATAAACTCTGAAACAATCCTTATAATTTTCCAAATAGAGACTACAAAATCTTAACTATTAACAAAAAAGACCACAGGCTCCTAAATATTTATAGGAAGATAAAACTCACAAATCAGTAAACTCGAATTCAGTATTGGAACCGAGGCTAACAGAGGCAGCACCTCTAGCCACCTACGCTTGTCATAGGTAATAATAACCTCTAATATTTTTAATACCACATTTCACATTCTCAATACAATATTATTACAGTCTCATCGTATTTATCCATCTTATTTAAGCTGTAGTATATAACCAAATAACCCACTTGAATGATATCAGAACAAGCACAAGATAGTATCACATATCCCATGCTCCTCTAATTGCATGTAGTGAAAATCAAATTGTCCCTCTAAATTAATTCGATTTTTGTTACAAGGTGGCAAATATGTGTGCAACTTAGATTCATAGAACTCGAGTTCACTTTAACTTTGATCATAATTTTATGGGTAAATCATGTATATATCCACAAATTTTATCCCTAATTCCACTCATACTTTTAAATTTTCAAAAGTTTCATGTATACCCACGTAATTTGCCTAACCATGTAATTAGGAATCCATTAAAAAGGCTGATAACACCCCTATAAAATGATTAATATGCCCAAACCCTAATATAATTTAAGATTAATTTACTTAAAATTAAAAATTTACATTTAAATAATATATAGTTTTATAGATGTAAAAGTGCTAAAAATTCATTTGAATATAAATTTTTAGCTACAAAATCATTATTAGATATGAGTAGTTTCGTCATTTTATAGGGGCACTAATCGATCCTTAACGACATGAGTATAAATGGAATTCTAGAAAAAATACTTGGGCATATGTGGAATTTTTAAAAATTCGAGGATATAACTAAAATTATGGATAAATTTTGCGAGTATATATGCCCTAATTTATCTATAAAACCTCAATATTAATTATATTTATAAACCTAAATTCTAACCACTCAAGCTTGGATTAAGTTTCGAGTAATACTTTACCTTCATTCTTTTAACAATAAGGGTGTGTTAAGGAAGTGATAAAACTTTTAAATTATTTTTTATTATAACAATTCTTGAAATTTGATAAAATAATGTGATATGATAAGAGTAATGATTAAAGATTTGATTGGGAACTTAGAAAACCGTGTTGCAAATGTAAAACTTTTCAAAAACACGAGGGAGGCAATAGCAAAGTTGTCATTTCAACTTTCGAATTTCTAAGCATTGTGGGTGTCGTACCTAGTCATGGTAGAAAATCTTGAAAATTTGGGCAAATAGAGAGAAGTTCATAGTTGCAATTGTACACAAATGCAACTATTGGCGTAGCAAAAGCATGCCAACCATTGCACAAACATTTAATGCGCTCATCTCATATGGGCTGACAATGGGCACCTTGGTCAACAAGTAGTTAATGCTAGCCCAACAAATTATCACGGAAGTTTTTTAGCTTCCAAAGCAACTTCTATGAGTAAAAAAATAAAAATAAAAATAGAATATATAAGTTAGTTCTATTTGTAGTTAGGTGTAAATGATTGAAAAACAGGATAGCTTTATAGAAAAAGTGTGAAAAAATAAATAAAAATTAAAATAATTGTGAAGAGTGAAAGATCTTTGATTAAGAAGTTTTATACTTTGAAACATCCCTAAATGTTTGTAGTTTATTGAGCTGGGCATATAACCTATACACATAGGAGTTATCTTATACATTTACATGCACCATAAGTTAATGCATTTAAATGTATTAATATCTTATAAAATCATTTATCTGTATATAAATTATATCTTAGATAGTTTAAATGTTGAAAAAATAATTATGAAATTAGTATTTATATCAAGCTATCTCATCATGTTGATCGTGTACTATTTTCAGACTGGGCCATACATATTTTCAATTTGGATGAAAATTGGTATGCTGATAAAAAATAATTTTAAGTATATTGAATGGAATAGATGTACATTTTATAATCATTTGTGTCCATTTTGAGCCAAACACACTTAAGTTACAGTGCATTTACATGCGCTAGATAATTTTTCATATATATATGTATATATATACTTAATACTTTTATGAGACTAACTTTCATAAAAGTGATCTTATGGAATCCTCTTTTTTTAAGATATGAATCATTGATGCAAAATTTAATCTATTTATTTATTTATTTATTATCATTTGTTTAGTCAGAAGACAAAGTTTTATCCAAATTCAATATGTACATTAGTCACATTTGCTCAAAAATAAATATATTCATGTACAAATTAAGAAAAATCTTTAGATCCATTCACATTTTATATTAAAATATAGTAATACTCTATAAAATTATTTATCTACATAGTAGTGATATTTTAGATGGTTTAAATGTTAAAAATATTACTTAAAATTTATATTTAGCATTAAATTATTTTATTACGTTGATTTTACATATTTGTAGATGAGGCCCATATACAGTTATATTGGACAAACAAAAGTATTTCCACGATAATATAAATTATGCTAGATATAATAAATATAGTAAATTTTTCATTAACCGTCTAGACTTTAAAAATGGAGAAAATTACATATGAGAGGGGTTTTATAGAAGTGCCCCTTCGTCTATAAGGGTTTGATGTTAATTATATATTGGGATCGCGTCTATGAAACCTCTATTCTATATATATAACCTCCTCTATTTTTAATTAATTAATGGTTGATAGAAAATTCACTTTATTTACTGTATTTAGTATCATTACTATTATCATGAAAATCCTTTTATTTGTTTAGTATTACTTTATATGGGTTCATTCTATAAATACACAAAATTGATATAATAAAATGATTTAATATTAAATATTAATTTTTAAGTAATGCCTTCAACATATAAACCTCTTAAATATCACTACTAAGTAAATAAGTGATTTTAAAAGTATCATCACATTCTACTGCAAATGAGAATATATCTATGCATTTTTCTTAATTTACTTATGAATGTACCTATTTTTGAGTAAAATCGACTTATACACATATTTGATTTAGATAAAACTTAGTCTCTTAGCTAAATGAATCATGTTAAACATAATGAATAGATTGAACTTTGTATTAATGGTTAACATTTAAAAAATAGAGGGGTTACATAAAATAACTTATATATAACCTGGTTATATAGAAGTGTGCTTATATAAATATTACAATGCTTTGCAAAATTAACTTTCTATAATTATGATAACTTGGAGGATATTTGGGAATGTGGAAGTTGGTAAAATTGTATGATGGGTATATTTGATATGAAATAATAGAGGAAAAGTTGGAATAAATAAAATATTTTAAAGAAAAAATGATTGGAACATAGTAAGGAAAATAAGATTATTGAGTTGTAACTTGTAAAATCATTTGCTAGTAAAGGTGCTCCTATACCATCTCATCCCATATCACATTTGCTAATTACCAAGCGTGCCCTTGATATGTACTTATATTAACTCAAAAATAAAATCTAGTGGATATGCAAAATGAGCTTATCTTAATATATATCTATATATGGGCTCCGCTTCTATGTAACCTGGTTACATAGAAGTAGATCCGTGTAGCCCCCTTGATTTTTAAGATTTTGATTCTTGATAGAAAATTCAATCTATTCATTGTATTTATCAGTATTTGTTTATCCAGGAGACTAAGTTTCATTCCAATCAAGTATATTTATAAGTCACATTTGTTGAAATATATATATATATATTCATGTGAAAATTATGAAAAATACTTAGATTCATTAATGCATGTATTAGAATGTAATAATACTTTATAAAATCATTTATCTATATAGTAATGATACTTTAGATGATTTAAATATTGAAAAACTACGTTAAAATTGATATTTTAGCATTAAATTATTTTATTACGTTGGTTTTACACATTTATAGATGAGACACATAGACAGTGAAATTAATAATATAAAAAGGTTTTGCAATATACTATAAATGATGCAAAATATAATGGATGATTTCAATTTTGCATCAACCATCACGATTTAAAAAATAGAGGAAGTTACATAGAAAAGAGCTTTCATAAAAGAAGGACCGTATATATATAGTGTTGTTCGAGTGTAGATGATCTACGCCATAATTAGAATACATATTGTTATAAAATGGGCCTACTTGTGTTAAAATATAATAATAATATATTATATAATCGTTTGACTCTACAAATTTATGTTTTTGATGGTTTATATATTGAAAATATATTTTTCGATAGAAATTAAAAATACATTTTTTAAAATTGATATTGATGTTAAACTATTTTATTATATTAATCTTGTAATATTTTAAAATGACGCTTATATACATATTGGATTTGGATGAAAATTGACACAGTACTAAAGTAAATAATTTTAAATACAACCAATGAGATAGATGTCAATTTCATGGTCGAATGAGCCTCATTTATAGCTGATTGTAGCCGGTATGCACTTTAATGATTTCCATGAACACGTACATGTAAAATTGATTAGTGCATTGCCACTAAGGGTGGTGCCCTGGTGGTTAGCGCCAATGACCTCATTTGGGCAGGCGCAAGTTTGAACCTGCTTAGTGTGTAGGTGCTCATTTGTCATTTTTTCCTTAAGTAAGGGTATTTATAGATGTTCTCTTACGAGAGTATTGTGAGTGTTGTGCAAGTGTCTTATTCTAATATCAATTGTCACAATGTATATTATCAATAAAAAATGATTAGCGCATTTTCGCTACATAGTGCAATATGCTCCAAATGGTCTCATTCCATCTAAAATGGTAATCTGCCCATTTGTCGCATTTAAAATTACATATTAATTTGCATCCAAGTTCGATATGCGTGTGAGCCTTATATAAAATGATATAAAAACAATGCCATGAAATAGTTTAACTTATATAATAAATTTAAACTTGTATTTTCAACTTCTAAATCGTTTAAAATGTAATTCTTATTTGGATGAATAATTATACAAAGTATTAATACTTATAAATTTATGTGACCTAGTATATTTTCCAATAGAGTATGGGTTCTTATATATGTATATACATATGCGTATTAAACATACCCCCTGCGTTAATTATTAACATGCCTTGAAAATTTAACCACATTATGATACACAATTGGAAGTCTTTACTAAAACCTTTAAACTATCAAGAGTATTATGTTTTATTTACTAAAAAAGATTATACAAATCCAACATTATGAAAAATTCACTGATAGAGCACGTGTCTTTTAAATTTACTGAAATTTATTCATAAAAATGCATTAAACAAGGATTTTTTTTTAAAAAATCTAACATGGTAGAAGACTAGCATTGATTTTTAAAATATTTCAAGGGCATGTTTGGCTATATCCTAAACTTTTTAAATAAAAAACTTTTAATCTAAATTTTTTCACTATCCATAATTATCTTATTTTTAATTATTTATTCACATATTTCTATACGACTACTCTCATTTTCAACAATTTCTATATAACTATTACATCACATCATTAGTTTATTGCCCTTATCACATCATACTATTTTCTTCAATCTTAAAATTTTTTATACAAAGAACTATTTAACTGTGTTTGGAAAATGATAAAACTTTTCAATGAAAAATATTTAGTATAAATTTTTTTTTTAATAGTAGGTATAAAAGTTTTTGAATTGGAAGAAAATGATTAAATGTGAGAGGGGTAATGATGAAAAGTAAAGAGGATAATGTTAAAATAAATAAGTTAGTTATATGAGTAATTCTATATAAATAGTTGAAAAGTAGAGTAGTTGTACAGAAAAAAATAGATAAATGATAAAAAAATAATATAGCTACGAAGATTGAAGAGTAAAAAGTTTTAGCTTGATATTTTGTTCTTATTACAAAAACACAACTTTTATTTAAAATTTTATCCTTTTCCAAACACATTCTAAAAGTACAAAAAAAAATCATTTTAAAATCCGGATAAAAATTACAACTTTCAATTTCAATTATTATTTATGATTCATATTTTTTATGGATTTTTTCTCAAATCACCTTTAAATATAGAGAATTTCAAATAAATTTTACTATAGCTGTTTATAATAACTCAACACAATTAATGTACAAAGCAGATTTGAAATGATTAACAAAATTCCTATTCTCAAACTGGACTTTAGCACATCTGTTTGGATAAAACGAAAAAAAATTAAAAGCTAGAGATACAACTGTAGAGTCTATTTCACAGGTGCCAAAAACTGTTCTTGAACTTTTAAACTCCAATTATTTATAAGAACCCAGCCCGAAGCCCGAAGCCGACCAAATTTCAATTATGTAGGTTTGCTATTTTTTTATTTACGATTTATTAAATAATCATGCTTCTAATACAAATAAGAGATATAAATTCCTCAATAAATGTAAAACAAACATTCATCGGTCTGAAATCAGGCCAATTGGCATAAGGGGCATCGAGTACTGGGCTGATGAAATTTTTTTAGATAAATATGTATGTTTATAATTATCTCGAACTTGTATTGCAATTTGACCCTAATAATACATTATTATAATTTTCCACGTAACATTCTAATAAATGTAGAGAGATCTGCTGTCTCCAAACAACATCTGGCCGGAGCCGGGGCTGGCAAATTTTTTTTAAAATAATAATAATAGGTCAAATGAAAGAACCTTCATTTGTATTTTGCAGGTGGTGAGTCTTCAGACGAGACGTTGACATGGCAGCAGCTGAAACGGATCTGCCTTCCCCACGCATCCGTCGACCACAAACCATTCCTTCTTGCCATCATGGCTTCCACTGAGCATAATAAAAAGCCATCGGAAAGTGATCGGCACCTTCGAAGCTGGCAGTGTTGCAGCTCTGCGCCGGAGATCAATTTCATCTCCCCACTTCCCAGCTAGACACCGTTCCTCCCTCCGCCGCTAGTTTCCTAAAAATCTCTCGGAATTGGAAATTTAAGAACGATGGATTTCCTCGGGAATTTCCACTTTTTATTGAGATTTGATATCTCAACAGCTTAACAGTCTTATATATATTTCATTACTGCCCATGTTTTAAATCATCATTTTCTATATTTTCATATAAAATTATTTATTTAGTTTTTATTTACTGTTTTAATTATTATATATTATCGTATTATATTTTTTAACCCTTTTAAGCGAAATCTCTCTCTTTCAAGTTTCAACCCCCCGTCGTAACTGTGCAAGCGACGTCGACCGAATAACTCTTTTAACACGTAACCATCTCGACTGACCCTTTTGTCCTTAATTCTAATTCTAAGATCGCAATCTAAAATTAGTCCGTTACTAAAAAAAAATATAGGCCAAATTGACAATTGAAGTTTTTAATAATGTTTTTAGGCCATTATGAGTTGACAAATGAAGTTTTTAATAATTTGGTGTGTGATTTTGATTATTTTTACTTTAATTTTCATTAATTATATATTTATATTAAGTATGACAATTATTTTGGTAAAATAGTTTTATAGAAGGGACAACTATGGGTGTATTTGTTAATGAGTAAAAATCGTCAACTTAAAACTTTTCAATTTAAAATTTTTTACCCTCCACAACTATTATATTTTTTAATCATTTTTTCACATTTTTCTATACAATTACCCTATTTTTCAATTATTTATACGCAATTATCCACACAACTAACCTATCTATTTTAAATTTATCATATTTACTCATTATCGTTACTCGTATCATATCACATTATTTGACAACTTCTACTATTCTCAATTTTTCATTAAAAATTTTATCCTTTCCCAAACACACTCTATATATTTGATATGCTAAGGGTGTGTTTGGCAACAGCAAAAAGTTGTTAATTTAAAATTTTTCAATCTCAAACTTTTCACTCTCCACAACTATCCTATTTTTTAATTATTTCTTCACATTTTTCTATACAACTACCCTACTTATCAATCATTTCTACACAACTACCAACACAACAAACCCATCTATTTCAACTTTATCCTATTTATTCCTCATCATTACCCCTATTATATCACATCATTTGACAACTTCTTATCTCTACAACTTTTCATCAAAAGTTTTATCCATTCCCAAACACACCCTAAAATGGCAGGAAGAAAACACGAAAAATGCGCCGACGAAATGGTCGGCATGCAAAAATCGCGGGATAGCCTAAGCAATTTAGATATTATTTGGAAATTAAAATCCCTTTAAATCCATGGGTTGAGTCGAAAATTTCTTAATTTACTGCATGTGAGAAACATCCGTAAATCTCACTCACGCAGTTACACAGTCCACGCTATAAAATTCAGATGGTTTTAAAAAAAAAAAAAAAATGGAATGAAAAATATACGGCAGAGGTAAAGTAGAATAGAATAGTTATATAAAAATATATAAAAAATGAAAAATAATTAGATAATTAATATTTTAAATTATTTCATTCATACTCATTTCATTTGCATTTTAATAAATGCTTTAGGTCGGTTTGGTAAGTCGAATTATGAACTAGGTGGGAAATTGAAAAAATGAATATTTTTAAAGTAGAAAATAGTGTGATATAATACGGTAAAATGGAAATAAATTTAATAACCGTAAAAGAAGTTAATTGAAATATAAAAAAATAAAAAATGAAATTGAATACTTATGATGTGAAATTATTTTTTCATAACGTGTAAAAAGAAATGAGAAACTATTCTTATACAAAATTATTGAATTAAATTTGTATCACTATTTTCAAATACAACTTTTCGATTTCTAATACAATTTTTTAATTTCCAATATAATTTCATCCATTCCCAATATAATTTTACTCATTTTTAATACACATTATTACATATAGTATGAATCTTGTATGATTTGAAACACTATATTAAGTTTTAACGCCATAACTTTACTAAACCTAATCATGACAGAAATCAGTCTAATAATGGTTGGAAACGATTCCCTTGGAAAATTAAAGAAATTTTAGCCTGATGGATTACTTCCGGGATCTAAACCACTGGGCATATTCAAAAATACATGTTTAATTAATGTAGCTATTACATCCGTAAATTTTTAGTATCCACAAAAGTATGCTCTTAAATGATTTACTTTTATAACTTGCTAAAGATTTATCAATATAATATCCATATTATTAGTTTAATTTTGTTCACATAATAATGAAAGGTTATTCATAAAGCTTTTTTTTTTTTTTTTTTAAATTTACTATTCATAAAGCTATTAAAAGGGGATTCCTTTTAAAATTTCAATCCTTGATGATATCGGTCGCTAAAGAGATCTCGCATATAAATAGCGGACTTTTGCGGGACGAAAATATGAAACCGCAGCTCGCAGCTCTTCGACGGAGAGGGGAGAGGGTGGGGGGGATCGGCTCCTCCACGCCACGTCCAGCAGCGCCGGGCGAAGAATCGGAGCCGACCGTACTGTAGCAGCGGAGGAGGCCGTGAAGGAGGCGGTGTATGGGGATGGGTACGGAGGCCCAGAAGCTGGTGTGGGAAGGAGCCATTCCTCTGCAGATCCATCTCCACGAATCCGAAGTCACAACACTCCCTCCTCCACCGCCAGCTCTCGTACATTCCTCCCTCCCTCTTTCTCCTTCTCTGGACATCGTCTTTTTTTGAATGATGATCTGTAGTAGTCATTTCGACTCTGTATGGATGTGCCAGTCTGAAATTTGCACATGTAAATTTTTTTGGCGAGATTTCGATGCTTTCTGTGAACAGGTTTCTTCTCTTTTCCCTTTTCCCTTTTCCCTTTACCCTTTTTGTTTTGGCTTGCTTGCACTGATATATTCATTTGTTTACGATTCTGGCGTCTCTTCTTCTGGGTGTCCTTTTTACCTCCCTGAATATTTGCTTCCTTTGCCGGTTTTGATGATTGCTAGTTGCTTTTGTGCTTGGGTTTCTCATTGACTTTGAACTTTTTTCTGGGTTTTACGTGTTTGGTCCCCTCTTTTTCTGCATTTGCGGGTGTCTTTTTTGTTTTTTAGAATTATGCTTTCAATGGCTTTTGTTTTGCAACTTATTTTCATGTTGTTATCTATCTATCGATCTATTTCCCTTCCCTCTTTCATGGGTTATTGCTAATCCTTCCTGTAACTTTCAACTAATAATTTAAGCAAGTATTACAGAGTACGACTTAAAAAACTCTAACCGCGTGTCGACTGTTAAGTTGAAAACCAATTTTCTCCATGGACAGTGGCCGTGGGTCTCACTTCTTTGTACATTGGATCGCGAAATCTGATGATGGCCAGGAACTTCATCATGTTGGTTAGGACCCATCAGATTAAGAGCGATTTTGTAGGGTAGAATCAGCCATGCGTTGTGGTGTCAAACATTGGATAGTCTATTAACAGCACGTCCATAAGATAAATGCAACTAAATTGAACAATTTTGGGATAAAAAGTCCTAACACAAAAAGAATAAAAATAGAAATGAAGTAATCCAAAATAACCTAAAGGTACATAAAATGTGTTGAATTGCCCACCTCATGCGGGGAGACATGTTGATGCACGTGATCAGGGAAAAGAGAATAATTTGTTCCTTCAAAGATTAAATTGTATTGACAAATATGTCCCTGGAAAATATTGCTACTTCTTGTGCAGCCTCATGTGTTAGCCTTGTACACGGAAAAATTTGCAACCTCTTGTGTGGCCTCATGTGTTTGCCTTGTGTCTTCCTTTAGTTTCCCATTTTTTTCCTGTTTTGCCAATCTGTTTTACAAATTTTTTGCTGGATTTCAGGTCTTAGCTCCTCGGATTGGGTATCTACCATTGTTAATACCTCTTATAAAGCCTCATTTCAATTGCACACTTCCACCTGGTGTTGACACTGTGTGGTTTGACTACAAGGGGTTGCCACTTAAATGGTAATTTTTTTTTTTTTTTTTTTTTTGGGACGTGTTTATTCATGTATATTTGGGAATAGATAGTGAGTTCTTTCTTTAGAAGCTTTGCTTGTGCATTTCGAGAAATGCAAGTTATCTGGTCAAACTTGCTTGCAAGGTTGTGGTAAGAGGTTAAATCTTTTGTTTATCGATCTATTCTTGTCCATTCATCTCATTGCCCCACCCCTGATTGCTATGTATCATCAAAACTGCTTTCCTCTGATTATTTTAAGACTGTTGAATGGTTCACGAAACAACAATATTGACCATATCACTGTCAATATTAATCTTAACTGACATTTTGTTACGCTCTTCTCAGCCTGGCCTATCTTATGCATAAGAATGAGCCATAACTTTCTTATGTTGTAAAACAACCAAGTTACATAGTCAAAAAGATTAAATATCATATACTAGTTTTCAAATATACCAAGCAAGAGTTCTGATTTGTATTTATTGTATCATTTCTATTGAAACAATCAAACAAATTCTTTGATGGCAAAATAAATAAATTATCGAGGTTAGAAGCCATGTTAGAGTTATATGATTTGGCATACTCAAGATTTGTTTATTTTTTTGGCTAGTTTATCCTTTAAACTTGCTTTCAATCATACAATCATGAGCATGACATGAGTGAGAAGGGCCTCAGAATCAATTACACACATTGAGATTAAGGGTGTGTTTGGGAAGTGATAAAATTTTGGATAAAAGGTTTTTGGCGTAAAAGTTTTTAAATTGGTAGAAAATGTTATGATATGATAGGGGTGATAATGAAGAGTAAAGAAAAGATAAAATAGATAGGTTAGCTGTATAGGTAGTTGCGTAGAAATGATTAAAAACTGGGGTAGTTGTATAAAAAAAGTGAAAAAATAATTAAAAAAATATGTTAGTTGTAGAAAGTGAAAAGTTTTAGTGGGAAAAGTTTTATGGTTTCCCAAACACCCCCTAAGTATAAATGTAAAGTTTAAGGATAATTGTTAATATAAATGGAAATCAAAATCTTGTCGGCTCAGCAAGTATGGGGGGATGTCAGCCATAAAGTAAATGGAAATTTAGTAGATAAAAGTGTGTTTGTCAAAATATTACACCGGTTTATTGTTTACAGTTAGATTGCATTTGCACATTTCCCTTCTGCTAAATCCACTAAGTATTTTGGACGATTTTTCTCATTTTGGCAGTTGTTGTTCAATTTTGTTCGATAAACCAGGATTAATTTTGCTAAAGCAGTTTAACAACATTATCTGATTGCTTCTAGATGCAGGGCCTTAACATTAACTTGTTTCAATTGATTATTTTAGACAGGCATATAGCATTGTTTTACCATTTGATGTGTCAATTTGATGTTTTAAGGGTAAAATCCTAGATATCGGAGTCATAATGTTAGAATCTTTTATTTTATAAAAGCTACAATTTTGTTTGCCAACAAATGGCCTGTCTAACAAGATGAATCCAATTACCAGAAGCATTACACAACTTCAAAGTTACGACCCAAAACTAATGCTGGTTTCTAAATGACATAGGCAGCATCAAGGGAAAGGCATCTCCCCCTGTCACCATGCCACTGTATAACTTATTCTCATTGGTTAACTTTTTTAGCCTTACACTACGATTGTTTTATGACCTATCAATGTTAATAACAGATGCCTGCTTTATGGCTCATTGTTGGCACTAATCTAGGTTTGTACGTTCCGAGAAATGGTGGTCTCCATCCAGCATCATTCCAGTATTCTTTCTTACCATATTGCTTTCTTTGATTGTTGTATTCAATCCATTAATTTCTTCTAGCCATGCATTATTTTCAGGAGTACACCAACAGGAGCTCTCTTTGACCTTCTATGTGCTGAACCAGAAAGGCCCTGGAATTTGACGGTATGTAATTCCACTTGTTATTGAACTTTAACATCATTTAAAGGATGGAACGATCTGAAGTTTTTCTATGGGTTAAAATTGTGGATTCAATTCAGTGGCATGTAAATGCAGGGGATAGTGTATTCCACACACTGGGAGAGCCATGCTTCTTTTGGAAAACCAGAGGAAAATTTTTACAATTTTTTTTTATGTTTACGCCATGATTGATATGCTCTTTCTTCTTCTAGAGATGTCAAGGAGAAGGCACAGGGATGTTTCATATTCAATGTTAAATAATATTTAGATTATAATTGTCTTTAATCTGTGCTTTCAATTCTAATATGCCTCTGTAGATTTTAATCAGTTTACTTTTCTCACCCCCACTTTTTTGTCCTTAACAAATGACTGACAGATTAAGGACTGCAGGTTCATTTCAGAGGATATCCAACTGATATTTTAACTCCCTGTGATGGTGAAGACTGTGTCAAGTGGAGCTTCATTAATTCATTGAAGGAGGTACTAGAGTACATGTTATTTTATGTTTTTGTATTTCTTAAGAAATAGTTCATTTGTAATTTCAATGTTTCTGTCCCTTGGGATTTATTTTTCCTTTGATATAGCTTTTCAATATTATGTAGGTGCTGTTCTATTCTTTATTTTGTTGAAGGTATTTTAGTAAAACTGTGGCTATTTCTTGATATCTATTCTGTTTGGTTTTATTGGTTTCTTCATTTTTACCAAGCCATTCTGTGATATGGTGGGGATAGTATTCTTGAAATCAGTTTTAAAACAGGAAGAGGACTGGGGATGATATTCTTGAAATCAGTTTCAAAACAAGAAGAACACTGGGGATGATATTCTTGAAATCAGTTTTAAAACAAGAAGAGCACTCTTAAACACAGATTTTCAGTCCTATATTTTGGTTATCCACTATTCTTAGTACAAATGGATGTGTATATTTTGCACAAAAGTTACCGTTGGTTATTTGTTATGCTTCTGCTTGGCATGTAAAGATATCTCTGATCACCTTTTGGTTATCTTGGGGATTTAATGACTGTGCTTTTTCTTTTTGTGTTTGTTTGTTTTCGGTTGGGTTTTTTTTTTTTTTTGGGGGGGGGGGGGGGTGAGTTTTTAAAAAGTAAGAGTGTGCTGTAATATGATAGGAGTAAAGAGAATAAAGTCAAAATACATAGGGTAGTTGCATGAAAAGATGTGAAAAAATGATTAGAATGTAGAGGTAATAATAAAAAGTAGGGTAATTAGACAGTTAAGACAAAAAATCATATAAAAAGGTGTGTAGGGAGGAGTAGTGATTTTTCTTTAACTCGTTACCAAATGGACCCTAATATGCTTCATTTATGGCCTGTAGGGGCTTTGTTGAGATTTTGGTTCATTGTCACTGTCATATTCTGGTCAGTTGCTATTTTCTGCTGCTTGTGTTAACAAACTTGTACCATTCATAAGACATGAGGGAAATAGATAAGCACATGTGAATTCACATGGCTGGTAAAGTTGCGTAACATTATTTTCATTTTGGATCAAACCAAAGAAGGAATGCCAGGTGTCACTATGTTTCCTTCTACTGATATCTGCAGGCAGCATACATAATCAATGGCAACTGCAAGAACATTATGAATATGTCCCAATCTGACCAGTTGGAGCTGTGGCGCTGCATTATAAAAGGTATTTTTTTGCTTTATAAGAACTGCAAATCCTGAAACCGCATCCAAAAGTATTTTATGGACTGCTGGCCCTTCTAGTCTTCTTCTAGTTTATTTTGTCCATTTCAGTGCACTATTATTTTAAGGAAATAAATTGGCATGGGCCATGATTGACCATGGAGTGTTTGGATGTATTATTGTCATGTGTTGGTATTTACTGACAGTGTTCTTTTTCTTTTTATATTTTTTTTGAAAATATTAACTGAAAGAGGTTTTAGCTGAGGATGCAGTGTGCAACTGATGTGAATGGTGTAGCAGGAGATAATGGGGATGTTTGGCAAATAATAAAAAATGTGAAGCTGAAACTTTGGACTTTGCATAATTATCCTATTTTTAATCATTTCTTCACATCTTCTTTTACAATTATCCTACTTTTCAATCATTTTTACTCAACTATCCACACAATTAACCTATCTATTTTAACTTTATTCTATTTACTCCTTATCATTATCCTACCATATCACATCATTTTCTTTCAATTTAATAACTTTTATACTAAAAATTTTTCATCCAAAAGTTTTATAACTTCCCAAACATTCCTAATATTTTCTAAAAAGATTATGGAATTATCGATGTCAATCAAGATTTCTGTTACAATACCTAACAAATCCTCTGTATGCCTGGATTAGCTCTCCATAGCTGTAATGGCAGGCAGTGTATGAAAATTTAATATATTTCTTAGATGAAAGTCGAACATGAGAGAGTGGAGAATGTTGTGCAGTCATTATGATTTGTGTTTACAGACCGTGATGAATTTTACCTCAGCAATGCTACCATCTCTCGTACATCATATTTGAGGATCAGCAACTCATGCCTTTTACGTCATATTTGTGGAGCATGATGTTATAAATATTTTGAATGGTGACCTCTTTAAAAGGGTTTCTGTACAAGGTTTCTCAGGAATCTGGACAACACCAGGAGATCTTGGATTACTTATTTCATTTTTTTTCCTGTGCAGCAAGGTTGCATTGCTTGTGTGGTTATAATACTGTGGCACACAGGCCTGTCAATCAGTTGGTTTTATTTCTTATCACATCAGACTTAGCCAAATCCGAAGTGTAGTTTTGATTTAGGTTAAAAAATGTCATTTGTTCGTGTTAGTTTTTGAATCGGAAATAAACAAAAGAAAATGAAAATAGAGGAAGTATTACAAGAATATAAAAATGCAAATAACTTGTATCATTTGCTTTATTCATGCTTTTATTGTTATTACTTTAAAAATTTACGTTGGAAATCCAATCCCCATCCCTATGGAAGAGTCGTTAAATGGAAAGTTTTTTGGTTTAAGTGCTCTTTATACCTGTTAATTTAAGTAAGTTTGGATATCTAACATATACTTGATTCAGGCAATATGGAAGGGTACCTTCGGATTTCATCTAAGCTTAAGCTAGGAAAATTCTCAGATGATTTTTCTTCAATACCCCAAAAAAGCATTGGTGAATCAGAAGCCAATGTTGGAAGCCGAACAGGTACTTTCCCTCCAAGTGCAATTACCACTTTCTTTGTAGGATTGCAATTTGAGGTCATGAAACTCGGGTTCATCTCAACCATAATTTTAAACCTATTTCTAAAACCTCAACGCCAACCTTAACTTTATTTGTAAACTTAAACCTTAACTCTATTTTTGAAATTTGGGTTCAAGTTGAGTTTTAGGCTAACATTTTCCTATCAATATATATTTGTTATTCATTTTATACCTATTCAATCATAAATCTATCATTAAAAAAAGTCCAAAATGACAATATACTATGAGAAAGAAAAATTCAAAGACCACTTAAAAGTAGAAATAAGGAAACCTGATTTAGGCCTTCTCTTTGCATTAAGTGGAATAGTAGCCCTATTTTGGAAATTGAAGAGGTATGGCCTTTTTTCTATTATGTAATTTTATATTGATATCACAACTAGCCGACCCCACATAGGTGGGAAATGGCTTATGATGATGATGATGATATTGATATCACAACTATATACATAAATATTAACATCCAACCATAAGAGAAACCTTATAATATTAATCACAATAAAAGAAAATCATCTGACAACCATGATAATATCAAGTTAAATAAGATAACAAGTTCAAACATCCAACTTACATTTAACTTAGGTCCAAGTCTACAATATGTCTCAAGTTCAAACAACCAAATTATAACATCAACTTAGGTCCTTAAGTTACAATAGGACAAAACAAAACATCCGAAAGTCCCAACATAATCTTCATTCTTCTTGTCTTGTTACTATTACCAAGCCAAATTCTTCTTTTTTTTTTTTAAAAAAAAGAAAATTCAAAAATCTGATGTTGTATTATATAATTGAACTTAAGAAAAAATAGTGCATATATATGTATATATATTCAAAAATACAGCTCATACCTCTTGTTAATTAATGTCTTGGTGAAAGAGGAGGTAAAGAGGTGCATGTTGATGATTCGTCAGCTTCCTTTCAAAAAAATTAATATTAGTTTGAAAATAATAAGAAAAGAAATTTAAATAATTGAAACATAAAGAAATATATTTTACCTCTCGCACATTTTTTCAGTTGATCAACAAATTCTTCATATTCTGCGTCTTTTAGTGCTGCTCTTAACCAATCTTAATTGCAAATCAAACAAAACCAACATGGGTGTCAATGAACTACAATGTTAGTCAAGGACACGATCTCCCACGCTAAATGCAGATTCTAATGCAACTCTAGAAACAAGAATAGCTAAAATATCCTTTGCCATAGAACTAAAATCTTGTGTTTTGTAGTTGTGGACCACCATGCCAAAGTATTAAATGGTTTTACAACATTCTTAATAGTATGTTCTAAATAGGCATCAATTTCATTTGTGATAGCTCCAACCTAGTTTTAAATTTTTTTATTTTTTTTTATTTTTTATGGATTGCCACGACTTCCATTTTGCATCCTTTGATTCAGATGATATCCCTCTTACTTCAGGTGAAGAACTTGTACATGTGGACCTGACTTGATAAGTTTTATATCTTTCAGCCATTTTATCATGCACCTTTGATAGGGCACAAGCTTGATCAGTAGGAAGACAAATACTACGACAAAATTCCAAATAGCCTAGCTTGTACCGTGGATCAAACATCAAAGCAATGAACAAGTAGATATTGAACTTGTCAACAGAACCCCAATATTTTGCAATTTTCCCTTCATTTTGTTGGAGTTGTGAAGTAGGATAGGGTTACTCTGCTCAGCCGAAAATGCATTTAATCGATTTGGGATCATATTAACTATTAAATTGACGAAAATGATGTGATGAAATGACATATTTAGTACCTGACAAGAGCTCAGTTGCATTAAGAAACAAGATCAAGTCACAAAGGGTTCAAGCATGGTTCCAATCCTCTTTAAGAGAAGGATTAGTGCTTTTAAAGTTAACATCATTCATTTTAAGTTGTTTGAAAGCCACTTCAAAGGGTAGAGCATGTTTCAAAATAAAATATGTAGAATTCAAATGTGTTGACACATCTAAACATGGACAATTTACTCGAAATTCTAACAATTCCATAAGATTTTTCAAATGCTTGTTCTCTGCTAGAACTCTCAACCCATTTTGTAGTATTGCGAGTTTGAGCAATGGAATCCTTAATATGATCAGTTCCCGCCTTCATAACCAAATTTAAAATGTGTACAACCACAAGGAATATGCAAAGATTGCCCATCCCCAAGTAGAGCATCCTTTATTTTTAGATTCAAATGCAAAGTGTTTAGTGTAACATCATTGGCCGATGCATTGTTAATAGTAAGAATGCACGCTTGTCTAATTTTCCAAGCATTCAGACATTCTTCAATTGTATTAGCAATAACTTCGCCCATGTGTGGTGAAGTAAGACTACAAAAAAATAATAATAGGCTTATGAAGAGTTCATTTAGAGTCTACAAATTGAGTAGGCAAGCATACATGCTGAACATTCTCACTAAAAATCTTCTGTAGTATAGCCTTCTCCAACTTGTATATTTTAATGATTTCTTTCACAATCGTGGTTCTAGAAACATGTTTAATGAGTGGTTGCATAACTTTACAAAATTCTCTAAACTCTTCTTTCTCAATAAATTTAAATGGCAATTCATCAAGAATAATCATTCGTGCCATTGCTCTTTTGCAAGCTTCTTGATCAAACTTCGAATTTGATGAAACCTTGTTGCCATCGTCTGTTATTGTTTGGAATGATAATAAGTTTTGACCCTTAGCTCTATTGTTCATATCATACGACTTTATTGTTCGTATTATACTTGCATAAGCTTCAATGTTGTTAAAATTGAACCGGTTAACAAACTAGTCAAGAGATTGGTTCTGGTTCGACTAGTTTAACCGTTTCTAAGAACCGGATTGAACTGGTGTATTAGTATTTGATGTAAAATATATAACAAATCCATAAGTTAAATGTTAAAAACTTGAAAATTTATATATAAAAACAAAGCAATAATTGACATTGTATTCATGAATTTAGAATTTAAAAAACGTTGTACTTGTGCCAACAGTGAATCCTATGTTGTTTAAAACTATGTTCTTGCGAGTCATAAATCATGAAGAGATTTCAATTAGCATTTAATAGACGACATTGAAACATTGAATCGTTTTCATTTTCAATTGCACAATCTTTGCTAAACCGAAAGTAGAAAGTATAAATCGCCAACGAATTTCCTATAAAGTAGAAATACAATAGATAATTGATAACAAATGCACCCATAGAAACCACCAAGATATCATTTTGTTCAATTCTCTTGCATGGATGGTTGACAGCAGACGCTTGGATCAAATGGCATTAATAGAATGATAGATCATTACAAGACCACGGTAAAATCGAAAAAAAAGCAAAGGAAATCAAAGTGCATGGATGGTTGACAGTAGACACTTGGTTCAAATAGCATCAACAGAATAATAGATCACTATAAGACCAAGACCATGGTAAAAGTAAAATCAAAAAAAGCAGAGGAAATCAAAGTGCAATAGCTGTGAAAGGTATTACCGAATACCGAGCTTGAAGTCAAAGAACCGCTGTGAAGAAATGGTTGTAGCAAAGCAACAAATAACAGCAAAGCAGAAAATGGCAGCAGCTATGCCGATAATGGCAGCAGCAGCAAAGCAGAGTAGCTGGGAATGGCGAAAATTGCTGTAATAGCAGCAGTGAAACAAAAAATGGAGTAAGTTGGAAAGCAGTAGCAAGCCGCAATTGAAAATGGTGGAAGCCGAAAAGCAGCTAAGAATGATTGTAAGTGCTGCTTTGTAGGCAATGTTGGAGAAAGAAGACGACGCTGCATACGGTGGTTGCCGGCTAGATGGAAAAGAAGACGTTGATTGACTACCGACATTGGAGAAACTAGCCGGAGAGGAAGATCTATTGCTCAAAGCCTCGAAATCGAAAAGGGGGAAAAATGGAGAGCCGGTCTACTGCAATTTGGAGTTTTGGAAACGAGGGTATTTTTTAAATATACATTATGCATGCAATGCTGCGAACTGGGTTAACCAGGCGGTCGAAAAACCGAAAACTGGGACGGTTGAAACGGTTTTTAGCGGTTTGTTTTTGCCAAGCAGAAATCTGGTAGGATCGTACCGGCCATACCATCAGTTCCCAGCTGAATAGGTCGGACCAACCAGTCCAATCCGGTTTTTCCAACACTGATAAGTTTAAGTGTCTTGTTAATGTACTTGTTTCTTGAGTACTTGGATGCTTAAGTTTAATCTTACAATTTTTACAGATACCCCATGCTACTTTTCTATCTCCTTCCAAAAATTTTTCAAATTAATTCCAAATTGGTGATAAAAATTTATATGCTTTTTCTTTTTAGGAAGAGGCTCATTTGTATCTAAACCTTTTGTAAGATCAGCAATGTTTGAAGGAGTTGGTGTATTTTTAATCTGCTCGCTCTTGATTTTCTTACTCACTAGTCTTGTCTTATATATTACTTGAACTGTCCATATTTAATTAATGACCTAAATGCCATTTTCATAATATATAAACATAGTTAGAGATTTTTGAGTGAATCCAACAGTTCTCATATTAAGTCAATAACCAAATTAAATCAAAATATTAATCAATGTTTATTGACACAAACACGCATAGCGACATGCATCTAGTGTCGAGAAAATAGTTACCTCACTGAAAATGATGATGAGAGATGCAGTTCTATCCTCATAGCGGCCAAAAATTCTACCTCTTGTAATTTGACAGCCTCTGATTGAAAATTAAACATGAAATGAGTAGGTAATTGAAAGAGAAAATGAAGGAGGAAAAGGGGATTTTAGAACTCACGGTACCTGTGGTTGCCAACGAATGGGTGGTTGTTCTGGCACTGTTAGGGGTGGGGAAGAGGATTGTGGTTGCTGCGGTTGGAGAAGATGCCAGCAACAACTAGCGGTTGATGAAGATTATATAGGAAGATTTGCTAGAATAGATCTGAGCTGGAATAGAGCTGTGGTTGCTTGCAGTTGGAGAAGCAAACACGAAGATCTACTGGCCATGGAGAAATCTACATGTTGTGGAGAAGAAACTCAGACAAGAAGATCTGTGGTGACAACAGAGGCAGGGAGCTGAGGGCAGAGCCACAGAGGGGGGCCGTTGCAGTGGCTACGGTGGTAATGTAGGCGAGGAGTTGACGGATAGGGCTGCTGAGGTGAAGACGAAACGGAAGGTAAAGCTAGAGGTAGTTAGGGCTAGGGGAAAGAGACATTTTATATAGGACATAAAATACATAAAATACATATTATATTGTTCAAATTGGGTTTGGGTTTACCTCAATCGTAACTGAATAGATTTGAGTTTGGTCTGGGTTCGGGTTGAAAGCAAGGCAGTTTAAACACTGCTGCAACTTTGAGTTTGGGTTGAACTTTGATGTAGTTGCAGCCCTATTTCTTTGAATATGGTTGTTGGTTTAACTCATGAAGAAGGGAGGTTTTACTTGTTGGTTGCCATCACCAAATTTAATTTTTTTAGAGGGATTGCCACTGTTAAACTTTGGTGACAGCTTTTCGTTATGACAACATTAGTGACATCACACCTAATTCAATAGGCATTGTTAAAATTTCCGTACACTAAAGTGTCTCTTGGCTTTTTATCTGTATCAAACATTCTTTTCAAGCCTCTTATAGTGTTTAATCAGTCCTAATCAGAACGCAAATGACATTATGCTTTATTATTTGGAAATATAAAATCGATCCCTTAGCTAATCCAATTTATATTGTATTGCTTAGAGGATGATCATGTCTAATGTTTGTGAAAGTTTTTATGTACACAAATAAGAATGATTAGATATAAGCATAATGGTGGCAGAGTTCAAGTACACTGAGCCTGTTCTATTAATTGTTTAGCAGCGGTCATTTCATTTCAGGCGAGAAACAAAACCAACTTCACAGAGACATGGATTTATTTTTTAAGGGAAAAACATATAAAAATTTATGGAGAAACTAACAAATATTGTTGTTAGATATTTTTAGACAAATGAAATGATGAATTATTCTAAAAAAATCAGATAAAAACTAAATATACAGGTTTATGTTGAGAAGGTACTGGTAAACTACACAATGAATGTCATTCTGTCTTTTTGATAGAATTATAATTCTTCTTTCTTATTTTGACAAGTTTTTTGATCATTTTGATTGATGAAAATGCCCTGTTTCTGTTCGATCTGAAATCAAGGTCCAAATTGGAACGTTGCCTAGGAAAATAAGGTAGGCCAACCTTGATCATTGCTTGTCTTGATCAGCAATGGGGAAAGGCCTTTTGTGGATGTTTTCTGTGGCAGACCAGCTTGACCCTTTGTTCTGATCTCTATTCATTAGCATGGCACTCTTAGATGATGAACCTGGAAATTTTGCTAGTGTTCTCTCTTGCTATCTCTCTGTAATTTATGACCACGTTATTATTATTAATTTCATTTAAATGTGCAGCCAATGATAGAAAATCTTCCTTGCACTATCTGTTCATATATTATTTAATATCTCTTCTTACTGGCTGTTTAGAAGTCAAATATAGTTCTATTTTCTTGGGTTTGCCCCATTTTCTCATATACTTGAAGCTTTGGCTAGGCAGAGTTCCTGTTCGACTTTTTGTGCGGAAGATTGGTGAAAATCATGCTGACTTAGAAGATACATCTGTTATTGACAGTTGGGATGAACTCTCTTTTATCAACCAAGCAGTTGAACTTCGAAAGGATGGAGGTATATTAAAATCTTTGCAACTAGCGCAGCTCTTTTTTCTTTTAAAAAATTATTAAAGAGGGAGTCATGAGGACGTAAGCATCAGGAGATAGTGAGGAGCTGAGCTGTATCAGACTTCACAGCATGGTTCAAGAGTGAGGTCTTGCATCAGGTTGCATGTACTTTCTGGGCTTCCAACGAGTCATTCTCTTATCACAGCATTGACTTGATTATGCATTAGTAACATAATTCTGGAAGTGACTGGATTTCATACATGCAAATCTCATCCTCAAGTCCTCTCTTTTATTTCAGTTTATGGTGATTGCTGTGTTATTTTTCTTGATTGACCAAAATGTTATCATATCTTCTGCTGTACATACACTCACAGGTAAGCAGTGCAGGATTAAGGGAAGGCACATCTCACCATGGGAAGGTTCCTCTAATTTTATGTACTATTTGCACTGTAGGTGTTCAACTTTTGCTTGGAAGCAATGACCATGATATGAGCAGAATGAAAGTACATGTGGCATGGGGATGAATTTTTCCTCTGTTTTGGAAAGATCAGCAAGGATTCCTTGGATAAGATATTTTCTTTAGTCTATGGAAAGGATATCTCATTACCATACTTGTTTCAAAGTATAGTGCGGTTCCCACAGGGTTAGTTAAGCGGAAACTGAACCAGTGCACGCGGGTGTACTTAGCTTTGGTGCACCCAGGAGCAAATACCCATTTTTTATATATTTTTTGAAATTTTTTTTTTACAAAATTGTTAATCTAGGTGTATTTAACATGTGTATCAATTTTTACTATTTTTGGAGAATTTTAGATATTTATTTTGGATTTTTAAAAATCAGTGGCATTTTTAGTATTTTAAATTTACTAAATGCAACTAATTTTTAAAAATCTAAAATAAATATCTAAAAATTTCCAAAAATGGTAAAAATTGATACACATGTTAAATACACTTAGATTAACAGTTGTTTAATTTTTTTTTCAAAAAATAATATTAAAAAATGGGTATTTGCACCTGGGTGCATTGAAGCTATGTGCACCCTGGTGCATAAAATCAAAATCCTAGTTAAGCTCCAGTTAATGTCATGGAAGTAGACCACTGGATGGGAGACTCCCTACATGGATATGCCAGCAGTGTCATGAAGTAAATGATTGAAGGCAATTATCTGTGGATTCGAAATGACAGTACAGGAAAACTATCCTTACTCATTTTTCTTGTACGAAGTCTTTGATGATTGTGGGTTTATGTACCAGAGGAATTGGGATCTAACTTGTTTTGTAGTCACCTTCAGTTATAAGCTGGTATTTGCTTATTTAATATTTCTTTAGTAGCGATTGTAAATTACTATGGCAGGGTTGTAGATGGCGAGTCGAATGACCAAAATGTGCTTCCTTGCATCGATGGTGAATGCTTTCATTTTCCTAATTGCCAATTAATGGCTGCCAATTGATGTTTGTGGGTTGCAATAAGTATGAATTTCTATGGCCTGCTCCATAAAAAGAAAAAAAAAAAAACAGTTCTTAGATTGAATGCTCTTGATTGCTGGATGATGCGGGCCGACGCAACGAATCCCTGGACATGCTATTCTTATCTTCACTTGGATACTTAATTAGCTTTATAATGGTTGGAACCTTACAAAATCCCACACACAGTTTATTTGAAGGTGTTTATTTCTGATTTCATTTGCATTGATAATTTTTCTCAGGTTACATTCCTTCATAATTTGTGTCTCAGCAGGTGGGTAACTTCATGTTACATGATGCAGTGAGATCTCTTATCCCAGATCTTTTTGAAGATGAGCCCTCAATTGATGATGAAATTCCAAAAAATGGAGAGAGTTGAATGTTTCAGGAATTGAGAAAGCTGATAGTTCTTTAAACGGTGAAGACCTGGAACATCCAATTTGTACAGGAAATGAGGCATCTGAAGAAGAACCAGATAGACAGAAGTTGCAGTCATCACCAAGGAAGACTCTGATTAAGGTGATCCGGGTCCAAGGGATTGAACCTAGATGGGACATCCCTTTCTCATGGGTTGTGAACAACTTGATGAATCCGGATTTCTTTCTCCATATCTGTGTTTTTATTGCAGCTTCTATGAATGAGACAGAGGAAACAGTATGATATTGGAAATTTGGATCCCTCTCTTCGTCGTTTGTTGTGTAAATGGGTGCGACATTTCTTTCATTATTCTTCAAGAAATTGGTTTGTACATTGTTTTTTGATTCACCCTTGCGGGTTGTGGAAATGTACAGAAAGTAGTTCAGTATCATTCAATAGGTCTTGAGTAATCTTGCCACTTGCCATTTATGTGATGGATATATTGGGTTATTTTGGTCTTGACATGGGCTCTGTATATCTGTTTTGTTGATGCTGTCTGTGTCAATGCAGGGTTAAGTAATCTATGCCGTTGAAGGCGATTTGTCAGGGTTCCGTTCGGTTTAACATCCTGCCAAAGATGGTCTTTCTTGCACGTTTACTGCAAAAGCTTTCAAGAAATAACCGGGGGGGGGGGGGGGGGGGGGGGGGGGGGGTTCATTGGATCTTGATTAATACATCATGATGCTTTTGGAGAACTATAATAAGTATAGTTCATTGGCTCTTGATTATATACATCATGATGTATTTTAGCCTAAAATATGTCATTCATTTATTTCTACAATTAGCTATATTTTTTGTTTCTTCATGAACATGTTTTGCTAAGTGTATTCAATCATTATATCAAGTTCTGTCATTTTACAATAATTTTACACATTTATTTTTTAATTTTAGAAGTCAAGTTTTTTTGGGTTGAAAAACGACTTAAATTTCGTTTGAAATTCATGATTTTTAAAAATAAAAAATAAATATTGTAAAATGTTGAAATTTGGTACATGGATTAACTACGTCTAGAGGAACATGTTTACCAAGAAAAATAAAATAAAATGATGATGTATTTTAGTTTAAAATACATTATGATCGGGCTCTTAATTTTTTTATTAATCATTCTTTTTAGGTAGATGAACATGTTAAAAGCCAATCCGTGCATGTTTCTAGCTTTATATACCGTAAATGCGAGGGTTTTGAAAAGTTTATCAAAAAGCTACTTTTCTAGGAAGTGATGCATAGGGACCTTTGGGGTTAAAAAAACCCACTAAAGTCACCTGCGGCTAGCGCAGGTGGCAGGGTTGTTGGGCTCCTTAGCGCAGGTCGTGGGTTCGAATCTCACGTTGGGATTTCGGCCCGGAAAAATGGTGTGGGAGCTGTGGTCTCCCTTTGTGGTGGGGTGGGAGCTGTTGTCTCCCTTGGGCTGGATGGAAGCTGTTCTTCCTAATTCTTTAGTGGAGCTGTGTCTCCAGATTTCTTTGGAGGAATTATGTATCTCCTTGTTTGTAAGAATGTCTCAGAACTACAATGTAATATGTGTTGAGATGTATGTAAATATAAACCATAAAAAAAAAACCCACTAAACAGTTATTTAAGTGCCGAATGATGCTTGTCAATTGTCAGTCAAATACTTTTGCAGAATTCCTTAAAACGCGAACGGCGTAATTTCCAAGCGATTAAGCATTCAACGGCCCATTTTACTGCGTAACGATTAAAGGCCGTTTTCCACGTATGAAACCCTTCTTACTTTTGAAGTTGTGTGAGACTTGTGAGGGTGGTGTCGTATAAGCGGGATCACGATCCTGTGCACCTGGTGTATTAACTCATTTTTTTAATTTTTTTAAATTTTTTTATACAAGTGTTAATTTAAGTGTATTTAACATGTATATCATTTTTTACTATTTTTAGAATATTTTAGATATTTATTTTTGATTTTTGAAAATCAGTAATATTTTTGGTAATTTAAAACTACTAAAATGCCACTAATTTTTAAAAATAAAAAATAAATATATAAAGTACTCCAAAAATAGTAAAAAATTGATAAACATGTTAAATACACTTAGATTAATACTTTTATAAAAGATTTTCAAAAAAAATAAAAAAATAGGTTAAAATGGCTTCAGTGCTCCCGGGTGCACCGAAGCTAAGCACACCAGAGTGCACAGGATGAGAATCCGTATAACTGTAGGGGTGTGACTCAACGAGACTTCACTTTTAAAAATTTTATGAGGACGATTGATTTGACCTTCATCCTGATGGGTTACAAAAAATGAGTTAACTAGGATAATTTTAAGAATTTTTATATATAATAAATATAAAAACATATTTATACAAAAGTTAAATATTGCATGCTTTAATATTTTATTGATTAATAAAAGTAAATATCATTATTAAAACAAAACATGAGTAAACATAATAAAATTTTATTAAAATGGGTTAATAAAAAATACCTTATTGATAATGAATTTTAGCATTTTTAAAAAAGTGTTTTTCTAAGATAATACTATTTTCAATGAATGTTTCAAAAATGCTGAAAAAATATAATTATTATAACAGTTATATGTATATATATGAATGTCTCTTATTGATTATTATATTGCTAATTTAGTTAATCATAAATAATATAATAATTTTGAAGAAAATGAGAATAAGATTTTAAAATGTTTATAATTTATAAAATGAATATGATTAAGGGCTAGTTGGGATTTTTTGGGTTCAAATGTAGTCGATCTATCCTAATTTTATTTCTTTTTTAATTTAGATTAAAATTTCTAACTCATTTTTAAATTGGATAAAGAAAATTAAGGGTCTGTTTCAAAAGATACAAGATTCTTGTATGTAATTTGTATTTCTATTTCCAAGATAGTTCTTTATTCTCAAGATAGTTTTTTCAATTTTCAATAAGACTTCTATATTTCTAATACAACTTTTTTCATTCTCAGTACAAATAATTATATTCTCATCCTGGATACAAATTGTATCTAATAATCTTCTACCATTTAAAATAAGTCCTAATTTTATCTTATAAAAAATGGAGTGGGTTAGGGTTGGGTCTCAAATCGTCCCATCTCAATTCTCACCTCTACTTAAGTGTGGTTGCTAGGGAGTTCTAACTCAAGACATTTCTTTTTTAAGGCACCAAGTTGGCTTTTTCATCCAGAGAGTCCAAATCAAGTTTTCTAACTTAAGATATCAAATTGACTTGTCCGCTATTAAAATTCAAATCGGTCTTTTTTAAGGTTACATTATAACTCTCGCGTTAAAGAAGAGAACGCTGCCACTGGAGTGCGCGAAACCAGTATCTCATACTCACGAACCTAATGCAATACCATTGAGCTTGTAAATGTACATGCTTTTCTAAGAAGGTTGGGGTGGTTGGAAAGTTCAAATCTAACTTCACCTCTAGAATGTGCAGCCGGCAGGAATTTCTAGCCCGGATAGAAACAGGTTAACAGGCCTTTGTGTTATGAGCTTGGGTCTGGGTACAAATTAACATCGAATAGGCTTGGGTCTAACGCTCTAACTATGACAAAATCATGCAATCGCAATCATGGCACGAGCAAATTTCCTGTTGGTTCGGCTAATGACTAACTCCAAACAGAAAAGCCAATCAGCTAAGTATTCCAAAAACGGCTTAGAAAAAGTAAATGGCCATCGTAGATGTCGAGATGAGTAGCCTGGATCCACATGACTCATTGATTTGCCCGTTAATTTCCGATTATTCTGCCAAAAAGACAAAACTTCCAAAACAAGTATATATAACAGAGAAGAGCAGTCTTGGAGGATGCAGTGCAGAGAAGAAAGAACAAGTGCAAGAAGGTAGAGAGAAAGAGAAGATGTCAAAGGAAGAAGTGGTTCTCTTGGACTTCTGGCCGAGTCCTTTTGCAACGAGGGCGAAGCTTGCATTGGCCTTAAAAGGCATAGAGTACGAGACGACAGAAGAAGATTTGTTCGGAAACAAGAGCGAGCTGTTGCTCACGTCCAATCCCATTTACAAGAAGGTTCCCGTGCTGATCCATAACGGGAAGCCTGTGATCGAGTCTGTCATCATCCTCCAATACATTGAGGAGGCGTGGCCTTCCTCCGCTGCCTTGCTTCCGCCCGGCGCTTATGCGCGGCACCAGGCGAGGTTCTGGGCAAATTATTCAGACAAGGTATGCTTTGTTAATCAAAAGTCCTTTTCTCATGTTTTCATTTTTCTTGTGGTTCTTGACGTATGACTTTTTCAGTTCCCAAATTTACAAACAACATAAAATTATTGTTACTATATTATATATATTTGATTGGCAATTCTTTCCACTATACATATATATATATATATATATATATTTGAAGTAGAGTAAAGCTTTTAGTTGTGATCATATATCCCGCGTTAACTTTTGTGTTGGAGGATGTCAGAAAAAAGGCTTTTATTTTGAATCTTGATGAGACCGGCCCATAATGGCTTGCTCAAGATGAGTGGTTGGGAAAGGGAAGAGGCTATGATGCTATGAAAATTTTCGTCCTAAATTTTTTTTTTTACTTTTTCAATTTTCAATGCCACTTTTACCATTTACAATATCAATTTTCCACCCCTCAAATCTTTATATTTTCAATTTTCAAATTATTTTTTATTTCTAATATAATTTTTCATATCTAAACATATAGTCATACTTTTTCCATTCCACCTTCCTCGGCAATGTGTATCTACGCGTTAGGTGTGCATGTGTGTATGTCTTGTTCGAGTAATGTTTCAATGCATCAAGGTGTAAAACTTTTTTATTAAAATATTTTTTGAAATTTTTTATAAAATTATTAATCTAGGTATATTTAACTTATATATATATTAAGTTTTACCTTTTTAAAAATATGTATATATTTTTTTATTTTTTAAAAAAGGATATTTTAGTCATTTAAAAATGACTAAAACCTCACTTATTTTAAAAGATTAAAAAGATATATGAAACTTTAAAAATTGTAAAATTTAGTTTATAGATTAAATATACAGAGATTAACAATTTTGTAAAAAGATTTTCAAAAATATTTTAAAAAATAAGATTTTGCACCTTGATGCATTAAAATTTCAAGGCATCAGGATATATTGAAATATTACTCGTCTTTTTTGGCTTGGAATTTATGAACCCAATTCGACATTTTTAAGTTGTTGGGAATTTTTTTGGGTTTTGAGTTTAGGTTCATCTTGACTAATACCCCAAACCCATCTGAATCCAAAGCTTTTCATTAGTATCAAACATAGAAGCACGTGTCTTTCCTTGTGATAATACTCTCAGTTTATTGCCCAAGTCATTGTTTGAGATTACATGGTTAAAAGTCATAGAGATATTCATCTACTACCTCATTACGATACATATTTCTTGCTTTTCAATCAGTTTGAATATAGAAACATTGATCCACTTAACTTGGTGAAAGACTTCGATACAAAGTAACAACCGAATGTTTTTAGAGAAATCAAATCCTTAAGAAAAATAGACAATAGCCGTTAATATGGAAGACCAATCTAATGATAGGTAATAAGAAAGATAACATGTGTGCAAAGCAATAAATTAGACATCCTACCACATTTTTTTAATGAAATATATCCAATTAACGAATCCTATTTCTGTTGGTCAATAACAAAAATTTAGCTCGAATTCCACCCAAACGCGACCCAAACCCGAGTTTGCCCTAAAGCTGTATTAGCATTCCTTTCTTATTTTTTGTTTATCACTAGATAATGGAAAACTTTACAGTGTTCCAATCCCATTTCTTGGTTTTGTTTTGTTTTGTTTTGGGTGAAGCTGTTCGAGACTGGGACGAAGATATGGAAGAGCAAGGGAGAGGCCCAGAAAGTGGCAGTGAAGGATTTCATTGAGACACTGAAGGTGTTTGAAGGGGCACTTGGTGACGAAGATTTCTTTGGTGGGGATGAATTGGGTTTCACTGACGTTGCAGCAATACCTCTCACTGCCTGGTTTTATGCTTATGAACAAAGTGGAGGCTTCGAGCTGGAGGACGAATTCCCCAAGTTCACAGCTTGGATAAAGAGATGCAACCAAAATGAGACAGTTGCAAAACTCTTGCCCGACCCAGCAAATATCCATGAGTTTGTGCAGGGGGCCAAGAAGATGTTTGGCATTGAGTAGATGATACAATCCTCTTATAGTAGTAGAGAGGAGAGAAATTGAAGGGTTGGAAAACTTTCGAATCTCTACTGAGAACGCAATAAAAATGGGCTTAGGAAGATTTCTCTCCCTATCAGCTGGGACTGCAATCAACTGGGGCTTGGCCTTCTGTGGTTGTTGCTGCTTCTGCTACTATGTAGTTGTTATTTACCAGCCTGCTTTTTTCCTTTGTGAGAACAACCATGAACTGTGGATGTTTTCATTTCCAAATCATGAAACGAAGATTTAGTTAGTTTTTTAACATTATAAATTTGTTTTCATGACCCAAATTCTTTTTTAGTTCTTTAAATTAAATCTTATCCTCGCAGACATCGGATTCTTATCCTTCCTGAAATTATGTTATGTTTGAGGTGGCATCAGATTCTTATACCGCTTCCATAACTAAATGTTTTTGTGGCATCGTATTTTTATCCTTCCATTTCTAAATTCTCACCCATTAGATTCTTATCCTGCTTCCATGCATAGGTAGATGCTAGCTCTATTTTTTCGGTCTTTTTTTTATGGAAAACTTATTTTCGTCCTTCAATTTTATATAAATTAATATTTTTTTAAAATAATATTTATTAAAACACGAGGACTCAAATAAACAAAGAACTTGAAATAAGTAATAGCTATTTTATCTGGTTAACTACACTTATAAATCTCGAATTAATCTCGTTTTTCACATAAATCTTAAGCATATTTTGGGATCGAATTAAGTCAATCTTTAACTTTAACTTGGATTTGGAACCAAGATTGGGCTTCCCTCTTTCCCAACGGTTAAAACATGCAAATTAAGCTTAGGCCCAAATTAGTTTATATTTTTTATATGTAATATACTTTTGTAACATAATATATACGAGAAATACTTTTATCATGGTGTCAATATCCTTTTGAGTCCACCATCAAATCAAAATTTAATCCATCTATTACATTTAAAATTATTTGTTTAATATGAATAGGTTTCATTCACGTCAAATATTTATACAAAACCATTTAATAAAAGTGATGAAGTGCAAAATCAACGTAATCAAATAATTTGGTTTACATATTTATTTTAAAATTGCTAATTCTACATCTATACCATTTAAAAACATTTTTCATATATATATATAATCCTATAAATTGTGACAATATTCTAGTAAATCTGCGACTAGATGAGTGGTTTCCATATTTTATATATGATTATAAATAATTTTAATTAGGTGCAACTCGCTCAAGACTCTAATTGAAATAATTTTTAGAACTATATATAATGAAACAAATGATTTTAGGCAAAAAGATCAGAATAAATTATGATTTAATCAGCGAATGGACTAAAATGAGGCAACATTAATAATGAAGTATGGTAATGGTATGAGTTGCGTAAAAGTATCTCCCTTTATATAATATTTAAAAATATTTTACACCTGAAACTTCAGATTTACTCAATTCTAAATGAGATCTGCAGTTCAGTAGATGGAGAGTTTAATTAAGGTTTGGGTTCTATTAAACCCTAACTATAAAAATTATTAGGTTTAATTAAGCAGGAGTGGATTCAATTTCAATTGGCACAAGTTGCACCCGAATTGAAAGAAAATGACATGGGTAAGAAAATAGACAAAGATAGAACAGTAACTAAGAAATTCTTGAGGTAGTTAATAGATAGGAAGGAAAAGTTCATTTTCATGGAAATATGGACCTCCACCTAGACAAACAAAGGCTCAATGAGTGCAGCTTTCATAATTTTCCTTCCATTCTCGCGTGGACAGAACCAGGGCCCTGCCACATGCACTGTTTGGATCCAGCACACATGCATATCCCACAAAGCCCATACAAACACCAACAAGCAGCCATGGAAATTCAAAGCACAGCCACACCCACCATTCCCAGAATAATTGCAGACAAACGTTTCATCGCATGCCTCCAAATTCACACACGCACGTACTTCCTCATGAACCCACACGATTCTGCATATATCTCTATAAATTATTTTCATCTGCTTGTCGTGTATGGAGCATGCATTCTAATTTCTAACTTGCATTATAAAGAGGGATTACCATTTACTACCCATCATCATCATCATTCCTATGGAAAGAGTCCATGTCTTCTCAGTCGTTCGTGTGCAATGATGTGATGGTGACCTCCAATTCTGATCCGTTTTTTGCTTTTTTCCTGACATGATTGATCCAACCCAAGTTGCCACGTTGTTGTCCCAGTCAAAATCACATCCTCGTCTTCCTCATTTCTCTTGAATTTGGTTATCTCATTCTCGCCCACCAGCGCTTGTGTGCCATCGAAATCACATGTCCAAAAATTACATAGCAAGTGATTGGATGTTTTAGACCAAATTAAAAAAATTAAGTACCAACCTCCACTAATTGCACGCGTGGATCACTTTGCTAATTTTTTATACAAGGAATGTTATTTATTTTTTCCGATTGGATGGATGGTCATGCGATCCATTACCACATTTTTCATTTCATGGAGGGATTATTTTTTTATTTTTTTATTTTTATGGCTATGGTAACGAGGAGTCAAGATGTGATCATTTTGAGTCTTGCTAATCGAATCACCTTTTAACTGGGCTGGATGTTTCTTTCTTATTCATTTTGTTATTGCTAGCATGTGGGAGAATAGATTTTATAACTTAGCTAGGATTAGACGTAACCATGGGGACAATTCAGCATTTTGATGACACCCTTTGGCTTAGCTTTGTGGAGATTTTCTTCCCTTTCTCTTTTTTCCAAGCCTCAGTGCCCTTTAAATGGTACTGGAAAAACTTTCAAAAGAAAAATAATAAATAAATGGTACTAGAAAAGGCCTCTTTTGGATGGATAAACAGGTGCTTTTGACTGCTTTAGTAAATGTAGGGACTCACGGACTATTAATTCCATTGTCAAGGGGATTGATTTTACATCAGTACTTAAATAGAAAATTTTGAAAATAAAAAACCCAACAAATTATAGATCAGGGCTATGAAGCGAAAGTTCCAGCATCAATTTATTGCCCTTCTAGTATGAGTTTATTGAAAGTTTGGAACTTTTGTAAAACATAGCGTATCTTTATCTAATTGTAAATTAAACCATATACTTCAGTGTCAGGAATTGGGTCGGCCCGCCTCATCTTTTGCAAAGTAATGTCTTTTTGACTTAGTATATGAATGAATGAAATTTTGACTCAAATTCAAAAATAGAGTCTAGATGGGTTGACCACATTTCGACCTAAAGAATCCTAACCTGCTCGTATATATTTATTTATTAAAAGTTATAAGCATATTTTAAAATTTTTATTCTCATTTGTCAAAATACTATATTATTTATGATTAACTAAATCAACAATATAATAATTAGTAAGAGGCATTTGCATATTTATATATATATATAATTCTTATGCATAATAATAGTTTTTCTGCATTTTGAAAATATTTGTAGAAAATAGTATTATTTTAAAAATGCTAAAATCCATTGTAAATGAAGTAATTTATTAACATATTTTAATAAATTTATTATATATTTATTTTTATTTTATTTTAGTAATGATACTTATTTTCTTAACTAGTAAAATATTGAAGAATACAACATCTAAATTTTATATAGATGTATTTTTATGTTTGATACGTACGTTTTTAAAATTAACGTACTTGGCTTGTATTTTCACCCGACTCGTTGTCTTGATATTGATTGAAAATTTATCGTGAGAGCAATTGAAAAAGATGAGAGTTAAACCGATATTGTCTCAACCCGGTATAAATATATGGACGCTGGTTCAATGCACATAGGTGTACTTCACCCGTTTTTTCTTTTTGAAACTTTTTTTTTTATGAAAATGTTAACCTAAGTATATTTAACATGCGTATAAATTTTTACTATTTTTGAATATTTTTAGATATTTTTTTAAGATTTTTTAAAATCAGTGTAAATTACTAAAAATGTCACTGATTTTAAAAAATTCGAAAAAAATATCTAAAAGTCTCCAAAAATGGTAAAAATTTATACACATGTTAAATACAATTAGATTAATAGTCGTGTAGAAAAATTTTCAAAAAAAAATAAAAAAGAGTGAAGTACACCTGGGTGCATTGAACCAGCATCTTAAAAATATAACCGGATAAATTTTTTGAAAAAGTAATGTCAATAGGTTTGGGCATAATTAATGTCAATAAGTTTGCGCAAACTTCAATCTAGCATGACCTACTCTAATTCCCACCCTTGATGTACTTTGAATATCTATTTTATCATTGAGAAGAAGTTCTATTCATGGTAAGTGAAAATGTAATCACTGAAAGTTCCAAATTCATAGTATTAGGCTGGCGAACTTCTACATTCCCCTTTGCTTGTCACTTTGCTGGTTGGGGCTATAAGCACTCTCTGGCATGATATTAAATATTAAAAAGAGGACAATGCATAGTGGAGGATAAAAGGGGAATAGAGGTTATCATTTTGATTATGGGTATAGCGATATGTATGTGGTGATAGATAGAAGAAGACATGACAGTCATTGGAAAGAGGCGGAGCACCAAATTAATAATCAGACATCCAAGTTATCACTCTCCTCACTTGGTGGGGCTCCACTTGTATTATTAATTTTAGCGTTTATCTGTCGATGCTACTTTTTTTTTTTTTTTGTTTTTTTCGATGAAATCTTTCGATGCTACTTAATTAGGTGGTGGATAGGCATGAAAGAGACCCTAGTCATCCTAACTTTAGTCACAGCTCAGAATTTTGGACCCTTAAGAGATGTTAGTATGTATATGAGGTGACCTCACTTCCAGTTTAGGATTTTGAATCATTTGGATAAGATGCATGTACGTCTAATATATATGATTTAATTAGATGAGTGAAACGTGTGTATCTAAAAAGAGTAGCGAGCCATAATTTTTTTTCAAAGAAAAGAATTTTTGAAAATGAGACTAAATAATTGCAAAAATATTTGATAATAATAAAAATTTTGAGTTGATGTGATTGGTAAATGGAAGATGAATAAATACCACATATATAAATCTGTTATTTGCATTCACCGTCTTATCTAAAAATTGTTAGTTATGGGTGTCATTCTGGTTGGTTCAATTGGCACTCATTCTATTTATTATGTTTAGTATAATTTATGTAGATAGGATAATAAGTTTCATCCAAATACATGCTTAAAAATATTATTTATGTACAAATTACGAAAATTTTAGATTCAATCATATATGTATTAAAATGTAAGAATAATTTATAGAATCATTTATCCAAATGTGAATAATATTAGCTAGTTTAAACATTAGCATTAGAATATTTTATTATACACATTGTGTTATTTTGTAGTTGAGGCCGTGCACATTTATCTTAAAAAAATGATGAAATTTCCTTAATTATGTAAATAAGAATTGCTAGATACAATATCCTTAGTAAATTTTTCATCAATAGAACTAGGACTTGTGAAAGAAAATGTAAAAACGAAGATTTTTTCCACAATAGAAAGATGGCTTCGATGGAATAAAATATAGAAGTTTTTCAATGGAATAAAATACAATGTGATGTAAAAATCAAATTCTAAACATAAACATGGGTTGAATCAAGGTAAATTTTTGTCATCAGATAACAGTATTAATTAATATGGGGTGGTTTCAATGAAATTACAAAGGGGTCCCACTCGAATTCCATTAGTCTTGATGAATCATATTTCCAACCGAGCAACATAGCATCGACAAAAAAAATCAACAAAAATGACAGCTATACGATATCTTATGGTGATTTTGGAGGATGACAATATTACTTAGACAATCTTAAATAAATTGAAATTCTTCTTGTTGTGCAAGGTCTAGTTGGGATTAAGATATGATTGTCTAGTCATCAACCATTCATTGGATTGACTTGGATTGCGGAGCATGTATGCACAGAATGATGTATTTGATTGGACATGATCATAAATTCATTGATTGACATGTGTGTGTCTATATATATATGAGAGCTGTTCCGGTGCAGTGACGCTGCACCGGAACAGCGGTGCAGTTGCCCAAAAAATGGGCCCCACATATATTAAAATACAATGAAACTTTATATAATTATTTATCTATATATAAATCAAACCTTATATGGTTTAGATGTTGAAAAAATCACTTTAAAGTTGTTATTTACATCAAATTATTTTATTATGTTGAATTTGTACAATTTTCAGATGGGCTCATATACATATCTGATTGGGATGAAAATTGGTATGATAATAGAATATATTATTCTAAATATAATGAGTGGAGTAGATTATGATTTCATGATCATGTGAGGCCCATTTCAGTTCTGGTGCAGCATGCTGCATTTGAATATTCCTCTATATATATATTCCGGTGCAGCATCGTTGAAATGGGCTCCACATGATCATCAAATCATAATTTACTCCACTAATTGTATTTAGAATAATATATTCTATTACCATACCAATTTTCATCATCATAAGATATGTATATGGGCCCCATCTGAAAATGGTACAAATTCAACGTAAAAAAATAGTTTAATGTAAATAAAAACTTTAAAGTAGTTTTTTCAACATCTAAACCATATAATGTATGATTTATATATGGATAAATGATTATATAAAGTTTCATTGCATTTTAATATGTGTGGGGCCCATTTTTTGGAACAGCGGTGCAACGTCATTGCACCGAAACAGCTCTCTCTTTATATATATATTTAACGGGACATGTGTGTGTATTGGTTGGCATGAGCTGCGCATGTGATTGGCGAAGCGATGATTTGTGCACAGAGAAAATTTCGTGTTTCATAAAACAAGACAAAGGTCGACTGATATTTTGATCATTCAACTCTAACTTCTCTGGAAGATTAAAAAAAGTCGATTGTTTTTCCTCATGAAAAGTTAACTATTTTCTGACAATACGAAAATCATATAGAAAAATATTTTCCATCTATGCACATAGCTAAGATACCTTTTTGGGATATTGTTGGCTATAAAAAGAGAGCTCATGGTGAAGATAAAATATACCTTTTCAAGAAAGCAACATTTACGAAGAATTGCTGAAGGTGTTCGTGAAGAAATGCTTTAAAGAGTTTCGAAGCTTTGATGGAAGATCTATTGCCATGTGATGCTGCCTATGTAGATGAATTGAACTGTGGTTTATTTTTTGATTTTTTAAATTTGTTTCTATATTACCTTGGGTGAACAATGATCAAACTAAAAAAAATGAATCAAGTGTATTGATGATTTCACTAGCCACCTGAGGTTAGGTTTAAATTCAGAAGACAGTTGCTTGAATTGTACCAACGTAATTTGCATGATTAAGGTTCGTGAAATTCAAGTCTTGCATTCAAGTTGAAGAGTGAAGTGGATCAAGAGGACCAAACTACTTTAACTATATTATTTTGACGAGTGGATTTGTCCTGTGTTTACAAGTGCAATTGAATTATTGTTATTTGTGTCAAACGACCAATAAAAAAATAAAATTTTTTTTTTGGGATGTGGGCTTGATGGGAGTTTACCTGATCAGTGGCCCCACAATAACCGAAGCAGATTCTAGCATGAAGTTATGGGATGAGTGACATGTCTACGCCATGATCTTTGCACACAGGGGACATTGATCTTGAATGAATTCTACAAGAATTCCTTCTCTTCCGACACTTATGGTTGCAATGTTGCTATGCGGGCTTACAAACATGCCCCCATCACATGCCCTGCCTCTGTCTTGCTACATCCCTCTGCTAATCCCATGCATCACTAGATAGTGACATGCCTTGGCTGCTACAATCACGTGACACTTCACATGTGCTTTGTCCATGGTTACAAAAATAGCTTGCGGTAAGAATTTAGAAACCAGACAGTAAGATTGCCAAAGAAAGAAAGGAATTATCGAATTTCCGCACCAATATTTCAGGTTTCATGAATACTTTACTCATGTTTATCAAAAGATATAAATACTCCTCAATTCATTTGCTTTTGATTAATAAAATATTAAAAATTCATTTTTAGTAACCCAATCAAGTTTAATATATCTACAATGTGTCTAATTGTTAGGATAGTTTAAGCCGATAACTTTAATTTATTGAATGATAATACCAGAATCTAATGAACTAATTAAATTTTATGAATAACCTTTGTAAGAATTGCAAATGTGAAAAAAATTCACATTAAAAATACAGCAGAATTTGATGAGTTGAGAGTACAAATGCTTTGCATTGATCTGACGCTATGCTGAGGTGTGATATAGGGATAATATTAACAACATTTCAGTGGAAGCAAACCCACATTTGCAGAATATATATATTTTTTTTAAAAAAGAAAATTAGGGAATTGTTTTAGGTTGTTTCTAGGGGTGCAACTTGGTATTGAGTGGGTCCGAACCCGCCCCGACCCGGTTTTAAAACTAAATTTTAGTTTTGTTTTTGAAATTTTTTCCAAATTAGATCTAGTTTCAACCTGACCTGAGAAAACTCGAAACCAATACGGTGTTTGTATCAACCCAGTACCAAAACCCAACCCGTCCGAATCCGATATTCTTCTTAATTTATTAAAATATTATATTTATTTATGAATTAAGTATTTTAGTTATAATTGTGATAAAAGTTATTCCATATAATCTTAACTTAATTAAACTATAAAATATTTATTCTAAAACATAACTGTTACATACATTTGTTCATAAAAGTTGAATGTATTATATCTACGTTAACTTTATTTGCAAATAATAATAAGTATATCAATTCTTTAAAATCATCGCATATATACTAATTAACTACAAGATATATAAGTTTCACTTTTATTAAACTTTTGATAGTAATCTAATTTATTTTTTTTACCTTGATTGTTACGTGTAAATTTATTATGTTAATTATATTTAGAATTATCTTTTAATTAAAAGACCAACTTTCATCAAAACCAAAGATACATAGGTTGTATAAATATATTTACATATAAATTATTCATGTGCAGATGTAATAATGTTTAAAGAATTTGATATCTCTATCGTTAATTTCAACTTCTATTGATTTGAGAGTGACCTGAATTTTAATGTAAAACTAATTGAAACCCGCTCCAAACCTAACCCGAACCTAAATTTTAATATTAGAGTTTGAGTTCACCTAAACCCGTTACAACCTTACTTAAGTTGCACCCTAAGTTGTTTCAAGCTTCCGGCTGATAAGATGCTACCACCTCTGCCACGCATCAGTACGGTGGTGGATTCTTTTTCAATTTTGAATAATGTGTATCAATTTTGATCTGCTACCAACATACAAATCAAGATACAATCATAGGAGGGGGAATAATAATAATAATAACAAGGCGACAGATGGTGCTTGGCAGCATTGCGGAAATTTCCATATTAATTAATATCAAATAAGCAATCATAAGATTAAATATACAACACAGTAAAACACTTCAATTGAGAAGTAAAAAAGCATAAAAAAGATAATAAATAGGTTACAAAGATACAAATAGAATGATGGGCCCTCATTATGTGTATGCTTATACAAATGCCTAATCAAGGTACTCTAATAACTTGTCTTACATCACATCGGACACCGCAGAAACTATATAAATGGCTTTTCTGTGTCTTTGTAAGAACTTTTTTTTTTTAGAGCTCCATTGAATCATTAAATGATACTCTATTATATACAACTATCATGAGTACTTAGGCAAAATAAAAAAGAAATTTTTATGCATTTACTAAGCACTCTCATGTGTAAAAACGAACACATAATAAATAACCCATGCAAGGAATACGCATACAAATCCTAAGACATGCAGGCAGGCCCCATAACTGACCCACCCCACTAGGCTGCCATGTTTCTGCAATGTCAACAGAAAGATACCCACGCTGTGAAATGGGTCTCCCCTCATCAATAGTTCTGGGGGTTCCATGCACCTACTCAAAATCTCTGCTGCGTGGTAGGTCTTGCTGGGCACCCACCAGCTACACAAGTTTGGACAGTTGGGAACAGCCCAGATGTTTGTGTGACATCCTTCCCCAAGCCATGTGGAGTTGATATGCCAATGAAGGAAGAGAGGGCCAATATTCATTGTATTTCCATTTTATGGGGAGACCTTGGCTGTCATCATCGCCGAGATTGAGATGCCCATGCTCGTGCTCTGTTCTGCTATGCTCTGGGTTGGCTTGTGCCCGTTTGTTAGAAGGTGGGACATGCATCTTTTGATTCTTTTGGGGGATGTTTTTTGAATATACAAATGACAAGGCCAACAACAGGCTCCAGTTCAGTGCATCCGTTGCACGGTGGGGCCAACGCATGTATGTCTTTTCCATGTATTTCTTAAATGCTGCATGCTTGTGCACCATGCAAAGCCGCATGCAGGTAGGCCAGTCAAAACTGCCCCAGTCATGAAAGCTATCGAATGGTAGGCCATTTTTCTCAGTGGACATCTTTGGATGGTATTTAAAGGACAAAGCAAGGACAATGGAATGGGATGATGTTTACCATACAGTAAATAAAGATAAAAAAAACAAACATATTTTTATAACGAAAAACTGTAATGAATAATGTCTAAAAATATAAATAACAATAAAAATAGATTGGCTAGGCGTAATTATAATGTGGGGGAAGAAACTACATAATCTGCATAATTGCAAATTGGTACATATGTTTAGGTAGTTTCAGAGTAGATCCTCTGAGTTTTGGAATGTTTATAGAATATACTTCATTAAATAATGGATCTTAAAGAGATAGTAGTTGGGGAGACAAAATACAGCAATTATAAAGTTTGACTTATAAAATTTTTATAAAAATAGAACAAAATTTTCTTTGCATCACAAGCTTCCACTATGGCTCTAAATTATTCTATGTTACTTAACAAGTCGATTTAGATTATTTGGATTTGCATATGATGACACGTAGGGGACGTTTGGTAATCGTCAAGTGTGAGAACCATGGGAAATCCATGAGATTTGGTTTCCCAAGGCTAATTATTGCTCCATCAATTACATTATTTTTCATACTTTTACCTTTATATCCAATCATTTTCCCTACCAACTACATACAACAAACCTATTTATTCTAACTATACCCCTATCATTTCCTATCAATCATACATTTCTCAAAATAATTTTTTTCTAATTCTCACCATTTACCACACTCCCATAATTTTACGTATTAACAAACATCCTCGTAGACTGATGAAAGACAACTCCACAAAAGAGAAAAGGAGGCAAATTGTCTCTGTTGAATTCCGAATGATAAACCTCCCACATTATACACTTCTAACTCACTTACCCCAACTACTTTGGTATTCAATTTCAAATTATAAACCTCCCATGGTATACACTTTTAACTCACTTACGCAAACTACTTCGTCATTCACGTGTTGACATTGTTAAAAAGTTGGTCTTAAAGAAATTGGATACTTTTAAATTTACAAGGGCGTCAATCCTTTGCAGTCGGTCAAAAATATTTTTTTTTATTTTATTTTTTATAAATATATGCGCCTCGAATATATTTTCTCCTTGTAGAGTGTAATAAATTTTAAAATTTATATTATATTTTATTTTAACTTTTAAAAATGCACCAAAAAGGACTAAATACATGCTTGCATATATCCACTCCTTTTTTAATCTATTTTTAAAAATAAAAAATATCAAAATTTCAGGGGGACAAAGATATAAGTTGGCACCATATATTTATAAAAAATAAAAAGATTTTTTTCTAGCAGGATAAATTGCAGAGGATCGGCGTCCCTCTTACAATCCCTTACAAATTATTCTGCGACAAGATGCGTATTTACCAAATAAAAGTGACATCGATCTTTGTTGAACTGTCCAAATTACAGTTCTGACTTTTGATGGCCTTTAGTGCAGTTTGGGTGACAGCCGGCGTATTAAGCAAGCATCATGCTCTGGAGGAGGAAGCCTCTAATTGGAAGGCCTTAATGGGAAATCCGGGAGAGAACTGGTTTAAGTCCAAATCGAAATCTAGAAAGGCCGGCTCTGGTTCTACCTAAAATTCTTTTATGGAAGCAATGAAGCCAAAGCGAAAGCAATTGATTAGAGGCTAGCAAAAGCTATGGCATAATGTAGCCCACAATCATATTCTAAATTATTGTCCAAGAAATCTTTTCCTCTGCCTTTCTAAGGGATGGTGTAGAGTTATCCTAGCCATCCAATTTGTGGGCCACTCGTGACAAAAGTCCACCTTGCCAAATGCTAAAATGGTGGTGACCCCAGCAGCTTAATTTCTACCCTTTCAGATTTGGGGTTGCAATTAGTGGGTGCGGTTGTGTCAGGGCTCTTTAATTTATGCATATTGGCTACCGTTTTGACGATATGGGCAGCCCCTGTTCACACACCTATTGTCCTGAGTCCCTCACCATCTGTAGGCATGTTTAGTCGTGAGGTGTAACTCGCGTGCAGTTGAAATTTCTTATTTGTATCTATCCAATTTTATTAATTTATAGTATTAATATTCTTTTCAAGAGGGCCACTCTTCTGTGAAATCGGGGCAAGTTGCGCCTTTTAGATTTTCTATTTTAAAAATGCTTTTATGATTCAAGTCATGCGTCATATGAAAAACCATTTTAATTAGATGTTTCTGTAATATATAGCAAGTGCAAATGCATAAGGCTCTCTGTAATCACATTTTTAAACGTTAAAAATTACAGAAACTTCCATAAAAGTTGATTTTTTTTAAATTTAAGCTAAATAAATAATTTTAACACAATGCATGACTTGGATCTAAAGAAAAATATATTTTTAAAAAAATTCCAAGGGAGGGTAACTTGCACCCGATTTCATTGAAGAAAAGCTCTTTTTAAATATTTCAATTTATAACTTCAGGAGAATGTGAAAAATATGAAGGTTAAGTTATTAATTCGATGATAAATTTATGGCCCACTTTAGATTTGATTAAGGTAAATGTATCAATCTCAAGCCTAAACTAAGACAAGTTACTACACAAAGAATTTGATAAACAGATTAGATTTTATAAATATATTGCAATCTTGAATTGTGTATTTTCTCCATAATTGTCGTGTAAATGTTGTTAGGAAACGAGATTCAGTTTGATACCAATTGTTACAAAAACATATGTAATAGATCGGACTCAAATAAATAGATCGGACTCAAATAAATAGATCGGACTCAAATAAATAAGCATAAAATCAAACACGTAGGTCGCAAAATTTTATGTGGAAAATCTTTTAACGTAGAAGGAGAAAAACTACTAGAGAGAGATTTAAATTTACTATGTTGAACGAGTTATAGATATATAACTTAGCATGACTTACACTCATTTTCTAAATACCTCATACACATTTCTTAACAAAACAATCTAACAATCTCCTCTCACATACACTTGTTGGTATATTATAGGAACTAGATGATGACTTTTTTCCATCTTTAAGCTTCTTTTCAATGCTTTACTAAATTCCTAATTAATACTTTCTTATAAGACTCTCCTGAACATGTATGCAATACTAATGGTAACTGTTATGTGTTCACCGTATATATTTATATTGACCATTAAGCAAATAAATCATACACTAGATTGCCTTTATAAAAGTTCTAAACCTAAAGGCCTTGTATTCATTATTTTGGCATATATGTTGCTACCGAAACACGCTTTAGGACAATTTTTGGTTTCAGTGACCATATTGCATTTGGAGGATCACTCCGTGTACTATCTCTCCAACAATTGTCGTAACATGTAGTCTTTTTAGTACAATATTATAGCTCTCTGAGATCATTGCAAGTGAGGGTGTGTTTGACAATTGACAGAAAATGTCAAGTTAAAACTTTTCAATCTACAACTTTTCACTTTCTACTACTATTATATTTTTTAATCATTTTTTCATATTTTTCTATACAACTACCCTACTTTTCAATCATTTTTACACAACTATCCACATAACTAACCTATTTATTTTAACTTTATCCTCTTTATTATTCATCATTACTCATATTATATCACATTATTTTACAACTTTTACTCTTCAAAACTTTTCAGCAAAAGTTTTATTAATTATCAAACACACCCTGAATAAAAAACGCATCAAGCAAAAGAGTCCATTTAAGAATATCCCTGACCAAGCATGCTGCGTGCATAACATCAAGGCAAAGCTGACTCTCTAGGTGAGTGTCGATGATAGTTTACCCCGGTGACCAAGATGATTGCAGTATTCGACACTCCTTGAGGTAAGTGACAATATGCCTAATTGGTAACATCTCCACTTCTAATTTGATGAAGTTGAGTATTGATTTTACGTGGCTGTCTTCTTCTATCTTCTTAGAGGGTTGAATTATGACACGTCTCTAATGTGACAGCAAGACACAAATTTTCCTTTTGGGCTATCAAGGTCCTCTAATGAAGTGCCTGTAGGAAAGAATATCTCTTGATATATGCCACCATCATATTCTTCAAATAGCGTCTTGAGCAAGAACGCCTCCACAAAAGACAAGATACAAGCCCCAAGTGTCTTTATTCCATGATAATATTATAATAAATACATGACATACTCAAGAAAAATGCCTTTTACCACATACTTCTTCTAAAGATTAAGTTAGATTGTGATGAGAAACATATAGAAATGCATTTAATATTCATAATGATATTATTTATTTATTCATATTAATGTTATTCCAATCGTTATTTTTTACCTACTTTCCTTGATTTCACTTTTCCTATTGTAAAAAATACAAGATATATTCAAGAAAAATGCCCTTTTACCACATACTTCTTTTAAAGAATAAGCAAGATTGTGATGAGAAACATCATAAATATGCATGTAATGCTCATAATAATCTTACTTATTCTTATTAATCTTATTTCGATCATTATTTTTGACATGTTTTCACTAATTTCACTTTTCCTAATTAATTTACCTTTTCAATTTTTTCTTTCGACCAAGCCTGTGTTTGATTCATAATGGCCAAGCAATAATGATCATTCAACCGCAGCAAAAGGATGATTAAAGGTAAAAGGTATGTGGTGATCCACATACAAAGGAAGAAAATCATATGGGTATATCCTCAAATGTACAACTTTTTTCGCAAAAATTATGCTCCGACCCAGTTTTATGTGTGGCACGTGTTATGTGTATGGTACAGATCTCCTACGCCCATTTTTTCAATTTCGTATGCTGCATGCAACCACCGTAGTGTGTGAGCAGTTGAGACTTTTAGACTATCATTTTCCACACACTATTAAAAAAAACAAAAAAAAAAAACCGCAGTTGGGTTGCACATGCAAGGAACACGTAGATAAGTCAACCTGAAACATGATAGCAACCGCTGCTCGAGCTCCCGAACAAAATCACAAATATGCGTTCATAGTTCACACTATCCTCCAAAATCTCCAATGGGTGGACCCCTATAGATCAGACATAAAGACCGTCCATCTTAACTCTATCTTTGCTTCTTAGCTCTTTTGATTTTAGATGGGTTTAGTTGGATTAAAAACTGTTAACCAAAACTTTTCAATTAAAAACTTTTTATTTTTCATAATTATCCTATTTTTAAATTATTTTTTCATATTTTTATACACAAACTACTCTATTTTTTAATTATTTTTACACAACTACACGTAGAACTAATATATCTATTTTAATTTTATTCTTTTTACACATCATCGTTGCCTCCATCATACATATCATTTTCTATTAATTTGACAATTTTTTTCTCAAAAACTTTTCATCCAATAATTTTATGCCCAACAAAATACAGAAGATGTAAAAACAGGATTTATTTTTTTTTTCAGATCAACCGTGCGGATCACCGATTCGGGCACCGCGTACGTGCGGGCTCCATGCTCGTGCCGCCATGCGTATCTCAACCAGCTAGCAGTCTAGTACCATCCGGTCTATCCCAATTTTAAATTCAGTTGCTCGAAAGTTGAAGAGTTTAGCACCTCTTCGAAAAATGCTCCTCACATGTGCCGCATACATGCAATGAACAAGCGATCCCATCCAGATTCCAGATTGTGGGTCTCGATGCAGATGGGGATATATCATATATGTAGGATTGAACTGATTGTAGCTTACAGCCCGGGAAATTTATAGATATTAAATGCACTTTTAGTAATAAAATACAAGGACATTTGGTAATAAACTTAGGTGGTAACCGCAGTTTCTTATCTTTCTCATACTTACACTTCAATAAATGATTCAACATTTTATTCTCACCCTATTCTGATTACATCAATTCTGTTTAGTTTACACACCGGCTGAATTATTCAAAGGGATGATGTGATATTGTGGAGACTTGAGAGTGCTACAGCCCTCCATTAAATGGTGGTAAAATAACACAAGAGTTCCGCAGCCAGAAATTCGGCTCGGGGGAATTGCCAAGTAAAATATTCAGTTCATGAAAAGCATACTCTGATTAAATGAAATAATTAAGGGCTAATACTAGCTTAGACTATGTAGCCCACAATTATATTATAAAGTATCGATACAAAAGACCACTTACCTTTGACATTGACTTGTGTTATGATTCAACAACAAATTAAAATAATACATAGAGAGCATGTGGATGCGGTTGAATTAATGAGTTAAAAACCTTGGTGCTTGTGGTTGACATCCAATGAATTCAAAGTTCAAACATATATACTCTCACACCCGGCAATGCCTAGATTGAAAGAACAGATCCATCAGACCGTTCAAGATCATGTGGGTCCCAACTCCCACTGCTTTTTCCACAGTCCAAAAAATAGCATTCATCAACCACACCAACCTGTCTCTAGACTCTCTACCGCGGCCTGCAATATACGTGCTTGGAAGTCAACAATTGGAGGTGGATTGCGATTCAATCCCATCCAACCTAGCTAATGCCTACATGTTCCATCGTCCGACGGTTACAAGGAAAAAGAGTTCATGGTTTGGTTCATAATTAAATCGCTACTTGTATTTAGCTTTTTGTCCAACTAAGGCCATCTATTCTTTGGAAATAGGTAACCATTTGCAAAATATATCCAGAAAAAATTGCGATGTTGCATTTTTTATTGATCATTGTTGCATTTTAGTGTATGTGTTGTTGCATTTTGTAAAGGGTTCTGATCCTATCGGTTGGATCAGCCCCATATAATATTTTCAAATTTTTATGCATTTGGAGGGCCCACTTAAATAACTTATTATTATTTTTTCAAAATTTTCCGCCTTATCTAAATGGATTTTTTTGACCTTTTAAAAGAATTTTTTTTTTGCATATCTTATGTGAAGGTATCTAGGTGGAACCCACAAAAGTGTAAAAAATTTATGAAAAATATATATGGGGGTTGTTTCGGTGGCAACTGAATGACTGCCCAATACCGTTTAGCACATAAGAAACCAAGTAAAATAAGTTTAACAATCTTTGTTTAAAAAAACTCTTGAAGCATGTGACTTTTAACTTAATGGTGGAGAAGAATGTTTTTGTAGGTAGTTCGAGGGCACTTATAGTATTGTTAAATTAAAATGACTAGTGTAGGTGGTAAGGAGCTGTGCCCCTTTAGTTGTTGGTCTTTGGTTTGAAACTTGGCAAGGACTGTGTTCCCTGATTTTAATTGCAGGGGCAGTATCCTCCTTATTAGATTATGGGAGGTATGTTTCCCTTGTTAGATTGTGGGTGCTTGTCTTTCTTATATACATCTTGAGCTAGATTAGATATAGGAGTTGTAATGAGTTGAATTTGTAAAAATACATTTACCATCAAAAAAATAAAATACCATTTGTTCAAGTGTGATTTGCATATAAGTCACTTAAATATGCAAAATTGATACTTTTGAACTTTAAGTTTAATATTTATAGCAAATGACTATAAGTTTTAAAAATATCAAGTTTTAGTTCCTCTAGTCAAATTGATTATTTAACATCATCATCTTTTCAACATAAAATGATTAAAATGTCATTTTTAATCATTTTTTCCAAACCTAGGTTACATTATTTATTCAATTTTTTGTGTAGCACTTCTCAGTGCAATTTCTTCCTATAAAAATATTTTTAAAATTAAGGTCTATTTTGTTATAAGTATAAAATAAGGGAAATTTTTTTTTATCGAAACTATGTTTGAAAAGCGAAAGTGTAATGTGAAAAGTAAAAGTAATGATAAAATAAATTAGGTAGTATTAAAACATTTGTAAAATAATTAAAATGTAAATATAATAATGAAAAGTATAATCGTTAAATACTTAATGGGTTATATTAAAAGGTGAATAGTATGAAATAATTTTTTTTAACTAAATAACAAATAAAGTCTTAATTAAATTATTTAAAATATTTATTAAAATATTAAAAAGATATTTCAATCATTTACAGGTAAAAAGTTGACAATATTAATATTTCACGTAATTAGAAAAATTAAAATTCTACACTTCTATCAACACTTGCATAGCCGAGTGATTTGACATCAGCGTATGCATAAGTGAAATATTGAAGTCCTAGTTTTTTGATTTCAAGTTAAGCGAGCTAATTGTATAACTTAGGTCAAGTAGTGTGATGGACCTGGTTCAAGTTTAGAATACTCTTTTCTTATATTCAAATACTTTTAATTTATTCTATTCTAGGTCAGGTTCGTCTTTGATTCCAATTCTAATTTAAAATTGATTACGTAAAAATTAACACATTTGGTGATTGGCATGAGTGTGTCTAGGAAGTACAAAGATTTAAAAATAATTGCTCAAAACACACATTTGAGAATCATAATTTCATAATTGCAAACTATACATGATTACATTTGAAGTAAACGTGACTGAGTCTTATGTTGGACAATAATATTGTGTATAGTGTATATGGATTTAGTTATAATTAATTTTTGGCTTCAAATACTTAGTTGACTATGAGTGATAACAGTATTAGTAAATGATTGATATATATTTTAGCAACAGTAGGTATGACTTGTAAGAATAATTAATTTCAGAGTACATGAAAATGGGGCGGAAAATTTTCTGAAAACAAAGGGGAAAAAATTTCAAAAGAAGCGTGGATATGCAATCATTTGGTCCTTGTGACTTAGTATTTGAATTTGGCGAGCGTGCTTCTTGAAAGCCATTTGGCTCGTCCGAGGCATAGAATACGGCCTTCAACACCCATGATAGCAGCTCGATGTTAGTGCTTTGGGGAAGCGTACGTAGCCAGCGTTCCTGCCATATTTGTAAGCTGGTGGAGAGACATGACTTTCGATTCCAATGTCTTTGGAACTAGTTAAGGTTTTTATGATTAGAAAGTGTAATACATATATGATATATATATATAGAGAGAGAGAGCTGTTCCGGTGCAGTGACGCTGCACCGGAACAGCAGTACAGTGGCCCCAAAATGGGGCCCACATGATTATGAAATCATGATCTACTTCACCCATTGTATTTAGAATAATTTATTCTACTACCATACCAATTTTCATCCCAATCAGATATGTATATGGGCCCCATCTGAAAATGGTACAAATCAAACGTAATAAAATAGTTTGATGTAAATAACAATTTTAAAGTATCTGATTGGGATGAAAATTGGTATGATAATATAATACATTATTCTAAATACAATGGGTGGAGTAGATCATTATTTCATGATCATGTGACCCCATTTTGGGGCCACTGCACCGCTGTTCCGGTGCAGTGATGCTGCACCGGAACAACATCCATATATATAGGGAAATGATCCAGTGCATGCGACTGCACCGTGCAGTCCATGCACTGTGGGCCCCACCTGATCATAAATAGAAAATCCACCCCACCCATTGTATTTAGAATTGTTCACTTTATTACCATACCAATTTTCATCCAAATCCAACATGTGTGTAGTCTCCATCTTAAAATGGTGCAAAATCAACGTAATAAAATAGTTTAATGTAAATATCAAGTTTAAAGTGGTTTTTTCAACATCTAAACCGTCTAAAGTATGATTTATATATGGATAAATGAGTGTATAAAGTTTCATTACAATCTAATATGTGTGGGGTCCATTTTACAGCCGACTGCACAGGATCGGATCTCATATATATATATATGATATATATATGAGAGTTGTTCTGGTGCAGTGACGCTACACCGGAACAGCAGTACAGTGGCCTCAAAATGGGGCCCACATGATCATGAAACCATGATCTACTCCACTCATTGTATTTAGAATAATGTATTCTACTACCATACCAATTTTCATCCCAATCAGATATGTATATGGGCCCCATCTGAAAATGGTACAAATCCAACGTAATAAAATAGTTTGATGTAAATAACAACTTTAAAGTATCTGATTGGGATAAAAATTGGTATGATAATAGAATACATTATTCTAAATACAATGGGTGTAGTAGATCATGATTTCATGATCATATGGGCCCCATTTTAGGGCCACTGTACAGGAACAACATCCTTATATATATATATATATATGACAAAAGATAATAATCTGGATTTGTTTGTATGTGCCCCACCCGCCCCATTTTCGGTTGTTTAAGTCCAATTGCCGTCTTTAATTCGCCATCTCTGTACAAAAATGTGGAGATTTATAATTCGAGTCATCTAATCAAATATTTTCTTAGTCACCCACTAGCCGCCCAAATGTAAAAGTAGTAAAAAAAAAATAAAAAAATAAAAAAAATTCCACCAACTGCATATCTGGCATGGAATTACGAAAACATAAGATTTTTTTAAAGCTTAAAATGACTAAGATATAGACGTTTGAAATTTCAAAAAAATATGTACACATTCTTAAAAATGATAAAACTTTTATATACATCTAGCATAATAGTTTTATAAAAAATAAAAACTTAAAAATATCATTTCAAACTTGTCAAAAAATTTTCAAAATCATTTCAGACCAGTCGTGGATGGAGTGGGCAATTTAATATAGAAACAGATTTCCATCAAATTTCACTCCTTTTGTCATATTTTTTCATTTGATTGACATACTTAAGACTTTAAATGTTTAAATTATGTAGTATACTTATTTTCATTATTATTTGCATTTCTAATGTCTTTTACACATTTTCATTATAAAAAAGTTATCTATTTTATTTTTATTTACCCTATTCATATGAACTCACATTGATCAGTCTCTTTTCCCCAAGTAATCGTCGATTTCTACCAGAAGTTTCTTCCAATTGAAACGGTTGATAAGTCAACTGGAGTGTGATCCGTGTTGATCCGCTCCGGTTTTAGTAATATCACTTTTTATTAAGTTTTTAAAGTATTTTCTTACCTTTAATTTTTTCCTTCACTCAATACAAAAAGAAATAATCCCACTTCTATCTCAATGGCATGGATGGTGTCATCGTGATGTTTAAATTAAAATGTATCCGGTAACATTATTTAATGTAATTAGGTATCACAAATCTTTTCAGTGGATCTCTCTTGCTTGAAAACATACATTCATGTATAATCTACTAAAAAACATTATCTTTTCACGTAGGCAGAATGCTAAAATCATTCATCTACTTAGAAATAATTTTAAAATGATTTATACGTTGAACTAAAAATTTTAAAACTGGTATATAAATATTAATTTGACTTCATACTTTCGTTTGGCCGAGTGTGATAAGTCTGTTTTAAAATGACTTTATAAAATCGTTTCGAATGATTTTATAAGTCTGTTTTAAAATTTTAGGAGGTAGTTGGACATTACGGTATATTCACAGCTGTGATAAGCATGAGATGGGATGAGATGGAATCTCATATTTTCCAAAAATATTTTTATTATTTTCAAAAAATAACAATTTAATTCTTAAATTTCTAACATATCCTTATCCAACTCGATACAACTCTACTTTTTCTCAATGTATTTTCATTTTAAATTCTCATCCCATCGTAGATTTTAGCAAAGGTGAAAATTTTACCTTTGCAGGAAGCAAAATAAATTTGTTTTTTGGAAAACAGTACGTTCTATACAAATTAAGTGTGCTTAAATGTATCCTAAAGCTTTGAGTATATGAGATCGATGATTTGGATGAAACTCCACAAATCAATGTAAAAAATAATTATAAATCTAACATTCGAAAAGTGATTTTTTTATGTGCATTTAGAAAGTGAATTTTGATTTCAAGATAATCATAGCCCTCCATCTATGGAGTTGCTTTACACAAATAAAAATTTGAAAGCAGTGGTTATTTTGTATGGCTGTTTATAAATTGGCCAATTTATGGGTAGTAAAAAAAAAATTTTATTTTTATTTTTTAATAGATGTGTAGGCTTGCCTACATTGTGCTCTTGTAAAATTTGGTAATTTTTTATTTTAGAAAATAAGACAGGCTTGACGCATATTTCCATGCATTTTTATTTTTAAAATAACAATACTAAAAATCTAAAAATTTGTCAAATGTTACATAATTAAGGTGGGATCAAAGTAGGACCCATATATATAAATAATAATAAGAATAATAATATTTTTTTAGCCGCCATAGGGGATTGCAACGCTTTAGAAAGTTAGCCCACGATCTTATTAAAAAATAATAATAAAGGACTTTGTGCTTTTAACCGCTTTAACCTAGAAAATGTGCCACATGCTTTATGTTAATATTGAGTAAACAAGCATTTGTTAACAAATCCTTTTGGCAGTTAGCGTAAAAGAGCCCATGTGCCGCGTTACACTGTTCCCACGCGCGCGCTGGCGGGCGTGCGAGCCTCTGTCGTGGACCTCCGATGAAAAAGGAAAATGTCGATCCTTATCTATTATTTCATTCATGTTGTTTACCCTCTTTATTGACAATACCATTATCTTTTTTCCTGATGTCGTAGAACTACGATAAATGCTAAATCTTTTTAAATTTTCAATAAGTGACTATTTTTCAGGCCAAATTTCGACCTCTAGTGCTTGCGAATTCTGGCATCTGTCATTCATGCTCGCCATTTTTTTTTTTCTCTTTTTTAGCAAACCAAACTCTAGATGGGAAGGGTGGATGGTGACTAGGATAACGAGTTGCCAAATCAATCCAATCAAAGAACGAACATTATTTGCGGTGAATTTGGATCATTGTCCTCAACCGGTTGGGTACATAAATTATTTTTCTCCTCAATTTTTTATTTTACACGTACCATAAAATTAAAGATGTGTTTGGTAATCAATAAAACTTTTGATGAAAAGTTTTCGAAAGTAAAAGTTGTCAAATGATATGATATGGGTAATGATGAGTAGTAAAGAAGATAAAGTTAAAATAGATAGGTTCGTTGTGTGGATAGTTGTGTAGAAATGATTAAAAAGTAGGTTAGTTGTATAGGAAAATGTGAAAAAATGATTAAAAAATATGATAATGGTGAAGAATAAAAAGTTTTAGATTAAAAAGTTTTAACTTGACATTTTTTGACAAGTGCCAAACACACCCTAAACTTTTTTTAACAGTACTATAATATTACATCTCATTTTAATTCATATCACAAACATCTTTATCTTATTTCATATTACAAATTAATCTCAAGTATCTTTCTTTATACTTTTTTTTAAACTATGAACAAAAAAGAAAAATAATTTCTGTACCCAACCGATAGAGGATCTCCCGACCCAGAGCGCCACTGCCGGGAGTTGCGACCTATTATGCTACACTTGGCTGGCAACCTATTTCGACTTTTCACACTTCGAAATCGCGAGGATCCTTGTCATTTTCTAATATAGCCTAGTTTCACGTGAGAGATTTGCGTCGCTTATTTCCAAGGAGATCACAGAATATCCAGCCTTTGGAGGTTAATTTGCATATTTATATTTTAGACCTTAAAGTTTTTATAACATTTTAAACCTTACCATGTTTTCATTCGTTGCATTTTAAATCCTGCCGTCGATAGCCATTAACTGTAACGTTTAAAATGCAATAAATGAAAACTCAAAAGATTTAAAATGCAAATAACAGAACGTCAGCGGTCCGATTGGCAATTAACAAACTTATAAAATGCGAAAACTTATTATTTGAAATTAAAAAAGTTCATTATTTAATATGAGGAATATTTTAAAAATAAAATATTTAATCTTTTCCTTAATAAATTAAGAAAATTATTTTTAATATTATTTATGATAAGAATTTTCAAATCTTGAAAGGCATAAACGCGATTTATTTTCAAAGCTTGAAAGATATAAAATGATTTATTTAATTCGAGGAATGGTTAAAATAAATTTTTATGTTTTCAAGATATTTTCTAGCATTTACTTATAAAATTTAACATTATTTATTACTAGAATTTATAAAATTTGATGGATACCAAATTAATTTATTTAATCTAAGAAAATTGTAGTGCAAGAAAATAAATTAATATTATTTAATTTGATTTTAAAAAAGTCAAATTGATGTACTTTTTTTGAAAGAAAAATTGGTTTGTTTAAGCAAAGTTTTTTGGTATCTTCAAAATATTTTCTTATATTTTCATCACGTGAATTCATTTAATGCAAGGAATAAGAATAATAATTTTTCAATTTTTAAACATATTTCTTGTACATTTATTTTGTAATATAAGAAAATTAAATTTTAGTAGATTACTTTAAAATTACAAAATCTGAAAGGCAAAAAATTAATCTATTCGATTTGAAAAGTATTATATTTTATACTATAAAGGAATTTTCTCTCATCAAAAAAGGAATTTTCTTATATTTTTATAACATGAAAATATAATTTTTAATATAATTTCTTATGAGAATTTATGAAAATTTGAACGAAATCTATTTTCTCTAGTGACATGGATTTATAAAGTAAATTTTTTGGTATTTTTAACGTTTGTTTTATTTTTATTGTACACTAAATTTAATTTCTGTATTTTAGACCTTTTTTCATTTTGGACCTTGTAAATTTATTAATAGTATATTAAACCTTGAAGTTTCATATTTGCCTTTTAGATCCTTTAAGTTTTCATTTAATGCACTTTAGAAGTTACCATTAATGGCCACTAAAGATAAGGGCTAAAATACCAACCGAGCTGTGCTCGGTTGGTCACTGGCTGCCCGTCAGAAGCTTGGCAGGCACTGGTGCGAGTTCGAATCCCGTTTCGGAATTTCGACAAAAAAATGAGGGGTTGTGGGAGCAGTTGCCTCCCGGTAGGTTGTTGAAAGTTGTGTCTTCCTATTTCTTTGGTGGAGCTGTGTCTCCAGATTTTTTTGAGGGAGTTGTGTGTATCCCCAGATTTGTAAGAATGTCTCAAATCTTCAGTATAATATGTGTTGAGATGTATGTAAAATATATACCAATAAAAAAAGGGCTAAAATGTAACAAATGAATGTTGTAGGGCTAAAATAAAAATAACCTGGCCTTTGGATGTGCGGCTTAAAATGATATCCTGACCGTTCATCAGCAAAATAAGATCTCATTTTGGCATGCAATCCAAAAAATAGGTTGTCCGAAATTTGACATTCAGTCCGGTTAATTAGATATAGAAAATGAGACCTCATTAAAAAAAAGAGGTTTCTTCCCTATTATTAGATATAGAAAATTAGATTTTTTGATTTTAATCAAGACTGTGTTTATTTGGTTAAACAGTAATAATAGGAATTATATATTTATATTTACCTCCCCAAATTTTTATTTTACACATTATATTTATCCATTTTCAGGAACACCCTATTGTAAACCCAATTTGCAAAAATATCGAAGACCCCATGTGAGAAAAGATTACGGTGGAAGTTTGGTCTACAGAATATGTAAGAATAAGATGGGAGCTTATTGCGCATGAATGAACCTGATTGTACTATTGGAAGTTATATTGTACAAATACCAATAAAGAAACAATCAAAGTTAGTAAATGGTCGTCGTTTTCGTAAAATCAATAATCGTGAGTAAAATTTGCAAAATGGCAAAAAAATGGTAGCAAATGTAAATATCCCGTACTATAATTCATCAAACTATTGAAATGATGCATACTGACAAAATTCATAAAGTTATGTTTTAATTTTTTTTATTTCTTTCGAATGCGTTATTGGTGTTGAAAATGTCATAAATTAATAATTCTTGATTACATCGGTTCGGGGGAAGGATTTTTGGCCATGCACATGGTGAGCCCCACAAACCGTCCAAATGGCCACAAGAGGTCTGATTCCAGCACGTGGGCCTATCTGTCTCACGAGCATGACAAAAAATGCTGCCATTAATCCGGTCGATCGATATATATATATAATAATTGTCAGCTTTTAGATAGGTTGGTCAATTTTCGTACAGTGGTCCATCCAGTACAACCGACGAAGAAGAAACGGACCGATATTCAAATTACTTACAAGGTGCTGTTGGATTAAGTGACAAAAGATAGGATAATTTCACAAGCTAATAATAATTGCATATAAGGATTACGTAGTTAATAAAATAAATAAAAACAGGATATTTGTCTTAATAAAAATTTAAAACAGTAATAGTAGAGATATTAAAATAAGCATAATCTAAAGAAAAATTTGCTGACCGGGTGATCTATTGTTAAGCAAATTCTTTATCAAAGATACCAACTAAAATTCTCAAACTGTTAGTGGTCCACAGATGCCATAATGTTTTAAACATTGGTTAAACGGGGTGTGGCGTATGTTTAGATGACGGATTATAAAGAAAATGTGCTTAAGATATATTTCTTTCACACATCGTTGAATGCCAGGATTTACTGACGGCGGCCACAGTAGCTAAGGTTTCGAATATTCATGCAAATTAAAACTAAATAAAATATTCTATAAAAAACTAAAGAAAATAAATATTTTCGGGAAAGAATAAATTAGATAGTAAGTGTCAGTTTGTCATTGGGCAAAAAAAATATTAGATAATTTGTAAAAGTTTGACCATAATTGCAGATTAACTATATAACTTTAGAAATTGCAAATAATTCTATTATAATTTGTCCATAATTGTAAATATATTGATGTTGTTACAATGCCGCTAAAGTGTGGGTATATTTGCAGATACATGTTACTCCCAATTATTTCATCTATTTTATCTAGTATTGTCTTTATTTCTAATCATTATTTATATCGTATCATATAATTTTATATTTCTAAATTTTTTTTATTATAATTGTCTTTCCTTTTTTTTTATACCTAGTAGCAACTTCTCCTTAAAACAACCACAAAAATAAAATTTTAAAATAAATTACTAAAATGCCACTAATTTTTAAAAATTCGAAATAAATATCTAAAAATCTTCAAAAATGGTAAAAATTTATATATATGTTAAATACACTTAGATTAATAAGTTCATCAAAAAAGTTTAAAAAAAATTTAAAAAATAGGTATATGCGCCTGGGAGCATTGAGGCTCAATGCTCCCAGGTGCACCTGATCACCCTCCTCCTTTAAGTGTCATGTCCAATATCCAATCCATATATAGTACACTAAGGATGCATTAAGCATTTGGAAAAAAAATAAGGAAACAATTTGTAAAAAATGAGAGAATTATATGATATCACAAGGGGATATTTCAAGTAAAGGATTAAAATTGAAATATGTTGGGTAATTAAATAAAAATACAAGAAAATGATTAGAGAAGTGGGTGCAAAAGTTAAAAATAAAAAGACATATAAATTTATTAGAAAACTGTTTGTAAATGTGAAAAAGAAGATTTTCAACCAACAAATACATCTTGAATGAAACCCACACACACTAATTTTTTTTGGAGTTATTTGCTCTCATACATATAAATTTTTACATAAATTGTATTTATGCTTGTGATTTGAAACTTATTTGAAATATATTGATGAAGATTTAAACCTCAATTTTACCCAAGGAAAATTTTAGCTTTTTATTTTTTTATAAATATTATCAACTTTTTGAGAAATCAAAATTTTCTTATTTAGGAGTGCAATTTAGATAAAGTATTTGTAGGTTGACTTATTGGATACCATAAAATGAGTATGATAAGTTACTATTTTTATACTTATAAAATAGGGATAAGTTTCAAGTAAAAAAAAAAATCTTATTCAGTTAGGGTAGTATAAGTTCAAAAGTTTGAGTACCTATAATCGATTCGAATTATTAATATATATTCAATATTTATTTTATGAACTATCTTTAATACTAAAAGACATAAATATATTCCTTGAATATATATAAAGTTTTTTAATTATTTATTAGATTTAATAAATATATTTAGAAAATTATATTATTTTGACCTTGATTACAAAATTTTAAGCAATATTTATAATAAAATTATAGTTTTCATTCATCAAACAAATTATAGTTTTCAAAAATAATATGAAAACTATTTTAAATAGTTGATTTAAAACCAAAACTAGAACTACTCAATCAAAAAAATAAGGTAGAATAGGTGTAAAATTGGCCTTATCTAAAATAGGATAAAGTAAGAGTTTTTAAGAATAAAATAAGAGTATGATTGGCCACGAAATGGACTGTCCGACCCAAGTTGCACTCCTAACTTCATTATACTTATTAATTTGAATTTAGTTAATATATCAAAACTACCGTGATTCGATTATATGGTGAACTCTAATAAATAAATTTCTAAAATTATTTTTAAATTGATAATGGCTAACAAAAACTGATATTTGGTATGTTATCAACAAGTTCATAATGTTTATAAAATCTAAGCTATTGATGGTTGTTACACGCATAACTACAAATATTTTAAGTACTTATGGATATATAAATTTTAAATTATAGATATAAATACGATTTGTATAAAAAATTATATTTTTGAGCACAAATAATTTTTTTGGAAAAAAAAAAAAAGAATTCCAAGTTAGAGTAAGTGACTATAGGTGGATTTGCTGGCTTTTGATGGACGTGATTCGGGAAGCATGCATGCACGGGAAAAAAATTTCCAATGGGAAAATCTTGTCTGACAGCTAACTGACACGCACACCGCCATTGTATTTGTATTCTATTCGTAACAGCACAGCTGGGTGGGCAGCAGCTTCTCCATCCTCGTCGCTTCTTCCTTCCCTGTCCCTCCTTCCCTTACTCTCGCTTTCAATCGCCTTCCTCTTTTTGAAAAACTGGGTCGAAAGTTGTTGACTGAGACGTTTCAAGAGCCACGCTCCAGAACTTCCACGACTCCAGACACCAGCCTCCCTCCTTTAGCCCTCAAAGCCTATCTATAATTCAGATGCTAGCAGTTCAGATTAGTGTGCATTGTATAACTTCTGTATACGATCGAGCGGTTCCATGTCCGGCCCCTTACAAATTCATTCAAATTGGCATCGCATGATGACATGATGGCGTAGGCAGTTCTTTGGGCTGGTCCAGACCGTCTAGGTTTTTAGCCACATGATTTAACGAAATTGGATATGAAGGAAAATATTAAAATGCATTAAGATTCTACCGTAATTACGGTAAAATATGCCTCAAAAGGGCTAAACATTAAAATTGACGTCTTTCTTGCCAATTATATTTAGAATTATTTACTTTAATTTTATAGCAATTTTCATTTAAATTAGATGTGTGCATGTGTTTCGTGTGAAAGTAATACAAAATTAATGAAATAAAATAATTTAATACAAACACAATTTTAAAAGGGATAATTCGTCTTATACTCATAACAATTGCACATAATTCATAATATACCAACAACATTTCATAAATTCCTTTTATACTCATAATATTTCACCCTAAATTCATCTCATACCCACGCAGTTAAAACCACAATTATCTACCTCATTGAAAAGACGATTTTGCCCATTTAAAATTTTTTAATTGAGATAATTTAACTTTAACATGACTCAATTGATGATAGTAAATCATTAATACAAAATATTAAATAACTCAAAAGTCATATTAAGGTTGATTTGTTTTAATTAGAAAAAAAATTAAAATGACAAAGTCGTCTTTTCAATGGGATAGATAACAGTAGTTTTAACGGCATCGGTATAAAAGGAATTTATGGAATGTTATGGATATATTACGAATTATGTGCAATTGTTATGAGTATAAGAGGAATTATCACATTTTAAAATTATATTTTCAACATCCAATCTATCTAAGACATGATCTACACATGAATGTTGTTGAACTATTATTATATTTTAATACATGTGTAATTTATTTTAAAGCAGACAACACTATAATTACAGTATAGCTCTTGGTCACCAAAAATTAATTTTTAAAATTAAAATATATACAAAATTTTAAAAATAAGAAATTTTGGTATACGTAAAAATTATACGTGAGCTCATATAAAAATGAAAAAAAGTTTGAAAAAAGCTAAAAATCAATACATATTTATGTACTGGATCATTGCCCTTTTTTTTTTTTTATATCGGCTGTGCATTCAGTCCGCAAGCTTTTTAAAGCAGCAAAATAGCTACAGAGTCAAAGAATGCTATCCTCCGGCTGATTCCAATCCTGTCCTGGTTTCTCTAATGCTAGTCCCCATCCATCAGCTACTGATTTATCAGAAACAACCGTACCAGAAAGTTCCCTGCCAAAGAACGTGGATCATCGTCCTCCAGTCCTCCCAAAATGAGTTGCCCCAACCACCCGTTGGCTGGACACATATAAAGGCAAACCATGGTTTTGCCCACTGCCCACTGGTTTTGTTACTGGCTGTTGACTTTTCCACTTGCAATTTTTTGATCTCACATGTTAAACGGTCCACAATCCACCTGCATGCGCACCATGCAGATGATTTTTATTTTTATTTTTTCTCTCTTTTTGGAAAACCCTTTGCGTCGGCCAGTCGCCTGTGGCCTGTGGGCGCTATGCATATGAGTCCAGCGCAACCGCGGACTGCATATGGCTAGGGGTGCAACTCGGGCTCATGAAACTCGGGTTCACCTCAACCCTAACCCTAACCCTATTTATAAAACTTCAACCCTAACCCTAACCCTATTTATAAACCTCAACCCTAACCCTATTTTTGAAATTCGGGCTCGGGTTGAGTTTCGGGTTGACATTTTCCTATTAATATATCTTTGTTACTCATCATATATATAATTTTTATCACAAACCTATTGTATAAAAAAGTTAAAAAAATAATTTATTAAACGAGAACAAGAAAAATTCAAATACCGCTTAAGAATAGAAAGAAAGAAACCTGTTTTGAGCCTTCTCTTTGCATCAAGTAGAATAATAGCTGTAGTCCGGAGAACGTAGAAGTACAACCATTTTTCATTCTGCAATTTAACACCAATATCATAACTATATGCATCAATATGACCATCCAATTGTAAGACAAACGAACTTTTAATCCAATTACTACAGTTCCGGAATTAAGAGGACTTGTAATAACCCTATAATTGATTTTTTTCCTACCTTAAACCCTTGCCTCCTATAGCTTCACACTCTTAGCCAACCAAATTAGCTAAATTATAAGATTTATTATTGAACCAAAATTTATTTATCTCCATCAACAAGTCCAATGTCAACATTTGAGTTACAATTACTAGTCAACCTAAAAAGCATAAGTAATTTCATAAAAAAAAAAACATAAGTAATGATCCAATATATATACATGTATTGAGCTTCAACACATATTTGTGTTTCAACAAAATTTACATGTGGCTCAGAGCCTCAGACGACATTATTAAAAGAGAAAAAAAAAGAAACGAAGCCTAAAACCACGCATGAGATCATTGCCCAGAAATACGGTGTATCACCAGTATATTATAATTCTCGGTTCGAACAAATATATAAGAAAAAAAGACATTTTATATTACATGATTAAAGTCTTGCATCATTAGTGGTGGAAGTCTGGAAGAGGATGACATTTAATCGCGTCAATTTAAAGGCATGAAATCGAAAATCCAAAGCAATCTGCGTACCAATTTTAGATTCACAAGTGATTGCTGAATAGCTGGAATCTGGAATGTGGAGGCTGGAGCTGAAACTGGATGGAAGCTAAAAACGAAGAAAGGCTGGATGCTGGCTTTCAACAATAGCTGGAATCTGGAAAGGGGAGCCGGAGGCTTGGAGTTGAAACCGAACAGATTACGGAAGCTAAAACGAAGGAGCTGCCATTGGAGGCCTGGAGCTGAAAGCCTCAAACCGGACAGATTACGATTTACGGATGCCAAAACGAAGAAACGCTGGAGCTGAAATGCTGAATAGTGGAAAACCGGAAGTCTGGAAATGGGGCAAATGGCGCGATGACTCGATGAGTGGGAAATCGAAAGTTGAAACAGGCTGGAAAGCCTGGCAGCGGAGAGGGACGGGAGTCACGGGACAGGACGCTGGACGCAAGTGGGTTCTGAGTTATCTGACTTCTGCCGTTCTGCACTGCTGTATAATAATAAAATATTTAAAATTTTCAAATATAGGTTCGGGTTCGGGTTTGCAGTGTTCGGGTTCACCTCAACCCGAGACCGGAAGTTAAATGAATTCGGTCCGGGTTCGGGCTGAGAAATCGGGCTCGGGTTCACAATTTCAGAGTTTAAACACTGCTGTCAACCGGGTTCGGCGGGCCGGGTTCGGGCTGAACCCGGCCCAAGTTGCACCCCTACATATGGCGTAGGGGGTGGGAAATGGGGATCCCGATGAGTCAAGGTGTCCGTCCCTAATCTTGACTGTACCTTTTAACAATTTTGTTTTCCTATCATTTTTTATATGGGGTCCAGACAATATCAATTTAATCTTTATTTATTTTTCAATAAGTATCAGGATAAATTTCGAGTCGATATCAAAACAAGAGACCAAGTAAAAAATGCTGGTCAAGTAGAGTATTTTTAAGAATTTACGAACCTATTAAGTATAAAGATAAATTTATGTTAAATTTAAATACTATATGCTTTAATCTATTAATAATTAGATTAATACAAACAAAACTTGAATATTTATTCAACTATAGGAGAATAAGTTAATGAAACATACCTTACTCAAAACAATTTGAATTCTTGAACTACTAATTTCTTAAACTCATTCACATCCTTTGTTGTTTACTTTTAACAAAATAATAATGATGTCATATTTGGAGTTAAAATGAAATTGTTTAAGTATGTATCAGTTTTACCTGAAAAGTGCAAAGAACATTGAATGTTGACAATACTTTCCGTGTTATTATGAAATCTTCTAGAAGGCATGACCTGATTAATACCTATGCAGATGCAATCAATAAAATAAAACCATATCTAATAACACTTTTCATCACAATTAATAACACATATATGTGGAAGATGAGGTGGTTTTGATTAATAGCATAATCCTTTCAAATAAATCTTTGAATGCAAGCATCTGAGGGTGTTGTACAAGTATAAACCATAAGCAATGCTAATAAATGAGTTGTGCGTCATTCTACCATTTTTGAATTAGGGAGATGACGATTCCAAACTAATAGTCCAAACATGCTAGTAAAAAATGCAAATTAAATGGGAAAACTAAAAGGAAAAAAGGTATTTTAAGATTTATTAATTTAACCATTATAACTATTGCCAGAAAAGGGGGATATAGTTGCTGAAAATCGCCAATGATGGTAGTTATCGAAGCAGGATAGATAATCACCGGAGATGCAGCTCAATTGATGTTAGAGATGAAGCTACAACTATTGGAGATGAAGAGATGAAGCTGTTGGATAGATTGTTGCCAGAGACGTAGCTCAATCGACGTCAATTAAGTCAAATCAATGCTGGGGAAGAGATGGAGTACGTTGATGGCAGAACGAAACCGCAATGTCGGAGAAGAAACTACATTTGTTGCACACGAGGAGATGAGGCCGAATCAACGCCGGAGGTAAACTAGGGCTGAGTGGCTACGTGTGACTAGAAAGATGAGATTTGGAAAGAGGGTCGCAGGCTGCGGTTGATTAGGTTTAGGGTTTGGGAAGAAATGACAAATAGAGAATATATATTATGAGTCAGGGGGTCAATGGGTCAGCTGGTATAAGGAGGTTCAGTCAGTCCATCTTGACCCAACCTTTTAGAAAATTATTAAATAATTGGCCTGCCCAGCCCCAGTACAAAATAAGGTCGAATTTAGGTGGGTCACAAGTTGACTCGCCTTGATTCCCACCACTAATATGATTGTTGTAATCGTATGTAGTTCAAATTGATACCCTAACACATACTTTCCGTTCATTGTCCTAAATAAAATTAATTCAAAATGAAGAATTGGTTCAGGCAACCCTGCAATTTGCAGTTGCATGCTAGGGTATAACCGGGATGGGTTACATGAGTTGAGATAAACTTTTTTTATATATATATATTATAGTCATCTCAAACCTTATCTTACAAGCAGGCTCATGAGATGTTCTAGGGGAGAATGACGCCACAACACCCTTTGCGTGATTCGAACCCATCTTAGCAGCTATGGTTGAATGACGAGTTACCACAACGACAAAGTGAGATAAACTTAAGGTGTGTTTTGGAAGTGATAAAACTTTTAAATGAAAAGTTTGTAGTGTAAAAGTTTTTAAAATGAAAGAAAATAATGTGATATGATAAAGATAATGATAAAGAGTAAAAAAAATAAAGTTAAAATAGAAAGGTTAATTATATGGATTGTTGTGTAGAAATGATTGAAAAGTAGAATAATTTTTACAGAAAAATATGAAGAAATAACTAAAAACTAAGGTAATTTCGATAGAAAGATGTGAAAAACTAATTAAAAATAGAGTAGTTTATATAGAAAGATATGAAAAAGTAATTAAAAATATAGTAATTATGAGAGTATGAAAAATTTTAGATTAAAAAGCTAAGAAAACAAACACAATCTTAATTTTAAACTACCGATTTAAATTTTCCTAATCCTCATTTGTTTACAATTTATTTATAAAAACTTCAATTCTAACTCTAATCTATTTAATATTAATGGATCGGGTTACAAATTATCAAGAAGTTAATTAAAACGGGGTGAATGATAAAAACAAAAATGATAAATAGTTCAAAATCTGATCATAAATAAAGTCCTCCAATGTTGTTGATTTAGAGATTAATTTATATATTAATTAGAATATTAACTTTGTTGTTAACAATTAGCAATAATTATGCATAACCTTGAAAATAAAGGAATCTGATTGTATGCTCCCGGGAGCATGCAGCGGGAGCATGCAGCGCTGCATGCTCCCGGGCGCATACACCCCTTTTTTTATTTTTTTTAACCATATTTTTAATCTATGTGTATTTAATATGTGTATAAATTTTTACCATTTTTGGAGTATTTTAGATATTTTTTTATTTTTGAAAATCAGTGGCATTTTAGGTAATTTTAAAATTACCATATTTTAAATTACCTAAAATGCCACTGATTTTCAAAAATAAAAATATCTAAAATACTCCAAAAATTGTAAAAATTTATAAAGATGTTAAATACACTTATATTAACATTTTTATAAAAAAAATTTTAAAAAAAATAAAAAATGGGTGTATACTCCTGGGAGCATGCAGCGCACGCTTCCGGGAGCATACGATCTGCTCCCGAAAATAAACATCAATAAAAATATTAATTCTTTTATCTTATGGCTATGTAAATGAGTTGTAAAATGTTGATGAGTTAAACATTGGATAGTCGAGTTGATAGGGTTGCATCAACTCAACTCATGATTAACTTATTTATTTAAATGGGTTTAAAAAGTTATATGAATGAGTTGACAAGTTGAAAAATCTTAATTATAATGAGAAGTGATCCTGTTAGACTGGACTAGGGGTGCAAGTCGGTCTGGGTACCCACGGGTCAACCCGATGGGTACCTGAATTAGGAGCGGTTTGGTTCCCATTATTCTACCCATCAGGTCGGTTCAGTTCCGGTTTTGAAATACCCATGGGAAAATGGGTAGGGTCGGTTCCAAGCTCAGGATACCCGGAACCGACCCGAATTGTGTATATAATATATCTATATATACACACACACTATATAAAGCATACAGCAGCTGCCCTAGCCAACTAGCCCTACTCCCATTTCCACATCCAGTTTGCAAATCCCTGGATCTGTGAAGGCGAATCGGTGATCCTGGCTGCTGCCTCGATCGTCTTCTGCTCTCTGCTTCCGTCGACTTGATCGTCCTTTCGAGACTTCTTCTCTTCTCAAGCTCGACCCTGACTGCTGCGGTGCTGCCTCGATCGTCCTCTACTATTTGCTTCCGTCGACTCGATCGTGGGAGGCGCTTACCGTGGTCACGTTCGCCTATTTCTCCCGCATCCTTCTCTGAAAAAGCCCTATGATTGCCAAAATTCGATTTCCAATCCTTTCCATCGCCAAAACCCTACCTAAGTCTACGAGAAGCATTTCTGGCTCGAGGTATGAGGTGTGGAATTTCCATCGAGGTTTCGGATTTTCAGTTTTCTAGCGCGTTTTCAGATTAGGGCGTGTTGATTCAGCTTTGTCATTTGTTTTGATCCTTGATCGTGCTTCTCTGAATCTTTCCATCGCTTGCGAGGGTTTAAATCTACGATGCGCTTGGGAGCAGGGATTTTATCCATCTGAAAGCGTGAAATGGCATTTTTTCTTCCCTGATCATCCTGAATTTTCAATCTTTGCCGCCTTGTCCGTTGATTCTGTCATCGGGATGCTCCGGAAAAGGGGAAAAGATTGATAATGACGGATATCTCTCTAATCTACCTAATTCGCCCGATTGTAGTAATCCATCGGGAAAAAAGAGAAATTTCTATCAGTCCGCCTTTGTCTGGCAGAAATACTCAAATGAGAGTAGCTTAATTCGATGATGATGAGCCATGGATCATAGATGGAACAGTCGTTGCCTTGTTTATATGAATGCTTTATCTTTAAAAAACAATGTGGATTTATTGGTGGAATGGTCATGATTGCCTCTCAAATCTGTCTCATGCTCTGCATGCCATGTGTTTGAAAATTTGCAAGGAATAATGATGATTTAAGAGCCTCCTGCCACCAAAAAGTTTTTGCCCCATTGAGCTCCAACGCCCTTTGGATATTTCGCACACCAAAAGGCTAATAATTGTTTAACTAACTAGCAATGCTTTAATTTCTTTACATAAGAACTTGTTGTCAAGCATATTTCAAGTTTATCCACTTTACAGTTCTTGGTTATCTAGTGGTCAAACATTTTCTTTTCATAGAAATAATTTGAGTTCCATGCTTGGATGACTTATGTAACTAAATATGGTTGTTATATTTTATGAATTATTCAAGTTTACAGATTGTGTGTTGTGTATAAGTCTTGTTAACATTTCTGTTTCATTGAAAAATTCTTTTCTTAATATAATATTTTTGTATTTGGAGCCAATTTGGATGCATGACGTTTTTAGGAACCGATTTGGAACCGACCCGCACTTGAAAAAATTAGGTAGGGTAGGCTCCGGACCGACCCGGTCTAAAATAGGGTAGGGTAGACATTTTAAAAAAATGGGTAAGGGTAGGTTCCACCCCTACCCGGGGGTACCCGGACCGACTTGCACCCCTAGACCGGATTAAGTAAATGTCCTGCTTAACCTACCTTGAAAAATTCATTTAAAATACTTTTTTTGCTTTTTTCATATACTTGTTTATTTAAATATATTTAACATAGAAAAGTGATATTGTTAGCACGACTGAACAAATACATTGCTTAGCCCACTTAAAAAACCATTTACAACATTTTTGTTTGCTTTTTTCTTCATACATTTGTTTATGTAAATGTATTTAACATATAAACCAAGTTTTATTATTTTTAGATATGCGTATATATTTTTTTGAGATTTTTAAAGATTGAGGTATTTTTAATACATATATATATATATAAATGTTCTAAAAATATATATATATATATGCATATCCAAAAAAGGTAAAACTTATTTTATATGTTAAATACATTTAGATAAACAAGTGTACAGAGAAATTAGCCCGAGTTAACAGTATCATTCCTCAATTATAATCACCCTCAAACAAGGTTCAATTACCTCTTATGAGATCATTTGACCTTAACTTAGTCATACTCACAAAAACAATTTAAACCTCCATTTTTAAGAGGAAAAAATAGTTTTAGCTCCCTCTTATGAACCTTACATACCTTAGCTATGATTTTATATCTTAATTATCATCTTTTTTATTATTACTCATACATGCCACTTATTCTTCTACATTTTTATATAATTAATATATTTAGTTCATCTTTATTTTTTACTCCTAATTATTACCTCTATTTTATCATTTCACTCTTTCATTTTTTGGATTTAGTTTTTCATTTTAAAATTTTTTTCATCCATACGTTTTGTAATGCTTTCTTTGTGGATGCTACTCGACCAACATTAATTGCATAAGCTGTAGGGTTTATTTTAATTAAAAAGGACGACACGCCGCACGTTACCTCGCATATAGCTAGCCAAATTTTTTTTTTTTTTTTTTTTTTTTGGGTTTTACATACCGGGCATAAATGCATACCCATTTTATATATTTTTAAAAATCAAAATCAAATCTCTCGTAATAGAATATCTAGGTGGGACCTACATATATAAAAAAGTAAAATAAAAATAAAACATATATTTTTTGGGTATTCATTATATTTCAGTTCTTATTATAATTAAGCTCAAGAAAGGCAATATAAGAAGATAATAAACTCCCACTTATCCATTGCAGACTGCAGAGGCGACTTCCACCTATTTTACGCAAGCGGCCCGCATGCAAGACAACGTGTTATCGGCCATCTATGATCAAGGTCTTTATACAAAACATTAAAACTTATACACTAAAATGTAAGGGCAATTATTCAAATATAACCGGGCTTTTAATTTTTTTTCTACCAGAAAAAAAAAAAAAATTCTCTATCGTCGCCGGGTCCGTGTATGATGAGTTTTGGACCGTCTCCGGCGGAAGAAAGCTCGGAAAATGACAGTGGAAAGATGCTTGCCTTCATACACACACAGAAAAATATCGTATACGGAAATTGTACGGCAGATCATCAGCTTCGAGGACGAATGAATGCGATTGTTGGCTTGGCTGCCCCCGCCCATTTCGAGACGAGACGACGCCTCTTCAGCCATCTATCGAGCATCTGATCAGCTATTCAGCCGTTCATGTTGGTGACTACCACACGCGTCCAAGTCACGCCCGGCCCCTATCACTGTAAAAGGAAATAAATCGTACCCAGGGCAACAGGATTCTGTCGACAACCAATGCCCGGGCCTCTTCATACCATATCCACTCCACAATCTCTTCTTTATTTTATTACCCATCGTGCCCCGTCGCATTGGAACTCGAAACGCAGATGTATGGGAAATAATAGGGTGCGTTTCTATCGGAGATCCTGGATGTTGATAGTCTGGCTTGGCGCAAAATTCATGAGCATAGTATGTTCTATTTTATTTTATTAATAATTCATTCATTTCAGTTAAATATTCCAGTGGGCAGCGGGTAAAACATGATGCAGATCAGGTTTTATGATTGAAATACTTGGGGACCAGAGGTTACGTACATCTGTTGATAGCTTAGACGAGAATAAGATGATTATTATAATGGAATAGAATGTTCTGTCTCTTAAAAATATTTTTTTATTCTTAAAAAATAACAACTTTATTTCTTCAATCTTGATACGATTTTTTTCTTGTTTCTACACTTTTTTCATCTCACATTTCCCTTCCACGTAACTTAGGGCACAAATCTATAGGCATGGGAAATGAATGCAACTTAGTGAGAGCGTTTTTTTTTACTGCAAACGGGTCTACTTAATGAAAAAATTAAAATTTGACTTACAGATTGGAAAATCATTTATTCAACATACATAAAGTTTCATTCAAATTACCTTTCAAAAAAAAAAAAAGTTTCATTCAAATTAGATGCATATGAGTCCCATGTGAAAATAATGCAAAATTAATATAATAGAATATTTTGTTTTAAAAATTAATTAAAGTTATATTTTTAACATCTGAATCATCTAAAATTTTATTTTTATATTTATAAATGATTATTTTGAGTATTATTATATTTTAATATACCGGCGAATAGATTTAAATATTTTTCTTAAGTTGCACATATATAATTAAGTGGTTTCGCTTCTATGAAACTCTTTTTTTTATGTAATACTATCTATTTTTAAAATTTTGATGTTTGATGGAAAATTTACTCAATTCATTATATTTAGTATCATTTATAATATCTTGAAAATTCTTTTATTTTTTTAATTTCACTATATATGAGTCTCATCTATAAATATATCAAATCAACATAATAAAATAGTTGAATAATAAATTATCAATTTCAAAGTAATTTTTTCAACATTTAAATCATCTAAAATATCACGATAGATAATTCTATAAAGTATTATTACATTCTAATATATGTGTGAATAGGTCTAAGCATTTTTCATAATTTACACATGAATATATATTTTTGAGCAAATGTAGCCCATACACATACTTGATTTGGATGACACTTAATTTCTTAGATAAACAAGTGATAATAAATACAATAAATGGATTGGATTGTGTTAATATCTTAAAAATTAAGAGAGTTACATGGGACCACTTCTATATAACTCGGTTACAGAGAAACAGATCTCATTTTTAAGCAAATGTTTTGGGTCTAAAACTCTAATGAGGATTATTTTTTCTGCTATAGACAGAAAAATAAATGATGTTAAATCATATTACTATTAGGATTTTAATTTTATGATTAGTGACCTATTTACAGCCAACATCAACATGACTAGGGTGCAATCTTGCTGTACGCTGGTATTTCCTAATATATATGAATTTTATAATCCTTATTCATCGACAGCCATCTTCGTTTCTGATTTGAATAGATATTGAGCTACTGACTACAAAAAAATTTCAACAATATTTAAATCTGATCTATGGGGGAATGAATCTGAACAACAATGTGTGTGATATGGGATATACGCGAGGAATAGCAGGGATTTACTAGAATGTGAAAAGGATTATATAAATCATGAAAAAAAGAATCATCATTTGAATCGTTTATATAATCCGTGGACTTTTCAAATTTGAAAGCACTCGAAATTGAAGAAGCCCCTCCTTTCATTAAAAAAAAAAAGAAAAGAAAAGAAAAGAAAAAGCCCCTCCTGCTAAAGATGGTCAGCTAGTAGGAATTATATGATGAACCTTTTCAGTTCTACTTCCGTGGAAACGGAACCACTTCAATTAGCCTGGATTTCTGTGGTGGGGTACGCTTGGATGTTGCCGTTACTGATGAAGTTTTCGGTGTTTCCTTAATTTCTATTTTGATACATTTTGATAATTAAATTAAAATTTAATCTACATTTTGTTCGAAACTATTTATCTGAGGAGCATGATAATATACATCATAATGAAATTTTGGCTAAAATACAACATTCATTTATTTTTACAATTAATTATATGTTTTGACTTTTTCTTCATAAATATATTTTCCTACGCGTATTCAATTTATATACAAAATTATGTCATATTACAATACTTTTATATATTTATTTTTAATTTTTTAAAATAATCAATTTTGAGGGCATTTAAGTAATTTTTTGCCTCTTAAAAAACTTGATTTTAAAAAATTCAGAAATAAATATAAAAAGTATTGTAAATTGAAAAAAAAAACTTCGTATACAGATTGAATACACTTAGATAAATATGCTTATGAAGAAAATTCAAAAAAATATAATTAATTGTAAAAATAAATGAATGTTGTATTTTAGCCTAAAATACATCATGATATATATAATTAAGCTATTTTGTTCTTATCATGTAATAAAAATTGTGTGCCATCTAATGAAAATTTTGTCTGGGTCGTAGTTTCTTAAAAAGTATTTATAACCACATAAGGAGTACGAAAATCAGTTAGCTCTAATATAAGTGATCATAAAATCATCTACTTATGTAGGAAAAAATTATTGATGCCATAAATGGTGACGTAGCAGCTTTAGAACTAAATAAATTAAATAATTTTATTACATTAATGTAATGTTTATTAGAGAAACTTATGCAAATTTTTTTATAACAACTTACATAAATATTATTTTGACGAAAGTTGGTTTGCATTAAGCACGTAATTTTACATGCAACTGGAAGTTTAGATTTTGGTTTAATCATTAAGGTGACTTAAAATGGGATGACAAGCCACCCTTTTTCGGTTTTCCTAATTTGGTTCTAAAAATGATTGTTGGTTGTGATTTCAATCTTGCTGGAAGCAGTGTCTTCGATTTGAAGAGCAATGGTCTCCTTCATTGTTGAAGAAAAATATTAAGTGAAAAATTGAATAAAAATATTAAGTGAAAAATTGCTAGGTGAATTGGGTATAAGTTGTGTTGATTAAAATAAATAGAGATATTGTAAAATAAAAATAAAAAAGTCAACACTATTAATTACTTAATTACCCTATTTTTATTTTATTTTTATATTTTAATCATTTTCTCACATCTTTTTATATAATACATTATTTATTTTACTTTGTCTTTATCATATTCATTCCATTCTAAACATTTCCAACTATTCATGCACTTAATAGAACCATTTACATAAAAGTGAACTTTTCTAGTTGGGTCCACCACGACAATTAAATTAAATTCGATCTAGCTATTTCATTTAAGAAGTAAGGGCTCAGAAGCGATTTCATGTAATTATTATTAATTTTAAAATTTTAATAATTGATAGAAAATTTAATTTAGTCATTATATCTAACATCATTTATTTAGTTAAAAGATTAAGTTGATTTAAATCAAGTGTGTGTATAGGCCTCATTTGTCTAAAAAATTTATATGTAAATTATGAAAATGTTTAGGTTCATTTATATATAATAGTAATAATATTTTATAGAATAATTTATCTATATAGTAATGTTATTTTATATAGTTTAAATGTTGAAAATATAACTTTAGAATTGAAAGAGAATTTAGATGTTGAAACTGTAATTTTAGAATTGATATTTAGTATAAACTATTTTATTATATTGATTTTACATATTTTAAATAAGGCTCACCTATAGAAATTAGATAAATGAAAGAGTTTTTGTAATAATAAAAATGATAATAACTATAATAAATCAAGTAAATTTTCATCAAGTATTACAATATTTAAAATGGAAGAAGTTACATAAAAAGAGGTTCTATAGAAGCATAGCTCTAATTAGTTATTATTGTTTAAAAGGTTGCGGTTTAGATATTAAAATTTACAATTTATACCTTCTAAACCTAATGATAAATTTTTTTATAAATTATTATAATATATTAATGTTTGAAAGAAAGAATATACCTAAGTAATTCCACACATATGGTTGTGCAAGTTTTTAAAAACTACGCCATCTAAAAATTTTGATGGAATGATTTTTAGCATCATGATTAAACAAAATCATCAAATTAGATTTTTCATATAATCATTAGAGAAGGCATACGTGGGACGTTCCACGAAAACACTTATACTAGGAAGTGTAAACATTCCTAATTTTAAGATGACTCGCGGAAGGGAGTTACGGTTATTTTCTCTCTACACCAGACAAGCGACACGAAAACACTTATATCTTGATCTTTTCCTGCTTAGATTTGAGGGGTCAAAGATATGTGCTTTCTTCAAAGATACAATACCAAAGACGAAAAAAGTGGCATTTTTTTGCTCTTAGTAAAAAGAAATGAAAATAAATCAAAAGCATCCAATGTCAAGCACTTTATTTTACCTAGACTTCTTTCATATTTACATCGAATTGGGGAGTGTGCCATTTATATACAGAGGAGGGACCATACATAATTAGCACGACCTCCCGCATCCACACGTGTGCAAGATATAGTGGTACTCGAAGGATTTTTTTTTTTTTTTTTTGGTTAAGGGGAGTCGTACTTGAAGTCTTGAACGCAAGAACAAGCACTGTATTTGGACGGATTGAAATTCACGCGCGTGCGATGTCCTATCCTAGCTCCCAACAACAGCACTATAAATCTATCTATATTGCCGTGCACATGCTGTATTGAAGCTGGCTTCTCATGCTCCGATTCCCATTTTTTTTCAAATATTATTTTTCAAAGTAAAAGTTCGATCTTTTTAAAATTCTATTGTCTAACTACCATATTATTAGCGAATCTTTGATAGTTAATCAAGCATTATTAGGACACGCAACCATTCCAAATGAACAGAACTACGTACGTCTTTTAAAGTAGGAATGAGATCTTCCAGAGAATCTTATTTTGGTATTGTGAAGCGGCTAATGCAAGTGGGCTCCACGCGCTGGTGGGCAGGATGCAAGCAGCAAGTGTACCTTCAACACCGATCCGACGGACTCGGTTAGAAGGCAAGAAAAATGAAAATTTTAATCCCACAGTATAAAATTCAGCCATTTTAATAATTATAAATTAAAATTTACCATATTCTACTTTTCTGTATTATCTTTAACATCAATTAACACGCATCATTCTTTTAATTCGGAAAAAAAAAACTCCACATAACTAGGTCAAAAAGTTGGGTTCTGCCGACCACCCAAAAAATGGCAAACGGAACTCGAGCATTTTATGACATTGTTTGAAATTTCAAACTTGCTAAAAAACGCGTTTGGGTGCATTTGAAAGAAAAATGATGGCAGGAATTTTTGCAAATATATTTTTAAAGTTTGACCAATTTTGTATCCATGTCCCTGAGTTTATTGAAATTGCAAATACGCTAACAAAATTTGTATGAAATTATAAGTATATTCCTTCTAGTAAGACATCGTTAGAATTTTTTACAAAATAACAGTAATGTCTTTTAAGCTAAATAATACACTTATAATTTTTGAAAATATTGTAAGTATATTTATAAAAAAAAACTAAAATGATAATATATGTAAAAATGTATAAAATAATGAAATAACAAATATATTTACAATAGTTGAAAATTGCAAGTTTATCACTTGGGTCAAAGAGAATTATCATTATTTTATGAAGAAGTTTAACAACACTCTAATGAAAGGGACAAAGTTGCAAATTTATGCTAATTCTGTGGGCATACTTGCAATTTCGGTGAACTTAGAGATACGGATGCAATATTAATTAAACCTTATATGCATATTTGTAAAAATCCCATGATTGAAATACGCATCTACATTGTTTGTTGAGTACATGCTACACCTTCTCAATTCCTAACAATACGACTTTTAGTTGTCATTTTGTATTTTTTGATTTTTAATTGCCTTTTTGTTAAATTTTAAAATTAGCCGTAGAACATATTTTTTTGAAAACTAAAATGAATGATGTCAATTATAAAGTTAATAAACTGTTTATTTGGATGAACATACAGGGTGACAGACAATTAATATAATTAACAAAGCTGGATCTTCTAGATTTAGCTGTCCAATGGCATTCTAAAGAGCATTGTCTGAGTAGTTTATAAATGCATGTGATGGGGTGCATCAAATTACGGCCACTAAACCCAATCCCAATCAATGTATTTATGGATGGACTGACGGCTGATGCGTCTTATTACAACCAAAGTCACTGTTTCTTAAAGCGACTGGCTTGCAAGGTTTTGCAACAAGATTTGCAGGAATATGCATGCTTGCCCACGTCCAAACCACGTAGTTCCGCTGTGCCTCTCGGCCCATGCTAGCTCTGCATGCAACATCCGTCACGTCCAATCGGTGGGACGTGATATATCTATTTGAAGATGAAGATGGTCTGAGAGAGAAAATCCAGCAGCAGCCACTATCAGAAGCTCCACGCACAGGCATCCAAGGTCTATTGGCCACTGGCGAATGAAGGAGGTGATTTTGGGTACAAGGACATTCCCCGGAGTGGGGCCGAGCTGTTGGAAATGAGGATGCCAATCACATATGCTAGGTTGTGAGGCCCCTGTTGAATGGATAACAACGGCTCATCCAACGACTTGGATGTATGCTAGCCATATTAATTCCTACTGTGCATGATCAAACCACTCCCCTGGATCATGTGCTTGTTTATTTTCGAAATTTCTTGGCCTGCTTTTCAACGAGTACCATGATCATGATGTGCCATGATGCTCGGTGGCTGAGGATGCCTGGTTTAGTACATTTCATACGGGAAAACAATCCAGAAAACAACAAATATTCGAGACAAGCAGCAAGGAGAATTTCCGCAGATATCTTCCCAAGGGAAAATACTTCTCCTCTCATGCCCGCACCGTTGAAGATTTCAGTGCAGCCAGCTTAATTTTCCACCTCGGTTCATCTTATGGTTAAATCAAAATTCAATTTCAATGCAACAAAATTTATTATATGCGGTCATCTTTTTGCAGCAGACCGAATTCTAATTTGACTGCATTTGCTATCAGATCCACCTAAGTACCATATTAATTGCAACTAAAATTTTATTACGGTTTGTTGTAAAATTCAAAAGCTATATTCAACCGTATTTTTTATTGCATTTGATGTAAAAAAGACTACATCTAACTAAAAATCACTGCTTAAAAATAACTAAATATTTGTAATTAAATAATAGATTGTAGCCAAAATACATCAAATGAATGCAACTAAAGGGTTAATTTGGCAAAATGCAAAAAAAAAAGTGAAAAAATTATGGCAAATTTTTTGAAAAAAGTTAGGAAACGTAATGTAATGAGGGTGATGATTAGGAGTAAATAAAACAAAGATAAAATAAATAGCTAGTTATATAGAAATATACGAAAACGATTAGAATATAAAGAAGTTGAATAGCTAGATAATCAATATGTTAAATTATATTAAATAGTGTGTTGAAATGAGCACTAAGCTTTTTTTGTACATTACCGAGCATACCCCAAGTTTTGTCCACGTCAAATATTTATACGGATACCAATTGATAAAAGTGATAAAAATGTCAAATTAATATAATAAAATTATTAATTTCAAAAAAAATTAATAAAATTATTTCATTCCTAACCTATTGCAAAACTATTAATTTAGTATATATACCATTGAATACATTCTATATAGATGAATAATTTTATAAATTATTATAACATTCTAATAAATTTGTGAATAAATATAAGCAATTTTCATGTTTTAATTATGATTATAAATATTTTTAATTAGTGTAATCCACTCAAAAGTTTGATAAAAAAAAATTTCGATACGGGAATGGAACAAATAAGTTTAAACAAAATTAGTGAATTCAATTTGAATTTAATTATCTACATATGTCAAAATCGGGCGGCAACATTGAAATATTTTGATGATGCCGATTGCGTGCAAGTATTCCCCTTTGATATACGGATATATAATGATCTTGTACAGTTGATTTGGAGGTAAAACTTTTTGATGAAAACTTTTCAGAGTAGAAGTTGTCAAGTTGATAGAAAATGATGTGATATGATAGGGGTAATAATGAGGTGCAAAGAGAATAAAGTTAAAATAGATAGGATAGTTGTATGGATATTTGTGTGGAAATGATTGAAAAGTAGAGTTGTTTATATAGACAAATGTGAAAAAATAATTAAAAAATAAGGTAGTTATGGGGATTGAAAAGTTTTTGATTGAAAAGTTTTCATTGACATGTTTTGTGTGTAACCAAATACACCCATAGTTAATATATTCGAAATTTACGTTGTTAAATTATTGTATATATTTCATAAATTTTCAAAAACAAAAAGTATTTTTCTTCATCTTACTTTCTCTATGCATGCATGGATAGTAATCAACAATCACATTACTTCAGAAAGCACTTTCTCTATGCATGCATGAATAGTAATCAACAATGGCATTACTTCAAAACGCAAGAAACAAAACCATGGTGGATGAGTCCAATCAGTTCTGATAAGGTTTTCACAAATGCAATAATTTTACCAATCAGGACTCCGATATGCCAAGTGCAATGAACGCTTAAAAGTGTGGTTTGGACGCAATTTTGGAAGCGTTTGTAGAAAACAAGCATTTTTATTTTTGTTTATTTCGATTCGAGTGAGAGATGGCGGACTGTAGTGGTCTTTCATTCATGAAATAAAAAGTCCTGTTACGTGCACTAACATGCATCTGGTTGCACCAAGTCCCATAAAGCACAATCCTGATTCCTGATTGATACCCTGAAATTTCAGAGCACCTTCTCCAATCAAATACGCCCAATGCAGAACGCAAGGCTGATAGATACATCAATGCATTGGGAATGGGACAAAAGTCATTCATGTAACTGAATAAGAAATTATTTACAAATATACTTAAAATTTATCAAATAATTACATCATACAAACTATTTCAAAACTATTAATTATAATAAAATATTTACATTAATACCAACTACGATACCTTCCATCCAACTAGAAATAAGACTACCACATCGGTGAAAATATTTACATTTTAAAGTAATGAATAAGTTTCAAATTGTTTTGAAGCTGTTTATACCAGTACAATCGTTTTGTAGATTTATAGAAATACTTGCTGTTATCATCAACCAAAATTGGTGGGTTAACCCAAGTCATCCAAAAAAAGGGGTAGCGCCCATGCCAACAAAGTATTCATGTTGGCAAATCAGCGCCCATCAATCAGAAGTGGTGGGTGTCATGGTCGGAATGCCAGTGGCAGAGTATCAGGAACGCCACCTTGGCAGGAGTATCAAATGAGCCACGTGTGATGGGCGGGGGACGCGTGTACAGGTGCAGCGCACGTGCGGAGCGAGGGCGGGGGGGGGAATGGATGGATAGAAAATTAGAAATTAGAAACCCGGTGCACGAAACACGACGCAAGTAGGAACAGGAATAGAAGTCATATAAATATAATTACGGACATGGAACGGATGCCCACATCTTTCAAAAATCTGCAAACAAAGAAAAGAAAAGAAAAGAAAAGGAAAACAAAAAAAATCTTATATTCCATGCCATTCCTTCATTTCTACTCTTGCACTTCTGCCAGTCAGTTCTATTCTATTCTATTCTATTCTACCCTTCATCTCTCTCTCCTTCTCCCTCTATCTGAAAGTGTTACTACTGCTGCAGAACAGTTGGAGCAGCTGCATTTTATCATCTTTGCACACTAACGCATTCTTCTAAGGTTTCCTTTTCAGGAAACCAAGGCCTTCTCTCTCCGCTCAGATTGTCTCCTCCTTTTATTTCTCCCATGAAAATGGACCCAACCTCATTCTCTGCCTTCTTTTAGCTATTCATAGCAATCCCCCAGGAGGAATGGATGAGAAATACATTGCAAGCACCCCTCTTTCTGCTCTTCCACTGGACAGGGGAATTGAAAAGGTCTGTCTCTCAATGCTCATATCATCAACAGCCACTCTTCCTCCACTTCCTTTCTCTACGGTTGCTCGTTGGTGAACATGCAATATCTTTTTACTAATTTTCTTTTCTAAAGGTTTTTGCTAAGTGTACAATTGAGCTGGGTTCGGTGGGAATGTTGGATCTTTCTTGGGTTCTCTCGAGTTTTTTGTTCATGGGGAGTTTTATGAAATGAGTTGGTTTCAACTGGATTTGGAGCTGTGGGATGTTGGAATTTCGTATAATATCTCTTTGCTTCTCGAATTTGTTCTTTTGGTGAGCTTTAGGATGTGGGCTGGTGCTTGAAACGGATTTGAGACCGTTTTAGTTCTGAATTATCAGGATCCTTTTTGTTTGTTTGTCTGGCTTAATTTTGTAGAGTTTAGGAAAATGGGTTGTTCTTTGGTCATGGATACGGTGCTACCTGCAGTCTGAAAAGGGGAAGAGGTAGGATGTATGGTTCCTTTTTTGACTTGTTTCTGCCTGGTGAGAGGGATTAGGCCCTGTTTAGGCTGAATCTAATTTGGATTTTGGTTGTGTGTATGCATCCTTTTAGTTTACATCTTAGACATGGGGTTTGTCTCTAGATTGAGCATTGGCATCAGAATAATTACTTGTCATTTATTCTGGTTATTTGGAAGTATTCTTCTTTCCATTTCATGGTGGGACCGTGGGAGCATTTTTCTCCTTCCTTTCCTGTTTGAATCGTGAGTTTGAAAGGTTGCCTTCCTCAACGAAGGAGGTATTATTTGCAGTTGTGGAGTGGAATGTGTGTTTGCCGTCTCCTAAAAATTGCCCGTGCAAAATGAAAAACGAATATATTTCGCAGTCATAAATTTCCGATTATCAATTTCCAAAGATTTTTTTTTCCCTTTCGATGGCACATTCAATGATTGGCTCTGTGATTTTTATAATTATTGCTCCACCAGTGGAAAAAATGAATACAGATGCATTTGACTGCAGCCGGGTGTATTTTATACGAACTCCTCATGCTAACTTTGCATACAGATGTGGATGTAAACCACAGGCCAGACAGCTAGATTGACTGAACTCCGAAGTTTGATAGAAAATGAGGAAGGCTTGAATGCAAACAGACACTATTTAGGAAGTATACGTTTGCAGCTGGCATTATTCCGCTTCTAACACATTCAGAAATTTGGAACCAAATTTGGCTCACTTCTGTTTTCTGTCTATTGATTATGCATTATTCAATTTAATTTTCTCTAACTTTTATGTCAGACAATTTTGTGGAGAATATGATGTGGATGCAAGAACTTTGCTTTACTGAGATTTTTCTTTTTTCGATATCTTTTGGTTTTTGAAATAATTTCCCATTAGATGTTTGTGTTCCAAATTTCTTATTATGTTGTCCTAAGGATTACCTCTCTCTCTCTCTATATATATATATATATATACATGCATCTATTATGTCTGTATGTATACTCTCTCTCAACATGTATCGATATATAGTATTTTGTTAACATTTAACTTTTCCTTTTCTTAAAATAGAAAAAACTTTTATTGAAATTTATGGCAATTTTTAGGCAATTGTAGCTCTAAAGAAAGGAGCACATCTTTTGAAGTATGGACGGAGAGGGAAGCCCAAGTTCTATCCATTCAGGCTATCCTCAGTAAGTTCCTTCAAAATGGTTCTGTTTTTTGTGAAGTTAATAGATTTGTAAATGACTTCCATTTCATGTTTCTATCAGTTTTTTTACGGGTGCTGATTACTTGTATCTGGACCTTAAAAATTATCGTTGGAGACTTTTCCCTTGTGAGTCATCACTATAAGATACTAAATTGACAACTGTAACAACAATGTGAGGTGTTTGCTGAATGATAGGAATTCTACAACCTTTTCACTGAATTTCCCCCATTTTATCCATGTAACTCAACACATTCGGATCCATTTTTGAAAGTTCCGACTGCTCAATGGGAAGTCAAATGACCTTTTTAGTTTTTACTGAATTTCTCCGTTTTCTCCATGTAATTCAACTTGTCTTTATAACACATGCCTTTCTCTTTTTCTTTTTTTTTTTATATTTTATTCTTCATCCTTAAAAAATTCTGTAGAAGTAGAGATTCTTGGATTGATCCATCTTCTTTTTACTTATAATTTTAAAATGGAATTTTCAAGAAAAGGGACCCATAAAGAAGATATACAAGGAAAAGGCAAGAAAACTGGATGGTAATAATGCCCTTAGGCTTTTGTGTTCAGTCCTAGATGGACATGAACTAGCCATTGAGATTATACATCTTTAAAGTTTAAAAAATTTTCTGTTTTGAATGTTGTATTTGATTTCTCTCTGCGCTACTTTCCAGCTGCCCTATTAAACAATTGAGAATCTTGTATATACCTCTTCATTTATAAGTTTGGAATCTTGGAAATGAACCATTTAAAAGTATTTTTTGTTGAGCCGTGAAATTATTTCCATATGGAAAACACAGTTAATTCATTTAAGCAGCACCTCCATTCTTAATTTGTAGCCTTCATCCATGCAAATGGAATTTGATTTTCATATTGAACCAATCACTAAGCTGGCCATTGGCCACCTTCTGTACTAAGGTTGGAAGCTGTGTGTATTTCTTAGATTTCATGTGTAAAAACAAGTAACTGTTTTCATCAACATAAAAGCTACTCAAGTGGCATCCTGGGATTATTTTATTTTATTTTTACTTTTTAAAAATTTAGGTTTAGTTCAAAAAAAAAAAAAAAAAAAAAAAAGAGGATGAAAGAGTATGTAAAGTTCCTTTGTCTATAGCTGCATGGCTTGCTACCAAATGCAAACTATCTTCACAGAACACCTACATCAGCCTATTTGTACTGCAATAAAAAAACAAAATAGAAAAAAAAAAAAAAGAATGAGAAGAAGGATAGCAAACAAGAGACTAAGAAAGACATTCTGGTGTTTAAAATAAACTGAAAAATCCTCAAGTTGGATACTATTTTTCAGCTACTAAAATAGCCTTTATTGATTTTATCATATCACTTTCTCAAGTGTTTCAAAATGTGTTTCTTGCCTTGTTCTGTCATTTACATACTCCAGTTTGATTAGTTCTATCGTTTAACTGTTCCTAATCTAGGTCTCTCTAGACATTTCTAGCCCTATCTTTTCTTCCTATTCTTATCCATCTCAAAGCATCTTCACTACAGCATTCCTTCCTACATATATACTCCCATCTAATCAGCTTCTTGAACCTAGAATAGATTACCCATTCCAGTTTTTACCCTTACCAACTTGCATTTGGATGTACTATTTTGGTTTTGCTCTATACCATGTCATTGATACAGAAACTCCAAGTCACTATCACTTCCATCTTTATAAATAGAAACATGATCTTGGACACATCAGCGGCTGACCATTCATCTGTGCAGCATGGTAGTACTCAAAACCCTTCTTCCCCTGCTTAACTATGTGATTATCTAATACTATAGGTGTATCCCTCCTTGCGATCCATACTTTTTGTGTAGGTATGGTTCGAGAATCATTAATGTTTGTCCCCAGATTGTGAAGTCACTGTAGCAGAAATATTCTGGCGATTCTTCTACGTTAATTTGACAGTTTTTCTATTTGTATGAACAATTTGTCTAGAGGATGCATATGCTTCTAAATGTGTGATATGTGTAATGTCTTTCAAACTGTCTGCTACTGGTTGCAAATTTAATAAACAGCAATGATTTTCAATCATGATCAGTGAATGTCAGTTTTTTCTATATAAATAATTTTGGATAAAATAATCAGTTTTAAGGCTACAGATAAGTAGAGGGAGTTCTGGAATACTTGAATGTAGCGGGCTTTACATCCTTATTTATATTATCCTTGTATGCTTTCTTGCTCAATTGTTGCATCTTTGGAAGTATCCTTGAATAATTCATGAATAATAGGAATCGTCTTTTTATTTACAGGATGAGAAGGTTCTAATATGGTATTCTGGGAAGGATGAAAAGCAATTGAAGTTAAGTTCAGTGACGAAGATACTTCCTGGGCAGCGAACAGTATGTGGTTTGATGCAGAAATGATTTGCAAAATTATATGCTTCTGCATAGTCACTTAAGACTTCCAACCTACAATATTTTATGAAGCTACTAAAACTTTTCTCAACTTGTTGTAGTTAAACTTTCAAAGGCAACCTCAACCAGAAAGGGAGTGCCAGTCATTCTCTCTATTGTACGCAAATGGTGAAAGATCACTTGATCTGGTATTCTTTCTCTCCATCTTCTTTGATGACTACAGGACAATATCTTTAGGGAAAAATGGTTTTTAAAAAAAAAATCCTGGTGAGATTAGGTGATGTTTCTCTGAGGAAATATCTTAGGTTTGCTGATTATATCTGATGTACAATAAAAAATGTCTCTGGTGTGCATTCAAGTAGGTTCGGCATCTTTGCCATCATGTCGAATTCTATATTATAGTTTTTTTCTTCATTAGCAGATGATAAGTGTGATCTATGAAATAATTGAAAATATCTTCATGATTTTTAGTCTTGCATGACCTTTTTATCCCGTCCACACTTCTTGGAATCATTCTCCCTAACCCAAAAGAATGAAGAGATGCCATTTGGGTTGGGGTGTATCTAGGCTAGGGTCAACCCAACCCATTTATGATAGATTATGGTTGAATTAACATACTGACAGAAGTGGACATATTGGCTTGGATTAGCAATGTTGTAATATGGAATCTTATGGTATATTTCAGTATATGTAACATTGATATGATCTTGATTTAGATTTGACTGAAGAATTATGTTGTGCAGATAAAGTTGATTTCTTGCGTAAAACCCAGTTGCATGAATGAAAAGATCATTTAGCTTCTTCTAATTCATTGCCTATTTCACACAGCCATAATCTAATTCATTCATTCTTTTAGCAGCATTATATTTTTTTTGTTGTTTTTGGACTATGTTCTCTTATTTACATTTCCAATTGCATGTCTTTTATATCGGTTAATTAGATATGCAAGGACAAGGATCAAGCTGAAACTTGGTTCATAGGCCTGACAGCCTTGGTATCCAGATCTCACTATTCTAAGCAATTGGCTAACCTGGGGCATGGGCGAGGAGCACATAGCTGTGTCAATAGCCCTATTAGTCATGTACGAAGAAAGCATCATCTAGGACTACTGGAGGATTCACCAAGGATTTCACAGGTTGAGAAGAAAGTTTCCACAAGTTTTTTTGAGATAATAATGCTGTGGTTTCAAGGAATATATGACTCCTGACCTATGTTGTGCATGATATCCAAGTTTTTTGAGATAATAATGCTGTGGTTTCAAAGGAATATATGACTCCTGACCTATGGTGTGCATGATATCCTGGCGTTTTGTTATCTGAAACTTGGGGTTACGACATCTGGTTTAGGCCATCTCTGTTATGCTGCAGCTGGAAGGACCATGTTGTACGAACAGAAACTATGTCCTTTAATATGGACCATTTCTGTTCATTTGCAGGAAATCAATGAGAATTATCATAAAATTATTATTGTTGTCAAAATCTTCCTAGCATTATTCCACATTACCAAATTATTGGATATCAATGCAAGCCAACTGCATGCTGAGGAAATTTTGATATATGGCTTATTGGTTTGCTGCCATTAGCTCAATGTTGATCATTTGAACCACAAATCCTAGGCTAAGGATCATATAATTCCTTGTTTTTAATTTGGATACTTTTATGTAAAGCCAAATCTATCATCTCCTATCATGCTTGAGTTAAGGTGGATCATGCTAATAGATTTCAAATTTTGTTCTTTTGATAAATGTTATTTCTGAACATATTCTGATTTCATAATACCTGTCTATGAAGGTGCGCAGCTTGTGTGGGAGTCCTCGGCCTCAAGTGGAAAGGGGTTATTCAGATGGTGTGTTATATTCTAATGATAAACTTTATTCATCAGAACCTAGAAGTTCATCAAACATGCGCACACGAATGAATACCTTTACTACTGTTCCAAGTTCCAAGCACACTCATTCTCAAGAGAAGGTGAGAGAAATGTGCCAAGATGATGGACATAGAATGAGTTTACCTGGTTTGTTTAGCTCCTCCAACCACTGGTCTCTGCCATCGGGCAAGGACGATGTTCTGAGGGATGTCTTCATGTGGGGTGAAGGGATAGAAGGAGGAGCATTAGGTGGTGGTTCAGAAAGATCAAATTCTTATGACGTACGTTCTGATGCTTTACTACCTAAATTATTAGAATCCACTGGCATGCTAGATGTACAGAAGATTTCTTGTGGAGGAAAACATGCTGCTATAGTAACTAGCCAGGGGGAGGTTTTCTGCTGGGGAGAAGAGAAAGGTGGACGCCTTGGTCATAAAATTAACATGGATGTGTCCCATCCAAAGTTTGTTGATTCCCTTAGTGACATCCATGTACAATCAATAGCCTGCGGGGAGTATCAGACATGTGCACTATCTGTATCTGGTGAACTTTATGCATGGGGGGAGTGCAATCACGTTGATGACTGTTCAGGTGGTGGAAGTAATGGAAGCTGGTGGTTGCCCCGTAGAGTTGCAGGCCCTTTGGATGGTATATGCATATCAAGTGTTGCATGTGGTGAATGGCATACAGCAGTTGTCTCATCGTCTGGCCAGTTGTTTACTTATGGGGATGGAATGTTTGGAGTTCTTGGGCATGGAAATCTTGAAAGTGTGTCCCAACCAAAAGAAGTTGAATCTCTAAGAGGTCTAAGGGTTAAGGCTGTTGCATGTGGGCCCTGGCATACAGCTGCTATTGTGGAGGTAATTGTTGATCGTAGCAAGTGTAATTCTCCCGGAGGAAAGTTGTTTACATGGGGTGATGGGGATAAAGGCAGGCTCGGGCATTCTGATAAAGAAAAGAAGCTTCTGCCTACATGTGTTGCATCACTGGTGGATCATGATTTTATTCAAGTGTCCTGTGGAAGAACATTGACTGTTGCACTGACAATTACAGGCATTGTTTGCACGATGGGGAGTGCCGTGCATGGGCAACTAGGGAATCCTCTAGCAGAAGATAAAGCAGCTGGCATTGTTGAAGGCAATCTTAAAGGGGAGTTTGTGAAGGAGATCTCATCAGGATCATATCATGTAGCAGTGTTGACAGCAAAGGGCAATGTTTATACTTGGGGAATGGGTTCGAATGGAAGGCTAGGATTAGGCGATGTTGAAGACCGAAATTGTCCATCATTAGTGGGAGCCTTGAAAGATAGGCAGGTCCTTGGTGTTGCCTGTGGATCAAGTTTTACAGGTGCTATTTGTTTACACAAATCTATCTCCAGCAGTGACCAATCAGTTTGTAGCGGATGCCGAATGCTTTTTGGTTTCACTAGGAAGAAGCACAATTGCTACAACTGTGGCCTGGTATTCTGCCATGCATGCAGCAGTAAGAAGGCCATGAATGCATCTTTAGCTCCAAACAACAGCAAGCAGTGTCGGGTCTGTGATCCATGCTTCCTTCAGTTGAGAAACCATGCAGACTTGAGGCCAAAGAAGGAAGCTCCAAGTCCAAGGCCACCCTTAGCAATCCGCAAGCCATCTTCTGACCCAAAAGTTGACAGGGAAGAACCAACTTCTGCACGGTCACACGTATTTTCACCTAAGCTATTAACTCCCGGGGAAGTCAGATACCCTGACGGGCAGAGCTTGTCCAAACAAGGAAGCAACCATTTACATTTAGAGCCTCTTTTGCCATTATTGAGCACACCTCCACGATGGGGTCAGGTGGCATGCCCTGCAGTGTTTGATGCTTGCAAATTACAGAAGTCTATGATTTTTGCTCCGCCAAAAGGTGGTTTATCTGTTATTTGTCCTGCTTATGTGCAGAAGAGCCCTCCTAGGTCCAGATCAATGACTCCAATTACCCCAAGTTTGGAAAAATGCTCAGCAGAATCAGATAAAATGCTGAAAGAAGAGGTACAGAAGCTGCGAGCTGAGGTAAATTGTTTTATTTTTCTTGGCTCTCAAAATTATGCCGTTGCTAGTAACCAACTACTCTTTATAATATCCATATATATTATTTAGCTTTATCTTGGATTCCCAATTGATCAGACATAATGACGTAATCCTGCTGTACATTCTGCTCTACAGTGGGTATCGAGAATCAACTTGGTTGACAAATTCCAGATCAACTACTTTCCTGGAATTTTCCATGAAGTTTATTTATCCTTTAGTACATCTTTCCCTGTGGCTGCATGAACTCTTTGTTGGAGTTTCAAGATTCTTGTTTGTAACTTTAGATATTCATGTTATTATGTCGATAGCGACAACTGATTTCCAAGCTCTCAAAAATTTATTCTTGCTATGGTGATAAATTTTATCATTCACCTTTGTTCACATGTTATAGTTTTTACTGTGACTCATTGATCTTCTTATCAGTGTATGTGCCTCTTTTAATAGGCTGAGAGCCTTGCAAAACTATTTCAAATGAGAAGTGAGGAGCTCCAAGAATATCAACTAAGAATAGAGGAAACATGGTCTCTAGCAAGGGAGGAAGTTGCTAAGCATAAGGCAGCAAAAGAAGTAATAAAGGTGTTAACAGCACAGGTGAAGACATCAAACAAATTTATTCTTGTCATGAACTTTGATTTGGTTGATTGAATTCCATGATGATTAGAAGATATTGCTCAATGATAAAAGACATAAATTTTCTAAGATTTTTAGATACTCTCGAAGTGCCACATATTACCCAGCTGCTCTTGGCATTCAGATATTCAATTTCCTTTGGCATGATGGTCCGATTGAGCATGCATCATGCACAATTTATGCTACCATTGATTGCAATAAATGATTGTCCAGTTGGCTTCCCATGAACAAGAACAATGGATAATTTAGCAAGCAGCTGGGCGTATTCATTTTGGGTCCGAGTCTTATATCTGCATGGACAGGATTACGGAAGCAGAAGTGATGATTACCTAGAAAGCTGGAAATGAGTTTATTCTGGATTTTAGGACTTTAACTGAATATGATTTCTTTTTGTCCTACAAAATAATCATTATCTGTTTCTAAAGGAAATTTGCTTGCTAATGAGTCGGTCATAAGCAGACTTGAGTATATTATGACAGTGGTTTTATGAAGTACATTCATTGTTTTTTCATGTGCAGTAAGGAATGTGATAAGGGTAACATTTTCTAACAGTGTTTTCTTTTACAGCTAAATGCTATGTCGGAAAAAGTTTCATCAGGAAGACAACCAAGCAGTATTAATGACATTGCAGACAAGGCTAATGTGGACCTACCCAAAATTACACCCGCCCAATCGGAATCTCTAGATTTCAATGAGACAAGGGCAATGTTCGGTAGCATGGATTTGTCTACCAATGCCTGTAGTCGTAAGAACAGGGAACTAAAAGTCTCATGTGGGTTGCTTCCTCCATTGTGTGATACACCGAAGGACGTGCAATCAAGAGGCCATCATCGTGGTCATACAGGGTCTATTGATGATTCACTTATGGCAAGGACAGATATCAAACAAAATGGGGTCAGTAAAGCAGAGTGGGTAGAGCAAGATGATCCTGGTGTATATATTACGTTCATGACATTGCCATGTGGCCAGAAGGTCCTCAAGCGAGTGAGATTCAGGTAATTGCAATCCAAAACATACCATCATCTGATTACTGATTTATCAGGTGGCTGTCCTGCAACATTGGCGCGTAAGTGCTTGGGCTAGTTTTCAAAAGTCTATTTTTATTGCCCATAAATACTCAAAATGAAGTAGGATTCCATGTTCGTTGAGCAGTAAAAGTTATCCTGATTCAAAGAAGACGAACCCATATTTTTGCTCTTAAATTTGGTACTTGGTTCCCTGCGGAGTCAAAGACAAACTCCCTTTTGTTTTGTTTTGTTTTTTTTTTCATGGAGCTTGGAAATTTTGGCTTGACATACTGCCCTTTTTTTTTTTTTTTTCTCTTTCTAGCAGTCGGAAGCGGTTCAGCCAGAAGGAAGCAGAGCTATGGTGGGAAGAGAATCAGCTAAGAGTGTATCAGAAGTATGGAATTGAAGCGATCCTCAGCCCAGGATCAAACAGAATGAGTGGCTAACGGTTCTTCTCCACTGGCTTTTCGAACACTACTCTGTAACAGCTCTCTGGGCGCCAATACAAAAATACAAGTCGAGGATGTGGGCCTATCAAAGGCCATCACTGCACTGAAAGTATCTTGTAAATTGAAAAAAGAGGCAATGAAGTGGGGGATTAGGTTCAGGTGATTGGGCATGGGAATTTTTTAACTAACTTAGCTGTAGCCTATATTTGTAGTGTTGAAGAGGTCTCATCACAGTTTTGTTGCTTTTTTTTTTTTTGGGGCCCCCTCCTTTTCTACCAACCTGTAAGTAACCAATGCTTGGAAATATGATTGTCCAGCCTTTTGTCTTCAATTGTATAATATTGTAGCTAATAATAAAGGAATGACTCTCTATCTCTCTCTCTCTCTCACAATGCGTTAGATTCATAAATGAAGAGTTCCACTGATGTTTTATGATTATCTATCCAAAATATTTTACTATAATCGGGAATGCTTCGATAAAACTTGGTCTCGGAGAAGTTATTTTTTGGAATTCCTATCATTTTTCATTCATTGTAATTAACATTATTTGTTTAGTTAGAAGATCAAGTTTTATCCGAATCAAATATATGCATAAGTTATATTTGCTCAAAAATAAGCGTATTCATGTGTAAATGAAGGAAAATGTTTAGATTTATTTATATATCTATTAGAATATAATAATATTTTATAAAATTATTTATCTATGTTGTAGTTACTATTTAAAAATTGATTTTTAGCATTAAATCATTTTATTATGTTGATTTTATTCGTTTGTGTATAAGACTCATATGCAGTTATATTAGACAAATGAAATAGTTTCAAGGATTATATAAATGTTGTTAAATATAATAAATGGTGTGAGATTTTTTATCAATTACAAAGATTTTAAAAATGATGAGAGTTCCATAGAAAAGAGGTTTCAGAGAATTATCCTTGACTTATAATTTAGTTATAAAGTAGTAAAATCAATTAATAAGAGAAATGATCTTATTAGCTCGGGTTAAGTAAATGTCTTGCTTAATCCGTTTCAAAAAAACTCATTTAAAATATTTTTTGCTTTTTTTCCAATAAACTTGTTAATATAGATATATTTAATTATAAATCTAATTTTATCATTTTTATATATATATTTGAGATTTTAAAACATAGGGATATTTTAGCCATTTCATCCTATGATTAAAAATCTCAAAAAAATATATACGCATATCCAAAAATGGTAAAAATTAATTTATATGTTAAATACATTTAGATAAATAAGTTTATGGAAAAAAGATAAAAAAAAGTGCTTCAAGTGGGTTTTTCCGGATGAACCAAGTAAGACATTTACTTAGACCAGAATAATAAAATCATTTCTCATTAAATAATAGTCTTATAGCATTTTAAAAATTTTTGACTTTCTTAAATTAAGGGTTCTTTTATGATTTTATTAGCTATTGGCCGCATGAATTTTCTTTAACTAACGATAAAAATATCAAATAATTTAAATGCCTAAATTAAAATAAAGTTACATCAAAAGAACTTTCATTCCGACCCTTCGTTTTTTTATTGTATTAAAAACCTTTGATCTAACCATATGCGGACTGCGGGTAGTGTAGGTGACAGAGAGTGCTGTCTTCTTTAGATTACTTCTTTAGTTTGAAACGGTTGGGGCCATGGAAGGGCCGAGTTCCCTTTTAATTATTTGATGAGGTTGTGTTTCATTTCAGGTTGATAGGGCTCTGTCTCCGTTATAATGTAAATAGAGTTTATTATCTACTTATTAGTTAGATGGAAGTTTATTATTTCCACTAAACTTAATTATAATATCTGAAATGAGTTATAATATATACAACCAATTAAAAAAAAAAAAAAAAACTTTGATTTAGAGTAGGCTAATAAAGAGTCGCGCTTTCATGCGTCACCCGCACGGACATTTCAACGCGACACGTGCGAAGCACTTTGCGTGCTGTTGGCGCGAACCCTTTTTGAACGTTTCTGATGCTAGTCTTACACAATCCAAAGGCATAATAACTCATTAAACATTTCTAACTGGAACAATCTAAAGGCATAATCACTCAATAAACATTCCTATCTCAATTTCGACTGTCTCAGAACAAGACTTTTAGAGCAAAAGAAATCAGCCATCTAAAAAGTCTTAGGCGAGTTTTTGGAAATTGAAAACCTATTTTATTCTTGTTCCCATGTTCTTAATACAAATAGTTTTCGGAATTTTAATATGAAATTTTGAAATTATGAATTTATGATCCACCTAAACCACCACTAGCAATGTTGATGTGGATGGGCGTCTCTGCCCGAATGCCCGTACGGCCGTACGTGAACCGAGTTACAGAGTAAGACGAGACACATCAGCGAATAGTTAGATGGTAGGAAACTATGATTCAGGTTACTGAAAAAAGGTGCCCACAAATCACAATACTCCGGTTGCCTATTTGATCAACCAAGTCTAAGTTCGGATGGCAGGAACAAAAAAAGGCGTTTTACTGTTTTGGGATTTGGTGAGAGAAAAGAGAGAATTACATCCTTTCTTATGTTCTTTTTATTCTACGTAACATTTAGCTACTTAATTATTCCATTTTTTTAATCATTTTTATCTTCAATCAACTTTTTAATTTTTCTCTTCAATTATCATGTTTAATTTTATCTTGTTGTTTTTCATTTTTAAATATCACCTTATTATTTATATGTCTTTTGTCACTTTTATTATAGGTATTATACCACTTTCATTTAAAAAAAAATTTCCTAATAATTTTCTTCCTATATTTTTTTCTTACGATATTGGAAACAAACAAAGGATCAGTCGCAACTTAAGTAAGGTATTCATAGAAACTCAGTGACACGACCATAATTTGGATAAGATAGGGTAAAAGATATTATCCATGAGTATGAATATGATACAAAGTATTACCCGTATCCTTGGATGTGGTACGTATAGGGTAGATATGTTAGCTATCCAAAACCGACCCATATGAATATTTATATGGGTCGTTACTTAAGTGCATAATTATATATGTATATGATTTATATTATATGACATGTATTATATTTTGTTTGCGACATCTTGTATGCCTACCCATTTTAATGAATTTAAATTTAAATAAATCTTGGATCTTGTAAAGTGGGAAACTAGTTCGGTTATTTATATATGTCATTATCTTTTGAAAGCATTGTATAAATAAGCTTGTGAATGGTAATTGTAATATATTAATAATTTTAATAATTGGGTTGTGATGATTTATACTTTATATTCTTTGTACGTAATCATAATTTTAAAATGTAAATGAATATTATTTTATATTATATAAAACAACATAAAAATATATATTTTTTAAAAATATTGTATTTGAGTATTAAAAGAACCGATTTGGAACTAAAATCGGAATCAATCCTATGGGTAATGAGTAGGGTAAGGTACACTAGAAGCAAACCGACAAATAAGTAAGGTGGGATAGGTCTTTTGCAAATAGGGTATGAGTAGGTTAGACCACTACCCAAATTGAACCGACCTAAGTTGCACTCTTGTCATAAAACTCTAATAAAATAAAGAAATAAAATAAAAATGTAATAATATAGATTGAGAATGAAAAATTATATTAAAAATGTAAATTATTATGGGTGTATTTGGCAATTCGTATAAAATGGTTAAAACTTTTCACTCACATAATTATTATATTTTTAAATTATTTTTTCACATTTTCCTATACAACTACCTTATTTTTCAATCATTTCTACACAATTATCTATACGACTAACCTATCTATTTTAACTTTATCCTCTTTCCTCCTTATCATTACCCTTATCATATTCCATCATTTTATAACTTTTACTTTCCAGAACTTTTCAGAGAAAGTTTTATCCATTTCTAAACACACCTATCTTGAAATTTAAAAAAATGTTTACACATTAAATATTCGGTTTTCACTAGCCGGTGTATCATTATTATTATTTTTATCGTCATGAGCCTGTATATCATTGATCACAGCTGCCAGAGTACGTTTGGATGGCAAAAATGGATAATTTTTAACTATTTTTCTTGCCAACTCATCTCGCCGCTTCGTTTCTTTTCGTATCTTCCCCACCTAAGCTTATAACGGGAAAGGCCGGTTTCCCTTCCCACTTATAAAAACGCGCGCCAATCGTCTTCCTTCCCGTCATACATTGTTCTTTGTTCTTCTTGCTTCCATAAACGTTGCCCGAATACATTTGAGCTCTCTGTCATGGCGACTGTCGCTGCAACCCATCCTTCTTCAGAGACAGAGAAGCTCTTCAAGCTCCAATCAGCCATTTCCGGGCTCGATCAGATGAGGTATGCGCTCGCTTCTGCCATCAGATTGTTTTCTGCCGTTCATTTCGCGATAAATACTTTCGCCGACGGTATCGATTTCTTCTCTTTTTGGGTTTTTAATCTTATCTATGTGCAAATTTTCAAAACTGAGCTGATTTCACTTTGTTTGCAGCGAAAGCGAGAAATTCGGGTTCATGAATCTTGTCTCCCGGTATTTGAGGTATTTCTAGTGGATTGTCCCACTTTTTTGTTGATTCCGTGGCTAGAAGTTGAGATTTTGTTGTATTTTATGTTTGATCTTGTTGAAGTGGAGAAGCGCAGCAGATTGAGTGGTGTAAGATAAAGACGTCGTCGGATGATGTTGTTATTCCGTACGAAAACTTGTCACCACCTCCAGATGGTAAATATCTAAGTATCAACGTTTTCTTCGTAAAATTTCTGGTTGATGATGCTTCCTCTTCTAAGGAACGACTGTGAGTTCGAATTTTCAAGTGAGTCAGTTTGAAATTGTGGGATTAGGAGCCAGGTTATCAGTATTCTCCTGATCGATTACGAAGAAACTCACTGATACTCGATTGATTGTCTTCGTTAACTTAGTTGCCTTTTCTTTTGAAAAAAAGGAGAAGCAATCAGCTTTCTAAAAACGTAGAAGTACGGGAGATTTGAAAACCTTACTCCACCTACGGTGAAGTATCTGTGTCATACCTTACCGTGTTCAAAGTTTAAACCTACTATTTAATTTATGCGACTTAGCTATGTCTCTGTGTTTGTTGGTACCTGTCGAGGAAGCGCACCGATAATTTTTGGGGCCGTGACTTGTTCTTAGTTCCTTTCATTCTTTTTTCTTCTTTTTCGCTCACTAGTACCAAGTAATACATCGTGGCAAACTCCTCATTTAGTTTGTTATGCTGTGATATTCTGACGTGATTCCGAAGCTTCCGAAGCGCAGGTCTTTCAGAGATGAAGGAGCTCCTTAACAAGCTCGTTGTATTAAAGCTGAATGGGGGTTTGGGAACAACCATGGGTTGTACTGGCCCCAAGTAAGTTTTTATTGAGGAACAATCATTGTATTTGCATCATACATTCTTGTCATGCTTTAATGAATAAATTGAAAATAATTTTGAGCCATACCATCCATCTTGGTTTCAGACTGCAACCCACAACTGCAGAAATGTTAAAGTGGGAAATCATTTGATTCAATGCTTTGAAAGGACTAGTGACCTACTCAAATAAGTAACAACAGCAACAAGAAAATTCAAATCTTAGTGGTTGCATAAATAGCTTTACCATCTATTATTCTTTTTTCAACACCATTCCTTATCCTTATTTGGTCATAATTTTCTGATTCAAAATGAAGAATGGTTATAGAATTGGGTTTGATTTGTTTTAGGTGGTGGTCTTGTTTGGTTAGAGAAAACTGTCCAGGTTAGATGAGGGAACTTGTGAATCCTTTTTGTAAAGTGTGGTGTATGTTTTCAATGGATTTTTTATTTTTTATTATTTTTTAGAATGTTTTCAATGGATTCTATGGTAAGCTTCAAGCCAGCTGGTGAAGTTTGAGTGTTCATTACTCACAAGTTTCTATATGCATTCTTTGATCTCAAGATGAAAACGTTTCAGTAAAGAAAATGATCGATATTTGTTCTGCCTTATTTTAATACAGGTCTGTCATTGAAGTTCGTAATGGGTTGACTTTTCTTGACTTGATTGTCTTGCAAATTCAGGTTATGACATAAAACATTGACTTTATTGTTTTCCTTTTTTTTTTTTTCCCCTTAGTCTGGTTTGCAAATCTTCATCATAAGTATGACATTTTGTCATTTCTGGACAACAGTCCCTGAATGCCAAGTATGGATGCAATGTGCCGTTACTTTTAATGAACTCGTTTAATACACATGATGATACATTGAAGGTAAATGTAGTTGATTTTATAATCTTCTTCAAGTGCTTTATTGTGTTGACTTGAATCACATGAATAACTATTTCACTTGTATTCTGTAGATCCTGGGAAAATATTCTGACTCCAATGTTGAGATTCATACTTTCAACCAGGTCTTGAAATAAGTCTGTTTATGTTTTAGAAGTATCTCTCTTTCAGTTCTCTAGAAGTCTAACTCATGACTCTTATTATATAATGTTGTTCCTTCAGAGTAAATATCCCCGCTTGGTTGTTGAACATTTTATGCCGTTGCCATGCAAAGGCGAGTCTGGGAAGGATGGCTGGTACTCATTTAGTCACATATATTGTTCTTTATTGCATAAATTTTAATTCCACCAAATTGCAACTAATTAGACACCTTTAGGGGAAAGCTTCATTAGCTCTTTATGATATATAATGTGTAGTTACATGTAGGGAAATCTATAGCAACACATCCATCAGAAGTTGGGCCTTGAAAATGCCTATTTTATTTGGTTACTTAAATATTTCCATGACTTCTGTGCACCACATGTCAATGGATATCATGTACCCAGTGACTGTTAAGTGCCAAGGAAAAGTTCTGGGTCATCAATTTGCAAGGGTGCTGCATATTTGGTACTATTCAAACAAGAGCTTCAACACTAGGTTCCAAAGAAACCCAAGTGTGAGGGAAAAATTGCAAGATTGCCTGCACAATGAACTGATTACAGCTAAAGGTACTTGGATATTCAAACAATTTGATGATGATGGCAGCTATCTAATATTTTCTGCATAGTAAATTCATGAGGTTGAAGGGCGATTACTGGTATCTCCATCATGTTGTATGGCCTAACAGGAATACTAGGAGTGCTTGGAGAAGCCATTGAAAACTGTTTGCTTGTCAATTTTCACTAAAATGGTTGGGACACTAATTGAACTATGCTGGACCCCATTTTCACTCATGTCTACCATGCAAATGTGAAGGTATCCTCCTGGACACGGTGATGTTTTCCTGTCTTTGATGAACAGTGGAAAGCTTGATGCATTTTTATCAGAGGTTTGTGTAGGAAAAAACACGTTGGAACTGCTCTGGGGTATCCCTGCGTTACATTTTGTCCCTTTCATGGTTAACCAAGCTCCTTATATTCCCTCCAGGGCAAAGAATATGTTTTCATTGTGAATGCAGATAACTTGGGAGCTACTGTGGATTTAAGTATCCTTTTTTGGGTTGAGGGGCAAGGATGGTGGTGTGGTTCTGGAGTGATTCTTTTCTTCTTGAGCAGTTCCTAGACCTTTCTGATCCTATCATTCAGGACCTTCAAAACAAGGCTGTGGATAAGAAAAGACACCTGCTCACTCCTGTGTGTCTAAACTCTAGTTAATAAATGTGTTCCTTAATGATGGAATAGAGATCCTCAGTCATTTGATTCAACACCAAAATGAGTACTGCATGGAGGTAGGGACAGCATATTAGTCAATGATTACCATGCAGTTAAAATCTTACTGACATCATATTGCGGCAGGTGACCCCAAAAACTTTGGCAGATGTAAAAGGTGGAACCCTTATTTCATATGAAGGAAAAGTTCAGGTATGTGTTTGAAATCACCTGTTTGGGTTGCTTCTTATCAAAGCATTTTGAAGACTGCTTCTAAATGTTCTTTTAATTGATCTGGGCTTGTTATATTCATTATATCAGTGCTGTTCCTTGAAAATATGGTTTTATCTCATGCCAGGCTTGTGATTTTCTAATGAAATGAATTAAGCACCACAGGGGCAGACATAGGTGAAGCTTACAGCTTAAAAGAGGCCAATTGATGATTTGTTCAAGGCCTTCAGGCCCTGTAAAATATAAAAGTTGGATGTTGCTTCCCCCAACTATAACCACATTTTTTGTGTCATTTAAAAAATTGAATGCCACCAATCAACTTTTTCCGTATTTTGATGCCACCTTCACATGGAAAGACATTATGTTTGGCCCTTCGGCTGGCTAGAAGTTACGCATTTGATGCTTTACCTGGATGCCATGGAAGTACTGTCACTGCGTTTTTGACCTCATGAATGTCATGCATGGCACAAACTTGCCCAAATGCATCTTCTACCTATGGTTCTAGCACTAACTAGCATATCCCTTCTATTGTACAATGCAGCTTCTGGAAATTGCACAGGTTCCTGATGAGCATGTTAGTCATCTTCCTCGATGAAAACTTGAGTATTTTGTGAGATAATGAGCTACTCTTTCCAGTTTGATTTGCTGATACCAGGTGTAATTTATACAATATGCTGTGATCTTACTTGCCATTTAATGCAGGTTACTGAATTCAAGTCAATAGAAAAATTCAAGATCTTCAACACCAACAACTTGTATGTGTGAATTTTAGTTGAGATTTCTTAGAAGTTCCAGTTCCAGCTGATATGATGGCCTGCTACTGTATGATTTATAGGTGGGTGAGTTTAAAGTCCATTAAACGGCTTGTGGAGGCTGATGAACTTAAAATGGAAATAATCCCAAATCCTAAGGTAGTTGCATCTTCTTGCGTGTTCCAATATCAGTCTGCATGTATGACATTGTATAATTTTCGGGCCCTTCTTTTTATTTCGCTAGGTGCTGACGAGTTTCTGTTTTTTGTCCAGGAGGTAAATGGTGTGAAAGTTCTTCAACTGGAAACAGCAGCAGGAGCCGCCATACGTGTATGGAATTGAATAATTATATTATTTGTTAAGTTGTTCTGCCTGCTTTTTGTTGTTGTTTTATTACTTCAATGTGATCTTTCGTCTGGAACAGTTCTTTGATCATGCAATTGGTATTAATGTTCCTCGATCACGGTTCCTTCCAGTGAAGACAACATCTGATCTGCTTCTTGTCCAGGTTAACTGAAAGCCCTAGCCGATGTGCCAATTACTTGGAATGGATCAAATGCCTTAAAAAAAAAGGCTAATCTTTCTGTTTGTCTTGTAGTCGGACCTTTATACCTTGGTTGATGGCTTTTTAATCAGAAACAAAGCTCGAACAAATCTAGAGAATCCATCCATTGAACTGGGGCCTGAATTTAAAAAGGCAAGTCAATACTGCTTCCTAGTCTTCTAAAAGTATTGGCCAATGTTATTTCCTTGAATGTCTGTTCGCTTTCCTCATCTCTAGGTTGATAGCTTCCTGAGTCGCTTCAAGGCTATTCCCAGCATCGTCGAGCTTGATAGCTTGAAGGTGGCTGGTGATGTATGGTTTGGAACTGGCATAATCCTCAAGGTATGATAGACTATTCAGATAATCCTGGCCATTTCTCTGTGCATGTTGTAATTATTTTGTTAAATTTTCAGGTGATTTTTACGCAGATCATGTACTAATTTCATTCTTTTTTATTCCATTTTGAATTGCCAGACATGATGGTATCTCTGTCTTTTTACTGATGTCTAACCAGTATTTACAGTACCAACTCACACGTTCTTGCATTGTCATCAAAAGTGAAGTTGTTATGGTTGTTAACATTTTAACTGTCAAGTTCATAGTTGAACCTGTAATGCAAATACGGGCACAATAGCTGTCTACCATCTGTGACTACGCACTGAGGACTTCATAGTATATTTCTAGTTGAAAACATCAAGCATTCTGTTTGTGGTCATCACTTGCTCCCAGAGTTTTTTTGTGCCATGAGGATGCGATGATGGAAGGAAAAGAGAAGAAGATGTAATTATAGATAATTTTGGATGGTTTGGTAACGTGGGTTATCATTTCACTGTATGATCCCCGATTGTAGATTATCCTGGTCTTCTGGCAGCCCTATTTGGCATGATGAGGATATTGGGTTGAGAAGGCGAGCAAGAAAAGAGTTACGTGGTTTGGCTCAAAGCTTACTCCACCAAAGAGCCAACCACAAGATACTCAAAAACCTAACAGAGGAAACCTGCTGGATGCTTTCAATCCTGTTCCCTGTGATGGGTGCAATCACAACCGATTTTATTAGTTCTTTTTCATTGGCTGGTTTCATGTGTGTCGTTCTTCATTTGCTGGGCATGAAATGTGTTATAACAGGGGAAAGTGAGCATTACTGGCCATGAAATGTCTTCTCACAAGGGATGGTGAGCGTCATTGCGGAACCTGGGAAAAGGCTGGAGATACCTGATGGAGGGGTAGTAGAGAACAAGGTAAAGATGATCACCTTGGGTTCGGTCAGTCAATACTTTCCCGTCTGCCATTAGTGAACTCGGAACTCTTTCAGCTCTACTCCTAATGATATTTTCTGTGCAGGAAATAAAGAGCGGTAACGACATTTGAAAAAGCTTCTTCCGTGGGACACGCCTGTTGTTGGCTTCTTAGTCTCATCTTCTCTGCATGCTAATGATATACGAGATGTTCTCTGGGTTTAACTATATCTGCATTCTTCCAAGTTGCGGTAGCTTTTCTTTTTTCTTTTTTTTGGGGTTTTAGGGTTGCGGTAGTTATTCTTATACCGTAGTGTTGTGTTGTGTAAATGACGTGGTTGGTAGGTTCTCTAATTGAAGGGATCTCATACCGGTTTGAGATGGAGTTCAAAAACATTTTTTTTTTTTTTTTTTTGAAATTTTTTATAATAGAACTGTTAATTTAGGTTATTTAATCTATAAATTAATTTTTATCTTTTTATATTTATTTTAAAATTTTAAATACTGGCAATTTAGTCATTTTAAATTGTTTAAAATGTCTAAAATATCCATAAGTAAAAATTCAAACTAAATATATATTTATTTTCCAAAATAGTAAAAATCAGTTTATAAATTGCATACATCTACCTTAAAATTTTTAAAAATCCAAAAAAATCAAAACATATCTTTTTGAACCGGTCTGAAGATTCCATAAACGTCCGGCCGGGGCCAGTTTCCGACAGCTCCCTTCTAGCCATTGGATCTTGCCGGTGAGTTATCAACCATTGGATTCAATTTTGCAAAAACTCCGAAATAAATCCCTGCATCAAGCGTGAAGTGGGAACAGCAAATTTTTCAGAAAATAAAAAAATAAAAATCCTGCTGGGGGACTCCGGCCCCGCCCCGCCTCGTCTGATGGCGCCACAGACTCTTGGCCGCTCGCCTTTTTTCTATGTTTTTATTTTTTTTTATTTTTTCTGATTTTTATTTATACGTTACAATCATCTCTATCAGCGTATTACAATCAGGCCTTAGTGAGATACTAAACAAATTTTCCTACAATTCCTACCCTACAGTGGACGCTCCCACGTGGTGGGGAGAAGACGCCACCCAGCTCTGTTGTGCTGCCAACAATATTCGAACTCTCCTCGACACCCTGGTCGAATGGAGAGTTACCAGCGTCGTGGCTTCCCTCGGCCCCTCGCCTTTGCCTGCACCTTTAGCAGCTCCTAGATATGATGACGGTAAAGCAATCCGTTTCAACCGTCTTCATCGGTCCCGCGAGAGAAGCTCATTACTTCTCCGACGAATTTCTCCATTTTCGCCATGTCGGCTTTCAGCCCCTCTTCTTTGTGACTTCGTCAATCTCATCTGGTCTCAGTTGCACAGCGAAGCAGCGGAATTCGTTTTTTCGTCTTTCCGATATCAATGAAAGATTTTCAACTCAACCCATCAATGCAAAAGTCGAAAGTGCCATAATCAAAATTGCAATTAATCAGAAATTTACGGATCCTCCTGTATTAAAAATTTTCCATTTTATACAATATAAATACGAGTCACGGACGATTTACCAAAAAAGTCTAAGCGCCCATGCAGCAATGATTGTAGAAGATGAAGCAGCTGGACCATGCACAAAAATGCGTGCCACTTGCAGGTTTTTTCTGCTTTGAGGAATCAGCGTCGCCAACTCCCCACAGCCTCCGAAGGGCGAGATTCAATCAAGGGGCCCCAGCGCGTGTGGAGATGGAGGGAGGAGAAGCAAGAACCTAGGGGCAGACTGGAGGCCCTGTAGCACAAGGATCCATAAAGGGGCAAATTTTCGCTTTCGCGATCGGCCATGGAGGATATAGTTAAAAAAAACTTCAATGCAGGAAAATCTAAGCCATGGGAAGCTGTTCCTCCTATTTTCTCGTTGCGTATCTGCCGTTTATTTTCGTTCAATGGCTTTGATTTTACAGGGCAAGTTGGAAATATTCTTAATGCGGAGGGTACCAAAGTGTGATGCTCCGACGGTGCAGCGTCAATATATATACATGCAGCAATTTAAAATATTGAAGCAACCTAGTCTACCCGAATTATTATCATAGGCCAACTAAAAGTCATGATTATTTTAATAGGCTAATATATACGCACAAATTATTTTAAACCTAAATAATTTTATCATAAAATTTCATTTGTAAATAATAATAATATTTATCAATATATTTTTGCCTCATATTTTGAAGAAACTATGTTGTTAAATATATCATAAATTTTAGCCCATGCAACCCAATTGAATTATGTTACCGCATTTAATTTGAAAAATTATATAGTATATACCATGTATATTAAATTTTTAAATTGAAACTAGTTATCATATAGACGATTAAGATTGCATTTAACATTCAATCTAGATCAAATTTACAAATAAAAATTAGAGATCGTATTGAAAAAATTTTGCTATAAAATTTGTACTTAATATAAGTATTTATTAACTTCAATGATCTAAATTTAACTAATTTACATGGATTTTGAAGAGAACATTAAAAATTTTTTATAAACTTTTGTTTAATGCGATTTTTTGTGAAATTAATAATTATATATTGATTTATTTGTTTTAATCTTCGTTTTAATTTTAATTTTATTAATTTAACGTTGAAACAACCGGATGAAGAGATGGGTGAATCCTATAAATTATTACATGTTAAACCGACTAAGTTCACGAAATAAATTAATATATTAAATCAAGTGTGTTTTTAGTTAATTAATTTGATATTATTTTAATTTAAATTGGTATATATTTTTAATTTACATTTATTAAATCTACCTTCAATTTGATTTACATAGATTTTATAATTAAAAAGCAAATGTGGTGTACTAGTAGATGACGCAATAGTAATAAACCTTAGTGTATAAGTATTAATACGAGATTGTATCCTATGGAAGCTCTTTTCCTCAATTGTAATCAGGTAATTAAAAAAGCATAGCCAGTATAAAGTTAGATATTATTAAAATAATCTAAATATTTTTTTTATATACAATTATGGAATGATAATTTAATGTCAATAAAATTTTAATTTAAAAACTTAATCATTTTTATTTTATTTTTAGCTTAATTTTTATTTACATGAATTTGCAATAAAATGCATATGCAATATAAATTTTAGTTATGAAAATAATTAAGATATTTTTATTTGAATTTAATTAAAAATAAAAAATTAATGTAAATATAAACTTAATTAAGAATGTGATCATTTTTCGTGAAACTTCTATTCAAATTAATCTAAATCATAAAAATTGGAGATGACATTGGATGATTTTGAAGAATCTTTTTATTTAATATACATTTGATTAAATCGATAAAATTATATTAATTTAAATTATATTAAATCTATTAATTTTAGATTGGACCGACCAACTGAAAATATGAGTAAAATCTATGAGTTTTTGTGGATTTAACTCAATAACTTTGCAAAATAGCTCAATATAATTAATAAATGATGTTTATTATAAATAAAAATTACATATTAAACGTTAATTTGATCAGTCTAATTAATTATCCTATGTTCTTATGTGCAAATCATTTTGTTCTGTTAATATTCATTTCAAATTGTGTATATGGCCATAGGCCAAGTGGTGTCACATGCAAGCACTTGTGCCAAGTGTCGAGGCTTCAATTCCCCACTCCTGCACTTGCTTATACTATGAGTAGTGGTGGCTCTGGTTGATTCAAAAAAATATTAATTAATTTTTATTATACAAATTAAAGAAATGTCCATGAATTTTGTTGCATACTTTCTATTTAATAAAATGTTTGTTAAATTCATAATTTTATATTCACTTAATTTGATTTAAATTAATCTTTATTTTATTTAAATTTTATTAATTTACAATTAAAATGAGCAACATAAGATAAGTAACCATACATGTTAATTATTCCTTGAAACTTACTTTTAATGTAATTTCATATTTGTATATTTATTTACATTAACAATAAAAATATTAATTTATAATTTATTTTTAAGATGATAAATTCATTAATTAATATTTTCTATTTTTTGTATAAACTACATGGATATTAAATGTATAAATTATATTTTAAATATAATTTATTAACATAGTGTAATAGCCATCGTCATTCGGCGCAGTATTCGGCGCCGTTTTTATTTTGTTTTATTAGGCACCGTTATGGAAACGGTGGAATTATGGGTCATGCGCGTTCAATTAACCCCAGCTGAATAAGTATAAAAGACGCGTAGACGAGAGATGGGTTTTCGCGGAAGAGAAATCACGCAGAGACAGAGAGACAGAGAGACAGAGAGACAGAGAGACGAAGGAAGGAAAGGATTTTGAAGGTAAGCTGCGTCGAACCATTTTCTCTGTTAATCTCATTCATTCTATGTTATACGCAAGTTATTTCATAGATCTAAACCATTCACGACAATTCTAGCATGACTAATTAGTCACAGGAGTATTATTGAAATGTTTAATGTTGAAATTTTACTTATTTAAATGAGAAGTACCAAATAAAGGGTATGAAATGATATATGATGAAATAAACACACTTCTGAGCATAGTTAGATAATTGTGACCGTACAATAATAAGATAATTATATGATTAGCTTGCCTGCAAAATTTCAGATTGATCAGACTTATAGATTTTTAGATATAGCAAATTTAGACATAATATAGAGTGGTAAATATGTATTTTAAGAGAAAAACACAAAAAAATAATTACAGGAAAATATAGATGCAAAACGAATAATCTGAACCATTACAAACATTATTTGAGATATTTTACAGTATATGTGATGAATTAATTCTGTAAAAATTTAGTTTATATGGTTATTTGAAGTGATATTTAATATTAACCTTTTATTAAACCCTTTATATTAAATCTGATGATAGAGATGTCATTTTGAAAAAATGGACCGTCCAGATTATAAAACATAATTTTATAAGCTTACCCTTAAAATTTCAGTACAAACAGATATGTATATTGAGAGATATAAGCCATTTTATTTGGAAAATATGGACCGTTGAAAATAAATAAATAAATGAATAAGCTTCTGGACTAGTGGGCTAAGCCCATCTTAACAGGCCCAGTGAGTCAGAAGCCCATAAACAAGCTTAAGCCCACAGAAACGAAAGCCCACTTAAACAGAACCAGCCCACTATCCAGTCTGGCCCAACTTCCAACAAAGGATCCAGCCCATTAGCCTGGCCCACTGTTCCGGCCCGCCAGCAGCAGCCCACCGGCGGCCATTCGCCGGCGCCGGCGACCGGCCGGCCGGCGGCGAGAAAAAAAAAAAAAAGAAAATGAAAAAAAAATTACAGAAAATTATGAAAAATACCAAGAAAATTAAATTCAATATTTAGAAGCTTAAATGAGTTTAAAATTATAAATTTATGAAAAAAATGAAAGTTTATGAAGGTATGATAAATAGAAAATAGATAAATAAATATATATAAATTATAAAAATATGAGAAAAATTAAAGGAAAATATCTAAAGAAGTATAAGTCCAAATTTATTTTACATATAAAAAATAAAGTTGTTTAAAGTGAATTAATATAAGAATAAATAGAAGAAAATAGGATTTTGACCGATTAAAATTATGAGAAAATTTGAGAAAGTTATAAATGGAATTTTAAATAATATTTGTGAAAATCAAAGTGAAATAATAAACATATTGTGATGAAAATTAGGAAAAGAGACTTGAGGCTACTACAAAAAAATTGGAAAAAGAGGATTTTTAAAGTCTACTCAGAGGTAAGTAAACTTTTACCAAAGCATGTCTTTGAAAATATTATGTGAATATTATGATTTGCTATGAAATGTGATTATTTATTTCTTTCAAATTTGTTTATTCAAAAATGAGCATTATTATTTCAAACTCATGTTTAGTAGTGAATTTAAGTGGTGCATCAATTAAAATTCATGAGCATGATGCATAATTGCATATTTGGGTTTGCTAAGGAGTAAAGTAGTATGGTAGTACTTGGGTAGCGACCTCAGGACTACCAAAGGAGATGATTTAGCTCACGAATGTGTAGCACGGCTGCACGCGAGCACAAGTAGATGGCAATACCCCCAGTACGAATGCATGATTTAAAATTGACATATCTGTGCACATTTATCAAGATGTTTTTTTTTATTACAGTTTATTGTGCATAAAAGACAGTATAGATATTGTATTTGTAAAAAAATATATATATGATTGAAAATGAATTTTTTAAAAAAATACATGTTTACTTACTGAGCTTTCAGCTCACATAGTTTTGTTTTCAGTGGAAAAACAGGGATACAATGCTATACTAGAGCCTTTATCAACATGGGGAAAAGGCGAACCTAGTAGAGGAAAAGACAAAGAAGTTTAGGATTTTATTGAAATTTCCTTATAATGCATGGTTATTTTAATTTTAGACATTGAAAATTGTATATTAACTCCTTAAGGAGCAAACTTGAGATGTAATAGTTAAAATGTTTATGATTTTGCACCTTGGTATCTATTTCCATCTTGGGAGATCTTATTTTAGTTTTGACATAGTAGACCCCATTCCCAACACCTCAAGGGTGGGGTGTTACAAGTGGTATCAGAGCAAAGGTTGAAATACATCCCAAGGGCAAAATCATGATAGTAGACTTAGAAAGTGCAAAACTTAAGTAATTCTAAATAATTATGAAATTTAACTGTTTAATGATATAGGAGTTATAATGGCACCCAAACGTAAGTATGAAGCCGGACGTGCAACTAGTACTGAAGCAAAAGCAAGAAGAAATGCTTATCGAAGAATGTGGGCATTTCAGATGAATCAAAAGAAGAGTGTAGAGGAGGAACCAATAGAATATTCTGATAAAGAATATGAAGAAGAATTTACAACAGATTGTGAAGGAAACTCAGGAGATGACTCACAAGAAAATCAAGAAAATAATAAAAATTATAATGTTGAAATTCAAATTAGTGATGATGATGATGATAATGAAGTTGAACTCCTAGAAATGGAGTATCAACCAGTAGAAATGAAACTTAGTGGTCCTAAGTTTTATGATTCTTCTAGTGAAGATGATGTAAACTTAGCTGATTAGCTTAAAGTTTTTATTTTCTATGAATAATATGATAAATTTAATGCTTTAGATAGTCTTCTCTTTTAATTTATGATATGAAAAATGAAAATTTTAGAAGTTATGCAAATATATTTAAGATTAATGGATATGATTGTGAATGTTGAATCCCCGGTACATCGATTAGCAAGTACAGATAGAATTTGCAAAGCCTGCCCAATCAAAATAGGAGAAATGAATTTAGAAGCAGACTTGATATTGTTGCCTATGCATGATTTTGATGTGATATTGGGAATGGACTGGTTATCTAAGTGGAGAGCGATAATAGATTGTGGTGATCGAAAAATTATTTTTAAAATGTCCAAGTCGATGGTGGTTGCAGATAAATCTCAGCAGGTGAAAATCATTTCTGCCATGAAAGCTGTTAAGTCGATAAACAAAGGATGTCAGGCATTTTTGGCTTCGGTAGTTGATATAAACAGAGAAACTTTACCTCTTGAAGAGATAACAATAGTAAAAGAATTTCCTGATATTTTTCCTATTGAGTTGTCAGAATTGCCCCCTCAGAGAGAAATAGAATTTACAATAGATATAGTGCCTGGGGTACTTCCAATTTCTAAACAACCTTATAGAATGGCCCCGACAGAAATGGCAGAATTAAAAACACAGCTGGAAGAATTATTAGATAAGGGTTTTATACGACCAAGTGTGTCACCTTGGGGAGCGCCGGTTCTGTTTGTGAAAAAGAAAGATGGTAGTTTGAGATTGTGCATTGATTATAGAGAACTGAATAAGGTGACTATCAAAAATAAATACCCTTTACCTCGAATAGATGATTTATTTGATCAACTACAAGGGGCAACTATATTCTCTAAAATTGATTTACAGTCGGGATATCATCAATTGAGGATTAAAGAAGAAGATATACAGAAAACTGCTTTTCGAACTCGGTATGGACATTATGAATTTTTGGTAATGCCATTCGGGTTAACAAATGCACCAGCTGCCTTTATGGATTTAATGCAAAGAGTGTTCAGACCCTATTTGGATAAATTTGTGGTCATATTCATAGATGACATTCTCATTTATTCAAAAACAAAGGATGATCATGTTGAACACCTTAGAATGGTATTGCAAACTTTGAGGGAGAACAAATTATATGCAAAATTGAAGAAATGCGAGTTTTGGATGCATAGTGTTCCATTTTTGGGGCATATTGTTACAGCAGAAGGTATTATGGTTGATCCTGCTAAGGTCGAGGCAGTGGTGAATTGGCCAAGGCCGACAAATGTCACAGAGATACGTAGCTTTCTTGGTCTTGCGGGGTATTATCGCAGATTCGTAGAAGATTTCTCTCGGATATGTACTCCTCTCACAAAGCTAATAAGAAAGGGGGTAAAATTTCAATGGACTGATGATTGTGAAAATAGTTTTCAAGAACTCAAGCAGAGATTAGTGAAAGCACCAGTTTTAACTACCCCTACTAGCGGTGGAGGATTTGTTATTTATAGCGATGCTTCTAAAAAGGGTCTTGGTTGTGTATTAATGCAGAATGGGAAGGTGATTGCATATGCTTCACGACAGTTGAAACCTTATGAACAGAATTATCCCACTCATGATTTGGAACTAGCTGCAGTAGTATTTGCTTTGAAAATTTGGAGGCATTATCTTTATGGGGAACAATGTGATATTTATACAGATCACAAGAGCTTGAAATATATTTTCACTCAAAAAGAGTTGAATATGAGGCAAAGAAGATGGTTAGAATTACTGAAAGATTATGATTTGAATATCCAATATCACCCAGGGAAAGCAAATATAGTAGCTGATGCTTTAAGCAGAAAGTCAAATAGCAATTTAGCTACTTTAATTACAGATCAGGAGGAGTTAATTAATGACATGCGAAAGTTGTCATTAGAAGTTTGCCCCAAAGAGTTAGTGTATCAGTTATATCAATTACAAGTGAAGCCTTCTCTATTTGAACAGATCAAAGAAAGACAAAGAACAGATGAACAAATTATAAGGATAAAGGAAAAAGTGGCAGAAGGGACTATGGAAGGATTCACAGTTGATGATGAGGGCACTGTCAGATATAAAGGAAGGCTATGTGTACCCGATGCAGTAGAACTAAAAAGACAAATTTTAGAAGAAGCTCATTACTCACTATACACCATACACCCAGGGAGTACAAAGATGTATGAAGATCTTAAAAGAAATTTTTGGTGGATGGGTATGAAGAAAATGATAGCAGAATTTGTAGCACAATGCCTAACATGCCAACAAGTTAAAGCCGAACATCAAAAGCCAGCAGGATTATTACAACAAATGGAAATACCAGAATGGAAGTGGGATGGAATCACTATGGATTTTATTGAGGAGTTACCAAGGACTGCTACAGGAAATAATTCTATTTGGGTAATTGTGGATAGATTAACAAAGGTCGCACATTTCTTGCCAATCAAAACCAGTTATTCTGCAGAAAAGTTAGCCAACCTGTATTGTAAAGAAATAGTTCGGTTGCATGGAATTCCCAAGGCAATTATTTCCGACCGAGATACTATATTTACTTCAAAGTTTTGGCGCAGTTTAAATCAGACAATGGGGACAAAATTGAAATTTAGTACAGCATTTCATCCACAAACAGATGGGCAGACTGAAAGACTAAATCAAGTAGTCGAGGATATGTTGAGAATGTGTATAATAGATTTCGAAAATGGTTGGGATAAATATATGGCTTTAGTGGAATTTGCATATAATAACAGTTATCATGCTAGCATTAAAATGTCTCCTTATGAAGCTTTATATGGGAAACCTTGCAGAACACCCTTAAATTGGGATGAGGTTGGAGAAAGAAGATTGATCGGGCCAGATATTGTGCAAGAAACTGCAGATAAAGTGAAGTTAATCAGAGAAAGATTGCTTACTGCCCAAAGTAGACAGAAAAGTTATGCAGATCTAAGGCGGAGAGAATTAGAATTTTCCATAGGTGATAAGGTGTTTGTAAAAATATCACCTATGAAAGGAGTTATGAGATTTGGCAAAAAGGGAAAGCTCAGTCCTCGTTATATTGGACCATATGAAGTTTTAGAGAAAGTCGGAGCAGTGGCATATCGAATAGCACTACCACCCTCATTGGCTGCAGTGCATAATGTGTTTCACATTTCTATGTTGAGAAAATATGTATCAGATCCTTCCCATGTGCTCACAGCAGATCGATTGCCAATCTCAGATAAGTTAATATATGAAGAAAATCCAATCAAGATAATAGATTCTAAAGAGCAACAGTTGCGGAAAAGATTGATAAAGTATGTCAAAGTGCAATGGAGCAATCATGGAGAATCGGAAGCTACGTGGGAGCTTGAAGAAGATATCAAACAAAAGTATCCATTTTTGTTTGATTAAGTTTCGAGGACGAAACTTTTATAAGGGGGGGAGAATGTAATAGCCATCGTCATTCGGCGCAGTATTCGGCGCCGTTTTTATTTTGTTTTATTAGGCACCGTTATGGTAATTGTTTTATTAGGCACCGTTATGGAAACGGTGGAATTATGGGTCATGCGCGTTCAATTAACCCCAGCTGAATAAGTATAAAAGACGCGTAGACGAGAGATGGGTTTTCGCGGAAGAGAAATCACGCAGAGACAGAGAGACAGAGAGACAGAGAGACAGAGAGACGAAGGAAGGAAAGGATTTTGAAGGTAAGCTGCGTCGAACCATTTTCTCTGTTAATCTCATTCATTCTATGTTATACGCAAGTTATTTCATAGATCTAAACCATTCACGACAATTCTAGCATGACTAATTAGTCACAGGAGTATTATTGAAATGTTTAATGTTGAAATTTTACTTATTTAAATGAGAAGTACCAAATAAAGGGTATGAAATGATATATGATGAAATAAACACACTTCTGAGCATAGTTAGATAATTGTGACCGTACAATAATAAGATAATTATATGATTAGCTTGCCTGCAAAATTTCAGATTGATCAGACTTATAGATTTTTAGATATAGCAAATTTAGACATAATATAGAGTGGTAAATATGTATTTTAAGAGAAAAACACAAAAAAATAATTACAGGAAAATATAGATGCAAAACGAATAATCTGAACCATTACAAACATTATTTGAGATATTTTACAGTATATGTGATGAATTAATTCTGTAAAAATTTAGTTTATATGGTTATTTGAAGTGATATTTAATATTAACCTTTTATTAAACCCTTTATATTAAATCTGATGATAGAGATGTCATTTTGAAAAAATGGACCGTCCAGATTATAAAACATAATTTTATAAGCTTACCCTTAAAATTTCAGTACAAACAGATATGTATATTGAGAGATATAAGCCATTTTATTTGGAAAATATGGACCGTTGAAAATAAATAAATAAATGAATAAGCTTCTGGACTAGTGGGCTAAGCCCATCTTAACAGGCCCAGTGAGTCAGAAGCCCATAAACAAGCTTAAGCCCACAGAAACGAAAGCCCACTTAAACAGAACCAGCCCACTATCCAGTCTGGCCCAACTTCCAACAAAGGATCCAGCCCATTAGCCTGGCCCACTGTTCCGGCCCGCCAGCAGCAGCCCACCGGCGGCCATTCGCCGGCGCCGGCGACCGGCCGGCCGGCGGCGAGAAAAAAAAAAAAAAGAAAATGAAAAAAAAATTACAGAAAATTATGAAAAATACCAAGAAAATTAAATTCAATATTTAGAAGCTTAAATGAGTTTAAAATTATAAATTTATGAAAAAAATGAAAGTTTATGAAGGTATGATAAATAGAAAATAGATAAATAAATATATATAAATTATAAAAATATGAGAAAAATTAAAGGAAAATATCTAAAGAAGTATAAGTCCAAATTTATTTTACATATAAAAAATAAAGTTGTTTAAAGTGAATTAATATAAGAATAAATAGAAGAAAATAGGATTTTGACCGATTAAAATTATGAGAAAATTTGAGAAAGTTATAAATGGAATTTTAAATAATATTTGTGAAAATCAAAGTGAAATAATAAACATATTGTGATGAAAATTAGGAAAAGAGACTTGAGGCTACTACAAAAAAATTGGAAAAAGAGGATTTTTAAAGTCTACTCAGAGGTAAGTAAACTTTTACCAAAGCATGTCTTTGAAAATATTATGTGAATATTATGATTTGCTATGAAATGTGATTATTTATTTCTTTCAAATTTGTTTATTCAAAAATGAGCATTATTATTTCAAACTCATGTTTAGTAGTGAATTTAAGTGGTGCATCAATTAAAATTCATGAGCATGATGCATAATTGCATATTTGGGTTTGCTAAGGAGTAAAGTAGTATGGTAGTACCTGGGTAGCGACCTCAGGACTACCAAAGGAGATGATTTAGCTCACGAATGTGTAGCACGGCTGCACGCGAGCACAAGTAGATGGCAATACCCCCAGTACGAATGCATGATTTAAAATTGACATATCTGTGCACATTTATCAAGATGTTTTTTTTTATTACAGTTTATTGTGCATAAAAGACAGTATAGATATTGTATTTGTAAAAAAATATATATATGATTGAAAATGAATTTTTTAAAAAAATACATGTTTACTTACTGAGCTTTCAGCTCACATAGTTTTGTTTTCAGTGGAAAAACAGGGATACAATGCTATACTAGAGCCTTTATCAACATGGGGAAAAGGCGAACCTAGTAGAGGAAAAGACAAAGAAGTTTAGGATTTTATTGAAATTTCCTTATAATGCATGGTTATTTTAATTTTAGACATTGAAAATTGTATATTAACTCCTTAAGGAGCAAACTTGAGATGTAATAGTTAAAATGTTTATGATTTTGCACCTTGGTATCTATTTCCATCTTGGGAGATCTTATTTTAGTTTTGACATAGTAGACCCCATTCCCAACACCTCAAGGGTGGGGTGTTACGCATAGCAATGACTAGGCACATTTGAACTTATAGGAAAAAAAAGTAATCCCACAGGGGTTTTGCAGATTTATCCCATCAAGTTTGCAAAATAGCATAATATAATTAATTAATTTGATATTTAATTTAATTTAAATTAATATTAATATTTCAATTTAGTAGCTTATATTTTAATTCATACAAATTTACAATAAAAGAGCATGACAGTATAATTTTATTATTAAAATAATTTAATATTTATTTTATTTTATTTTTTAAAATATAATTTATAATTTAATTTAATTTAACATTTTTTATTTAATTATTTTAATTTAGAGCATATTACATGTTGTTAGATGTCATCTTGCTTGCTAACTCCAAAGGGACAAGTAACTTACTTGTTGTCCAAATATCTCAACATAAACTAAATTAAAAATACTCTTTTTTATTTTGTTAACCATCTATATTAATTTATTACAATTTTATTAAGCCATATATAATAATTATTATAGGTTTATATATTTATTTCATTCAATTAAACTAATTATTATTTTTAATTATAGCTTTATGTTTTTATTTAGTTTTTTAATTATCTGATACAAAGTTCACATAAAAATTACCTAAACAAATAAAAGGGTTTTTAGGGTAATATAAATGACGTTAAATATAATATGTGGAGTTGATTTTTTTTATAAACTATGACGATCAAGATTGTATAAGAGAGGTTTTGTAGAAGTAGACCCAAGAGATTACTCGCTTAACCCACCTCAAATAATCCTTTTAAAACACTTATTTTTTATTTTTTCTTCATAAACTTATTTATCTAAGTGTATTTAATATATAAACCGAGTTTTACCAATTTTCAAATCTATGTTTAAAAATCTCAAATATATATATATACATATCTAAAAATAGTAAAAATTGGTTTATTTGTTAAATATATTTAGATAAACAAGTGTATGAAGAACAAAAAATAGATATTTTAAATATATTTTTTGAGGCGAGCTAAGTGAACCATTTGTTTAGCCTAAGCTAACAGGATCACTGCCTTTTTTATTTAAATGCAATTAAAAATAATTTTTTTTATGTTTATATTATCAAATCTAAATTACAATTACATATTTATTTATAATTCAATTTAATTTAAATTAATTATTATCTTAATTATAGTTTATATTTATTTAGTTTTAAATTCATTAAATTCAAAATCAAGGTTTGCATAGTTTTAAAATGAATTATTAAGTATATATCTTTTACAAAATACATAAATTTATGTAATATATTTTTAAAATATTAAAATTAGATGTTGTTAGATGTGTGTTTGATCTGATTAGATACTTTTAGATCCAGTTAGATGTTATTAGATCCAGTTAAATCTGATTAGATCTAGTTAGATACTGTTAGATTTAGGTGGATTTCATTAAATCGTATTATTTAAGTTTTAATTTTTGTAATCAAGGTATAAATGACTTTATAAGGGGCCTATGATCATATTACAGGTTAACATGATTAACTTATTAATATTAAAAATTAGATCCAGTTAGATGCAGTTAAATTGATCCATTTAAATGTCATTTGATTTAGAAAATTTCATTAAATTGTATTATCATAATTTTAATTTCTATAATTAAAGTATAAATGACCTTATAAGGGCCTAGGATCATATTATAGGTATCAAGTTAGGATTAAATTATTAATGTAAAAAATTAGATCCGGTTAGATTCAATTAGGGTTAGATTCAATTAGATCTAATCAGATCCGGTTAGATGTCATTAAATTTAAAATTTTTTATTAATCATATTATTTGAGTTTTAAGTTCTGTAATGAAGGTATAAATGATCTTATAAGGGGTCAATTATCATATTACAGGTGTTAAATTAAAATTAACTTATTAATATAAAAAATTAGATCCAGTTAGATTTGATTAGAATCAGTTAAACTCAATTAGATCTAGTTAATCCGGATAGATCCGGTTAGATATTATTAGATTTAAAAATTTTCATTAAATTATTTATCTGAGTTTTAATTTACATAATTAAGGTATAAATGACCTTATAAATGGGTTTAGAATCATACTACAGGTGTTAAATTAAGATTAACTTAGTAATATAAAAAATTAGATCCAGTTAGATATTATTAGATTCAAATTTTTTTATTAAATCGTGTTATTTGAGATTTAATTTTTGTAATTAAGGTATAAATGGCCTAGGATCATATTACAAGTATTAAATTAGGATTAACGTATTAATATAAAAAATAAAGTCTATTAGATTAAGTTAGATCTAGTTAGATGCTATTAGATTCGGTTAAATGTTGTTAGATCCAGTTAGATGCCATTAGATTTTGAAATTTTCATTAAATTGTATTATTTGAGTTTTAATTTCTATAATTACGGTATAAATGACCTTATAAGGAGCATAGTCTCATATTACAGGTATTAAATTATGATTAACTTATTAATATAAAAAATCCGGTTAGATTTAGTTAGATGTTGTTAGATCTGATTAGATTTAATTAAATCCGGTTTGATCTAGTTAGATCTCATTAGATTTAGCTAATTTTATTAAATCATATTATCTGAGTTTTAATATCTATAATTAAGGTATAAATGACCTTATAAGAGTTCTAGGATCGTATTACATGTATGAAATTAGAATTAATTTATTGTTATAAAAAATTAGATCCAATTAGATGCAGTTAGATTCAGTTAGATGCTATTAAATCTGGTTAAATCCATTTAGATCCAGTTAGATTCTATTATTTTTGAAAAATAAAAAATAATATTAAATTTTCAAAAATTCAAAAATAAATATTGAAATTATTATTGGTAAGAGTACCTTCTTTATATGAACTTTAAATAATATGATATAATTTCTTGTATAAAAATATTTTTTTACTTTACCAAATATAATGAAATCCGATTAAAAATAATATTTTCTATACAAATATTTTTTAAAATATCAAATAATGAAAATTTTTTGTCTACATATATTTTAGTGGTTGATCCACCAAATGAATGGAATAGATTAAGATTTTGTGTATATATAATTCCAATTTTATCAAAAAAATATGCTTACATTTTTAATAAATATATTCATGCTGTGAATTTACCACCATATCCCTACTTTTTTTTCTCATGAGAAGCCCTTCCCATGGGTAGGGCCTCAAATCTAAAAGCATTTAGAAACATCAAAGGCAGTGAGAAGGAATTAATGTAGGTACATTATGTCAAAAAATCAGACGCACCAACTCAAAAAACGGCTTCTCAAACCAACATAACAATATATATATACATAAGTAGCTTCGCTTTTTTGTAAGAGAAGCATCAACCTTTCGCAGCAACAAAATTATTTAAGAAAATTTTCATTTTCTCTTATGTCATTCTCTTTTCCCATCCAAGCATATTTTTCTTTTCATTATTATATTACTAAATAGTAGCAGCACAAGACTTGTATTATTCCGGAGTAGTGGAAGTTACTATTTTTCTGTCAGGGGACTTGGGAACTCTCGGGCAGTTCGAGTTCTTCGTGATCTTGCAAGGAGAGAAGCTCCCATTTTGACCTTTCTGATCGAAACCAAGAGAAGAAACAAGGATATAGAGGCCATCAGACATCAGCTTCATTTTGATTATTGTTTCTCGGTTGACTGCTGTGACAAAAGGGAAGGTTTAGCATTGCTGTGGAGGAAGGAACGGTGTGTGTCTATCAAATACTATTCCAGTAACCATATTAATGTTGTCATAGAGGGGGAAGGACATACCCCATGGACGATGACAGGGTTTTATGGCTTTCTGAAAGTAAGCAGAAGACAGAAATCATGGCCTCTTCTTAGGGTTTTGAAAAACTAGATGGAACTACCTTTGATTGTGATGGGCGACTTCAATGAGGTGGTTTGTTCATTGAATTTTTAGAGCCAGAACTTTAGAGCCGACAGTCAGATGGTGGGGTTTAGGGACGTTATCGATGATTGATCTCTTCATGACTTGGGTTTCATTGGCCCAAGGATGACTTAGAGCAATAAAAGAATGGTAGGTGATAGAGTAGAGGCTCGAATTAACAGGAGCCTAGCAACCAGGGATTGGCTAGACTTATTCCCCATGGCTAAAGTCCTACACGATCAGCTGCAATTTATGACCATTGTCTATTAATTTTGAGGCTTATGAGGGAAACAAGAAACAACCAAAACTGTTCAGATATAAAGTGGTGTGGTCTAAACTAAAGGAAGCAAGGGAGATCATTGAGAAGACTTGGGGAACTGATGGAAATGGTATGCACTCTATTTGAGGAAAGAAGTTTAACAAGTGTGGAAAGAATCTCATGAGCTAGTATAACAAGTTTAGGGGGGGACATATCCAAGGCTATTAGGAAACACCAAGAGAGACTGTGCACTCAAAGAGGAAATTCCTTTAGATGAAAGGGACATAGAGATTAAAGAACAAGAAATAATTATTAATCTTTTGTTGGAGGAAGAAGAGATCATATGGAAGTAAAAATCAAAGGTCCACTGGCTCCAACTGGGCGACAGAAACACCACCTTTTTACACCATACTACGAGTGAAAGGAGGAGGAGAAACTAGATCAAATGCCTGATGGATGACAGTGGAAGAGTTATAGGAGATCAAAGGCAAAAACTCATGATGATAAGGAATATTTTGATGACATTTTCATATCAGATTTTTGGATCCAAGATGCTGCAAAAGTGGCTAGTGAAATCAATAAGAAAGTTAGCCATGAGGATAATCATTGGTTAACAGGGGAGGTTACAAAGGAGGAGATAAAGAATGCCTTAAAAAACATGAATCTTCACAAGCACTAGGCCCAGATGGTATATCGTCTAGATTCTATTAGAAAAATTGGGATGCAGTGGTCGAGGAGATCTTCCGAACATATAAGAAAGTCTTAGCAGACAACAAATTGGAGAAAAAAAAAACTTATAATGAGAAAGATCAATCAAACTCTAATAGTGCTAATACCGAAGAAGAAGGGTACGAAAAAGTTAGTAGAGTTTAGCCCGATCAGTCTATTTAATGTAATATATAAAATTATCTCTAAGGTGTTGGCTAACCGAATGAAGATTTGTCTCCCAAAAGTTATTTCTGAACATTAGAGTGTGTTCATCCTCAATAGGGTCATCACCGACAACATGGTTTTGGGACATGAGGTAATCCATGTGCTGCGAAAAAGAAAAAGAGGAAAGAAAGCGGACATGTCAATGAAGTGGGATGTGGTAAAGGCATACAATAAAGTAGAATGGGGCTACTTGCACAAGGTCATGGAAAAGATGAATTTTGCCAAGAAGTGGATCCACAGGATCATGTGATGCATTACAACTGGGTCATATAAGGTCTTGCTGAGTGAAGAATTCACAGACGAGATTCAACCATCGAGGGGAATTAGACAAGGGGACCCAATCTCCCCTTATTTGTTTTGTTGTGTGCGGAAGGCTTGTCAATCGAACCTCTCTCGGGAACGTTTGGATAGTGTTGGTGTGCTCTGTTGGAGTTTTCAACAAGACTTTTGGGGACAGAGTGATTTGCCCGCTCTGGTATTGCTTCTCTACCCAGTCCATGATTGAGAAAACCAATAGGGATGACAATCTACTGGGAGTGTGATGCGCACCAAGTGCTTGTCGTTAAGAGCACTGTGATCACCAGTTTAATTTAAATTAACTGAAACACATTAAAGCTACCACTATACGAGTGATAGTGTAGAATAATGGTGAGTCGGGTCGAATCCACAGAGAGACGATGTAGTTTTGAATTGTTTTTAAGAGAAAGAGAGGGTATAGAGAAGAGAGAGAGAGAGAAAGAGAAAGAGAGAAGAGAGAAGAGAAAGAAAGAGAGAAGAGAGAAGAGAGAGAAAGAGAGAAGAGAGACGTTGGAGAGAGAGAAGAAGAAATTAGAGAGAGAAAGAGAGAAGAGAGAGAAAAGAAGAGAGAGAAAAGAAGAGAGAGAAAGAGAGAAGAGAGAAAAGAAGAGAGAGAAAAGAAGAGAGAGAAAAGAAGAGAGAGAAAGAGAGAAGAGAGAAAGAGAAGAGAGAGAAAAAGAGAAAATAGAAGAAATTTGAGAGAAAAGAAAAGACAAGAAGCTAAAAGAAATTAGCTAACAACTTAATTAAAACTATTCTAAGAAAGCAATTCAAGCTATGAAATTTAACTATTAAAACAGGAAAGAGAATTATATTAAATTTAATCTAAAAATTACAAAGCAGAAAATAAAGCAGTAAATCTAATCTAAAAATTACAAATTAAAATTTAACTACTACGAAACACTACAAAGCATAAAGCAGAAAATAAAATTTACATCACCCATAAAAAGCGAATCTCCACGTAATAGAAACTTTTATTGCTTGGCCCCACCTCCTTGCTACGGGTCTCACAAAATGGGTCCCACCCACTTGCTACGGGGTCCCACAAGATGGGTCCCACCCAAGGGGTTGTGTGTGGGGTATGGGGTGTGTTCTTGGGATGAGTGGAGGGGCCCTTTTATAGATGTGTGAGGGACCCTCCCTCTAATGTTGAATCCGATGTGGGATTCATTTCACGCCTGCTGTAGCTGCTTATTGCCATTTGCCGTTCATTTTCTTGCTTTCCGGTGCTCACACTGGAGACGGAAATATTCCCTCCTCCTAGCCTTGAACTGCTCGGGTTCTCAGGCTGTAATTCGCGTGGGTAGACGCTTATCTTTTTCTTGTCTGGACCAAATTTCTCCAACTTCACTAACCCATCGATCAAAGAGAAAATTGTATGGTCTTTTCCTAACCCAACATTCTTCCCGGGGTGAAACTTTGTTCCCCGCTGGCGGACGATGATGGAGCCGGACTTGGCGGATTTTTAAGGCGAGCTGAATCGAGCATGGGTCTGATACAACCAGGAGAAGATTTTTCAAGCGTTTGACATGCGACGGGTTCGGATTTCATCCCACCAGGCTCCAGTCCACAAACTTGGTGATTCTCAAATGACATTATCACCCAAATTCAGATTAGTCGCTGGGCAATCGACTTCTTTGTATCCATCCCCAGAATTGGATTCATCATTAATTGAAGGGCCCCTTATTCCTGGCCTTCCAGACGACGTCGCTCTCAATTGCCTACTTCGGTTGCAGAATTTGGGCATGGTGGAGCTGACCGAATTGATGGTGGCAAAGCTCGGTATTGCTGGAACAGAGATGCTGGCCAGTATTGCTGCTGATTGTGATGATGATGAAATGGCTGCCTTGGTTGGATTGTAGCTGCCGGTATGTGATTTTGGTGTTGCAGGATTCTCGGGTTGGAGCTGCTGCCGTTTTGGAGGCTGGAGCGGCTGGACGAGGTGGCAGCTGGCGGGAGAAGAAGAAGACAACGGGAGTAATGCTGGGAGGTTGCCGAGACCGGAGAAGGAGAAGGACGACGCAGCTAGCTTACGGCGGGAAAGATCACGACAAAGAATACCCTGAGACAGCGATCTCGAGCTCGTCGAATTGACGGCCAGGCATGAAGTGAGGCGCGCCGCAGACACCGCACTGTGTAGGGGAAGAAGCGATTGGAGACAAGCCAGCTCAGGTGACAGCCTTGAAAAGGTAGGAAAGGGACGAGGAATGATGGTGGGAGAGACGGGTTTCCGGTGGTTGATGAGGTTTGGATTTGGTTAAAAACAAACGTTTCCCGAAGATAACGGAAAGTGGCAGTCGGTGAGTTTCCTGCTGCAATGGATTATGGCTAGGATTTTGCTATTTCGGTTGGTTGGATTTGGGGCCGGTCCAAATTTCCGGTTCATGGCTGAACACGAGTTTGCTGGTATGGAATTGGGGGTGATTTTCAATGGGCTGATTTTTATTGCTGCCGATAAGTTGAGACGGGCGGAGAAGCTGGTTTTGGATTTCATATTGCCATTCGTTATTGGAAAACAAGGTTGGGCTGTTTGTTTCTACGAGAATTTTTTTCTAGTTCAATGGTGAAAGATTGCAGTGGAAATGGGTGTTGCCGGAGTTAATCAAGGGAGATGCAGGGGGATTTTTGTTGTCGTGATTTGCTTGCAGCAATTTCACTCGGTGCTGATTGGGTTGAAATAGCAGCTGCCGGTGGGTTCAGTTGGTGCATGCCGGACTTGGAGAAGATGGCTGGCTGCAAACACAATCGGTGCTGGCCGGATTTTCTGGTTGGAGAAGACGATGGAGCACCAAACTGGTGCTCCGGCGGTATATGGGAATTTGGTGACCTGTAGTGCTTTTAAACACGAATTAAAATATTGATTCTTGGCCAAATAATTTCAAAATCATCATCTATCTTCTAGATTTAATATATATATATTTTTAACTTCTTTTGAATTCGTTTTATCAATTAATTTATTATAGTTTATTTTGTTCCCTATATTTTGAAATATAATTGGAGAGATATGTATGTTTTACCCAATTACACTATTTTATAATTTTTCCCGAGTTATGCTAGTACTATTTCAAAGCTATATATATATAATTGTTAGACCAATTTAATTTTACCTTAGCACGTATCATTATCTTTGTAATTTTATATTTTCAAAATATTGCAAAATGACCATTTTATAGCAAAATTAAAGATTCTATTGAAAATATGATTTTCATAAAATTCCACTTAAAACATGCATTTAATTAACGTTTTAATATTTAATTGTGCGAATTTAACATGGAATTAAATGAAAATTTTTAGAATTATCAGAGTGAAAGTGAGCAAGAGGGGGCAAAGAATATCACATCTATTCTTCGCGTATGATGTCTTACTTTTTATGAGAGCTAGAAAGGAGGATATGGTCCACTTGAAGGAGATGTTGAAAACATATAAAAATGGGACCGGTCAAAAGGTGAATATGGAAAAAATGGTTGTCCTCTATAGCAAAAACACAAAGATTGAAACAAAATGCAGATTGAGGAGGTTCTGGGTTCTAGGGGAAAAGAATTACATGTATACTTGGGGCTTTCGGCATGGACAGGGAAGAAGAAAATTGCCACCTTCCAATCAATCAGAGAGAGTCTGCAAAAAAGCTTTAATTAAAGCAAGTGGGGGAAAGAAGCCTTGATTAAAGCAGTTGCTCAAGCCATTCCATCATACACTATGAACCTTTTTCTTCTTCCCAAAAGCCTGTGTGATGAATTGAATGCCCAAATAAATAGATTTTGGTGGGAGAGAGGTGGGGGAAAAGAAGGATCAGTCATGGCAAAAAATGTGCTTGTCAAAATCTAGTGGTGGAATGGGTTTTTAGGGATCTCTCAATTTTTAATGCTGCTCTAGTGGAAAAAAAGGGCTGCAGAGTGGCAATTGAGGCTAATCCCTTCTGCTCTCAAGTGCTTAAGGAAAGATACATTCCAAATTGCAATTTTTGGGAATATAAGGCAAGTAAGGCTTGCTCATATGTTTGGAAATGCATATTGAAAGGCATATCAATCATTCAGTTGGGGCTTAAGTGGAGAATTGGGAATGATAGGGAAGTAATGTTCTTCAAGGATAATTAGGTGAGTGGTTTAATTTTGAAGCGTGGGTCTGATGTCAAGGTGCCCCACTTCATTGACTGGCAACAAAGAATATGGAAGATAGAGGAAATTAGAAGATTTACTAGTGGCATGTGATGGGATCAAATTCGCCAGGTTCCCATTCCTCAAATGGATGAAAATGATACATTATTATGGGAGTCCAAGCAGGATGGTTGTTACAGGGTGCGATCAACGTATAGAATGGTCTTTGCGAAAAAGTTTGAAACCTAGATGGGTGAGCAGTGGTGGGGGGAAATCAAGTGGGGTGAGGAAGTGCAGGTTGTATGAAAAACTAAACTCCCTTGGAAGCTACAAATCTTTGGGTGGCATTTGTTTACATACTCCCTTCCCACTAAGTCAAACTTGTTAAAGCTTGGTATTGTTGTGGATCCTAATTGTCTGTTTTGCAGAAATAATAAGGAGAAAGAAGATCATGTTTTTTGGTGCTACCCTACTTTAAACATCGACAGATGCTTCCCACAACTGCTTTCTCCTGACCAAGGCTTGACAATTAGAACCGGAGACATCCCGAGAGGTTTGACTACTGGCAAGGACTACAATTCTCTGATGCTCTACATCACAATCAGCTGGAGGATTTGGTGTATGAGAAATAAGTTACTTCATTATGATTAGGTTCCGTATTCCAACTTGGACAGATTTTGGCGTGACCTAGAATTGTGGAGTTTGAACTATTTACACCATTACCATTCGTGTCTGCTGCTTCATAAGATGGAGTCTTCTATCAACGACAGTCCAGCAAAGTGGAAAGTCCCAAAGGAGGGGTGGGTGAAACATAACATGGATGGAGGCTGCTGGATGGACAAATGCACAACGGGGTTTGGTGCAGTGATTAGAAGCTCAAATGAGAATTTCATGGCAGCAAAATGTTGGGTCAAGCAAGAAAGATTACACCCTTTATGGGTGGAAACGAGAGCTCTTCAAAAAAGAATTATATGGGTAACTAATTTGGGGTGCTGGAAGGTCATTATTGAGAGTGATTAGATTACAATGGTCACCCGATAACCAGCTTGAAATTTGTATTGGATGAGATTAGAGGGCATGTTAATCAGATGGAAAATGCAGAGTTCTCTCATATTTTTAGGACCAAAAATAAAGTTGTGCATCAGTTGGCTAATAAGGCAATGTATACTTTTAATTGTGATTATGAATGAATGGAGAATCCCCCAAATTGTATCTCTAAACTCCTATAAAGGACCTTGTCAGTTTAATGTATTAGAAGCTTATCAAAAAAAAAAAAGAGTATGTTATCAATAACTTTTATTACTGCATTTAATTATACCTAAGCATCAGTCCTCATATTTGAAAGCGAAACCTATGATTTTTGAAGTATTCAAATAAAGACCTATTGATATTATAAGGATTCTAGGATTTAGTCTAAAATGAATATGAGCAACCCAAAAATGACATAGAGATTGCATCTTAGAATAAAAATAAGAATAAATAATATTATGAAAATCAAATATAAAATACAAAAGCTTTACCATATATTCAACAAAGAGTTGACAAGGTAATATATTCAAGAATCGTGATCGCTACAATCTCAATGGGGCTTGAAATATTCTTTAAAATGAATCTAAGGATCATCAAGAGTATTTTCTATTAAGCTTCAATAATTGTGGAAGGATTTTGATACTCTATTAATGAAGGAAAGTAAAACAATAAAAGTATTTTTCTCTCATGTTTCTAACGTTAAATAAAATTAGAAGCTATAAATATATAATTGAAGATGATGTGGATGAACAGTAAACTCTCTTTTCATACCAAGCACTTTGTAGAATTTATCAAATCAGTGACTTGTGAATTCTCCCTCATGATCTGTTTCTAAATTTTTTTTTAAGATAATACTCACTGCATTTTTCAGTAAGGGCTTCGAATTGAATAAAAAAAAAGAAAAGACTTTTGATTTTTGCTCTAGAAACTATACCACATTATGTAGGTAAAATTATCAATAAAAAGAAAGAAGTACTTTTTATTGCCCATAGATGTATTTTGAAAAGCCTCCATATATCAACATAGATCTGGAAGATGTTTTAGAAAATTTCAATTTATGCATTTTGTCATGTATGTAGCCTTCATATACTCTCCTTTCTGTAGTAATTGATAAAAACATGATGATCATTTCTTTTTGTTTAAGCATTTTCATGTTATTAAAGTTTAGTGGCTAAATCTTAGAGATCATAATGTGAAATCATCTACATTTTTGTAATTTATTGCATATCTTTGAGCACCTTATAAGAGAAAAGATATTATTGGAAGTCATTTTTACTGTGCCAATTAATTGCTTCTTTTATTTATCGATAACAAGGCATTTTCCATCATTGAATTTCATTATATGACTTTTTTGAACTAATTAGCCCACACTTGAGCTGGGCCATGAATATATAGAATATCATGGATAAATTTAGAATTTCCATCTTTTGATTTTTACACAAATAATACATTTTTCTTCAATATTTTGGGTTTTACAATCCCTAAGAATCACTATGCATTTCAGATTTTCATCAATTTTGACAAAGCAATTGTTATCACTAGTTATATGTTTGAATAACCACTATCCAAGTATTAAACATCTCATGACTTTTTGAAGATTTAAACAAGATCTAAATACTTGATCTCTTGAGCCACTATTTTCTAAAAAATTTGCCTTCTGTTTGTACCAACAATTTTTTTGAAAATGAGTGGATCTTTTGCATCTTTTGCATTTATATATGCAATTATTTGTATCATGATTACTTTTATGACATAATTTGCAAGAAGAAGAGAATTTAATATTTTCTCTATTTTCATGATTTTGGAAACTTCCTCTCTCTTGCCATGATTATTTAGTGGGCTTCTTTCAAATTTTTTTATGGCTATTTTTCACATTTCTCTTAATTTTCTCTTCATTCATTTTTGAAATATTAAATTTTGTTTAGAAAGCTTGCTCCAGTGGCTGTTTTGAAAATCTGCACATTCTTTCCTCATGGGCTTGAAGATAACCCATTAATTTGATCATAGAAAGTGTGGAGAAATCTTTTGATTTTTCTAAGCAACCACTACACGATCAAATTTGGGAGAAATACTTCTCAATATTTTTAAAATAATTATCTTATCTTCAATTGTTTACTAATAGCTTTTAATCTGATTTATAATATTAGAAATATGGGAGAAAAATATTTGTACTGTTTCGTCTTTTTTTATTAATAGAATATCAAAATCCTTCTATAATAACTGGATCTTGATGAAAATTATTATGTTATGGCCTTCAAATTTATTTTTCAAAATATTTCAAACCCAATTTGATGTTGTAGCATTTATGATTCTTGGATATATTGTTTTGTTTGCTCTTTACAGAATATATATCAAGGCTTTTGCATCACGCATTTGATTTTAATAATATTTTTTTTTCTTATTGTCATCCCAAGATGCAAGTTCAATGTCATCTTTGAGTTGTTTATAGTTATCTTGTATTAAATCCCATCATCTTTATTATATAAATATAGTTTTCATTTGAATACTCCAAAAATCATAGCCTTTGTCTTCAAAGAAGAAAAGTGATGCTTATGTATAATTAAATGTAGTAATAAAGGTCATTGATAGCGTACGTAGTAGAATAATATTAGCTTTAACGGTTTTGGATGATATTACTTTAAAACCACTAATGGAAATTTGAAATGAGATGGAATGGAAAAGCACATCAAGCGGCTGAAAAATATCTAGGATGAGAGATGAAACTGGCTAAAAAGAATTATTAAGGACTTGTCTCTCAGCTACACTCGTTGGTCTTTTGCAGGTAACAAAGAACCATCTCCTTTTATAATGCTCCCACGTTGGTTGCATGGGTTTTTCTGGCTGCTTGTTGGTTGATTTTATTGTGTTGTGACCGAATTAGAATGCTTAATAAATGTAGAATGGTTGCACAGTAGGAGATGCATGATTGATCATCTCTACGGCATGATATTCCAACAACCGCAACGCAATATATATGTGTGTTGGGGCAGGTTCTTGAAATTTAGAAATAAAATTAAGTAAAGTGAAAAAATATTTAAACTAGAAAGTAAGTTTTTCCTCTAGGCGTGTTACTAACGTCACTTTCCTTAAGGTAATAGTTACACCCTCACAGCTGTTTAGGATTATAGCAATTTGCCCCCAGAATACAAAAAGATAACATACAGTGTGTTTGGGAATGAAAAAAACTTTTAGTGAAAAGTTTTGAAGAATAAAAGTTGTCAAATGATGTGATATGATAGGAGTAATGATGAGGAGTAAAGAGGATAAAGTTAAAATAGATAGGTTAGTTGTATAGGTAATTGTGTAGAAATAATTGAAAAGTAGGGTGGTTTGTGTTGGAAGATATAAAAAAATAATTAAAAAATAGGAGAGTTGTAGAGAATGAAAAGTTTTAGATTGAAAAGTTTTAGGTGAAAAGTTTTTGTCATTGCCAAACACCCCCATAATCTAGAATGGAAACAACTTCTTTTATAGATTCCAAATACTTGATATTAAAATAATAAGTTTTGAAAAGAATTGTAAGACTGAGAAAATTCGCAAAACTTCTATATTTTGAGAATGTGGGTGAACAAGAGTGAGTATGAGTAAGCACGGGTGTCCTTCCAAGCAAAGCTAGACGCCCATACATAGGCCTAAAGCGAAAACCGTTCAAATAATGGTCTCCAGGCGTTATGCTTGTAACGTAAAAAATTTAAACCAGTCCAATAATGCAATGTCACGTCTCAAGGAAGTAATACAATATCCCAACAGTAATGTAAAAACGTTTCATAGATTTGAAAATGCGTTTTAATTCTGAAAATTTTTAACAATATGTAGCGGCATATCGAACTTCCCATCAATTCTCTAGCTTATACTTTTACTGCTGCCCCATCAGAGACGAGTACGCCTCTGTTTTCTTGCTTATTCTTTCTTGCGTTTTAAAGAATCTACTGTCTTTTAAGATTGGTGGTGTCTTACTTCTGTAAAGAAATTTCTATTTCGGCAATCATGATCGTCATTTTCGAGTCCTCCACAGGTGAGCCTTTTGTTTTGTGTTTCACATACCGCTTGAAACTAGAGTACTCGAAAACGACGACAACGGTTATGATTGCAAATGGAATTTTTCTCCAAAATTTTCATAAAGAGTATCCACAAGTTACAGAAAGGAAACAAGCACCAAAACTATGTAAAGATTATCAACAAGTCACAGGAAGAAAATAAGCACTAAAATTAGCCCAACCTGTAATAATTTTTTTTAAAAATGAGAAAACTATTCAACTGATGATGTGTCCACTAAGGTGGCATTCTGACCATTGACCATTTGACCGAGCAATGCGCCAAGAATGAGTAAAAGGTTATTGGGCTAAACTCAAATAAGCCCACTTAGAATTATGGGTTGAGTTATATAAAATATCGCGAGTATTTAACTCAACGGCTCAATGTGCTTAAGGGTGTGTTTGTTATTAAGGAAAAGTTATCAAGTTAAAACTTTTCAATCTAAAACTTTTCACTCTCCACAACTATCCTATTTTTTAATCATTTTTTCATATTTTCTATATAACTACCCTACTTTTCAATCATTTCTACACAACTACCAACACAATTAACCTATCTATTTTAACTTTATCCTATTTATTCCTCATCATTACCCCTATCATATCACATCATTTGACAACTTTTACTCTCTACAACTTTTCATCAAAAGTTTTATCCATTCCCAAACACACCCTACGTGGTTAAGGTGTTAGTCTTTGGTAGAGGAGGTCTCGAGTTCGAGTTCCAATGAGTGCGTAAATGATGTATTTTGCTTTTTTAGGCTCCGTGGGCCTCACCAGTTTGGAATTCAAATTTGAAATTGAATTGAGATTGGATTGTAAATCCTCCGGTGAATCCTTTGAGGAGTTATAAATAAGCGGGTTGGGGACTTGATGGAAATACCAGAAGAAAGAGGAGGAATGCTGCCGCTGGAAAAAGAAAAAGGTCGATCCAATCCGTTGAAGTGATCCATTTCATTTTCTTCTTTAAGGTAAGGGAGATTTTGCCTCTTTAGCCTTTAATTATGGCATGATTTAATGAGAATTTATCACATAATTATGGTCATTAATCATGCTGGGATGATATGAGATATTATATGCTTAATTGCATACGGAATGGATGCCACATAATTATTTGAGAAATGTATTATTTACATTAAATTAATTATGTGAGGATTTATCAATAATTTTGAGGATGTATAACATAAAGGTAATTTTGGTCAAGATGGAAAGCATAATGGCATAATTATAATTTATTTTGAGTAAAATAAATTAATGAGTAAAATTATGTACGTTACATTATGCTTGGATGGCCTAAAATTAAATATGTTAGCCAAATTATTGATGGGATGAATTTTTAATGCATTTCATGCATTTAAGATGTTTAAAGGAGATATATATAAGAAAATAAAATTAAAATATTATTATATATTTTGTATAAATAGTCGGATGGAAAAAAATGGATGTTACTGCTTATTTTCGAGTTTTTTGGATATTTTACAACTTTGCCTAATGGATTTTCTGAAAATCATAAGCTGTCAAGGAGTTTCTGTAAAATCAGAAGACAGCAGGAGAATCTGTAATTTTCCATGATATGGTACGAGCTTCAGGGAGTGGGCCAACCCATGGCTTAGAGCCTAGAGATGATACCTAGGCAAAAGCCCAGGCAGTAAAGCCCAGAGCGCAGCCCACCAGGAAGCCCAGTCGGGTAAGACCACCGGCGAGCCCAAGTCGCCGGCGGCGAGGGACACGTGGCATCGTTTGGTGCGTCCATTTCCAAATTGATGTAAATTGAGCTCTAGAGGTCCATTTTGAGTGATCCAGTGATCATTTTCTATGAATTTGGACATTTTGAGTTCAATGGAAGGGCTAGATTAGCCAAATGATGCCTAGAAATTTGAGTTTTGGGGATAGAGAAGTATCCTAAAGGATTTAAGGTTCTAAATCCTTAGGGTAGTCCCAAAATTTTAAATTGAGTACTTCTAGGAAGAGACGATGACATATAAGATGTATTAAAGGCTTTAAAAGTTGAACAATTAAGTGAAGATGATATATTCTTATAATCTTAATTGCAGGGCATAATCCTACTTACTGAGTTCTTGTGAACTTACCTTTTTTTTTCTTTAACTCTTAAATGATTCCATGGATGGTGGCCAATGAGATGGTGGTGGCGTGATGATGAATTGATCTTTTTATTTATTTCGTTCTATGTAATGAGTGACTTGACTTGGATGTAAAGATTTTATTAACGTGGGCATGTTTATAATAACTCTATGAACTTGAGGACTTGGATGTAATAATGCAAGTTTATTTCTTATTGCCTAAATGAGATGGTTTTAATCGTCGCGTGGAAAGATCCTGAAGTTTTAAAATGACTTGGACCAAAAATTTAGGCAAAGCCTTGATTTTTAATTCAGGCCGTTACACAACCTTAAAGCTATGCTGCAGATTCTTGGGTCTTGAAAACCCAAACAAGAAAAGAGAGGATGACACCTACCTTACACGTCTCTGATGGGTGCAACAGTAGAAATAGAAGCTAGAGAATTATTCGTGGTGTAGGAATGTATCTGAATTTGATGACGGGAAGTACAGTATGCCCGGTATATCTGTTTTGAATCCTGTTGCCTGTGATGGGTGAGGAGTTCTTCGTATGCTGGGTATAAAATGCGTTATAACGGCGGAAGTGAGCATCACTGGGCATGAAATGTCTTACAAGGGGAAGGTAAGCATCATTGCAGAACACCAGAAAAGGCTGGAGATACGCTAGAGAATATAGAGAACAAGAAGAAGATGATCACCTTGGGTGGGGTCGGGTCAATCAGAGTTTTCTGTCTGCCTTTAGCCAATTCGAACTCTGAGACAACGCTCTCCTTTGGATTATGTTTTTCAAAGAGCGATAAAGACATTTGAAAAAAGTTCTTCCAGGAGACAAATGCGAGATACATGCTAATGAGATACACGAATACGAGATGAGTCTGCCCATATGGTTTAATTATATCTGCATGCTTGCATGTTGGTATGGTTATTTTAAATCTTTGTGATTTGTGTTCTATAAGTTTGGTAGTTCTAATAAGAAGAGTTTGGCTTGTTTAGTTGACTACGGTAGTTTGAAGACTGATCTATGTCATCGACAACATATGTCGTCAATTAATATTCAAACTTTATCATAAAAAATTTTTGGTTGTCCCACTACAAGGAAGCTCGAATTTGCAACTTTCTTTCTTTAGAATCGTATTTTTTATTACCAACTAAAAATTTTCAATTTCTTATATACAGATAACTCTAATTTTCAGAGCCAGCTGGGTCAGACTTCATAAGTGGGAAAGCCCTTCTAGTGCTTCTCTTTTCTATTCATGAGCCTCCAAACTGAAACCAACAGGCGTTGTGTATAAACCAAATTTTGATTACCAAATTACGAAAATTGTAAATTATTGGCAATCAAACTTCTCATTAATAGCAATTAATGACCAAATATTTCTTTGGTAATTAAATCTTAATTTTTTTAATAAAATTTCTAGTCATCAAAAATTAAAAAAAATTCTTTTAATCTTTATATACTAGATAAAAATCTGTATATAAATACCAACTAATGAGAGTCCGTATAAATTTTTTATTTTTTAAAAAAAAACTAATAAGAGCCCGAGCCTCTGCTGTAGAAATTAAACATAGATTTACTTTGGATGCCAAAAATAATGTAAGTGAGTGAAATGCAAGATGAATAATCTTAATGTAAGAAAGAAAATTTATAGATTTATTTGATCATGTCAATAAGGGCAATTCCAGCAGCATATCAATTTGACATCAAAAGCTCATTTGGTTGCTTATAGGAATTTCATTGTGTTTTTTAAAATATTTTGATTGGATACCTTGGTGGACTATAATTAACTTAAATTATTTTATAAATTTACATTATTAGCACCCCTCCGAGATAACTGAGGTATTTTTGTTGTATTAACTAATTTTATATTGATAAATATAATGGATATCTGGATTTATCAAAAAATTGATAATTTTTCAAAAACTAGGGTTGACATTTGCCATAGACATAACAGTATATATTCTAAAGATCAGCAAAAATTTTTAAATCATAAGCACAAAAACAACTTGTATACAAAATCATAGTCACAAGCGCCAATACCAATACCTCTAAATTTTAGCTGAAAAATGTCGAGGACGTAAACACGATATGCTTTCCTCACTTTTGTTGGCTAAGGGTACATGCACAGAAATGGTCTCCACTCTCATTTGATGGACCCAACCCAATTCAATCTTAGCCAACGTTCATTAAAAAAATTCATAATAGCCAAGAGAAATCATATATAATGATGTGTGCATACAAGAGAAAGACAACTTATATTTGTGGGCTTTACCACCAGAATCCAATCAAATCAAACCCATGCTCTAAAGCATAAGCAGACTGACTTTTTTTTGTGGGGGGGATTTACAAGGGGGGAGAGTCGATCTCTCGACCTTGGATACATGTATGCCTGGGATGCTTACCATTACGCCACAACAGTGTAGTAATAGACTGACTAATTAAATGCATAAATAAAAGATATATTTGTAATGGAAATTAACCCAATAGACACAATATCATATCTTCCATGTATTATAATGAAATTTCTTTTTTAAAATTATTTATCCACATAGTAATAATGTTTTAGATAATTTAGTGTTGAAAATATATCTTTTGATTTTTTTATGAAAGGCATTCGATATTTAGCATTAAATCTTTTTATTATATTAACTTTAAACATTTATAGATAGGGAGACAAATTAAAGAATTTTTTTAATAATATAAATAATACTAAATACAGCAGATAAAGTAGATTTTTCATCAAATATCAAGATATTAAAAATGTAAGGAATAGTTAGAAGCAAGATTTAGGTAAAAGTATATAAGGTATTTGTAGGAAAAAATATAATAAAATGATTAAAATATATAGATAAAATGAAAAAATAAGATAATTGTATAATTAGTAATGTTAATTTTTTACATTTCCCATTCCTCATCATCATTCCCACCTTACCAAACAGCCACAATTGCCATTGTTCTTGCCATAAGATTAAAAAAAAAAATTGAACTTTTTTCAGCACGCCTTTACACATGACCTGAAATCTTAGTGTCTTGAGTGGTAACTATAGCACAAGAGGGAGAAGTGGAAAGTGTGGATAAAAATACTTTTGGAAAGTATGATAGCTACATAAGATAATAGGAATAAAGCACAATCTTGGTTGTTGAGGAAGAAAATAATTAAATTATAATAATAAAAATGAGAAAAGTAAGATAGATAGGCATTAAAATGTCAAATCAATATTGGAAAGTGCATAAAGGACAAGCGAGGACCATTTATCAAATAAAGTCTTAATTACTTTGCTATCATATTTTTCTTTTACTATTTAAATATTCCAATCATTTTTTTTTACATTTTTCATACAATTATCATATTTAGTTTATCTTTATTCTCCTTAGTTTTAATCATTACCCTTATAACATCATTTCACTCTTTACTTTTTAAAAACTTTTTTCACTACCACTTTCTCAATTGTTGCCTAAAAAATCCAAATGCTAATGAGCTAGGCTAGTTGAAATGACGAGGATTATTATTATTAGCTCATTTTTTTTATAGATTTTTATATTTTATTTGTTTTCTTTTCATTTTTATGCAAGCTCAAGTTTGTTTAATTTATATAGCAAAATTTAGCATTTTATATTTTTTTTTTATAAAATTTTAAAAAGAGAAGTGATCCTGTCAGTCAAGGCTAAGCAAATTAAAATTTTTGTCATCTTATAATCCCCTGTAAGCGATGCGCTGCGGCGGAGCCCAACTGTAGTGAGAAATGAACAAGGGTTGCTATGTCGTTTTTCCAGAAGCGACGCGCTACATCGGTGCCCGGATGTAGTGAGAAATGGGCAAGGGTTGCTAGGGCGTCTCCCCAAAAGAGACGCGGTTTAGGGAAGAAGGTGGTACCAAAACACAAGGTTCGTTTTGCCTCATGGAATGTTGAGACTCTTTCAAAGAAAAGTATGGAAATAGAAGATGTTATGAGAAGGAGAAAAATTAATATAGCATGTCTGTTGGTCCCGAGTTAATGGCAAAACCCAAGAGGGGAGGGGTGAATTGGGTTCTTATAAAATTCTTCGGTAAATTAAAACTTAACCTCTTGAAAGCTTAATCCCCTTGATTGAAACAAATAGAGAGCAATGAAGTAATGAAAGCAATAAAATAAAACAGTAGGCAAGATTTATAGTGGTTCGGGCAACCTCTCCCTACTCCACTCTTCCAAGCTCACACACCGTTGTGACTTGGGTTCCAGTATGTATTCCGCGAATACACTTAGAGTCTCCGCTCTCTTCTAGATTCTAGCTCTAGGGGGCTTATACACTTGATACAAGTAGATGATGAGTTCAACGCCAATCACAACTCTACTTGCAACGTCTTGGTTTGTTACAACAAACTCAAACCAAGACCAATAACAAAGAATAATGAAAATAAGGAAGATCTACACTTTACTGAGTTGTGTAGGCAAGATTCAGCTTGAGGAAGAGTTTGTAGAAGCAACCGGTTGTATATCGTTGACGCTACTTGCAACTTGAAGCTCGTTCTTCCTTTGAAAGTGTATAGATCACTCAAATTTGGAGAAAAGCAAATGGGAGCTCTTGTTTGCACTTCTTTTCTCTCTTTAGGCTATGTAGTGTATGTATTCTCGTTTGCTTGAGTGTCTATTTATAAAATAGGGAAGATTTGAACGTTATAGAAGTGGTTAGCGCGCAATAAATGTTCCAACGTTCAAAAATTCGAACGTTGCTTCCCCAAGTCGCAGGTGGAGTCGACTTCGTCTGCGACTTGGCTTCCCAAGTCGCAACTGGAGTCGACTTCGTGTGCGACTTCAGTTCCGCATTTTCCAAGTCCTAGTCTGGGTCGACTTGGTTTCAGACTTGAACTCAAGTCAATCTTGGAGTCGACTTGGGTTGCGACTTGACTTGTTCTTATGCCGAAAACAGTTTGATCTTTGTTAGATTTCCTTTAGCTTGCTTGGCTTCTTTCCTTCAATAATATTTTGTAGACCTTGTGAAGCTTGAAAACTTGTATGGTTGGTTTTGCCTTTGATTCATGCACCTTACTTTCTTTTGACATTAATCTTCATATCTTGAATTTCTTCAACTTGAAATATGCTTGGAGCTTTGCCTTGGACTTGAGAGACTTAAGTTGATAATGAGCTTGTACCCTTGATTTGGATTTGTGAAAACTCATGTTGATGCTTGGAATGAGCTTGAATCTGCATCTTTGAACTTTGAAAATCTCAAGTCGAACTTGGGGTCGACTTCGTCTGCGACTTCACCCAAGTCGCAACTGGAGTCGACTTCGACTGTGACTTCGGTATTTTTCTGCCCTAGATTCAACTCTGGAGTGATTTTGTCATCTGAAGTCGATGCTGGAGTCGACTTCGTTTACGACTTGGCTTCCCAAGTCGCAAGTGGAGTCGACTTGGCCTGTGATTTCACCTACTCTTCTTCTATTTTCAAAACTGGTCGTGGGGTTCATTTTGGAGTCGAGGATGGAGTCGACTTTGGGATCGACTTCACCCTAAGTCGAAGTCCAAGTCGACTTGGAAATCGACTTGGCTATTTCATTCCTTAAAACATTCAACAAAATCATTAGTATTCACTTTATACTCAAATTTAACTTTGTTAATCATCAAAACTCATGCTTTGGTCAATTTTGTTTTGTTTTGAACATTGTTTTCAACAATGCCTTCAAGAGACTATGTGGAAAGGAGAGAAAGCTAAAGAGATTAATAGATTCAAATTATGGTATATAAGAAAGGATAGTAATAGAAATAGTGTAGGGATAATAGTAGATAACAAATTCATAAATAAAGTTGTAGATGTCAATAGAGTAAATGATAGAATTATTCAAATAAACTTGTATTAGGTTTAGAGGTCTTAAATGTGATTAATGCTTATGCATCATGAATAAGATTAGATGATAGAATCAAGAAATAATTTTGGGATAACTTAGATAGTGTTATGCAAAGGATATCTAACCAAGAAAAGGTTGTGATAGGTGGAGATTTAAATGAATATGTAGGAAAGGAGAATGTAGGATATGAGAGAAGTCATGGAGGTTTCGGCTTTGGAATAAGGAATGAAATGAGGAATACCATTTTGAACTTTGCTATAGCTTATGATTTGGTTATAACAAATACCTTATTTCAAAAACGAGATAAACATTTGATAACTTTTAAAAGTGTGACCAATTCTAGCCAAATAGATTTCCTCCTTATAAGAAAATTGGATAGATCCCTTTGTATTAATTATAAGGTTACCCAGGTAAGAGCTTAGCTATACAGCATAGATTATTAGTGATAGATATATATGTACACAAAAAGAGTTTACAAAAACTAAAGGCAATATAATTCCAAAAATTAAATGGTAAAATTTAAAGGGAAACAACATAAAACTTTTTAGTAAAAGAATGATAGAAGAAGAAAAATGAGACACACAAGAAGATGGAATAGAATCAATGTGGAATAAAATGACAACTAACATAAAAGAAGTAGGACAAAGTATTGAAAGTATATATAAAAATTATAGATCCTCACATAGAGAAACTTGGTGGTGGAATAAGGATGTTCAAAAAACTATAAATGCTAAACAAGAAAAGTTTAAAACATGGCAGAGAAATAAAAATGATACAAACTTACAACAATACAAACTATAAAAAAAACTACTAAAAAGATTATTAGCGATGTTAAACACAAAGCTTATAAGAACTTATATGACAGATTAGGAACTAGACAAGGTGAAAAAGATATTTTTAAGTTGGCTAAATTAAGAGAAAATAAAGATAAAGATTTAACACATGTTAGATATATTAAAAGTAAGGGCAAAAAAGTTCTAGTCAAAGATGATGATATTAAAGAAAGATGGAAAACTTATTTTTATAGTTTACTAAAAGATACCCCGCACGAACATTTAATATTAGATGTTAGTTTAAATAGAGAATAAAATAGGAATATCAGTTATTTCCTAAAAATTTGAATATCTGAAGTAAATGAAGCTCTACGGAAAATGAAAACAAGAAAAGCCTTAGGCCGAGATAATATACCAATTGAGACATGAAAGTGCATGGGAGATATAGGTGCAATATGGTTAATAAATTTTTTTAATAAGATTACAAAAACAAAATTAATGTCAAGTGAATGGAGAAAAAGCATTATAGTTCCAATCTATAAAAATAAGGAAGATATTCAAAATTGTGCAAATTATCGTGGAATAAAATTAATAAATCATACTATGAAATTATGAGAAAGAGTAATTGAATATAGACTAAAACGAAAAACTAATGTATCTGAAAATCAATTTGATTTTATGCTAGGAAGATCAACCACTGAAGCTATTTTCTTACTTAGACAACTATTTGAAAAGTATAAGAAGAAAAAAAAGAACTTATACATGATTTTTATTAATTTAGAAAAAGCTTATGATTAAGTACCAAGAAAGTTAATATGGCAAGTGATGAGAAAAAAAAAGAATTAATAACAAATACATTGATATTATTAAAGATATGTACGAGAGAGCTGTTACGAATAAGAGGACCATTAGTGGAGATACTAATATTTTTCCAGTTAAAATAGGTCTACATCAAGGCTCAGCCTTGAGCTCTTACCTTTTTACCTTAGTAATAGATGAAATTACTAAACATCTCCAAGAAAAAGTACCTTGGTGTATGTTATTTGCAGATGATATTGTTGTAATAGATGAAACTAAAGAAAGACTAAATTTAAAATTGAATAAGTGGGTAAATGCTTTAGAATCTAATAATTTTAAATTAATCGCACAAAAACTGAATATATGAAATGAAATTTTAATAATAGTGAGAACCCTGATGAAGAATCAATTAATATTTTAGATTAAGTAGTAACAAGAACAAATCACTTTCGGTACTTAGAATCAATAGTTCAAGAGAACAGAGAAATTGAGAAAAATATAATACATAGAATTCAAGCATGATAGAAAAAATGGAAAAATGCGTCAAAAATTTTATGTGACTGTTGAGTCCTAATCAAATTAAAAGAAAAATTTTATAAGACTGCGATTAGACTTGCTATACTTTATGGGGCAAAATGTTGGGCAGTTAAAGAGCAACATATACAAAAAATGAGCATAGCATAAATGAGAATGTTAAAGTGGATGAGTGGCAAAACAAGAAAAGATAAAATTATAAATGAAATAATTCAAGAAAACTTAAAAGTGAGACCAATTTGTCATAAAATGAGAGAAAATAGATTAAAATGGTTTGGTCATGTTAAAAGGAGGTCTGAAGTAGCACCGGTTAAGAAAACAGAGTCTATTCAAGTAAAAGGTGATAGAAGAATGAGAGAAAGACCTAAAAAAAATGGATGGAAGTAATTAAACAAGATTTAAAAATATTACAAATTATAAAAAATTTAGTCTTAAATCGCCAAGAATGGTGTGACAGAATCCATGCAGCCGACCCTACCTAGGTGAGAAATGGCTTATGATGATAATCATGATGAAACTTTATAAGATTATATACAAGAATATAAAAATAGTAAACTTTGATACATGGACTAAAGACACTTGCGATCACATAAATTATGAAAAACAAAACAAAAAAGTGAAAAATATATGATAGGAAAATAATCCTGTGATCTTGGTCAAAAAACATGTTTACAAAACTATTTTTTGTTTTTGTTTCACGGACTTGTTAGCCTAGGTGAATTTAATATATAAATCAATTTTTTACTAGTTTTGAAAATATATTTTTACATTTTTATAGTTATTTTAATGACTTTCAATCATTAAATGGCTAAATCACAACAAGTTTCAAAATAAAAAAAAATATACACATATTTTCAAAAATGGTAAAATTTAAGTTATATATTAAATATATCTTAACTAACAAGTCTATGAAAAAAGCCAAAAAAAGTTTAAAAATAAGTTTATTTGTCCGCATTAAGTAATTGCTTGCTTAGCCCAAGCTAATAAGATTATGCCTCATAAATACACTGTTGAAAACAATGTTTAAAACAAAACAAAAATTGACCAAAGCATGAGTTTTGATGATTAACAAAGTCAAATTTGAGTATAAAGTGATTACTAATGATTATGTTGAATGTCTTAAGGAATGAAATCAGCCAAGTCGATTCCCAAGTCGACTTGGACTTCGACTTAGGGTGAAGTCGATCCCAAAGTCGACTCCACCTTCGACCTCAAACGAAACCTCATGGTCAGAGTTGAAATTGGAAGGAGAGCAGCTGAAGTCGCAGGCCAAGTCGACTCCACTTGCGACTTGGAAGCCAAGTCGCAGACGAAGTCGACTCCAGCATCGACTTGGAGATGCACAGTTCCTTCCAGAGTTGATTTTGGGACAGAACATTCCGAAGTCGCAGTCGAAGTCGACTCCGGTTTGCGACTTGGGCGAAGTCACAGACGAAGTCGACCCCAAGATCGACTTGAGGTTTTCAAAGTTCAAGACACAAGTTCAAGCTCATTTTCAAGATGAAGACTAATACAAAAAGGTGCATACAAGTTTTCAAGCTCTTCAAGATTCACAAGGTTTACAAAATATGAAACCAATCCAGAATAAAAATAATTGAAGGAAAGAAACTAAGCAAGCTAGAGGAGAATCAAACAAGGATCAAACTGATTTGGCACAAGAACTAGTCAAGTCGCAACCCAAGTCGACTCCAAAATCGACTTGAGGTCAAGTCGCACCCCAAGTCGACTCCGAAATCAAGTCGACCCAAAACTCAGACTTGGAAACTGGAGAGCAGCCGAAGTCGCATACGATGTCGACTCCAGCATGCGACTTGGGCGAAGTCGCAGACGAAGTCGACTCCACCTGCGACTTGGGAAAGTAACGTTCGAATTTTCGAACGTTGGAACATTTATTGCGCGCCAACCACTTGTATAACGTTCAAATTCTTCCCTCCTCTATAAATAGACACTCAAGCAAATGTGAACATACACAATACAGAGTCTAAACATAGAAAAGAAGTGCAAGCAAGAGCTCCTAATTGCTTTTCTCTAAACTTGAGTGATCTATACACTTTCAAAGGAAGAACGAGCTTCAAAGTTGCAAGTAGCTTCAACGAAACACAACCGGTTGCTTCTACAGATTCTTTCTCAAGCTGAAACTTGCCAACACAACTCAGTAAAGTGTAGATCTTCCTTATTTTTCATATTATTGTTTGTTCTTGGTGCTTGGTTTGAGTTTGGTGTAACAAACCAAGACGTTGCAAGTAGAGTTGTGATTGGAGTGTAACTCATCATCTACTTGTGTCAATTGTATAAGCCCCCTAGAGCTAGAATCTAGAAGAGAGCTGATAAGTCTAAAAATTTTCATTTAATTTCATATTAAATTCACACCGTTAAATATTAAAACATTAATTAAACGCATGTTTTAAGTGAAATTTTATGAAAATCATATTTTTGATAAAATCTTTAATTTTGCTATAAAATGGGTCATTTTGCAATATTCTTGAAAATATAAAATTATGACTCAAATTTTAATGGTGAGATATATATGACCTATTAATGTAATTTATAAAAGGGGTAAATAGGGTAAAGTATTTATATATATATATATATTTATAAGTATGATTTAAAACATGGGTTAAAGTAAACTATTATGTAATCTTAAAATGAAATGACAAAATAAGAACTGCATTGATAAAATGAACTCAAAAGAGTCCAAAATCAAATTTAGCAAATATTAAAGTTAGCTAGGTAGAACACACATAGTGCTGAAATATTTTAAAATTGTAATTTTTATGTTGCATGTGCACGGCAGCAGAGCACCACCGGAGCACCATATTCTGGTGCTCCATCTTCCCCAAACCGGCGAGCCCCTTCTCCATCAAAGCTGGCAGCCATGGATTTCAATGAATGGCAGCACTTCATCACCGATTTCAGTGAGCTCCTGTCTCTCCACCTGAAAACCCAAATCTGTCATGCCCAAACCGTGGAAACAGCCTCCATTCCTCCGGCTTTCGTCCCGTCAGCAGCAAGCCCCTTTCCATCTTCCATAGCAGCCATGCTCATTCCCCAGATCTGCCGTTGCAACCATCATCACTATGGAAGCAGCAGCACTTGCGCCACCTCCAAGCAGCCGAACCAAGCAGACCCGAGCCCATTTCAGCTCCTGCTGCTCATCGCCTTCAATCGCCCCTGCACTTGGTCGATTTCAAGCAGCCATCAAAAAAAAAAAAATCCATTCCAAGCTTCACCGACAAGAAATGGCAAGCCATTGTCGATCGGCCAACCAGCACGAATCAGCGACAACCCTCCAATCGCCAATTGCAAAAAAATTGCTCCAAATCAAAAATCCTAAATCGTAGTTGTCCCTACATCGGTTGGATTTTCGGCAACTCGGATTCTCTTCACCAAAAACAGGCATCATCATCCTCACCATATCGGGTTAAAAGTCATGCAACCAGATACACCGGTGGAAGCCCAACACCGCTGCCTCTGTTTTCTCGAGCCCTGGTCAACAACATCTTGATCTCCATAGATCCAGTGATGACATATGCCATTTCGAGCCGTGCCAAGCTGCTGTTGCTATCAATCCGATTAAAATCGGTACCCAAAAGAAAATCACAATGAGCTCCGGCTAAAAATCCATGAGCTATCCCACCTCTGGGAAAACCATCATTCGCCATGTCAAATCCGGCCAACAATTTCCACCAAAAACCCATTCAAGCAACAACTTGTAAAAATTCATTTGAAACAACAGCAGAAAAATAAAAGCAGTCCCGGAGCTAAAAGACGTTGAAAATTTGCATCAACAAAGAGAGAATTATCCTATGCAGGAAGCCGGCCTCATAATCCCTCAATTTCTAGCCATAAAAATTAAGCCAGCTTTGTTACCTTGGAAGCAAAGGAGCAACGTACAGAGTAGGGGTGTAAATCGGGTCGGGTTGACTCGGGTTGGCACAAATACAACCCTAACCCACCTTGTAAAATCACAACTCAACCCTACTTTCAACCCTACTTTTCACATCTTAACCCAACCCTATTTCAACCCACCTCAAATCGGTTCGGTTCGGGTTAGAAATCGGGCTAATAGATTACACATGTTATCAATGCTAGTTAAAGTTTTGTTCACCTGAATTTCTAAAATAATAAAAATAATGATAATTATAAAAACAATAAGTACCAATAAAAGTTCTACATAGCTCAAAAGTGGAGGATAAGTTTAGTAATTGATTCGGTTTTTTGTTTTTGTAGTTTTGAGCAATCGATGTCTTCTGCAAGTCAAAAAGTGAAAGCCAAGTAAAATTATTAGAGTAAATTATGCAAAATAGAAAAATGAATATTATAGTCTTACTTACCTTCTTAGTTGGCTTCCAATCAAAGCTACAAACATCTTAAGTTCTCAGTTGACCTGTTATGTTATTCTAAATCACCAATGCGAGCACATATCTAAACAACCTATTTACGATGCAATATAACCAAATAATCCAAACACAATTTCACAACTAATTAACCAAATATATTTCCAAACCAAATAAATTCAAACAACATTTGACAACCAAATAGTCAAACAAATTTTCAAACTCAACACAATTTTATTTAAATATCTAAGCAATATGAATGAAATACACTCTCATAAATATATGTAAATACATATCTTATGAAATCGGGTCGGGTCGGGTTGACCGACCCCTAACCCAACCCAACCCATTTTTAAAATCGGGTCGGGTTGAACCCATTTTTTAAAAACTAAATTTCCAAAACCTCAACCCAACCATGGTATAAATCGGTTCGGGTTGATGCGGGCTCGGGTTGAACCCAACCCTATTTACACCCCTAGTACAGAGGCAGGCAACGAGATGGGAATCCCACATCGGATTCCACGTTGAAAGGAGGGCCCCTCACACATCTATAAAAGGGACCCTCCACTCATCCCAAAAAATACACCCAATCACCAAGCAATCCTCTCCCTTGGGTGGGACCCATTTTGTGGGACCCCTAGCAAGGAGGTGGGGCCAAGCAATAAAATTTTCATTATGCGGAGATTTTGCTCTTCATATTCGGGTGATGTAAATTTTATTATTTTATGCTTTGTAGTGTTTCGTAATTATTACTTTTCAATTTGTAGTTTTAATTATTAGATTAGATTTACTGCTTTATTTTTTGCTTTGTAATTTTTAGATTGAATTTAATATAATTTTCTTTCCTGCTTTAATAGTTGAGTTTTATAGCTTTTAATTGCTTTCTTAGAATAGTTTTAATTCAGTTGTTAGTTAATTATAATTTCTTTTAGCTTTTTGTCTCGCTTTCTTTCCAACTCTTCTAATCTTTTCTCTCTCTTCTTTCTCTAATTTCTTCTATTTTCTCTTTTCTTCTCTCTCCAACGTCTCTTTCTCTCTCTTCTCTCTCTCTTCTCTTTCTCTCTTCTCTTTTTCCCTCTCTAATTTCTTTTATTTTCTCCTTTCTTCTCTCTCTCTCTCTTCTCTTTCTCTCTTCTCTCTTTCTCTCTCTAATTTCTTCTATTTTCTCTTTTCTTTTCTCTCTCTAACGTCTCTCTCTCTTTTCTCTTTCTCTCTCTAATTTCTTCTATTTTCTTCTTTCTTCTCTCTCTCTCTAACGTCTCTCTCTCTTTTCTCTTTCTCTCTCTAATTTCTTCTATTTTCTTCTTTCTTCTCTCTCTCTAACATCTCTCTCTCCTCTCTCTTATTCCTCTAATTTCTTTTTCTCTGACTTCTTTCTCTCTCTTCTCTATATCTTCTCTTCCTCTTAAAAACAATTCAAAACTACATCGCCTCTTTGTGAATTCGACCCGACTCACCGTTATTCTACACTAAGTGTATTCGCGGAATACATAGTGGAACCTAAGTCACAACGGTGTGTGAGCTTGAAAGAGTGGAGTAGGGAAAGGTTGCCCGAACCACTATAAATCTTACCTACTGTTTTACTTTATTGCTTTCATTATCTCATTGCTCTCTATTTGTTTCAATCAAGAGGTTAGGTTTTTAATTTACCAAAGAATTTTATAAGAACTCAATTCACCCCTCCCCTCTTAGGTTTTGCCATTAACTCGGGACCAACATACATAAGGTTCTTACCTGGCTAAGTTACATCCTATCGCACATGATCATTTCCTCTTGCATTTACAAGCAAAACACTGCTTGTATATGGTGCACGTTGTCCGGCCCGTTGCTACCGTAACATTTGTGTTGGCATAATTATCCATAATTTCATTCATCATTCATATAATATAAGAAATACAGTATCACCTTCCAATTCAAGTTAGGCTGAGACGGAATTATTGGAATGGGGCGAATCAATGAACAGCTGCCACAAAATCGGAGAGGCAGGAAAAAGAAAAGAAAATGAAAGGAAAAAAAAAAAAAAAAAAACATTATCCAAAACCAACAATACGATAAAAAATACATGCGGAAAGCCATACAATGGAAGCCTGCAGGCTGACATAATTCAGTAGAGAAAATGAAAGCCAAGATATTCAGTCAGCATTCAGTAATTGGCCCCTTTCGGTATGATTTGCTTGGCTTGGATGGATCTTAGCAAAGCTGAAAGAAATAATTTTTCAATAGCATTTTACTGGATCCAACACAATAGCTTTGTATTGGTACAAATTTCTGTGCCAGCAATGCTGCAAACAATCCAACTTATACAGAAATTTTTACTACATATATATATAGAAAAAAATAAGAAGTGGAGTTTGAAGTTTTACATATATCACCTTCCTTACCATTACTGTTGTTGATCGGACTAGCCGAGCCACTGAATAGATTTTCAAACACTCCTTTGCAGCAACTTGTACAATCAAGTTGACTAAAATGCAAGCCAATAGCACCAAAAGTGCACATGGCCATTAATGTCGGCTCCCAAATAAACTTTTACAATCGGAAGATTATCTAACAGCACCCCATGAGTTTGTCCTTGGTTGGGATCAACTCATGCTTGGAAATGGCTGAATGACAAGAAAGCTACCACCTGCCATTTGATAGGAATATGCATGGATTCAATGCCATCATCAGCGACCCGATTTTGATTTGAAGATGTTTTCCTTATAGTATTTCAGTTCCATGATGCTTTCTTTGATGTCGTCCATGGCTCTATGCTTGTTTTCCTTGGAAGGAGCTTTCTTATTATCTAATGCAGCAAGCAAAACCGTGTTAAGAGTAAGTGGGTTGCAATATCACATGGCTCTGCTCAAATTGAAATCCAACAAGTGAATTCATCAAGGCTGTTAAAATGCAGGAAAACAACAAGGATTATTGCAAATGTACCATGAACATCTCATGAATTGAGATGGAAGGAAAATATTTAGTCATATGGATAAACTCATGCACATGGAATATCCACAACGTTCAGGTTGATTTCAGATGCCCTCGATTCACATGAATCAGGAATTCGCATACTTCCTATCAAATTATTCAGATGCACTGCAGAATCCTTCCAACTTGAAATGATCAAGATAAGTCTATCACATGTTATATAGCACAAATCTGGCCTCCCCTTGAACACCAGATACCAATTAACACAAGACTGATTTCAATCCTCCTGTCCTTGTACGGACTGGCAGTTTCTTGGAATCCAGATTATACAAAAGAACCTCAGCATGATGTTTGCCATGCAACACTCTGTAAAATTTTCATGGAGCATATATTCACTCAAATTAACAAAAGAATAATACTGGAATCCACAATCAAAAATCATACCCCGAAATCACCATCAATAACCATATCCCTATAATCTCATTTACGAAAATCCTAGCTTCCCATTTGGAAGTCGCATTGTCAGATATTTTTCCCTATTAACCATCCAATAAACATTCATCGGATACTTAACGTTTTGAGGGGGCTCATCATCATCTGAACTCAACAATATAAGCTAGTTTAATCTGAGTTATAACTAAGCCACTAGAGCTATTTCAGTATTCTGTAATGGCTGCACTGCATCAACCATAATTTGAAGTCTGTCAGGATTCCTCGCATAAAAATAATGTTTCTCTTGACAAAATTTTATTTACATAAATGCACAAGGATAGAAAAGCATACAAAGAAAATCTAAATAGAGAGATGAGGCACTTTGATCATTTCCATTTACTCAAACAAGCATTTCTTTTAGATAATTATTGAGGCACACATTTCATTGAAATAATAACAGTTTCAAGGATGGCCAGAAGAATGCAGTGGTGAAGTTTATAAATTTTAGGATCACCAGGAACCATGTTCGTGAAATATTTACAATCATATGCATATCAGATAACATTACTAAAGTTTGGTTGTTAATAAGAATGCCATCACGAATGAGAAAAGTAGAATAGAAAGTATACCTCTTGGATACCAGCGAACACAAAGAGCCTTTATGCTGCTAACATCTACAAGCACATGTGAAAACAGAGCTGCTAAATCTGGCATGTACTTCTGCCAAGGGAAGCCAAAGCAGCCATAATTACAAGCTTTGGTGCAGATGAAATATCAAAAAAGCTAACACCAAACCCGTAACCATTTATACATAAAATTAGGAACTTTTGATTTGAAATGAATTTCCCTTAAAAGGAAAAAATGATCAAACTAGGGTCTGTTGGGAAATGAGAAAAGAAGGAGAGGAAAATAATTGCAGTAAAAATTTTCAAAAAAGTGAGAAAGTGTCATGATGTATTAGGGGCAATTAATGGGAGTAAAAAGAATTAAGTATAAAATAGATAGTGTAGGTGTATGGAAAAATGTAAAATAATGATTGAAAATATAGGTTTCTTTATAATCAACACATTACATCATATCAATAGGGGTAGGAACAGTGGCGGAAATTTTTTTTTTCTTTTTCTATTACCAAATGGGTCCTCAAATTCATATTTCTATTTGATCTGCAAAAGATTCAGCATCACCATGTAGGCTCCATAGGTACCTTGCATGATTTTTCCCTCAAATGTGATAACAATCAATTCATTCAATCAAATTAGGGTATGTTTGGGAAGTGATAAAACTTTTAATGAAAAGTTTTTGAGTTAAAAGAAAATGATGTAATATGATAAGGATAATGATAATGAGTAAAGAGAATAAAGTTAAAATAGAGAAGTTAGTTATATGGGTGGTGGTGCAAAAATGATTGAAAAGTAGGGTAGTTATATAAGAAAATATAAAGAAATAAGTAAAAAATAGGGTAATTATGGAAAGTAAAAAGTTTTAGCTTAATATTTTTTGCACATTGCCAAACACGCCCTTAGTCTGAGGGCATGGCCCATGATAGAGTGGAATTGCAAACCAGTTTTAAGTTAATTCCAATTAGCTGGTAAAATTTTCAAAACATAATGAGTATGAATATTCATATCGTAGAAACCATCCAAGTATAATGCCATCCAAGTATAATGCCAAATAACTTGGGCCCTAGGAAAAAAATATTTTGCAGATCCAAAAAACTGAAATAAAAAAGAATAAAATGAGAAAAGAGTGGTGAACCATTCCACCACATATCCAGTGCCTACAAGTTTGACGATCAGCCTCCTGCTAAGAGAATAGAATGACGCCATCCAAAGCTAGCGCGAATAAATACAGTAGTTTAAGCTTATAGGTTACAATGTCTGGAATAAAGTAAACAACATTTCTTTCAGGTATGAAATGAAAGAAAATACCATTGATACTGCACAAAACATACTGTGGTATAGGGTATGTATCAAATAAGCCAGTAAATGAAACTGTTGGTCGTGGATCAAGTATCTGATTCACTTGATAATAGGAATGGAACACCAATCATCATCTAAACTCCTAAAAGATCGATAAATATAGACCCGGGATAGGGAAAAAAAAAAAATTTAAACCACAAAAAGCTAAATGACCAAACATGAGGCTTTTCTTTTACTTTGGATCTGTTTGGCCCAGCTTACTGTAAGAGAAAACTGCTGAAGAATTCCGCTTTTTAAGGATGTTTGGCATGGCTTATCAATTAAGTTCAAAAATTCTGCGGTAAAAGCTGGAATAAGTGTCGCAAGGATAAGCACCAAATTGGTGCTTATTGCTTAAACTGCAGCTTTGCAGTAACTTTACCGCAGGCCAAACAGGCCCTTCATGTGCACCTTTTAAAGCTAATTTTTTTCAGCAAATAGTTGCTGATCTTCACAAGCTTAAAAGTGTATTGCTGGGTTTGGTTTTGCTTACCTTCAAAAATGACAAGTCCACATAAACAGAATTTCCTGCTAAAAGTGGCGTATGACTGCCTGTATATTTTTTCACAAATTCTATAACCTGCAGTAATTCAAATTATTTTTTGTTAAATGCATGTTGTGCCAAAATTAGCATCACCAATTAAAATCAAAACCCAAGGAAATGATTGCTAGCAACCTTTATTGTAGTGGCTATATGATACATGTTATCAAACTGTGGGTAAAGCAAATTGCTAATGGATGTATCTGTCCTTTAATTTGGTCTCTCAAATTGTGTGGCTTTTGGCATTCCATTCACTACACTAATCATCAATTAAACTTTCTGTTTGCATGGAAAATGGATACAACATCCAAATCAATCACCGAGTAGGACGTACTTCAAATGGGCTGCACCAGATAAATAAAGATGGATCTGCAAAAACCTATCTGTTCTTTTAAAATTAGAAGATTATTTTACTTTAAAAAAATAGAGAGGCATACAAGCTTCAGTTAAATTCATTGTGGTGGGGGTGGGGGAATTCTTTTTTCTAACCTCGAGTTCCTAAAATCTAGCAGTTAAGAAAATGGTCTGAAGTATTAAGAAAACCAAATTCAAATACCTCATAAAACACAGTATAAACAAAACCAAATGCAAATACCTGACAAAACACAGTGTCGTTGTCCAATGGTACACTACTATGTCTTTACTAAGATTTATATTTTTTCCAACACATCGTAGACTTCAATCACAAATGACCCAACACCCAATCTTCTTTTTTTTTTTTCCTGAGTAACTGGGATATGAGATGTCTAGCAGATATCACAGACACCTCGTCGCACTACTATCAGGTCAATATATCTACTCAATGGGGCTACGGGCTGCATTCAAACCAGGCCACGACCAAGATTTAATTGTTTTGTTTCTCTTGATTCTTGAACAATACAGGTTTGGTTGTACAAGAATAAAGTGTTTAATGATTAAACTATATAGAATAATTATCTATTTCCATCATTTTGTCTATGAGCCACTCATTAGGTATCAAATCAAGATCATGTAGTGTGAAAAGAGTCATTCTTCATATCCATTAAGTTAGGTCTGAGACAAGTCCAACAGTGCACATGCATTTTGAGGCAGGCTGTGTTGAATTACTAATGATCAAAGCTCATTCAGATATCTTGTCAAAAGTTCATTCAGATTTCATATGAATTTTTCAAGCAGGTTGTGTTGAATCACTGATGAGCAACGAAAAAAAAATAAAGTGCATGAAATGATGAAATTGAATGGCTTTTGCATGTAGTTTGAGACAGAGAAGAAAATGGAAAAGCAATCATATGACTATGCTAAACATAACTTTCTTGCAATATTTTTTCTTTACATATGGTTTGAGGAATTACCCCACCTAGGTGGGAAATGGCTTATGATGATGATAATGATGACGGTATGGTTCAAGGAATTACATAATTAGAAAAATAAACCTTAACACTAGGCAGAATGTACCTGTTTCTCTGCCTCTTGCTCAGTGATTACACTTTGAAGCACTCTCTTTGTCAAACCTAAATAGTTTAGAAATTAGTATACTAACGTTCGCCTGATTTTCTGAAATATAAGAGGGTACTTCAAAACATCTCCATTCATTTGCCTCCCTCCAAATATCATAAAAACATAACCATTCATTTGCCTCCTTCCAAATATCATTTTTCTTTGCATCAAGGATGGAACCAAACTCACCACTAGCTCCATGATGGTCCCGACACCATTCCCCCATTCTCTCCAGGCACTCCTCAGATTGATGGATCACCAAATCTGGGCCCTAAGAAACAGAAACAGGTGATTTCAAAAGTATGATGGATGATCTCACAACAATAAAAACTAAATCATCTAAAAATATTATGACCAAAAATGAGTTGTAAAAAGGATCATCAGCTGAAACAAATCCAATCGAAGATATAGCTACAAGTGTTGTCTTATTTGCAGGAACAAATAACTGAGAAACAATAGAATATATTATAACTGCTACCATCACCTTCATCAAAGTTGCATCCTAATTAAATGGCTGAGGTTTTGTTTGGCTATTTGTTTAGAAAGCAAAAAATGCACTTTACAGACATCGATGAGCTTTTGCTGAAATGTCAAATTTCAGGCGCAAATGCATTTATGTGATTTTAACATGAGAAAAGTGCATCAAAATGTATTTAGTATAAACCAATAAAATAACTATTTTTTATACAGATTTTTTTACAAAGCAGAACGTCGCATTCTCATCACAAAAGCAATAAATGCAGAGCCTGGCCAAACAAAGCCTAACTAGAGCCAGTTACATGAATCTTGTCACATCATTCCACCATCATAGAGAACAACATTTCCGGATCTGCAGTAAGCAGAATTCCTTGATGAGTCCAACAATGTAATTCCTCTCCTTGTTTTGTACGACAATGGTGAGAAATTACAGAGCTGAAAACATTTATGTGTTCTGACATAATCATTCCTAATTATACTTAAACAAAATCCTTGTCTTCTTTTTTTTTTTTCCTACCCAATTATATAATAAGAAAAATGTTATCTGCTCAATTCTCCCAATCTTCATTTAACATAGCTTTCCTGCATAACTCTTTTTTTTTTTTTTATCATTTCCTGCATAACTCATGGTAGGTTGACTAATACTTAATTTTGCTCTATGAATATATCTTAACAATGGTGAGCAAATGAATTTTATACATATGACTTCAAACCAAGATATACGCCTTTCGTATTATAAGTTATATGCCTTTCGTATTCCTATTCACTATCAAATACTGTTAGGTACTGTTAAATTGGTTTTGAACAGGCAATGCATTTGCTCTCAAAAGGAAAGGAATGGCACCAAATCTGACTTTTGTTATATCCTTCAGTGGCTCTAGGAGTTTGCTTTTGTATGCATTTTTATTTCATGGACTATCAACAATGCTTTACCACTTAATAACATATGATTATTGCAAACCCCTGCCTTTTTAATAATTGAAATTTCCACAACCTTCATCAAACAAGATAAGCAATAGACAGCAGAAGAACAGCACATATTAGCAGAAATAACACCCACAAATAATGAGTGCAGGGATCTAGGAATGAATATAGAATAGATATTTGAATCTAGAATGGATATTTAAAAGAAAAAACGATTGGAAACCAAATTCTGCAGTGGGGTGAAATACTTCAATGAGGAGTGGAATGAAACTCACCTCTACCAATTTTGCTAAATTACCATCTGTGATTATACAAGCAATCTCCAATATTTTGTCTACCTCAGTATCCAAGCCTGCAATCATCACGCATGATAATAAATTAATATATTGTAAAGACGAATTTTCATTCAAATTTTGTCCAGATCCATTGCCAAGTTAGACCATGCAATCAACCCCGTGCAACTGGAATAACCAGAGAGTAAGATTTTTTACATTTGTAGTGGCCAAATTATTGATTTCAAGTTGGACCTGAAATTTGGGAGCTATTCCCTCCATGATGGTTAGAGATGTTGCCAATATCCTCTTTCATGGATGGCCCAGTGCATCTGCTATCAAACCATGCACAGATGAACTTATTATTGTGATTAAAAGCATTCTGCATAAATCCAAACAAAATCTTTACCTGTCATCTCTAAATCAATCCACACAAGGGGAAACTTGAACTCTTCTGAAGGTGAACCTTGCGCCTCATTATCGTTTTGGACAATTATTGATTTCCCGGACCCTTTGCCTTTCTTCTTGCTCTTCTCTGCATGATGAAAAATATATATATATAATTTCTACTCCAAAACTGTTATTTTCATTAGAATGGAAAGCTCCAAAATCATGCGATTGGATGATACACAGGGACTTTTTTTTTTCTTTTGAGAGTAGAACTTGCATATTTGGCACACCAACTAGTTCAAGTAGACAAATCACAACCTCTCTTTGCATATTTCCAATGCAATTAACACAAGACAGCCACTATAGATTCAAGTACAAAGAAAATGCTTATCTGATTGTCCCCCCTTTTGACGGCACATATTAGGCAAATCAAAAAAGAAAGAAAGAAAATATCCTATCTTTATGTCATCACCAAAGAGGTGCACAAATTTCACAGCTTTCAGCTGTACAACCAATCCACTGACATTGTATCCGAATGCCAGGGCGCACCAGAATTCCTTCTGCTTAATGTGGAAGCAAGCCACATGTGCAATTCCCAAGCCCATATAACAAGCATCATCATCGTATAGCATATTTTTTTCAACAGTTTACAGATTGTGCATTTAAATAACATAAGAAAAATGGCAACGTGAAGCAAAATGCAAACAAGCTACTAAAACCGACAGCAACAACTGTGACTACTGCAATGCAAGACGGGCAAGTGGAAGCATCCATTGAAAGGAAGTGTGCACGAAGCGTTTAAGAAACAAGAATCCGTGGAAAGTCCAGCCGCCAGCTTATTCCAATACGCGACTCAAACATCTGATGATCTAACCCTCTGGCACTGAGGAGAACTTCATCGGAGCATAATTAATCTTTGCCCCTTCTTTCTTTCAAGAAAAAAAATATACTTTTTTCATCTATTTCTTTATTCCTTTTTTTTTCTGGGGGCGCTATGGACTACAAATTCAATACCTTCATCATCGCGAATAGAGTTAAAAAACCAAAATCAGGTAAGAAAGAAATAGAACTGAAGAAATAAACCTGGAACAGTAGAAGTTGATGGGTTGACTGAATCAGCAGCAGCGGCCGTCTGCTCTTTGTCATCTTCGACTTCCAAGTTGAGAATGGAGAAGGCATTCGAGAAGTAATTCATCGCTTAGACCGGATCTGCGAGCGCTCCTGAAACTGTGAAATTCCTCTTCCAGAGCAGAGAATGTGCAGCAATTCTTCTGAATCAGACTTACTAGTACTCGGCAGGGAAAAAGATGAGAGCTTTGACGGTTCTTCGAAATCCTACTGAGAAAGGGCACCGCAGATCCACGAATGATTTCGACCTGCACCGACGTTGGTATCAGCCAACTGACGGATCATTACCTCGGATTCGTGGATTTCTGGCGCCAGGAGCAAGCAAGCAAGCAAGTTCTGCGATCGACAGAGGAAAAGGAAAGTGCGCCGTCTATGGGAATATTTAGCCTGAATTGCGCTCAAAAGCAGGCCAACCAAATTACCGTCGCGCCAATTCTTCCACTTGGGCTAACGTAAAGAATCTGTCTCTAGTCTAGTCAAGGGCCCCAGGATAACAATAGAAGGGTTAGGCTGATGAATTAAAGCCGAATTTTGGTTCTATGTTATTTGAGGTCTTCCATTTTTGGAGATGAATGTATATTTTTTATTTTTTAAAAGAAAAATTATTTTAGTCATTTAAACCCTCTTCTTCTAAAAATCAAAAATATATTCGTACATCTATTTTTAAAAATAAAAATATATACATGTATCTAAAAATGATATAAATTTAATACACATGTTAAATATGCATGGATAGCCAATTTTATACAAAAATTGTCGAAAATTTTAAAAAATAGTTTTTTCATCTGCGCATTGAAACTTCAGTACACACCCAAGTGCATTAATAATTTGGTACACTTGATCGCATTAAAACTTTAGTGCATCTAAGTGTAAAAATTATTCTTTTAATTTTTTTGAATATATTTTTTGTAAAACTATTAATTTAGAGTAATGTTTCACTCTATTTGGATGCAAAACTTATTTTTAAATTTTTTTATAAAACTATGAATGAATATTTAATCTATAAACAAAGTCTTATCATTTTCAAGATGTATATATTTTATTAGCATTTTTAACATGTATATATTTTAGTCATCTTAAAATGACTAAAATACCCTTGTTTTAAAAATCAAACAATATGTATATTTTTTCAAAAATGATAAAATTTAATATACAAGTTAAAGGAACATGATTTCATATACCCAAGTGCACTTAGTTTTGGTTCACATAGGTCATTTTTTAATTTTTCAGAAAATCTTTTTTATGCTAATGTTAATAAAAATGTCACTAATTTTAAAAAATTCAAAAAAATATCTAAAAATTTTCGAAAAAGATAAAATTTAATATACAATTTAAAGGAATATGATTTCATATACCGAGGTGCACTTAGCTTCGGTGCACTAGGATCATTTTTTAATTTTTTTGAAAATATTTTTTACATTAATGTTAATAAAAATGTCGCTAATTTTAAAAAATTTAAAAATATATATCTAAAAATCTTCAAAAATAATAACAATTAATATACATGCTAAGTATACTTAGATTAACATTTGTATAAAAAAATTTCGAAAAAATATAAAAATGGGTTAAATACACTCAGGTGCACCAAAGTTAAGTACACTTAGGTGTGTGAAGTCATATCCCCAAGTTAAATACACCTATATTAACTATTCGATAACAAAATTTAAAAAAAATAATAAATTTTGCACTCGAGTACATTGAAATATTTTTTTGATAATCAGATTTATTGAAATGTTACTCATTAATCTTAAGTGTAATTAATCTAGAGGGGTGATCATCTTAAGCTGGCCTTTCACAGATCATTTTTTTTTTTGTAAACATGTTCCTTTACATGTATTTATTCTATAATCCAAATATTACTAATTTTTGACATGTTTATATATTTTTATTTTTAAACACAGATGTATTGTGGTTATTTTTCACCTTATGTTTTAGAAAATATTTAAATATATCAACAAATTTGATAAAACTTGGATTATATATTAAATACACTAAATGAAGTAATGAACATGTTTACAAAAACAAAAAAAATAAAGAAATATGATTTACTCAACTATGTAGGATTGCATTCGATCACCCTTTTATATTCTATAAATCAAGTTTGATCACTTTTAGAAATGTGTGTATATATATTTATTTTTAGAAAGGGATATTTTAATCATTTAAAAATAACTAAAACTAACTTATTTTTAAAAATAATATATATACAAATATTTAAAAATAATAAAAATTAATATATAAATTAAATACATACACTAAAAAAGTAAAAACTGACATATACTGGTAGCCTACCAACCATGACATACGTGCACGCCAAAAATATAAGCGACTGATGCAAGAGTTTTTATTTTAACAGGATGAAAAATCTCTTTTTTTGTGAAATATTTTTTAATAAAACTCTTAATCTAGGTATATTTAATCTATAACCTAAGTTTTATTATTTTTGGAAATATGTATATATATGTTTTTGATTTTTGAAAATAAGGATAATTTAGTCATTTAAAAAGTACCAAAATTCCTCTATTTTTAAAACGTCAAAAAGTATATATATTTATATTTTAAAAATGGTAAATTTTGATTATAAATTAAATACAACTAAATTAAGAGTTTTATAAAAAAAATGTAAAAATAATAATAATAAATGAGATTTTCAGCTGGCATCCGGTTGTATTGAAACATTCTCTAATGATGCAACCCAAAAACGTTCGGATAGGAGTACAATGCATTGAAACTTTAGTGCGCTGGGATGCAAAACTCGTTCTTTTAAAAAAATTCTCTTTATAAAAATATTAATCTAGGAAATTCGCAGCAATCCGGTGACCGTCGGAGGAGGAAGATAGCTGCGCACCGCCCGTGCAAGTCAGGTTGGGTTTGACTGGGGGTTGTAATAGGCTTTAATGTGGACCAAATAGGCCCGATACTCGTATTGGCCCATATATTTCGCGTAAGCTGATCTGATTCTGAATGCTTTAAGCTCATACACTTTGGAGAATGCTTTCAAATCGGATTATTCCAAATCGGTTCACTTTTGATATCATTTGGCAATTAGTTTTGATATATTAAATAAACTTGAAAGAGAAATTGAGTTAAAATTCAATCCATTTTGTGAATTATTTGGAGTTACGGATTTCAACAGAGTCAGTCAATTTAATTTTTTATAACTATCAAAATCATCCGCAAAACTTTTCTTTATATAAAATAGACTCTCTAAATTTTCTTATTTTGCATTTTAAACTGTCGTTCTGAGTTAAACCCATCAGTTGCAATCTCCTGAAACTTGTAGTCTATTCAAGATCATGGAATGGGATGTAAATGAGATCAGATTTTCTATTTCAAAAAAACTTCTCCTAATTCTTATATAATTTCTCATTTATTAATATATGTTGAACCTTTTTTTTTTCATTTTTCAGCACAAAACAATTCTTGTCCCTCCAATTTATTCATTTAGTAATTCATACTTTGATGAGATTTTGGGATAGTATGGAAAAATGCAAAATGGAATACTTTGAAAATTGCATGACTAATATAAAATGATAGAGATAAAGATGAAATAAATAAGTTAATTTTACAAAAAATGATTGTAGTATGAGAATAAAGTTGAACAAATAGCGTTGTTCAATAGTTAAATTATTTATGAAAGAATGTGTAAAATAAAGAAATACCATGAGAAATCATAGATGGAGATTAACAAATGTGGTCTTATTCCATGGGATGATTCCAAACACACCCTAAACAAGTAAAATCCCAACAACTATTTTCCAAATACGTGTACCTATGGTCTATTGTTTTTTAAGTTTTAACTATCCACTCATTCTATACTCAAGTTATCTTTTCCTATATCCTTGAAATAATAGAAATAATGATTAAAAAGAAGAGAAAAGAAATATATTAGGGGGCTATTTGTTTACACTAAAAATATTTCAAACTAAAAATTTTCAATTTAAAACTTTTCACTTTCTATAATTATCTTATTTTTTAATGACTTTTTTTCATTTCTTCTCGTACAACTACTCTACTTTTAAATCATTTCTACACAACTGGTCATACGTTTAATTTATTTATTTTAACTTTATTATCTTTACTCTCATCATTATCTTTATATCATATTATTTTCTCTCATTTTAAAAACTTTTACACCAAATTTTTTTTATTACTTCCCAAATACATTCAAAGTAATTTTATTGACAGCTCTTTCTATTCAACATATCCTTTTCCCATGCATTTTCCTGTCAGAAAACTTGTTTGTCTTCTTTGTTTTCCTGTTAGAAAACTTCTTTGTCTTCTTTGTTTTCAGTTTGAAAGATGCAAATAATTAAATATATTCAAGTCAAATGTTGATTTCAAGTTGCAATCTATGTTACGTAAAGAAATAATGTTAAGTATAAATAATGCTTCAGAAATTTTCTAGTTAAATTTCCAAGTTTTTATGACTGAGTCGCTTGTTTTCATGTTGACCTGACCAAGTCTTCCTGTTTGTAGGATCGCTAATAAATATTTATTTGAATAGAAAATGGGTTTAAAATACACCCACCTGTGCGTGCGTCTCAAGTGCAGAAATAACAATGTTTTTAACTAGCTTATATATAAATATACATGATGTCAAAGAATTTGAAAATTGCTAGTTGATTAATTTTATAATACAGACTACTTAATTAATTAATAAACAAGACTTGGCAAATTTTGAATCCGATGAACATTAAACACAAGTGAGACAATTGGCAGTACTGCTTCGGCAAATTAACCATACGCACATGAGACATGCCACAGCTTATCAGCTGGCCAAGGTCACACTTAAATTTATTATATCATCCTCCTCGTTGGGTTGGGTTAGAACGTTGTCTGCTTAACCCAAAAAGATAACTGCTTGGAGTTCAATTTACAATATAGATTATTAATTTTATGGCAAATATCAGATTCATGCGTGTATAGTTGTCTATGCGCTCGATCTCAGTAGTATGTATGGCTATTAATTCAACAACATATCTGAATCTTGAGTAGTTTCTGATTAATATCAAAAGAGGTCTTTCCATCAAAAAAAAAAAAAAAGTCTTCAAGCGGTTTTTGCATATGCCTATTGTCTAATCATAAACAACTTGCATATTCCAAAAGCAAAAACAAAACAAAGGATGTTGTTGGTTGTCCACAAAGGCCATATATATAAGCCCTATTCACTAAGAATGTCATGATATGTGATATCCCACATCGGTTAGGATGAGGGGGGGAGCCCGGGCTATAAGTGGAGGCCGCCGGGTACCTCAGTGAGGCGCCTTTTGGGGAAGGACGGGATGCGCGTGAACCAAGAAGGGCAAAACCGTGCGGGCCGAGGCCCAAAGCAGACAATACTTTACTGTTAGGCCTGGGGCGTTACAAATGGTATCAGAGCCGACTCCCGACCTCCGGCCGATGGTGTCCAGCGGGGACGCTGGAGCCCCAAGGGGGGGTGAATGTGATATCCCACATCGGTTAGGATGAGGGGGGAGCCTGGGCTATAAGTGGAGGCCGCCAGGTACCTTAGTGAGGCGCCTTTTAGGGAAGGACGGGATGCGCGTGAACCCAGAAGGGCAAAACCGTGCGGGCCGAGGCCCAAAGCAGACAATACCTTACTGTTAGACCTGGGGCGTTACATGATAGAATCCATGCAGTTAATAATAAATTTGGTAACAATTCCAGAGAATGTTGGGTAAAAGAATATCTACTCTCGAATTCACTAACTCTATATTTTGCCCTGATAGCATCGTAGTTGACCTTTAAGTTGTCGAAACAAACAGAGGGGAAGACTTGGCTTAGTTTGGCCACCTATTCTAGAAGGCAGAAGTCCCTTGTCCACCGTTGGGGTTAAAAAAATAAAAAATGCCGATGGATTGCAAGATTTCTCAACATACGATGAATAGGAAACCCTTCAAGTTAAAAATAATATATAATAGATTAATATCCCAAGTATATCAACATTTTTAACTAAAAAACCATATACATCAACTTGATTTCAAAAATATAAAATATACTCATAATTCATAATAAATAATCAAAATATACTCACGTCACAGACCAAATAAGCTACTTTATTATTAAATATTAAACAAAGTTATCGTCTTTTGGAAGAACCAAATGATTATTTACATAAGAAAACCTCAATGTCATTTAAACAAAATAAAATTTGGCCCAAACGATAAGCCTAACCAGTATAAAATTGAGCATGATCCCCATCTAAGCTTCTAAAATTTATTTTATATGAAAAATTTTGCGTAAAAAAGGGCTGGTATTGGTCAACTTTGATGCGCATCAAAGAAGCGAACAAGGGAAATTGGCGGGAAATTATGATAGAGGACCGGAAATTTTGACTTCCGTACATTTTTGTGGGAGACACTCATCACCCAAATAAAAGAGGAGCGTAATTCAGTGCACCCGGGTGCATTCAGCCTCAACGCACCCGGGTGCACTGCACCTATTTTTTTTTATTTTTTTTTGAAAATTTTTGTATACAATGGTTAATCTAGGTTTATTTAACATATGTATCAATTTTTACTATTTTTGGAGACTTTTAGATATTTTTTTTAGATTTTAAAAAATCAGTGGCATTTTCGGTAATTTAAAATTACGAAAAATGCCACTGATTTTTAAAAATCTAAAAAAAATATCTAAAAATCTCCAAAAATAGTAAAAATTGATACATATGTTAAATAAACCTATATTAACAGCTTCATGAAAAAATTTTCAAAAAAAAATAAAAAAAATAGGTGCAGTGCACCCGGGTGCGTTGGGGCTGAATGCACCTGGGTGCACTGAATTGCGCTCCAATAAAAGAAGCATAGTGCTTCCGAAAATAGAAAAAGTAAGAAGCCAGAAAAAAGAAAATGTTATATTATTTGCATGAAAAGGAATAATGATTACCAGCAGCAAAAGTAAATTAATGGGAAAAATAAAAGATTTTATATAAATTTGGTTAATCGAAAATTCGGAAGTAATGGTAAAAATCATATTTAAGTAATTAAGGGTGTGTTTGGCAATTGATAGAAAATGTCAATCTAAAACTTTTCAATCTCCGCAAATATCATATTTTTTAATATTTTTTTACATTTTTCTATACAACTACCCTACTTTTCAATCATTTCTACACAACTATCCACACAATTAACCTATCTATTTTAACTTTATCCTCTTTACTACTCATCATGACCTCTATCATATCACATCATTTGACAACTTTTACTCTTCAAAACTTTTCATCAAAAATTTTATTCATTACCAAACACGCCCTAAATGTCAAATTAAGCTGTAGAAAAATGTGAAAAAGAGAACCCTCTAGTATTACTTTGATTATGCATGACTAACTAATTAAGTATTTTATTAGGTACACAACTGCATGTTTTATTTGCAACTAAGCACAAAGCTTTTTCTACATTATTTTTGAAAAAAAATTCATAACAAAATTTTAGCTTTTTTGTAATAAAGATTATGATCTTGAAATTAAAAGATTGTTCCAAGCCATACGAGGTTCTTGGATTGAATTTTGATGAACATTATTTTCAAGATAATTTTCTAATTTTCAAAATAGCTTTTTTAATAGAACTTTATTTATTTTTAATATAACTTTACTCATTTTTATTATACATCATTATATTTTCATCTTAAATACAAATTCAACCTAAGAATATTGTATAGTTTGCAACACGCCGTAAAATTGGGCACGTGAGGCCAGAAAATCGGGGAGCGTAATCCTATGCACCCGGGTGCAATGAGCCTCAATGCACCCGGGTGTACTGCACCTATTTTTTTTATTTTTAAAATTTTTTTTTATGAAGTTGTTAATCTAGGTTTATTTAATATATGTATAAATTTTTACAATTTTTTGAGACTTTTATGTATTTTTTTTAGATTTTTAAAAATCAGTGGCATTTTCCGTAATTTTAAATTACTAAAAATGCCATTGATTTTTAAAATTTTTTAAAAAATATCTAAAAATCTCCAAAAATATTAAAAATTGATACGTATGTTAAATATGCTTAGATTAACTGTTGTGTAAAATTTTTTTAAAATAAAATAGAATAAAATAGGTGCAGTACACCCGGGTGCATTGAGGCTCGATGCACCCGGGTGCACAGGATTACGCTCCGAAAATCCGAAGTCAAAGAAGCAAAATAATGCCTCGCACGCATGAAGCCTTGACGGCGTCGAAGAAACATCCAAATTCAAACGTTTGGGATTTTTGCAAAATGGGCTCTCTAAGGATGCGAAATTTCACTTTAGCACGTTATCTTTGGCATTTTGCAAAAATAGCCATGTAATTTACAAACCTTTGCATAGATGAACCGTATGTAGGAATTTTTTTAAAATGTTAAAACTAACTTTAGAATACGTTATAAGGATGTTTTTATTCCTTAATTAGTTGAAAATCAAGGGGACAAAAGCTTTATTTTACAAATATCGTATATATATGGCTGCGCATATTTCTGGTTCTGGATACGAGTGATTCAAAATTTTAAAACTTTTGTATGCATTTACGGGCTCATCTAAATCTTTCTTCCAAAAAATTTAATAATCATTGGTATTTTATTTTAATTTTTAAAATAATAGAATAGGCGTAGATACATGCAACGGCCCATATTATTGATTTTCAAAAATTAAACTAAAATATAAAGTAAATTCAAAAATTATTAATTTTCACTAGAAGAAAAACCTACGTAAAAGTTGGATATGCATAATTTAAAGACTAAAAAAAATTGGCCACATGTACTGCGCCCAAAAGAATGCAAGAAGCCGTATAAGTTCGGTAGATGTAATTGCAACTTACAATTCATTTTGTAAAATGTCAAAATACAGTGCTAAAATGGAATTTTGCATGCTTGGAGGGTCCTTTCTAAAAATCTCCATTCTATCGCTTCTCTGTTCTCGTCTCTTTCGTCGGTAGAAATGTCGCCACCAAGAGAGATTTTGAAGGAAGAGATTCCACGTCTAAGGAAGCTTACGAGGAAATTTCACTTCTATGAATATTTCTCTCTCTCTCTCTCTCTCTCTCTCTCTCTATTTATCTCTATATCCCTTCCTTTTCCTCTCTATTTATCTCTATATCCCTTCCTTTTCCTCTTCCTTTTCCTCTTTCTGCTCATCATCATCTCTCACGTACACCAAACTACATGGCCGCCCAACCCAATTCCTTCGGCTCGTCTTCCTCCTCTTGGAAGCGCTTTCCGGTGCTCGTTTTCTTGGGTATTTGGGCGGCGGCTCAAGCATCAGCCACCGCTCTGAGCTTCAACTACACTCAATTCAACGAGACTCACCTGAGGGATTTTATCCAAGGCAACAACCAGTCGGACATTTATCTCGACGCTTTGCAGATCACTGTCGACACCAGGAACCCCGACTACTCCATGAACAACTCCTCCGGACGGGTAATGTACGCGCAGCCTCTCAGGCTATGGAAGCAGAGCGGGAACGGCAGCGTCACCGTCGCGTCCTTCAACACCACCTTCATGCTCAACATCATGTCCACGACGGAAGGCGGCGGCCCACCCGGTGAAGGCATGGCCTTCATTCTTTCCGACGACCATCAGATCCCGCACAACAGCCACGGGCTGTGGCTGGGAATAGTGAATTCAACCACGAACGGCAGTTCGGCTGCTGTAAATCGCATCGTCGCGGTTGAGTTCGATACGCTGAAGAGCTACGCGGCCGACGGCGAGGATAACCACGTGGGACTGGACATCAACAGCATAAACTCCGTAGTCCAATACCCTCTTGGAGGATCGGGAGTGAATCTCTCCAGAGGAGGAGGAGAAGACGACGTGGTCGTCGGGATTCGGTACGACGGAGCTTCGAGAAACATGACGGTCGAGCTGTTTATGAACAGCGACAAGACGAAGAATTTCAGCTTCTCTCGTCCAATCGATCTGTCACAGCATCTTGCGGAGGAGGTTTATGTCGGCTTCTCGGGCGCGACGGGCAACTACACCGAGCTGAACTGCGTAAGGAGATGGAGTTTCCGGGCCGACGACATCGACGACAAGCAAAAAAAGAGGGGGTGGATTCTCTGGATTCTGGTGGGAATTGTCGTGCCGCTTCTCATCTGCTGCGGAGTCATGTCCTGCGTGTTGTGGAGGCGGAAGCTGAAAGCCGACGTCCGGCGGCTTCGACTGGTGGGGGTGCTGGAGTACTCGACAAAAGGGCCGCATAAGTTCCGGCTCAAGGATCTAAGATCCGCAACGGGGAACTTCCACCCGCGGAACAAGCTGGGCCAGGGCGGCTTCGGAACGGTGTACAAAGGCTTCTTGAGAGGTATCAAGAAGGAGGTAGCCGTGAAGCGGGTGTCCAAGGAGTCGAGCCAAGGCGAGCAAGAATTCGTAGCGGAGGTGACCACCATCAGCTGCCTCCGCCACAAGAACCTCGTGGGCCTCATCGGCTGGTGCTGCGAGAAATCGGAGCTGCTGCTCGTTTACGAGTATCTGCCCAGGGGGAGCCTGGACAAGCTGTTGTTCGTGGGGACGGAAGTGGAGCTGGAGCTGAACTGGGAGCGAAGGCATCGGATAATCTGTGGAGTGGCTTCGGCTCTCAGCTATCTACACGACGGATGTAACCGGAGGGTGCTGCATCGGGACGTGAAATCTTCGAACGTAATGGTGGATTCAGAGTACAATGCTAGGCTGGGGGATTTCGGGCTGGCTCGGACCGTTCGATACGACGGCGAGACGCATCATACGACGAGCGTCATTGCGGGGACGCCAGGGTACATCGCGCCCGAGTATTATCACACGGGGAGAGCGAGCGCGGAGACAGATGTGTATGGATTTGGTGTGTTCGTCCTTGAGGTCACGTGCGGGCAGCCGCCAAGCAGCGATGGGCTTGTGGATTGGGTGTGGGGGATGTACGGTGAAGGAAGGGTGTTGGATGCGGTGGATGAACGGCTGCTGGGGGAGTATGATGAGAAGCAGGCGGGGACAGCGCTGAAGCTGGGGTTGGCGTGCTGCCATCCCAACCCGAACGAGAGACCGTCCATGAGGGTGGCCTTACAGGTTCTGACTGGGGAGGCCGAGGCGCCGGTGGTGCCTGATGTGAAGCCTACTTTCATGTGGCCTGTGGCAAGCCCACTTCCTGCGGCCGTGGTCGTTGCTATTGATGGTGAATCGTCTGTGAATGGTATCGCTGCGGAGTCATGTCCTGCGTGTTGTGGAGGCGGAAGCTGAAAGCCGACGTCCGGCGGCTTCGACTGGTGGGGGTGCTGGAGTACTCGACAAAAGGGCCGCATAAGTTCCGGCTCAAGGATCTAAGATCCGCAACGGGGAACTTCCACCCGCGGAACAAGCTGGGCCAGGGCGGCTTCGGAACGGTGTACAAAGGCTTCTTGAGAGGTATCAAGAAGGAGGTAGCCGTGAAGCGGGTGTCCAAGGAGTCGAGCCAAGGCGAGCAAGAATTCGTAGCGGAGGTGACCACCATCAGCTGCCTCCGCCACAAGAACCTCGTGGGCCTCATCGGCTGGTGCTGCGAGAAATCGGAGCTGCTGCTCGTTTACGAGTATCTGCCCAGGGGGAGCCTGGACAAGCTGTTGTTCGTGGGGACGGAAGTGGAGCTGGAGCTGAACTGGGAGCGAAGGCATCGGATAATCTGTGGAGTGGCTTCGGCTCTCAGCTATCTACACGACGGATGTAACCGGAGGGTGCTGCATCGGGACGTGAAATCTTCGAACGTAATGGTGGATTCAGAGTACAATGCTAGGCTGGGGGATTTCGGGCTGGCTCGGACCGTTCGATACGACGGCGAGACGCATCATACGACGAGCGTCATTGCGGGGACGCCAGGGTACATCGCGCCCGAGTATTATCACACGGGGAGAGCGAGCGCGGAGACAGATGTGTATGGATTTGGTGTGTTCGTCCTTGAGGTCACGTGCGGGCAGCCGCCAAGCAGCGATGGGCTTGTGGATTGGGTGTGGGGGATGTACGGTGAAGGAAGGGTGTTGGATGCGGTGGATGAACGGCTGCTGGGGGAGTATGATGAGAAGCAGGCGGGGACAGCGCTGAAGCTGGGGTTGGCGTGCTGCCATCCCAACCCGAACGAGAGACCGTCCATGAGGGTGGCCTTACAGGTTCTGACTGGGGAGGCCGAGGCGCCGGTGGTGCCTGATGTGAAGCCTACTTTCATGTGGCCTGTGGCAAGCCCACTTCCTGCGGCCGTGGTCGTTGCTATTGATGGTGAATCGTCTGTGAATGGTATCGCTGCTTGATCGACGGCTCTTGTTGGTCCCTTCTCTTTTTTTTTTTTCAAGGGTCTGAAATGTTTGTAGTTGTATGGATGTGAAGCGTTTTATTTTATTTTATTTTTCCCCGCCTCTAGAAGGTGCTTGTAAATGAGAGCCGAGGATGTGCACAAAAAAGCGCCCTCCCAAGCAGAAACAGTAAAGCAGTGGTAAATATTATTATTCTAATGTGGGTACCACGTGCTATCGATTGATTGATTAAGATAAGTTCAGATATTGGTGGCTCAAGGCTGACAAGTAGCTAGCTAAGAGCCGGAAGCAGGTTAAGACAAAATAAGCAAAGTTCGTTTGATCAGTGCGGCCAATCGCCAGGCGCCATGTTTTGCAACGAAATCTTGATTCCAATCTTTAGGGTGTGTTTGGCTGGAGGTAAAACTTTTGATGAAAAGTTTTAGAGGTAGAAGTTGTCAAATTGATAGAAAATGATGTGATATAATAGGGGTAATGATGAGGAGTAAAGAGAATAAAGTTAAAATAGATAGGTTAGTTGTATGGGTAGTCGTGTAGAAATGATTGAAAAGTAGGGTAGTTAGTATAGAAAAATGTGAAAAAATAATTAAAAAATAGAGTAGTTATGAAGAGTGAAAAGTTTTGTGTTGAAAAGTTTTAATTGACAAGTTTTGGCCCCAAACAAACACACCCTTAATGTGCATGATCTGGAGTCTCGCACAACTTGTAGCCAATAAAAAGCATGAATAAAATGGGCCTACTGATTAGCTTCTTATGTACTGATATATGATTTTTTGAACTTTGGACTCTTATAGTTTGCATATTTGCATTTTAAACCTCAAAGTTTGCATATTTGCATTTTAAATTTTGTAAATTTGAATCTATTGCTTTTTGGATCCTAATATTTCACACGTTTAAAAAATCTAAGTAATATCCGTTTATGTGATGTAAAAATACTAAAATTTCCTTAAGCTAATGTCTAGCTTAGCTCACGTAAAAAACTCATTTAAAATATTTTTTATTTCTTCTTCGTACACTTATTTATCTAATTATATTTAACATATAAACTAAAATTTACCATTTCGGATATGTGTATATATTTTTTTAAAGATTTACGTATATCCAAAAATACTAAAATTTAGTTTATATGTTAAGTACACTTAGATAAACAAGTGTACCAAGAAAAAATAAAAAAATATTTAAAATGATTTTTTTATGTAGGATAAGTGAGATATTAATTTAAGGGCGTTTTAATATTTTTACCTCACATAAACAAACGTTACTTTGGTTTTTTAACCGTGTGAAACGGTATGGTCCAAAAAGCAATAGATTCAAATTACAAAGTTTAAAAAGCAAATAAGCAAATTTCAATGTTTAAAATGCAAATATACAAACTTAAAGGGTCCAAAATGCAAAAACCCTACTAAATATACAAAGGAGGAGGAAGATACCAACAGAGAAGAAGGAGCGAGAGAGAGCAAATTTTGCATGGACCGAGTGCCAATTCATTGACCGTGAAACGGGTGAAATTTGCGTCATCTCTCTAACTTTATGTATTAGCATTTTGAACTCTAAATTTGCATATTAACATAGTAAACCCTAGCAAGTTCCAGATAAGCCTTCCGCCTAACGCTGTCTAATACACTTTGTCTGCTCGTAGATTTTTTTAAATGACCAAAGGAACCTCATGGCAACGTACCAAACACCTACTGCTACGCCGCCAACAACCCGTCAGAGGCCACCAGTGCTAAATGTTGGAGCTACGCCAACACCATTAGTTACTTCATACTTGACCCCGCGCCGGCCTGTACAAGGGTCTCAAGCAACTCTCCGTGCTCATCTCCTCCTACAATTGCTCAAAGACACGAGGCATGACCTGCGAATTGTCGACTCCATCATCAACACTACCAAGCAGTGCAACCAGGACAAGGATGTCGGTCTTCCCAAAGGTGTAGAGTTGAAACCAACTCAGAGGGATCTCGAGGCCGGGAAGGTCAACTCCAAATCATTGAGTCCTCATTACTGTAGACAAACCAAAATAAACTCCATCTCCAGAGGAATCCACATTCCTCATATTTGAAGACAGATCCCAAATCCCTCAGGTGGCATCCCATCGTTGCCTCCCCCATTCAAACACCAGCAAAGCTTGCTTCAGAGAGTTCAACCTCCCCGCTCTTCTTCCACCAGACAGACAACCGTCTCCCAAGACCCAAAAAAGCCCCTTTATCTGCACCTGTGATTTCGAATCCGACGAAGTAAACAAACCCAACGAATAACATGAGGTGACTTCCAATAGCGATGTACTAATTTTTGACATGCTTATATATATATATTTTTAAACACAGATGTATTGTGGTTATTTTTCACCTCATGTTTTAGAAAATATATAAACATATCAAAAAATTTAATAGAACTTGGATTATATATTAAATACACTAAATGAAGTAATGAACATGTTCATAAAAACAAAAAATAAAGAAATATGATTTACTCAACTATGTACGATTGCACCCGATCACCCTTTTATATTCTATAAATCAAGTTTTATCACTCTTAGAAATGTGTGTATATATATTTTTATTTTTAGAAAGGGATATTTTAATCGTTTAAAAATAACTAAAACTAACTTATTTTTAAAAATCTATATATATACAAATATTTAAAAATAATAAAACTTAATATATAAATTAAATACATACACTAAAAAAAGTAAAAACAGACATATACTTGCAGCCTATCAACTTTGACATACGTGCACGCCAAAAATATAAGCGAATGATGTAGGAGTTTTTATTTTAACAGGATGAAAAATCTCATTTTTTTGAAATATTTTTTAATAAAACTCTTAATGTAGTTATATTTAATCTATAACGTAAGTTTTATTATTTTTGGAAATATTCATATATATGTTTTTTATTTTTGAAAAAAAGGATAGTTTAGTCATTTAAAAAGTACCAAAATTCCTCTATTTTTAAAACATCAAAAAAATATATATTTAGATTTTAAAAAATGGTAAATTTTGATTATAAATTAAATACAACTAAATTAAGAGTTTAATAAAAAAAATGTAAAAATAATAATAATAAATGAGATTTTCAGCTGGCATCCGGTTGTATTGAAACATTCTCTAATGATGCAACCCAAAAACGTTCGGATAGGAGTACAATGCATTGAAACTTTAGTGCGCTGGGATGCAAAACTCGTTCTTTTAAAAAAATTCTCTTTATAAAAATATTAATCTAGGAAATTCGCAGCAATCCGGTGACCGTCGGAGGAGGAAGATAGCTGCGCACCGCCCGTGCAAGTCAGGTTGGGTTTGACTGGGGATTGTAATAGGCTTTAATGTGGACCAAATAGGCCCGATACTCGTATTGGCCCATATATTTCGCGTAAGCTGATCTGATTCTGAATGCTTTAAGCTCATACACTTTGGAGAATGCTTGCAAATCGGATTATTCCAAATCGGTTCACTTTTGATATCATTTGGCAATTAGTTTTGATATATTAAATAAAATTGAAAGAGAAATTGAGTTAAAATTCAATCCATTTTGTGAATTATTTGGAGTTACGGATTTTAACAGAGTCAGTCAATTTAATTTTTTATAACTATCAAAATCATCCGCAAAACTTTTCTTTATATAAAATAGACTCTCTAAATTTTCTTATTTTGCATGTTAAACTGTCGTTCTGAGTTAAACCCATCAGTTGCAATCTCCTGAAACTTGTAGTCTATTCAAGATCATGGAATGGGATGTAAATGAGATCAGATTTTCTATTTCAAAAAAACTTCTCCCAATTCTTATATAATTTCTCATTTATTAATATATGTTGAACCTTTTTTTTTCATTTTTCAGTACAAAACAATTCTTGTCCCTCCAATCTATTCATTTAGTAATTCATATTTTGATGAGATTTTGGGATAGTATGGAAAAATGCAAAATGGAATACTTTGAAAATTGCATGACTAATATAAAATGATAGAGATAAAGATGAAATAAATAAGTTAATTCTACAAAAAATGATTGTAGTATGAGAATAAAGTTGAACAAATAGCGTTGTTCAATAGTTAAATTATTTATGAAAGAATGTGTAAAATAAAGAAATACCATGAGAAATCATAGATGGAGATTAACAAATGTGGTCTTATTCCATGGGATGATTCCAAACAAGCCCTAAACAAGTAAAATCCCAAAAACTATTTTCCAAATACATGTACCTATGATCTATTGTTTAAAGTTTTAACTGTCAGCTCATTCTATACTCAAGTTATCTTTTCCTATATCCTTGAAATAATAGAAATAATGATTAGAAAGAAGAGAAAAGAAATATATTGGGCGGATATTTGTTTACACCAAAAATATTTCAAAATAAAAAATTTTCACTTTAAAACTTTTCACTTTTTACAATTATTTTATTTTTTAATTATTTTTTTCATTTCTTCCCGTACAACTACTCCACTATTCAATCATTTGTACACAATTGGTCGTATATTTAATTTATTTATTTTAACTTTATTCTCTTTACTCTCATCATTATCTTTTATCAGATTATTTTCTCTCATTTTAAAAACTTTTACACCAAAATTTTATTATTGCTTCCCAAATACATTCAAAGTAGTTTTATTGACAACTCTTTCTATTCAACATATCCTTTTCCCTTGCATTTTCATGTTAGAACACTTCTTTGTCTTCTTTGTTTTCAGTTTGAAAGATGCAAATAATTAAATATATTCAAGTCAAATGTCGATTTCAAGTCGCAATCTGTGTCACGTGAAGAAATAATGTTAAGTATAAATAATGCTTCAGAAATTTTCTAGTTAAATTTCCAGGCAATTGCTAACTTTTTGTATTATTGCGTCGCTTGTTTTCATGCTGACCTGACCAAGTCTTCCTGTTTGTAGGATCACTAATAAATATTTATTTGAGTAGAAAATGGGTTTAAAATACACCCACCTGTGCGTGCGTCTCTAGTGCAGAAATAACAATGTTTTTAACTAGCTTGTATATAAATATACATGATGTCCTAGAATTTGAAAATTTATAGTTGATTAATTTTATAATACAGACTGCTTAATTAATTAATAAACATGGCTTCGCAAATTTTGAATCCGATGAACATTAAACACAAGTGAGACACTTGGCAGTGCTGCTTCGGCAAACTAACCATACGCACATGAGACATGCCACAGCTTATCAGCTCTGACTTAAATTTGTTATATCATCCTCCTTGTTGGGTTGGGTTAGAACGTTGTCCGCTTAACCGAAAAAGATAACTGCTTCGAGTTCAATTTACAGTACAGATTATTAATTTTATGGCAAATATCAGATTCATGCGTGTGTAGTTGTCTATGCGCTCGATCTCAGTAGTATATATGGCCATTAATTCAACAACATATATGAAGTTTGAGTAGTTTCTGATTAATATCAAAAGAGGTCTTTCCATCAAAAAAAAAAAAAAAAAGGTCTTCAAGCGGTTTTTGCATATGCCTATTGTCTAATCATAAACAACTTGCATATTCCAAAAGGAAAAACAAAACAAAGGATGCTGTTGGTTGTCCATAAAGGCCATATATATAAGCCCTATTTAGAGATGCATGGTAAAATGTTGAGATTAAGTGTTATATTTTCTATGGATTTCTAGTCACTTAGAATGTCATGATAGAATCCATGCAGTTAATAATAAATTTTGTAACAATTTCAGTTTAAAATGGCTTATAATAATGATAGTAATTATATTTTCTGTTGGGGTAGCTTTATTTTGTCTCCACTAATAAATTTTGTAACAATTCCAGAGAAGTGTTGGGTAAAAGAATATCAATCAACTCTCAAATTCACTAACTCTATATTTTGCCCTGACAGCATCGTAGTTGACTTTTAAGTTGTTAAAACAAACAGAGGGGAAGACTTGGCTTAGTTTGGCCACCTATTCTAGAAGGCAGAAGCCCTTGTCCATCCGTTGGGGTTAAAAAATGAAAAATGCCAATGGATTGCAAGATTTCTCAACATACGATGAATAGGAAACCCTTCAAGTTAAAAATAATATATAATAGATTAATATCCCAAGTATATCAACATTTTTAACTAAAAAACCATATACATCAACTTGATTTCAAAAATATAAAATATACTCATAATTCATAATAAATAATCAAAATATACTCACGTCACAGACCAAATAAGCTACTTTATTATTAAATATTAAACAAAGTTATCGTCTTTTGGAAGAACCAAATGATTATTTACATAAGAAAACCTCAATGTCATTTAAACAAAATAAAATTTGGCCCAAACGATAAGCCTAACCAGTATAAAATTGAGCATGATCCCCATCTAAGCTTCTAAAATTTATTTTATATGAAAAATTTTGCGTAAAAAAGGGCTGGTATTGGTCAACTTTGATGCGCAGCAAAGAAGCGAACAAGGGAAATTGGCGGGAAATTATGATAGAGGACCGGAAATTTTGACTTCCGTACATTTCTGTTGGAGACACTCATCACCCAAATAAAAGACGCATAGTGCTTCCGAAAATAGAAAAAGTAAGAAGCCAGGAAAAAAAAAATGTTATATTATTTGCATGAAAAGGAATAATGATTACCAGCAGCAAAAGTAAATTAAAAGGAAAAATAAAAGATTTTATATAAATTTGGTTAATTGAAAATTTGGAAGTAATGACAAAAATCATATTTAAGTAATTAAGGGTGTATTTGGCAATTAATAGAAAATGTCAAGTTAAAACTTTTCACTTTCCACAACTATCATATTTTTTAATTATTTTTTCACATTTTCCTATACAGCTACCCTAATTTTTAATCATTTATATACAACTATACACACAACTAACCTATCTATTTTAACTTTATCATATTTACTACTCATCATTACCTTTATCATATCACATTATTTGACAATTTTTACTATTCAAAACTTTTCGTTAAAAATTTTATTCATTACCAAACATGCCCTAAATGTCAAATTAAGCTGTGGAAATATGTGAAAAAGAGAACCCTCTAGTATTACTTTGACTATGCATGACTAACTAATTAAGTATTTTGTTAGGTACACAACTGCATGTGTTTATTTGCAACTAAGCACAAAGCTTTTTCTACATTATTTTTGAAAAATTTTCATAACAAAATTTTAGCTTTTTTGCAATAAAGATTATGGTCTTGAAATTAAAAGATTGTTCCAAGCCATGGGAAGTTCTTGGATTGAATTTGGATGAACATTATTTTCAAGATAATTTTCTAATTTCCAAAATAACTTTTTAATAGAACTTTATTTATTTTCAATATAACTTTACTTATTTTTATTATACATCATTATATTTTCATCCTAAGGGTGTGTTTGGGAATGGGTAAAACTTTTGATGAAAAGTTGTAAAGAGTAAAAGTTGTCAAATGATGTGATATGATAGGGGTAATGATGAAGAATAAATAGGATAAAGTTGAAATAGATAGGTTAGTTGTGTTGGTAGTTGTGTAGAAATGATTGAAAAGTAGGGTAGTTGTATAGAAAAATGTAAAAAAAGATGAAAAAATAGGGTAGTTGTGGAGAGTGAAAAGTTTTAGATTGAAAAATTTGAGTTGTGATCTTCTTAAGCTGGTCGTAAACAGGCGCTGTTTGAAACCATGCTTGCAAGCCGTTGGAGCGGGAGGAGAGGATCAGAACCGTCGAGGGAGGGGCTGGCAGTGCCTGCACGTCTGACGGGGGAATTTTGTAGGCGGGCCCCTCTGCCACTGGCATGGAAAAATTCACAGCAAGCCCTCGCACTCTCTCTCTTCCCCCGTCGCACTCGCGGCTTCACCAACCCTCCCATTCAGCGCCCCATCCTCTCCTCGCACCCTCCTCTCGACCCGCGCTCGCGTCTCCTTCAAAGGCAACACCTGCAGCGGCACCGGTCTCCAGCGGCAGGCCCTCGTACTCTCTCTCTTCTGTTGGAAACAATACTTCAAAACAAAGTAAAATTGACCAAAGATTAAGTTTTGATGATTAACAACAACTAACTTGAGTATATTTAAAGGACTAATGAGTTTGCCATTTGTTTTAAGGAACTTAAGTAGCCAAGTCAATCCCCAAGTCGACTTGGACTTCGACTTAGAGTGAAGTCGATCCCAAAGTCGACTTAACTATCGACTTGAGAAAGAACCTCAAAGGCAAAACCAACTTACAGGTGAAGTCGCATCCCAAGTCGACTCCACATGCGACTTGGCTTCAAACATGAAAAACTGTCCAGAGTTGAATTTCGGGGAACGAAGCTGCCCAAGTCGCAGGCCAAGTCGACTCCAGGTGCGACTTGGGTGAAGTCGCAGACAAAGTCGACTTCATCCGCGACTTGAGAAGTTCAGACTTCAAAGATGCAGTTTCAAAGCCTATTCAAGGAATCCCTCACTCAAGATCAAAGCAAAGCTTCAAGATCAAGATCAAGATCAAGTCTATCAAGTCTTAAAGACAAACTGAGTCAAATGAAAAGCAAGGTGCATGATTCAAAACTCAGGCTCTCCTAAGAATCATCAAGGAAACAAGCCAAGCAAGAGGAAGATCAAATGAAGAACAAAGCGTATTTTGCAAAGACCAAGTCAAGTCGCAACCCAAGTCGACTCCATGATCTACTTGAGTTGAAGTCGGAAGCCAAAGTCGACTCAGACTCAGACTTGGAACCTGACAAGGTGAAGTCGCACCCGAAGTCGACTTCACCTGCGACTTGGGTCAAGTTGATGCCCAAGTCGACCCTGACTGAAACTTGAAGCTACGACGGAAAAGCGAAGTCGCACCCGAAGTCGACTCCATCTGCGACTTGGGCGAAGTCGCATCCGAAGTCGACTCCACATGCGACTTGGGTCGCAACGGTCGGAATTTATTCGAACGTTGGCGCATTAAATGCGCGCCACCTACCCTCTAACGTTCGGATTCCCTTCAAAATTATAAATAGCATTCATGGTGGACGAGGAAAGTAGCTAAAAATCATTAAGAGTGCATAACTACCATCTACAAGAGCTTTAAAGAGATCAAGCTAACCAAAGAGGAAGAACTTTGCTTCAAACTGCAAGAGTTCAACTACTGATCATACAAAGCCACTTCAAACAAGTTCTTCTCTGCGCCAAACTGCTTCTACACATCTGTAAAGTGTAGTTTTCTTATTGTTTCTGTTATATGTGTTAAACTTGATTTAGTTTGAGGAACTAAGATCAAGTGTAAGCAAAGTAGTATGTGATTGGAATGTGACTCATCACCTACTTGTGCTGTGTTTTGTTGATGCCACCTAAAGCTGGAATCTAGAAGAGAGCAGTGACTCTAATTGTATTGAGAGAATACAATAGTGGAACCCAAGTCACAAGGAGTGTGAGCTTGGAAGAGTGGAGTAGGGAGGTTGCCCGAACCACTATAAAAATCCTGTGTGCTTGATTTATACTTCTGCTATTTACATTGCTTTCCATTTCGTTTCTTCATTAAGGGGACTAGATTAATCAGGGGATAAGCTTCCGTTTAAGATATAATTTTTAAATACCCAATTCACCCCTCCCCTCTTGGGTTTTGCCATCAACTCGGGACCAACATCTTCCCCCCTCGCACTTGCGGCTTCATCGTCCCTCCCTTCAGCATCCCTCTCTCATCGTCCCGCCCTCCTCGCCCCCTATCTCCACAACGTCCAGGCCAGCAATGTTGCATCTTGGCGGCACCAAAGGCATCGGTCTAGCCTTCGTGCGTCCGCGCCTCCTCCGATAGGTATTTTGGTTGAGCGGCCGACACCAAAGGCTGCACCGGCAGCGGCACCGGTCTCCAGTGGCAACAGTGGCTCCAGGCGGCAGCGTCTCCTTCAAAGCCCCCTCCTCTCAACCCACGCTCGCGTCTCCTTCAGACTAGCTTGGAAGAGAACGAAGCTGCAGCAAAGAAGAGTGATCAGACTGCAACCAAGAAGGGGTACAAGCCAAATTGCCAAGTCTTTCACCTCAAAGCATACCCTTCATTCTAAGTGCTTAGGGCGCCAATCTGCCTCAAGCATTTTTCTGCTGTCTGATCTTGAAACACGGTTCTATGGATGACACTTCTGTAGGATATATTAATTTGTGCTCTAGTGGTAAGATTGGTCAATATTTGTTGATTGAAATTTAGGATGAGGGGGAAACCAACAATGTTCCCGGAAATGTGTAATGGATTTAGCCAACTTGGTTTGACAGGGAAGGTCTTTTTGTTAGCTTACCTAAATGCATGGTTTATCTTTTCCTTGTAATCTACTGTGATTCAGAAATTGATATGAAATATACACAACTTGAAAGCAATCCAATGGTAACAATTTTAGGGAATTCAGCAAGTCCCCTAGCAGCATTCCGCCAGGCAAAGGCTGGTTTTTGTAAGCCCAGCCATTTTGCAACCACCGAGTTCACCCCATCGCAGCTAGGGGTGTTAACGGATCGGGTTGAACGGGTTGAAGTCTAATCCTAATCCTAACCCATTTAATATATCTCAACCCTAATCCGTTTATTAACCCATTTAAAAAACTTCAACCCTAACCCATTTACAACCCATTTAATAAACGGGTTAACGGGTTGTGTTTGTTACTAATTTTAATACTAAAAACCTTTCAATAAAGTCTGTAAAATTAAATAAATTAAATAACTCGAAGTTAACATACCTGATCTGCTGAGTCTTCGTGCGTGCGGCGCCACGGATCTGAAGGTCGCAGCGTGCCGATGTCTGCCTAGTCTTCGTGCGTGCGGCGGCGATCGAAGGTCGCAGCGGATGCTGATTGCTGACATCTGCCGAGTGCCGAATATGATGCCCGTTCCTTTGCAGTTTGCAGGCAAGCCCTTTGACGACTCAACGGACCGGAGAGGTACACAATAGCGAGAGGAGGAGACAAGCTAGCTTTTCTAGTAGCGAGTAAGAGATGAGATGAGAGAAGAGAGAAAGGGCGATGAAGAGAGCCAGCGTAGTCCACAAATCGATGACAGGAGAGGAGCAAGAACCGGAGCGAGCAGGAGAGAAAAGGAAGAAAAAGAGTGGGCGAGGGAGACACTCTATGCCCTTGAAGAATGCTTTGGTTGATGTAACTGCAGCATTAACTGTGATTCATTTATTTATATGTGGCTTTGTTGATAGCACAATTGTCATGGATTGTTGAGCGGGGGAGTCAAAAGCAATTGGTGCTTTCGTAGAAAGGGTCCCAGCTCTGAAATATTGTAGTGCGTGCGGCGGCAAATCCAAGAGAACTTCAGATCTCAGTCTCGGCTGCGACTGCAGAAGTTAACATCATACGCAGGCGCTAGACGGGACAGAGTGCTGAGAGCGGGAAGCCGAGAACCGACTAAATTTATATATAATATATTATAAATTGGTTATACGGGTTGACGAGTTATATGGGTTATATAAACGGGTTGGACGGGTTGACGGATTGCAAAGTCTCAACTCTAATCCGTTTATTTAATTAAATGGTTAAACGGATTAGCGAATCGTAACCCATTTATTCAAAAATCCCAACCCAAACCCATTTGTTAACGGGTTGGACGAGTGGGTTGACGGGTTGACCATGACCATTAACACCCCTAATCGCAGCCAATCAAAATCTGAAAGGTGAAGAAACAAAAAGGGAAAAATGTTAGCTTCTATCCAACTTAACAACACAGAACACTGCTAGAAGCAAAGAACTACACAGACTACACAGACTAGTTTTTTGGTGTTGTTTGTCATCCATGAAACAGAATCAATGTCTTTTACCAAAAATATGATTGTTAGAAAGTGATAGTGTCTATTATTTCAAATAGAAAGTAGGAAGGTTATAAAAATGCTGTTGAAAATTCAAAATATCAAGACCCTGAATTACGTGAAATCAGTTCTACATGACAAAAACAAGTCATAAATGAGCAGAACATGCACATGCTTCTGAATGCCTAGTGTAAAGAACACACATTATCTTTCACTTGTCCAAGCTCATGTGCATGTTTCATATGTTTGAGCTTCAGCTATTTCTGATTTAGACTCCATGCCAGGAAACTATCCAATATCATGCCCATTAATTGGTTGAAACTCATTCTCTATGCCAACAGCAAATTCATCTGGCCGTAGTCCACCACCTTGGAAATAATCTGCCATCTGATGTGCAAATCTAATAAGAAATTCCAACAAGATTTTTTTAAAAAAGATTTTATTCATGAAAGTAGATTGAAGTATGAGCGTTGGCTCAAGTAGTTGGATTCCTACTTAAGAGGGTCGAAGCTGATATGAGGATTTTGCCCCATACTCATGGTCGACTGACAAGCATTTTCTCCATGACATAATGACTGTTAGGCCCGTATGAAACTGATAAAAGAAAAAAAAAATAGCACAAAGAGTGATCTAAGAAGGAACAGGATAAATTTCATACACCACAAAAATAATCCAAAGAAGACACTGCAAATTATAGTGGTTCGGTTAACACACCTACTCCACTCTCCAAGTCAACGCCTTGACTCGGGTTTCCACTAGTCAACTTAGAACTTAAGTTACAGTGGTACGATCTCAATCGTCTTCTGGATTACACAAACGGCTCCAGGTGGCACGTAAAACTTTCCACAAATCACAATGAAACCTTTCCTCTTGAATTAGACAACCTCTAATTCAAGGTAAAATAAATAAAAATGAAATAAAGCTTACAGCCAATTTAATTGCACCGAAGCACGGAGATGAAGCTTTTAGTAGGATGGTAACGACAATCTTCAATATGTTGCTTCTGACAGATGGACAGAGGATTACAGAGAATGCCTTGAGACAGATCTGCACTTTTGAAAATGTTCTCTCTGAATTGAATTTCCAGTTGAAATTCATTGTCTATTTATAGCTTTTAACTTCCCATCGCCAAGAGAGATTTTCTCCACCAAATCCGCAACCAATCGGATTTTTCTCAACAAACTGTAACAACTTAACAAACAGAAATCGGCAAGAGAGATTTTCTCCACCAAATCCGCAACCAATCGGATTTTTCTCAACAACCTGTAACAACCCAGGACAACTCTTCAAACTAGCCACGTCATCATCCAATCACTTATCCATTTTATCTTGCTAAGTAAACTGTTAAAGTTTCAACCCAAAAACTGTTGAAGTTTGAAACTAAATCAATTGAAGTTGCACACCAAAACTGTTGAAGTTTTACAGCAAAACCTCGACAGATTCATAACACAATTCAAAACTAACTTGTTACAACCATTCATCATGAATCGAATACAAGCAACACATTTCAAACATTAAATTCTTAACTTGTCTATCATCAAAACACTTTAACTCAACAATTCTCCCCCTTTTTGATGATGACAACTCACAAGTGACATGTTAAGAATATAATGAATTTTAAATCAAAACTCCCCCTGTTTTAATGATCCCAATCATTCATGTCATTTTCTCCCCCTTAGTCATTAACAAAAAGCAATAAGGAAGAAATATTAGATAGCCTTATTGAAAAAGCAAGCTAAAATGCAAAACTGATGAATAAATCTAACTAAATGCATCAATATGCATGATATCATGTTTATGATAAAAATAAACCATATAAATGTCTGCCAATATTATTTGTTTACTAAAAAAAAATTTTAAGTCACCAAAATACTAAAAAAATTGTCAATCTGCCATCATATGAATCAGAAGCACCTGCATGAAACTTAAGTCTTACTCATCATCGGAATCCGACAAATGAATATGAGAAAATGAATAGTTGGAGAATTTGGATGATTGACCCTTGGTTTTGCAGGATTTGGAAGGTTTGGATCTTCGAAAATGGGGTAGAACTTGAAACTCATATGGCTCTTTGCCAGGAGGGTGCGGTCGGGATGGTGGTTCAGGGGACAAACCCATAGCACGACGACGATTGTTGTTGGCAATTTCTTGAAGAAGATCATTCAGTTCGGGTAATCCAGCAGTCAAACATATTCTATCAGTGTTATCTCTTAAATCTCTCATAGTAGCACCTAACTGTCTACTATCCTCACACAAGCTGCCAATAGTAAATTCAAGTTGTTGCATCATTGTAGAAATTGAATTTCTCACCATTGGTGTGGCAGTAGCAATAGTGGATGCAACAGTGGTGATGCTTTCTTGTGTATGAGAAAAAGAAGTGACAGTTTCATGCTTGAATTCTTGAAAATCATGGGTTAAAGTTTCTAGTTTAGTTTCAATGGTTCCCATTCTAGAATTTAATTGCTGAAAATTAGATTCTAAAAAGGATTGGAGATAAGAGAAATCAACATTGACAGAATATGGTTGAAGGGGTATACCTGCTGAAGATTGAGGTGCACAATCGGGGTTAGAAGAGACAGTGCCCACTTGAGGAGTTGGATTGGTAGGCGAAATGTGAGGCGAGTCAGTAGGCTTTTGAGTTGAAGAATTTACTTCTGCTATTGCACTATCATGGAAAGGCGAAGGTGGGATCGACTCTTTTTCAGATTTAGCATCTCTAGGAGAACCACCTTGATATCCATGATGTCCATCACCACCCAAGTAACCATCCTGTCCATCTTGTCTTCGACCAAGTCCAATATCCTGATCATCAATTTGAACAAAAATCCTTTTTTGTTCTGGAGGAGACTGATGACCTGCTGCATTGACAACCCATTTACCATCACCAATACGAGTATACCGCATACGCTTGAGTGTAGATTCATTTATCACATCATAGCTTGTTGGTTTGATAGGCGCTTCTCTTCTCAAATCAAGGTAGAAATACTGAAATAGCCTTGTTAAATACATAGCATAGGGCAAACTTCCATTTGCTCTCTTTTTCTATGACAACATATAAGATAGCATCACACTAGCAATGTTATAAGGCTTGTTTTTCACAATTGCCCACATTAATTCCAAATCATCATGTGTAACAATATCATATCCTCCCCCTTTAGGTAGAAAACAATGTGCAACAATCAAATGTAGCAATTTATAATCCAGTTTGGAAAATTTCCTGTTTGTAAAATTGCATTGTTGCTGACTTAACGATTCATTCTGTGTAAAATAGAAGATAACCTCCTCAAAATCAATATCTTCATATGAACCAGTGGCATGAGTTGGTAAAAGCATAAACCCAGCAAACTCGTCTTCTATGAAACGAACTTCAATTCCTCTAAAAAATGATGTATAAGTAGTGCCTTCTAGTGATAAGTTGAAATAAAAGTGTTTCACAAGATCCGAATAAATATAAGAATCTTTCTTCAGAAATTCAAGTAGCCCATATTCTTTCAACCAATGCACAAATCCAAACATCTCTTTGCTAAAAAATAAAAAATTCACCTTTTTACCTTTGGTAAATATTCGATGTGAAAATTTACCCACATAAGTATCTTCATCAGACGGGTGGCGAAAATTTGAAGCTTTCGGAGAAGTGTTTGCATTCTCATTGATGTGGATGCCGAAACTTTGACGTCGACGAGTGGATGGAGGATCCGAGGGTGTTGAATCCGCCTTCCGCTTTCCCTTTTTCTCATAAGAGTGCTTTTTCCCAGCCTGTGCACCACCTTTCCGATCCATCAAGTGAATACAGAATTGAACGGATTTGAAAGATGGGTTTTTTTTTTGTGGAATGGAGCAAACGGTTGAAGGAGAGAGAGGGAAGAGAGAGAGAGAGGGATTTGAGTTTCAAAAAAAATTTGATTTTCAAAAAATAAAAAATTTGATTTTGAAAACAGAAAATTTGGATAGAATTTGGAGAGAGAAAAAATTTGATTTTCAAAAAATAAAAAATTTGATTTTGAAAACAGAAGATTTGGATAGAATTTTGAGAGAGAAAAAAAATTTGATTTTCAAAAAAATAAAAATTTGATTTGTAAAACAGAAGATTTGGATAGAATTTGAAGGTTGTGTGATTTTTTTTTTTTTTTTATAGCTGCTGGAGAGGAGTTGCGTTGAAAGCATGAAGCGGTAGAAGGCAGAAAGAGCCGTGAGCGGACAAGTGCCGTGAGTGGGTAAAATTGATACAGACTTAGCTTCCATGGAAGGTGAAGGTGATGCGCGCACGTTTCATATATGCAAGTGTTGACTTTTCAATGCATCAATTTTTTTTTCTTCAAATGCTCGTACCTTTGCTTTTCAAAGCCCGTTGCTTTTTGCTTTTTGTTTTTTAATTGAACGTCATGTGCCTTTCTTGCTTTCCAGTTTTGTCATTTTCTCTCTTTTTTTTTTAATAAAACCGTTGTTATTGATGTGCGGTAGTATTGGGATTGTATTTGTTTTTTTTTTAAAACAGTTGATATTATTAAACAGTGTTTTTTTTAAAAAAATTATTATTATTATTTTAAACAGTTTTAAAAAAATTATTAAACAATTGATCTTATTAAATATTTTACCTTGGTTTGCCATTTTTTTTAACGTTTTTTTTAAACAGGTCTTTTAAACAGTTTTTTTTTTTAAAAACAACCTTATTTAAAAATAAAAAAAATTAGCAGATAAACATATCACTTTAAAATTATCAACCACATGATATAGTATTCACATAAATGCATATGTTATGAAAAAGGATCGATTACACCTAATTCCCTTCTTATGTGAAGAAATTTTTCAGAGGGAAGTGGTTTTGTAAAAATATCTGCCAGTTGATCTTCCGTGAGAATAAATTCAATAGAAATTTCATTTCGTGATACATATTCTCTTAAAAAATGATGTCTTACCTCAATATGTTTAGTGCATGAATGTTGTACAGGATTTTTAAACAAATTTATTGCACTTGTGTTGTCACATCTAATTGGAACTTTTATATATGACAACCCATAATCACACAATTGTTGTTTCATCCATAAAATTTGGGCACAACAACTAGCACAAGCAATATATTCAGCTTCTGCTGTTGATAACGCAACTGAGCTTTGTTTCCTAGAGTACCATGATATAATCATACCACCCAGAAATTGACAAGTACTACTTGTACTTTTTCTATCCACTTTATAACCTGCAAAATCTGCATCTGAATATCCAACTAAGGTAAAAGTGGATTCTCTAGGATACCAAATGCCCAAAGTGGGTGAATCAACAAGGTATTTAAAAATACGTTTAACAGCACTCATGTGTGATTCCTTTGGATTTAACTGAAAACGTGCACACATACAAACACTAAACAAAATATCAGGTCGACTGACAGTTAAATACAAAAGTGAACCGATCATGCTCCTATATAACTTTTGATCTACTGGCTTACCTGATTCATCTTTGTCCATTTTTATGCTTGCACTCATAGGGGTTGACATGTGCTTTACATTTTCCATTTTGAACTTTTTCAACATTTCCTTGACATATTTTGTTTGAGAGATAAAAATATCTTCTTTTGTTTGTTTTACTTGAAGTCCTAGAAAGAAGGTAAGCTCACCCATCATGCCCATTTCGAACTCACTCTGCATCAATTTTTCAAAATCCTTGCAATACAACTCATTAGTAGACCCAAAAATTATATCATCCACATAAATTTGTACAATCAAAATGTCTTTGTGAATATTTTTGATAAATAAAGTAGTATCAACCTTGCCTCTTTTGAATTTTTTCTCTATCAAAAACCTACTAAGTCTATCATACCAAGCTCTTGGTGCTTGTCTTAATCCATAGAGAGCTTTTGATAGTTTGAACACATAAGCAGGGTGTTCATGGTCTTCAAAACCTGGTGGTTGTTTGACATAAACTTCTTCATTTATCAAACCATTCAAGAATGCACTTTTTACATCCATTTGAAAAAGTTTAAACTTTTTGAATGATGCAAATGCAAGTAACATTCTAATGGCTTCAAGTCTAGCTACAGGTGCAAAAGTCTCATCAAAATCAATACCCTCTTCTTGAGAATAACCTTGTGCAACTAGACGTGCTTTATTTCTAACAATGATCCCTGACTCGTCAAATTTGTTTCTAAAAATCCATTTTGTACCAATAACTGGATGATCATCAGGTTTAGGCACAAGTGTCCACACATTATTTCTTTTAAATTGATCCAGTTCTTCTAGCATAGCAATTATCCAATTTTCATCAGATATTGCTTCATCAACCTTTTTAGGTTCAAAGTGAGAAATAAAAGCATAATGGCCCAAGACATTTTGAAGTGAATTTCGAGTTTTGACTTTGTCATAAACATCACCAATAACCTGATTAAGTGGATGATTCTTATGTATTCGCAGATTTAGAGGTTTTCTAAGAACATTACCTGCACTTACCATTTCTTTATCTCTCAATGATTTCTGTATATCAAGAATGCTTTCTTCTTCATCTGAAAAAACAGCCTTTCTCGGCCTGGTGTTAAATTCATCAAAGGTGACATGTATTGACTCTTCAACTGTGCAAGTTCTCTTATTATAGACTCGGTATGCTTTGCTGGAAGAAGAATAACCAAGAAAAATGCCTTCATCGCTTTTATAATCGAATTTACCTAGGTCATCTTTTCCATTATTCAGTACAAAGCATTTACAACCAAAAGTATAAAAATATGCAATGTTTGACTTTCGACATTTCCACAATTCATATGGAGTTTTCTTTAAAATTGGACGAATATAAACACGATTTATGATAAAACATGCAGTGTTTACTGCTTCAGCCCAATAGCTATGTGATAAATCAGCATCAATTAACATTGTTCTAGCCATTTCAATCAATGTTCTATTCTTTCGTTCAACAACTCCATTCTGTTGTGGTATTCTAGGAGCTGAGAAGTTATGATTTATTCCAAAACTGTCACAAAATTCTGCAAAATGATGATTGTCAAATTCTCTTCCATGATCACTTCGAATTGCAAATATTTTCAATCCACGTTCATTTTGAATTTTGCGATAAAATTTTTGAAATAAATTAAAACATTCATCCTTGCTTCCTAAGAACAATACCCATGTATATCTTGAAAAATCATCAACAATGACATAGGCATAATGTTTTCCAGCCAAACTTCTAGTCCGTGTAGGTCCAAATAAATCCATATACAGTAACTGCAGAGGTTCTGTTGTTGACACAATATCTTTTGATTTGAAAGAAACCTTCTTTTGTTTACCAAATTGACAAATATCACAAATATATTTTAAATTAATTTTTGAGTTTGGTAAACCATCAACAAGATTAAACTTTTGCAGTTTCTTTAATGTGTGAAGGTTTGCATGTCCTAATCTTCTATGCCAAATCAGAATCTCATCATCTACTGCAGATAAACACTTTATATGGTCTACATTAAGATCCAGAATATACACATTTCCATTCATTTTTCCACAGCAAATATTATTTCCCATATTATCACCACATATCAAACTTAAACACAACTTCAAGGCCTTTATCACAGAATTGACTAATGCTTAAGAGATTATGTTTAAGCCCTTCTACATAAAATACATCATTTATTTCAATGCCTCCGCAACTTACCGTACCAATACCTCTGATGAAACCTTTGTTGTTGTCTCCAAAAGTAACCTTACCTTTATTTTGCATTTCTAAGAACTTGAACGCATTTTTATTTCCGGTCATATGATGTGAACAACCACTATCCATATACCATCTTATTTGGTAAGTTGACTTCATGCATTCCTGCAAAACAGAGAAAAAACTTTACTGTTTTGGTACCCATTTCATGGGTCCAAACTGGTTAGTATTAATATTATGTATTTTAGGTTTCCAGACCAATTTTGCTCCAAATGTTTGCATTTTTCTAATTGGGCAAATATATGAAAAATGTCCAAAATTACAACAAAAATTGCAAATTCCATTTTGATTTCTAAAAATTTTATCAGACTTTCGATTATTTATTATTTTGTTTTCTTTTATTTGATTTTTCAAATTTTCATTTTCCTCAGCAAGAGATTTTATTTGCATTTGCAAATGCATATTTTTTTATTTTTCACATCTGAGATCAATTTTTAATTTTATATATTTATCTGACAAAGTAGTGAATTCTCCGACTAGTTCAGCATATTCTTGTTCTAATTGATCAACTGTATAACTTACCTCAGAATGTTCAGATTCATCTTCGTTATTTGCCATAAATCCTAAATGTGATGCAAGATTCGCTTGATCATCATCAGATCCCGAAGTGACTGATAGCGAAGTATCACTATCACACCATGCCCCATAGCTTTGATTTTTTCTTTTGTTGAAATCTTTCTTTTCAACAGGAGATGGGCATGCATTCTTAAGGTGTCCAAAACCTTGATAGTTATAACACCTTATTTAAATTCGCAAGTGCACGGGTCGTAGATTGTAGTATTTAAATTATCGATCCACAGGGAATTCAGGACTATAAATTTTTACTTTTAAATGCTTTCGTGTCGGATATAGAGTGAATATAGCAAATAAAACAGAAAAGTGGGGAGAAAATGCAGTAAATAAAAGGGAAAGAAAATAAATAAAATGGGAAGAAGTGCAAAAAAAAAAAGAAAGCTAATAGTGCAAATACCTAGGGTCTAGGATTTCACATGCGTATTTTGCAACGGGTAGTGGTATAATTATTTAATTTGGATATTGTTTGTTAAAGGAGAACAAACCCTAATTTATCCTTGCACCTTCTCTCGAAACCTACAAGGTGTACCCTAATTTTCTTAACCACCTATTCTCATGGGATTAAGTTAATTAGAATCCATTAAGTTCTGTGGTTTGTTCATGTAATTCCTCAAGGTTATCATGCCTATTTTCATGGACTTAGATTTCCAGGTTTAATATCTTGATTTTCGTATATTAGATTTTTACCTTTCGGTTTCATCGCCTAATATATGGAATCATGCAAAAGTACGGGCCCGTGTACAAAGCAAACATAAAAATTACAATATATTAAATTAACAAAAATATCCATCATAAATAAATTAAAAATCCACACCACATTGCATTGTACGCATGCTACATCATAAACCCTAGATTTAGGATTTAGCCAAGCATGTTTAAGTTCAAAATAAAATTAAAATTACAACCCATCTTAAACAAGATAACAAAAATTAAAAAGGGAAAAGATAGAAAAGCTTATTGGTATGAAGCCCCGATGGTTTGTCGGCTACTCCACGCAACTCGCCGGTCTGCCTTTTTGCCCGTGCTCTCCACCTTGCTTTTGCTCTCTTTCTTTCTCAGAATATTTTTTTTTTTTTTCTGCCGAATGCTGTGCGTGCCAAATCTCTGCTCCGGAACGCTGCTTTTATAGCCCACACCTCAATTTCTGTGGGCCCCATCTCCATCAATTTCATTCGGCGGATAACATGCTGCTGATCTTGGTAGGGTCTTCATAATGAATGCATTCGGTGGATTTATGGAAGTGGGGTCCAATGCTAGGGTCTTCATAATGAATGCATTCGGTGGATTTATGGAAGTGGGGTCCAATGCTGTTGACTTTTGAATCGGGTTACATGAATGCATTCGGTGGATGAAAACAAACGTTGATTGTTATTGCTTGGGGTCCACATTCAATGGGCGGGTTGGATTTTTGCATGATTTGATCTTGTGGGGCCCATTCGGTATAATTTGTTTTCCTGCAAAAAAAAATATATTTAAATTATTAATTGGTAAAAATCATTAAAATAATTTCAAACCCGTTTAATTTCATGGCAACAAATAAAATATAATTTCAAGCCAAAATATTGTGAAAATTTGTTTAAATTGCTTGAAATTAATATTTAATACCCAAATGTTGCAAAATCACATTTTAAACCAAATTTCATATTAATATTAATTAATTACCCACCAATTTGGTATAAAATATCCACAAAATATGTTACCAAATTCTAATTATCAAATACCCCCACACTTGAACTTTTGCTTGTCCTCAAGCAAATATAAAAGAATGGAAGAGCAGATTGAAAATTTTCAAAATCTTGAGCAAAAATTGCATGTTCGGCCTATCATCAGAATAAATGAGAGTCTTAAAGAATTTGAAACATGATACTCATTGAAAATCTTAATCAACAATCCCTTCTCACTTGACTAATACTGCACACCCTCGTTACCTAATTTGTTTTCAATCATTAAGAGTTAAAAACTCCCGCAATAAACTCTTAATTATCAGATATCTTCTCTATTTAATAAGTTATTCAATACACACAATTAATAATTCAAGTGGTAGTAGTGTTAAATTAATTTTTTTTTTTTTTTTTTTTTTCTATCTTTACTTTCTTTTTTTTTTGTCTCCGTCTATTTATATATATATTTTTAATTATTATTATTATTTTTATTATTATTATTATTATTATTATTTATATTTTTATTATTATTATTATTTTATTATTTTTTTATTATTATTTTATTATTTATTTTTTATTTCTATTTATTTATTTTTATTATTATTATTATTTTTTAATTTTTTTTAATTTTTTAAATTTTTTTTTTTTTTTTAATTTTTTTTCTTTTCCATCTCTAGTCCTTTTTATTATTATTATTATTATTATTATTATTGTTCTAAATTAGCTGGTTAATCTTTGTATGCACCCACATACAAGAAACTTTGCAAAACAACTAGCTGAAAAACTCTTTGTTGCTAACCCTGAGATTGAACGTTCTTTTAGGAGAAGAATTCGTGACTATAAGCAGCAGCAATCTTCTCAAGACACTATGGAGGAACGCAATGATCCAAACCCGCCACATCAAGAGCAGGAGGAAGGCCAGGCCGAGAACAACGCTCCTCCCAGAAAGTTGACTCTAAGTGATCGGAACCGCCCAAACCCTCGTGGATTTCGATCATGCATTGTTGAACCAGAAATTGATGGAAGAAATTTTGAACTAAATCCCGGTCTCATCCGGATGGTTCAACAAGACCAATTTGTAGGACTTCCCTCTGAAAATCCAACTGTACATATCACAAAATTCCTACAGTTATGCAACACAATCAGGGTGCAAAATATTCCACGCGAGGTAATTCGTCTACAGCTTTTCCCATTTTCTCTTCGAGACAAGGCAAGCGAATGGTTTTATTCCATGCCGCCCGACACATTCAATACATGGGATGAACTCTCTACTGCATTCCTGGAAAAATTCTTTCCACCAAATAAAACAAGGAAAATCAGAGACGAAATCAATCAGTTCGTCCAAAAAGATGGCGAAACCTTATATGATGCATGGGAGAGAATGAAAGATCTGCAACGCAAGTGCCCTCATCATGGTATCTCACAAGGAGACATTATTGAAAATTTTTTCAATGGACTCGATCGACCTAGCCGAAGTGCCGTTAACTCAGCCGCTGGAGGGCGATTCATGCGACTCACTGACGAGGAGGCTCTCAAACTCCTCGATGACTTAGCTCTTTATGATTCTCAGTACGGCGATGTCAGAGGAACCTCTCGGCGAGGAAATATATATGATATTGAATCCATGCATGCTATACATGATAAACTTGATAAAATTTTGCAGCGAAAGAAGCAGGAATCCAAAGATCAGAATGCATCTTCTTCTGGACACATCTCATGTGAAATCTGTGGAGCCTCACACTACACAACTGAGTGTAGTTTTGCCATTAAAGACACCACAGGCGAGCAAGCTAATGCAATCAACAACCAATATGATACTCGCGCATATGGTAACCCCTATTCTAATACTTACAACTCTGGATGGAGGAACCACCCCAATTTTTCTTGGGCAAACCAGTCAAACACCCAAAATTTTGCTCAAAATAATAAGCCACCTGGTTTCCTTAGAAAACCACTGAACCCTCCTCCATTTCAGACCCAACAAGCCTTACCTGCACCACCTCAAGCGCAACCCACTGAGTCCATGCTCGAAAATATCATCATAATGCTCAAGAAAAATGATGAAAGAATGGACCAAATGCAAACCCATATCAAGTTGCTTGAAAATCAAATTGCTCAAAATGCCACAGCCTCATCCCAAAGAAACCAGGGTAAACTCCCTAGCCAACCTGAAATAAATCCTAGGGAGCAGGTGCAGGCGATTACTTTGCGAAGTGGAAAACAGCTCAACCCACCTCATATGGTCTCAGAAAAAGATGTCGAGCAGAAAAAGAAGCAAGAAGAGGAGCCACAACCAGAACCGGTGGTGGAAAAGCCATATGTACCACCACCTCCTTACCAGCCTCCTCTCCCCTTTCCACAAAGGCAGCGACAGGCTAAGCTTCAAAAGCAGTTCGAGAAGTTTGTTTCAACTCTTAAAAACTTGTCAATAAACGTACCCTTCATCGACATGCTTTCTCAGATGCCAACTTATGCGAAATTTCTCAAGGATATGTTATCCAACAAAAGAAAACTCGAGGAGTACGGAACTATTTCGCTTACTGAGGAGTGCAGTGCCATTTTGCAGAACAAGTTGCCTGAAAAGCTAAAGGACCCTGGAAGCTTCTCCATTCCATGTGATCTTGGGAATGTCCAAATCAGCAAAGCACTATGTGATCTCGGAGCAAGTGTAAGTCTAATCCCACTTTCAATATGTAAAAAGCTGAACATGGGTGATCCAAAACCAACATCTATGTCTCTCCAACTGGCCGACCGATCAATCAAATTTCCAGTCGGCATCCTTGAAGACGTACCTTTAAAAGTTGGCAAACTATTCATCCCAGTCGACTTTGTGGTCCTCGACATGGAGGAGGATCGCCAAATCCCGATCATTCTCGGGCGACCTTTCTTAGCCACCGCTGGAGCAATCATAGACGTCAAGAATGGCCGACTCTCACTAACAGTTGGAGATGAACAAATCGAATTTAATCTTTCTGAGGCAACAAAGCAACTGTCAACTGATAACTCTTGCCTGCGGGTCGACGTCATCAACCCTTTGCCGATCGAAGAAAAGGATGACTTGATAGAGGTATGTATCATTCAGGGTGCAACTGTTGAAAATAATAACCCTGAACTATCTGCTTGTGCAGCTCTCTTGGATGGAGCCCCTTTCATCTCACCGGCTGCCAATTCACCTCATGAAAAGTTGGATGCAGACTTCAATTTTTCTCCATCAACAAAAAAGGAAGAAGCACCAAAGGTAGAACTTAAACCTCTTCCTAAAAATCTCAGGTATGCATTTCTTGACCCAAACGATACTTATCCAGTCATAATCAACGCAAATCTTTTCGAATCCCAAGCCGATGAACTGTTAAATGTGTTAAGAAGACATAGGAAGGCAATTGGTTACTGCATCAATGATCTACCTGGTATCAGTCCTTCTCTATGCATGCACAGAATTTTAATGGAAGAAAATTGTAAAACAAGCATTGAACCTCAGAGGCGTCTGAATCCAAACATGAAAGAAGTAGTGAAAAAGGAAATTTTAAAACTTCTAGATGCTGGAATCATCTACCCCATTTCTGATAGCAGTTGGGTAAGCCCTGTACATGTTGTACCAAAGAAAGGCGGTATGACTGTCGTAAAAAATGATAAAAATGAACTTATACCCACAAGGACAGTCACAGGTTGGCGAATGTGCATTGATTATCGCAAATTAAACATTGCCACCCGAAAGGATCATTTTCCCTTGCCTTTCATTGATCAAATGCTTGAAAGACTTGCCAATCACTCTTACTTCTGCTATTTGGATGGGTACTCTGGCTACTTTCAGATTCCTATTCACCCACAGGATCAAGAGAAAACCACTTTCACTTGTCCATACGGCACATTTGCATACAGACGCATGCCTTTCGGTCTTTGTAATGCACCTGCCACCTTTCAACGATGCATGATGGCCATATTTTCTGATTATATTGAACACATAATGGAAGTGTTTATGGATGATTTTTCTGTTTATGGAACTACATTTGAATCATGTTTATCTAACCTATCTAAGGTTTTACAGAGATGCGAAGAAATCAATCTGGTGTTGAATTGGGAAAAATGTCATTTCATGGTAGAGGAAGGGATTGTGTTAGGACATTTAGTCTCAAGCAGAGGTATTGAGGTTGACCGGGCAAAAATAGAAGTCATTGAAAAATTACCGCCACCCAATTCGGTCAAAGGAATTCGGAGTTTTCTGGGACATGCCGGTTTCTATCGGCATTTCATTAAAGATTTTTCTAAAATTGCTAAGCCACTGACTAACCTGCTAAATCAAGATGTAAAATTTAATTTTTCTGATGACTGTTTAACTTCATTTTGCAGGTTGAAAAAGGCTTTGACCACTGTTCCAATCATACAACCACCTAACTGGAACCTACCATTTGAAATCATGTGCGATGCAAGCAACCATGCTGTTGGAGCTGTTTTGGGTCAACGGAAGGACAACAAGCCAGTAGTGATTTATTATGCAAGCAAAACTTTAGATGATGCTCAAGTCAACTATGCAACCACTGAAAAAGAATTACTGGCTGTTGTTTTTGCTATTGATAAATTTCGTTCTTATCTTGTAGGGTCAAAAGTGATTGTCTATACAGACCATGCAGCTATTCGCTATTTAATTGCCAAGAAAGATGCTAAACCAAGATTGATTCGCTGGATTTTGATATTACAAGAATTTGATCTTGAAATTCGAGACAAAAAGGGCACAGAAAATGTGGTTGCTGATCATCTGTCGAGACTGCCATCAACTGGGAAAATGGATCTAAATAAAAATGATCAAATTAACGAGGAATTTCCTGATGAATCCCTTCTTGCACTGAAAGAAATATCAATGCCATGGTATGGAGACATTGTTAATTACTTAGTTTGTAAAGAAATTCCATCCAATTTCAGCTATCAACAGAAAAAGCGATTCATGGCGGATGTGAAATACTACATATGGGAGGACCCATACCTTTACAAGAGATGCGGCGACGGTCTGATTCGCCGATGTGTACCAAACGAAGAAATTCAAAGCATCCTTTACCACTGTCATTCTTCACCATATGGTGGCCACATGGGTCCCACCAAAACAGCAGCAAAAGTCTTACAATCAGGTTTTTTCTGGCCCACTTTGTTCAAAGATGCTCGATCTTTTACACTAACCTGTGACAGGTGTCAAAGGACAGGAAACATTTCAAGGCGAAACGAGATGTCACTCACAAGCATTCTCGAGGTCGAACCATTCGATGTCTGGGGCATGGATTTCATGGGACCTTTCCCATCCTCATTCAACAACCAGTACATACTTCTGGCAGTTGATTACGTAACTAAATGGGTGGAGGCGATCGCTTCTCCAACAAATGATTCGCGGGTGGTCACCAAATTCTTGAAACGCAATATTTTTACCAGATTTGGTGTACCACGAGCAATCATAAGTGACGGAGGAAGTCATTTTTGTAACAAGCAAATGGAGCAACTGCTCAAGAAATATGGGGTCACACATAAAATCGCCACCCCATACCATCCACAAACAAGTGGTCAGGCTGAAATCTCAAACCGCGAGATTAAACAGATACTTGAGAAGACGGTATCCCAATCACGGCGAGATTGGTCAAGGCAACTCGATGATGCTCTTTGGGCATACCGTACTGCATTCAAGACTCCCATCGGAACAACACCTTTCCGACTAGTCTACGGAAAATCATGTCACTTGCCTGTAGAGCTGGAGCACAAAGCATACTGGGCAATCAAATTTTTAAATTTTGATCTGAAATCTGCAGGAGAAAGGCGCCTACTACAACTCGATGAACTTGAAGAGATTCGACTAGACGCCTATGAAAATTCAAAGATGTACAAGGAGAAAACAAAATTTTGGCATGACAAACACATTCGTCAGAAGGTAATCAAAGTCAATGACTTGGTTTTGCTTTTTAATTCTCGTTTTAAATTGTTTCCAGGAAAATTGAAGTCGAGGTGGTCGGGACCATTCAAAGTATTACAAGTGTTTCCTCATGGAGCTGTTGAAATCTGGAGTGAAAAGACAGGAGCATTTAAAGTCAATGGGCAGCGCCTCAAACCCTATTTCTCAGGGGATCACATTCCAATTGGAGTCATCCACTCCTTCTGCGATACCACGCCACTCAATTGAAGATCTGAAGTCAGGCTAATGACTTTAAACAAAGCGCTTTTCGGGAGGCAACCCGAATTTTTCTTTCCATCAGGGAAGTTTTAGTTATTTCTTTTAGTTCCTTTTTAGAATTTTGATACTTTTTAATTTTAAGCTTTATTGGTTATTTTCAGGTTCTACATAAAAAAAAGCACCATTGGTTGCAAATTCGGTTCAACTCGCCAAAAACAGGGAAGTTAACATTTTACAATTCTCTTTTATGGCATGATTTACATTGAGGACAATGTCAACTTCAAGTGTGGGAGTGAATGCGTTGCATTAATTTTCTCTAAATATTTCTTTCACTACCCTAATATTTATATGTTTGCTTAAAAAAAAAAAATGGAAAATTCTTGAATAAAAGATTATATTAGACCCCACGTTGAACTCTTGAATGCCTTGAAAGCAAACCATATGTGAAATTTCAACATCTTTGAGTGAGGAAAAGTTGAAGCTTAATGAGATGTTAAAAATTATTTTTGAACATGTACTTGTTGAAAATACTTAGATTTTTTTGTCCGTAATCACTTGATGAAACTGATATACCTAAGAGCTAATATTGTTTTCTTTTAAAATCAGAATAATCCTCTCTAATTTATAAATTTTTTCTAATACACACAATTGTCATTTAAGAAGGTATACATGAAAAATTTTATTCTAGTTGAAGAAAATTTCCAAAGCCAAAACTTCATTAAACCAATTTATGGACATGATTAAGGCAATTTTTTTACGATGAGCCTATCTTTAAAAGTATAATGGTCGTTTACTCCTTTTGAGCCTGAACTTAAATTTTTCCTAAACCACAATTCCCACTTCATTGAACCAACTTTGGAATTGAATTCTGAGCTGAAAAGTGAAATAGGGAATAATATCTCCTGGTGGTGCAAATAATGACTTCCCAGATACCCTGAAATATGGTGAGGGAAATTATTGCCGGACTTGGTAAAAAAAAAAAAAAAAAAAAAAAAAAAAAAAAAAAACACCAAGGATAAGAACAGGCTTAGAGAAAGAATAAAAACACCGAATTGGGGTAGCATTATTTCCTGTTGAAAATGAGGCTCAAATATTACAGAGACGGTTCAAATTTCATTTCAAGTGCCACATCTGACCGTTGTCCTACTAAGTCCTTATGATCCTAAGAATTGGTTAATTGAGTTAGCAGAGAAAATTTAAATGCAAAAAAAAAAAATAAAAAAAAAATAATAATAATAATTTAACACTACTACCACTTGAATTATTAATTGTGTATTTTGAATAACCTCTTAAATAGAGAAGATATCTGATAATTAAGAGTTTATTGCGGGAGTTTATTGAAATTCATTGTCTATTTATAGCTTTTAACTTCCCATCGCCAAGAGAGATTTTCTCCACCAAATCCGCAACCAATCGGATTCTTCTCAACAAACTGTAACAACTTAACAAATAGAAATCGCCAAGAGAGATTTTCTCCACCAAATCCGCAACCAATCGGATTTTTCTCAACAACCTGTAACAACCCAGGACAGCTCTTCAAACTAGCCACGTCATCATCCAATCACTTATCCATTTATCTTGCTAAGTAAACTGTTAAAGTTTCAACCCAAAAACTGTTGAAGTTTGAAACTAAATCAGTTGAAGTTGCACACCAAAACTGTTGAAGTTTTACAGCAAAACCTCGACAGATTCATAACATAATTCAAAACTAACTTGTTACAACCATTCATCATGAATCAAATACAAGCAACACATTTCAAACATTAAATTCTTAACTTGTCTATCATCAAAACACTTTAACTCAACAATGACTAATGAGCCAAGTCATTATCAGCTTAAAATTGTTCAAAAGTTTTACAAAACACAAATTCATTTCTTTTACTGGCATACTCGCATATAAAAAAACATGAAAACTTTCACAAAGGCAATATGTATGCTTTGAGGGTCAGATGAAGCCGCGAGTGCGAGGGGGAAAGAGAGAAAGTGCGAGGGCCTGCTGTGAATTTTTCCATGCCAGTGGCAGAGGGGCCTACCTGCAAAATTCCCCCCGTCAGACATGTAGGCGCTGCCAGCCCCTCCCTCGACGGTTCTGATCCTCTCCTCCCGATCCAACGGCTTGCAAGCATGGTTTCAAACAGCGCCTGTTTACGACCAGCTTCAGAAGATCGCAACTCTACAAATTCAACCTAAGAATATTGTATAGTTTGCAACACGCCGTAAAATTGGCCATGTGAGGCCAGAAAATCGGAAGTCAAAGAAGCAAAATAATGCTTCGCACGCATGAAGCCATGACGCTGTCGAAGAAGCATCAAAATTCAAACGTTTGGGATTTTTGCAAAATGGGCTCTCTAAGGATGCGAAATTTCACTTTAGCACGTTATCTTTGGCATTTTGCAAAAATAGCCATGTAATTTACAAACCTTTGCATAGATGAACCGTATGTAGGAATTTTTTTAAAATGTTAAAACTAACTTTAGAATACGTTATAAGGATGTTTTTATTCCTTAATTAGTTGAAAATCAGGGGCACAAAAGCTTTATTTTACAAATATCGTATATATATGGCTGCGCATATTTCTGGCTCTGGATACGAGTGATTCAAAATTTTAAAACTTTTGTATGCATTTACGGGCTCATCTAAATCTTTCTTCCAAAAAATTTAATAATCTTTGGTATTTTATTTTAATTTTTAAAATAATAGAATAGGCGTAGATTCATGCAACGGCCCATATTATTGATTTTCAAAAATTAAATTAAAATATAAAGTAAATTCAAAAATTATTAATTTTCACCAGAAGAGAAAAACCTACGTAAAAGTTGGATATGCATAATTTAAAGACTAAAAAAAATTGGCCACATGTACTGCGCCCAAAAGAATGCAAGAAGCCGTATAAGTTCGGTAGATGTAATTGAAACTTACAATTCATTTTGTAAAATGTCAAAATACAGTGCTAAAATGGAATTTTGCATGCTTGGAGGGTCCTTTCTAAAAATCTCCATTCTATCGCTTCTCTGTTCTCGTCTCTTACGTTGGTAGAAATGTCGCTCTAAGGAAGCTTACGAAAGCTTCCTCAGAAATTTCACTTCTACGAATATTTCTCTGTCGCTCTAAGGAAGCTTACGAGGAAAGCTTCCTTAGAAATTTCACTTCTACGAATATTTCTCTCTCTCTCTCTCTATATATATATATCCCTTGCTTACGAGGAAATTTCACTTGTACGAATAGTTTTTCCTCTCTCTTTCTCTCTCTCTCTATCTCTATATCCCTTGCTTACGAGGAAATTTCACTTGTACGAATATTTCTCTGTCTCTCTCTCTCTCTCTCTCTCTCTATTTATCTCTATATCCCTTCCTTTTCCTCTTCCTGCTCATCATCATCTCTCACGTACACCAACCTACATGGCCGCCCAACTCAATTCCTTCGGCTCGTCTTCCTCTTCTTGGGAGCGCTTTCCAGTGCTCGTTTTCTTTGGTATTTGGGCGGCGGCTCAAGCATCAGCCACCGCTCTGAGCTTCAACTACACTCAATTCAACAAGACCCAACGGGGGGATTTTGTCAATGGCAACGACCAGTCGGACATTGATCGCCACGCTCTGCAGATCACTTTCGACACCAGCAACCCCGGCTACCCCATGAACAACTCCGCCGGACGGGTAACGTACAAGCAGCATCTCAGGCTATGGAAGCAGAGCGGGAACGGCAGCGTCACCGTCGCGTCCTTCAACACCACCTTCATGCTCAACATCATGTCCACGACGGAAGGCGGCGGCCCGCCCGGTGAAGGCATGGCCTTCATTCTTTCCGACGACCAACAGATCCCGCAAAACAGCCACGGGCTGTGGCTGGGAATAGTGAATTCAACCACGAACGGCAGTTCGGCTGCTGTAAATCGCATCGTCGCGGTTGAGTTCGATACGCTGAAGAGCTACGCGGCCGACGGCGAGGATAACCACGTGGGACTGGACATCAACAGCATAAACTCCGTAGTCCCATACCCTCTTGGAGGATCGGGAGTGAATCTCTCCAGAGGAGGAGAAGAAGACGACGTGGTCGTCGGGATTCGGTACGACGGAGCTTCGAGAAACATGATGGTCGAGCTGTTTATGAACAGCAACAAGACGAAGAATTTCAGCTTCTCTCACCCAATCGATCTGTCACAGCATCTTGCGGAGGAGGTTTATGTCGGCTTCTCGGGCTCGACGGGCAACTACACCGAGCTGAATTGCGTAAAGAGATGGAGTTTCTGGGCCGACGACATCGACGACAAGCCAAAAAAGAGGGGGTGGATTCTCTGGATTCTGGTGGGAATTGTCGTGCCGCTTCTCATCTGCTGCGGAGTCATGTCCTGCGTGTTGTGGAGGCGGAAGCTGAAAGCCGACGTCCGGCGGCTTCGACTGGTGGGGGTGCTGAGGGACACGACAAAAGGGCCGCACAAGTTCCGGCTCAAGGATCTAAGATCCGCAACGGGGAACTTCCACCCGCGGAACAAGCTGGGCCAGGGCGGCTTCGGAACGGTGTACAAAGGCTTCTTGAGAGGTATCAAGAAGGAGTTGGCCGTGAAGCGGGTGTCCAAGGAGTCGAGCCAAGGCGAGCAAGAATTCATAGCGGAGGTGACCACCATCAGCTGCCTCCGCCACAAGAACCTCGTGGGCCTCATCGGCTGGTGCTGCGAGAAATCGGAGCTGCTGCTCGTTTACGAGTATCTGCCCAGGGGGAGCCTGGACAAGCTGTTGTTCGTGGGGACGGAAGTGGAGCTGGAGCTGAACTGGGAGCGAAGGCATCGGATAATCTGTGGAGTGGCTTCGGCTCTCAGCTATCTACACGACGGATGTAACCGGAGGGTGCTGCATCGGGACGTGAAATCTTCGAACGTAATGGTGGATTCAGAGTACAATGCTAGGCTGGGGGATTTCGGGCTGGCTCGGACCGTTCGATACGACGGCGAGACGCATCATACGACGAGCGTCATTGCGGGGACGCCAGGGTACATCGCGCCCGAGTATTATCACACGGGGAGAGCGAGCGCGGAGACAGATGTGTATGGATTTGGTGTGTTCGTCCTTGAGGTCACGTGCGGGCAGCCGCCAAGCAGCGATGGGCTTGTGGATTGGGTGTGGGGGATGTACGGTGAAGGAAGGGTGTTGGATGCGGTGGATGAACGGCTGCTGGGGGAGTATGATGAGAAGCAGGCGGGGACAGCGCTGAAGCTGGGGTTGGCGTGCTGCCATCCCAACCCGAACGAGAGACCGTCCATGAGGGTGGCCTTACAGGTTCTGACTGGGGAGGCCGAGGCGCCGGTGGTGCCTGATGTGAAGCCTACTTTCATGTGGCCTGTGGCAAGCCCACTTCCTGCGGCCGTGGTCGTTGCTATTGATGGTGAATCGTCTGTGAATGGTATCGCTGCGGAGTCATGTCCTGCGTGTTGTGGAGGCGGAAGCTGAAAGCCGACGTCCGGCGGCTTCGACTGGTGGGGGTGCTGGAGTACTCGACAAAAGGGCCGCATAAGTTCCGGCTCAAGGATCTAAGATCCGCAACGGGGAACTTCCACCCGCGGAACAAGCTGGGCCAGGGCGGCTTCGGAACGGTGTACAAAGGCTTCTTGAGAGGTATCAAGAAGGAGGTAGCCGTGAAGCGGGTGTCCAAGGAGTCGAGCCAAGGCGAGCAAGAATTCGTAGCGGAGGTGACCACCATCAGCTGCCTCCGCCACAAGAACCTCGTGGGCCTCATCGGCTGGTGCTGCGAGAAATCGGAGCTGCTGCTCGTTTACGAGTATCTGCCCAGGGGGAGCCTGGACAAGCTGTTGTTCGTGGGGACGGAAGTGGAGCTGGAGCTGAACTGGGAGCGAAGGCATCGGATAATCTGTGGAGTGGCTTCGGCTCTCAGCTATCTACACGACGGATGTAACCGGAGGGTGCTGCATCGGGACGTGAAATCTTCGAACGTAATGGTGGATTCAGAGTACAATGCTAGGCTGGGGGATTTCGGGCTGGCTCGGACCGTTCGATACGACGGCGAGACGCATCATACGACGAGCGTCATTGCGGGGACGCCAGGGTACATCGCGCCCGAGTATTATCACACGGGGAGAGCGAGCGCGGAGACAGATGTGTATGGATTTGGTGTGTTCGTCCTTGAGGTCACGTGCGGGCAGCCGCCAAGCAGCGATGGGCTTGTGGATTGGGTGTGGGGGATGTACGGTGAAGGAAGGGTGTTGGATGCGGTGGATGAACGGCTGCTGGGGGAGTATGATGAGAAGCAGGCGGGGACAGCGCTGAAGCTGGGGTTGGCGTGCTGCCATCCCAACCCGAACGAGAGACCGTCCATGAGGGTGGCCTTACAGGTTCTGACTGGGGAGGCCGAGGCGCCGGTGGTGCCTGATGTGAAGCCTACTTTCATGTGGCCTGTGGCAAGCCCACTTCCTGCGGCCGTGGTCGTTGCTATTGATGGTGAATCGTCTGTGAATGGTATCGCTGCTTGATCGACGGCTCTTGTTGGTCCCTTCTCTTTTTTTTTTTTCAAGGGTCTGAAATGTTTGTAGTTGTATGGATGTGAAGCGTTTTATTTTATTTTATTTTTCCCCGCCTCTAGAAGGTGCTTGTAAATGAGAGCCGAGGATGTGCACAAAAAAGCGCCCTCCCAAGCAGAAACAGTAAAGCAGTGGTAAATATTATTATTCTAATGTGGGTACCACGTGCTATCGATTGATTGATTAAGATAAGTTCAGATATTGGTGGCTCAAGGCTGACAAGTAGCTAGCTAAGAGCCGGAAGCAGGTTAAGACAAAATAAGCAAAGTTCGTTTGATCAGTGCGGCCAATCGCCAGGCGCCATGTTTTGCAACGAAATCTTGATTCCAATCCTTTAATGTGCAAGATTTGGAGTCTCGCACAGCTTGTAGCCAATAAAAAGCATGAATAAAATGGGCCTACTGATTAGCTTCTTATGTACTGATATAGGATTTTTTGAACTTTGGACTCTTATAGTTTGCATATTTGCATTTTAAACCTCAAAGTTTGCATATTTGCATTTTAAATTTTGTAAATTTGAATCTATTGCTTTTGGGATCCTACTGTTTCACACGTTTAAAAAATCTAAGTAATATCCGTTTATGTGATGTAAAAATACTAAAATGCCCTTAAGCTAATGTCTAGCTTAGCTCACGTAAAAAACTCATTTAAAATATTTTTTATTTCTTCTTCGTACACTTGTTTATCTAATTATATTTAACATATATACTAAAATTTACCATTTTGGATATGCGTATATATTTTTTTGAAGATTTACGTATATCCAAAAATACTAAAATTTAATTTATGTGTTAAGTACGCTTAGATAAACAAGTGTACCAAAAAAAATAAAAATATATTTAAAATAATTTTTTATGTAGGCATTAGGGTGTGTTTGGTTAGGGGTAAAACTTTTGATGAAAAGTTTTTGAAGTAAAAGTTGTCAAATTGATAGAAAATGATGTGATATAATAGGAGTAATGATGAGGAGTAAAGAGAGTAAAGTTAAAATAGATAGGTTAGTTGTATGGGTAGTTGTGTAGAAATGATTGAAAAGTAGGGTAGTTTGTATTGGAAAATGTGAAAAAATAATTAAAAAATAGAATAGTTATGGAGAGTGAAAAGTTTTGGATTGAAAAGTTTTGGTTGACATTTTTTTGCTCCAAACAAACGCACCCTAAGTGAGATATTAATTTAAGGGCGTTTTAATATTTTTACCTCACATAAACAAACGTTACTTTGGTTTTTTAACCGTGTGAAACGGTATGGTCCAAAAAGCAATAGATTCAAATTACAAAGTTTAAAAAGCAAATAAGCAAATTTCAACGTTTAAAATGCAAATATACAAACTTAAAGGGTCCAAAATGCAAAAACCCTACTAAATATACAAAGGAGGAGGAAGATACCAACAGAGAAGAAGGAGCGAGAGAGAGCAAATTTTGCATGGACCGAGTGCCAATTCATTGACCGTGAAACGGGTGAAATTTGCGTCATCTCTCTAACTTTATGTATTAGCATTTTGAACTCTAAATTTGCATATTAACATAGTAAACCCTAGCAAGTTCCAGATAAGCCTTCCGCCTAACGCTGTCTAATACACTTTGTCTGCTCGTAGATTTTTTTAAATGACCAAAGGAACCTCATGGCAACGTACCAAACACCTACTGCTACGCCGCCAACAACCCGTCAGAGGCCACCAGTGCTAAATGTTGGAGCTACGCCAACACCATTAGTTACTTCATACTTGACCCCGCGCCGGCCTGTACAAGGGTCTCAAGCAACTCTCCGTGCTCATCTCCTCCTACAATTGCTCAAAGACACGAGGCATGACCTGCGAATTGTCGACTCCATCATCAACACTACCAAGCAGTGCAACCAGGACAAGGATGTCGGTCTTCCCAAAGGTGTAGAGTTGAAACCAACTCAGAGGGATCTCGAGGCCGGGAAGGTCAACTCCAAATCATTGAGTCCTCATTACTGTAGACAAACCAAAATAAACTCCATCTCCAGAGGAATCCACATTCCTCATATTTGAAGACAGATCCCAAATCCCTCAGGTGGCATCCCATCGTTGCCTCCCCCATTCAAACACCAGCAAAGCTTGCTTCAGAGAGTTCAACCTCCCCGCTCTTCTTCCACCAGACAGACAACCGTCTCCCAAGACCCAAAAAAGCCCCTTTATCTGCACCTGTGATTTCGAATCCGACGAAGTAAACAAACCCAACGAATAACATGAGGTGACTTCCAATAGCGATGTACTAATTTTTGACATGCTTATATATATATATTTTTAAACACAGATGTATTGTGGTTATTTTTCACCTCATGTTTTAGAAAATATATAAACATATCAAAAAATTTAATAGAACTTGGATTATATATTAAATACACTAAATGAAGTAATGAACATGTTCATAAAAACAAAAAATAAAGAAATATGATTTACTCAACTATGTACGATTGCACCCGATCACCCTTTTATATTCTATAAATCAAGTTTTATCACTCTTAGAAATGTGTGTATATATATTTTTATTTTTAGAAAGGGATATTTTAATCGTTTAAAAATAACTAAAACTAACTTATTTTTAAAAATCTATATATATACAAATATTTAAAAATAATAAAACTTAATATATAAATTAAATACATACACTAAAAAAAGTAAAAACAGACATATACTTGCAGCCTATCAACTTTGACATACGTGCACGCCAAAAATATAAGCGAATGATGTAGGAGTTTTTATTTTAACAGGATGAAAAATCTCATTTTTTTGAAATATTTTTTAATAAAACTCTTAATGTAGTTATATTTAATCTATAACGTAAGTTTTATTATTTTTGGAAATATTCATATATATGTTTTTTATTTTTGAAAAAAAGGATAGTTTAGTCATTTAAAAAGTACCAAAATTCCTCTATTTTTAAAACATCAAAAAAATATATATTTAGATTTTAAAAAATGGTAAATTTTGATTATAAATTAAATACAACTAAATTAAGAGTTTAATAAAAAAAATGTAAAAATAATAATAATAAATGAGATTTTCAGCTGGCATCCGGTTGTATTGAAACATTCTCTAATGATGCAACCCAAAAACGTTCGGATAGGAGTACAATGCATTGAAACTTTAGTGCGCTGGGATGCAAAACTCGTTCTTTTAAAAAAATTCTCTTTATAAAAATATTAATCTAGGAAATTCGCAGCAATCCGGTGACCGTCGGAGGAGGAAGATAGCTGCGCACCGCCCGTGCAAGTCAGGTTGGGTTTGACTGGGGATTGTAATAGGCTTTAATGTGGACCAAATAGGCCCGATACTCGTATTGGCCCATATATTTCGCGTAAGCTGATCTGATTCTGAATGCTTTAAGCTCATACACTTTGGAGAATGCTTGCAAATCGGATTATTCCAAATCGGTTCACTTTTGATATCATTTGGCAATTAGTTTTGATATATTAAATAAAATTGAAAGAGAAATTGAGTTAAAATTCAATCCATTTTGTGAATTATTTGGAGTTACGGATTTTAACAGAGTCAGTCAATTTAATTTTTTATAACTATCAAAATCATCCGCAAAACTTTTCTTTATATAAAATAGACTCTCTAAATTTTCTTATTTTGCATGTTAAACTGTCGTTCTGAGTTAAACCCATCAGTTGCAATCTCCTGAAACTTGTAGTCTATTCAAGATCATGGAATGGGATGTAAATGAGATCAGATTTTCTATTTCAAAAAAACTTCTCCCAATTCTTATATAATTTCTCATTTATTAATATATGTTGAACCTTTTTTTTTCATTTTTCAGTACAAAACAATTCTTGTCCCTCCAATCTATTCATTTAGTAATTCATATTTTGATGAGATTTTGGGATAGTATGGAAAAATGCAAAATGGAATACTTTGAAAATTGCATGACTAATATAAAATGATAGAGATAAAGATGAAATAAATAAGTTAATTCTACAAAAAATGATTGTAGTATGAGAATAAAGTTGAACAAATAGCGTTGTTCAATAGTTAAATTATTTATGAAAGAATGTGTAAAATAAAGAAATACCATGAGAAATCATAGATGGAGATTAACAAATGTGGTCTTATTCCATGGGATGATTCCAAACAAGCCCTAAACAAGTAAAATCCCAAAAACTATTTTCCAAATACATGTACCTATGATCTATTGTTTAAAGTTTTAACTGTCAGCTCATTCTATACTCAAGTTATCTTTTCCTATATCCTTGAAATAATAGAAATAATGATTAGAAAGAAGAGAAAAGAAATATATTGGGCGGATATTTGTTTACACCAAAAATATTTCAAAATAAAAAATTTTCACTTTAAAACTTTTCACTTTTTACAATTATTTTATTTTTTAATTATTTTTTTCATTTCTTCCCGTACAACTACTCCACTATTCAATCATTTGTACACAATTGGTCGTATATTTAATTTATTTATTTTAACTTTATTCTCTTTACTCTCATCATTATCTTTTATCAGATTATTTTCTCTCATTTTAAAAACTTTTACACCAAAATTTTATTATTGCTTCCCAAATACATTCAAAGTAGTTTTATTGACAACTCTTTCTATTCAACATATCCTTTTCCCTTGCATTTTCATGTTAGAACACTTCTTTGTCTTCTTTGTTTTCAGTTTGAAAGATGCAAATAATTAAATATATTCAAGTCAAATGTCGATTTCAAGTCGCAATCTGTGTCACGTGAAGAAATAATGTTAAGTATAAATAATGCTTCAGAAATTTTCTAGTTAAATTTCCAGGCAATTGCTAACTTTTTGTATTATTGCGTCGCTTGTTTTCATGCTGACCTGACCAAGTCTTCCTGTTTGTAGGATCACTAATAAATATTTATTTGAGTAGAAAATGGGTTTAAAATACACCCACCTGTGCGTGCGTCTCTAGTGCAGAAATAACAATGTTTTTAACTAGCTTGTATATAAATATACATGATGTCCTAGAATTTGAAAATTTATAGTTGATTAATTTTATAATACAGACTGCTTAATTAATTAATAAACATGGCTTCGCAAATTTTGAATCCGATGAACATTAAACACAAGTGAGACACTTGGCAGTGCTGCTTCGGCAAACTAACCATACGCACATGAGACATGCCACAGCTTATCAGCTCTGACTTAAATTTGTTATATCATCCTCCTTGTTGGGTTGGGTTAGAACGTTGTCCGCTTAACCGAAAAAGATAACTGCTTCGAGTTCAATTTACAGTATAGATTATTAATTTTATGGCAAATATCAGATTCATGCGTGTGTAGTTGTCTATGCGCTCGATCTCAGTAGTATATATGGCCATTAATTCAACAACATATATGAAGTTTGAGTAGTTTCTGATTAATATCAAAAGAGGTCTTTCCATCAAAAAAAAAAAAAAAAAGGTCTTCAAGCGGTTTTTGCATATGCCTATTGTCTAATCATAAACAACTTGCATATTCCAAAAGGAAAAACAAAACAAAGGATGCTGTTGGTTGTCCACAAAGGCCATATATATAAGCCCTATTTAGAGATGCATGGTAAAATGTTGAGATTAAGTGTTATATTTTCTATGGATTTCTAGTCACTTAGAATGTCATGATAGAATCCATGCAGTTAATAATAAATTTTGTAACAATTTCAGTTTAAAATGGCTTATAATAATGATAGTAATTATATTTTCTGTTGGGGTAGCTTTATTTTGTCTCCACTAATAAATTTTGTAACAATTCCAGAGAAGTGTTGGGTAAAAGAATATCGATCAACTCTCAAATTCACTAACTCTATATTTTGCCCTGACAGCATCGTAGTTGACTTTTAAGTTGTTAAAACAAACAGAGGGGAAGACTTGGCTTAGTTTGGCCACCTATTCTAGAAGGCAGAAGTCCCTTGTCCACCGTTGGGGTTAAAAAAATAAAAAATGCCGATGGATTGCAAGATTTCTCAACATACGATGAATAGGAAACCCTTCGAGTTAAAAATAATATATAATAGATTAATCATTTATATACAACTATACACACAACTAACCTATCTATTTTAACTTTATCATATTTACTACTCATCATTACCTTTATCATATCACATTATTTGACAATTTTTACTATTCAAAACTTTTCGTTAAAAATTTTATTCATTACCAAACACGCCCTAAATGTCAAATTAAGCTGTGGAAATATGTGAAAAAGAGAACCCTCTAGTATTACTTTGACTATGCATGACTAACTAATTAAGTATTTTGTTAGGTACACAACTGCATGTTTTATTTGCAACTAAGCACAAAGCTTTTTCTACATTATTTTTGAAAAATTTTCATAACAAAATTTTAGCTTTTTTGCAATAAAGATTATGGTCTTGAAATTAAAAGATTGTTCCAAGCCATGGGAAGTTCTTGGATTGAATTTGGATGAACATTATTTTCAAGATAATTTTCTAATTTCCAAAATAACTTTTTAATAGAACTTTATTTATTTTCAATATAACTTTACTTATTTTTATTATACATTATTATATTTTCATCCTAAGGGTGTGTTTGGGAATGGGTAAAACTTTTGATGAAAAGTTGTAAAGAGTAAAAGTTGTCAAATGATGTGATATGATAGGGGTAATGATAAAGAATAAATAGGATAAAGTAGAAATAGATAGGTTAGTTGTGTTGGTAGTTGTGTAGAAATGATTGAAAAGTAGGGTAGTTGTATAGAAAAATGTAAAAAAAGATGAAAAAATAGGGTAGTTGTGGAGAGTGAAAAGTTTTAGATTGAAAAATTTGAGTTGTGATCTTCTTAAGCTGGTCGTAAACAGGCGCTGTTTGAAACCATGCTTGCAAGCCGTTGGAGCAGGAGGAGAGGATCAGAACCGTCGAGGGAGGGGCTGGCAGTGCCTGCACGTCTGACGGGGGAATTTTGTAGGCGGGCCCCTCTGCCACTGGCATGGAAAAATTCACAGCAAGCCCTCGCACTCTCTCTCTTCCCCCGTCGCACTCGCGGCTTCATCAACCCTCCCATTCAGCGCCCCATCCTCTCCTCGCACCCTCCTCTCGACCCGCGCTCGCGTCTCCTTCAAAGGCAACACCTGCAGCGGCACCGGTCTCCAGCGGCAGGCCCTCGTACTCTCTCTCTTCTGTTGGAAACAATACTTCAAAACAAAGTAAAATTGACCAAAGATTAAGTTTTGATGATTAACAACAACTAACTTGAGTATATTTAAAGGACTAATGAGTTTGTCATTTGTTTTAAGGAACTTAAGTAGCCAAGTTGATTCCCAAGTCGACTTGGACTTCGACTTAGAGTGAAGTCGATCCCAAAGTCGACTTAGAGTGAAGTCGATCTCACTTGAGAAAGAACCTCAAAGGCAAAACCAACTTACTGGTGAAGTCGCATCCCAAGTCGACTCCACATGCGACTTGAGAAGCCAAGTCGCAAACGAAGTCGACCTCGCTATCGACTTCAAACATGAAAAATTGTCCAGAGTTGAATTTCGGGGAACGAAGCTGCCCAAGTCGCAGGCCAAGTCGACTCCAGGTGCGACTTGGGTGAAGTCGCAGACAAAGTCGACTTCATCCGCGACTTGACAAGTTCAGACTTCAAAGATGCAGTTTCAAAGCCTATTCAAGGAATCCCTCACTCAAGATCAAAGCAAAGCTTCAAGATCAAGATCAAATCAAGTCTATCAAGTCTTAAAGACAAACTGAGTCAAATGAAAAGCAAGGTGCATGATTCAAAACTCAGGCTCTCCTAAGAATCATCAAGGAAACAAGCCAAGCAAGAGGAAGATCAAATGAAGAACAAAGCGTATTTTGCAAAGACCAAGTCAAGTCGCAACCCAAGTCGACTCCATGATCGACTTGAGTTGAAGTCAGAAGCCAAAGTCGACTTAGACTCAAACTTGGAACCTGACAAGGTGAAGTCGCACCCGAAGTCGACTTCACCTGCGACTTGGGTCAAGTTGATGCCCAAGTCGACCCTGACTGAAACTTGAAGCTGCGACGGAAAAGCGAAGTCGCACCCGAAGTCGACTCCATCTGCGACTTGGGCGAAGTCGCATCCGAAGTCGACTCCACATGCGACTTGGGTCGCAACGGTCGAAATTTATTCGAACGTTGGCGCATTAAATGCGCGCCACCTACCCTCTAACGTTCGGATTCCATTCAAAATTATAAATAGCATTCATGGTGGACGAGGAAAGTAGCTAAAAATCATTAAGAGTGCATAACTACCATCTACAAGAGCTTTAAAGAGATCAAGCTAACCAAAGAGGAAGAACTTTGCTTCAAACTGCAAGAGCTCAACTACTGATCATACAAAGCCACTTCAAACAAGTTCTTCTCTGCGCCAAACTGCTTCTACACATCTGTAAAGTGTAGTTTTCTTATTGTTTCTGTTATATGTGTTAAACTTGATTTAGTTTGAGGAACTAAGATCAAGTGTAAGCAAAGTAGTGTGTGATTGGAGTGTGACTCATCACCTACTTGTGCTGTGTTTTGTTGATGCCACCTAGAGCTGGAATCTAGAAGAGAGCAGTGGCTCTAATTGTATTGAGAGAATACAATAGTGGAACCCAAGTCACAAGGAGTGTGAGCTTGGAAGAGTGGAGTAGGGAGGTTGCCCAAACCACTATAAAAATCCTGTGTGCTTGATTTATACTTCTGCTATTTACATTGCTTTCCATTTCGTTTCTTCATTAAGGGGACTGGATTAATCAGGGGATAAGCTTCCGTTTAAGATATAATTTTTAAATACCCAATTCACCCCTCCCCTCTTGGGTTTTGCCATCAACTCGGGACCAACAAGTGGTATCAAAGCAGATCTTTGAGTTTACCAAAGAGATCTTATTAATATGACATCCTAATCTACTTCCGTTCCCGCATTTGCTGAAGGCCAATCCTTTACAAGGCCACCGTTGTTTGATGGGAACAATTTTGGATATTGGAAGCTTCATATGAAGCAACTCATCATGGCTACCGACATGGATTCTTGGATTGCTATCCAAGATGGAGTAATCTTGCCTACCGATGAAAGAGCTTCCAAATGGACCGATGAGGAAGTAAGAATTGTAAAGAGCAACGCCAAAGCTATGAACTCTTTATTTTGTGCTCTTACTGCTTCTGAATATGATAGAGTATCCTCTTGCTTAACCGCCAAAGAGATATGGGATACGCTAACCTCTATCTATGAAGGAACTTCTCAAGTCCAAGGGACGAGAAGAAATATTTTGATTGGAGAACTGAAAAACTTTAGAATGCTAGAAAGAGAAAATATTTCTGAAATGTTTGCTAGGTTCTCGAAAATTACTAATGCTCTAAAAGGTCTTGGAAAGGCTATATCTGAATCTGAGCAGGTCATGAAGATCTTAAGAGCTCTACCCGAATCATGGATTTCAAAGATCACTGCAATAGAAGAAGCCAAGGACCTTAACACTCTAAAGCTTGAAGACTTAATTAGCTCACTCATGTCACATGAGCTAATCAAAAGAAGAAATGAAGATCAACACAAAGGCAAAAGAGCAATTGCTTTGAAAGCCGCACAAGACACAGATGACTCCTCTTCTTCTCAAAACGACGACGAGATTGCCCTACTCACAAAACGTTTCAGGAAATTTGTGAGGAAAGGCAAAAATTTCAAAAGTTTCAAGGAAAGAACCTCCAGAGAAAAGAAGAAAGAATCAACCAAATGATACCGATGCGGCGGTTCGGGACATATGCAAGCTCAATGTCCAACTCCCGAAGAAAGCAAAGCAAAAGAACAAAGAAAGGATCGAGGGGACAACAAAAGATTCCAAAGATACAAAGGAAGAGGCATGTACGTGAATGATGAGGAATCTACAACAAGTAGCTCCTCAACCGATCAAATTGAGGCGGAAGAATGTGCAAGAATCTGCTGCATGGCACAAATCGAGCAAGACGAACAAACTACCTCAACAAAATGCACAAGCAATGAAGAGGTAAGTTCCAAACTCTCCCATTCTAAATCAAGTTATTCTTCTTTTCAAGATTGCCTCAAATGTACTGAATTAGAAGAACTACAAACTGCATATGATTCATTGTATGAAGAAATGAAGAAATTAGGAAGCAAGTTTACAATTAAGAAGAAACAATGTGATGCAGTAATAATTGCAAATGGTAAACTTGCAGAGAAATTAGACAAAATAAAAGAAGAAAATGATATGCTGAAAAAGGAGAACGAATCATTAAATGAATCATTAGCTAAGTTCTCTAATCCAGGAGAAAGTGTTAAAATATTTCTGAATATGACCTCCCAAACACATAAAAGAGGTCTTGGATATCATACATTTGAGCAAGGAGAAAGTAGCAAATCAAATGTGCAAATACTTGAGAAATATCAAACTAAAACTGCATCTATATACAAGCCACAAAAGAAAAATTTTAAGTGGATTAGAAGACCAACTATTGAACCATTGCATACTTGGAGGCCTACTCCAAGACTACCTATGACTTGTAATTTCTGCAATAAATCGGGTCATAAAACTTATAAATGTAATTTTAAGAAATTATATGACCGTGGTGCAAAATTAGTTTGGGTTCCAAGAAACACAAGATTGGGGCTTTCCAAGTTAGAACAACAAAGATTAATTTATATTACTAACCCAAATGGACCCATAAAATGGGTACCAAGGAGATAAGATTTACTTGCTTATTTTTTCAGACATGTTTTAAGGCAAAGGCAAATAATGAATGGTTCATGGATAGCGGTTGCTCAAGGCATATGACCGGTGAAAGAAGCTTATTTCATAAACTTAAGCCTTGCAACGATGGAATGGTTGCCTTTGGTAATAATGAAAAAGGTAAAATTAAAGGTAAAGGAAATATACATAGTATTTCAAATACATGCATGGAAGATGTTTTGTTTGTTGAAGGACTCAAACACAATTTAATGAGCATTAGTCAATTATGTGATAAAGGATACAAAGTTGTGTTTGAATCATCTATATGTAATGTATTTGATGGAGAGCATATCATGTTTAGTGGTAAAAGACATGGAAATGTATATTTGGTTTCACTTGATGAATTAAATGGTCAATGTCTAATGGTCATTGATAATGATCCATGGGTTTGGCATAAAAAGCTTGGACATATAAACATGAGAAACATAAAGACCCTATTGAAAAAGAGTTTGGTAGAAGGATTACCAAGATTGAAATATGACAAGGACAAGATTTGTAAGGCATGTCAATTATCAAAACAACCCAAGATGCCTTTCTCTACCAAAAAGGAAATTTCCACCACCAAGCCACTTGAATTGCTACACATGGATCTATACGGGCCATCCGACATTCTAACCATTGGTGGAAAGAAATATGTATTTGTCATAGTTGATGATTTTTCAAGATTCACATGGATAATTCTCTTAGCTAGTAAAGATGAAGCCTTCTCTATGTTTGCAACTTTTGTAAATTTGGTGCAAAATGAAAAATAAAGTACTATTGTGACCATAAGAAGCGATCATGGTGGCGAATTCGAAAACAAACGATTCATGGAATTTTGCAATGAAAAAGGAATTCACCACACATTTTCTGCACCAAGAACTCCACAACAAAATGGAGTAGTAGAAAGGAAAAATAGAACTATATAAGAGATGGCTAGAACTATGCTAAATGAGAGCAATCTATCCAAGAAATTTTGGGGTGAAGCTGTAAGTACAGCTTGTCATGTATTGAACCGTGTCACCATTCGAGCAATCTTGAAAAAGACCCCATATGAACTATGGAAAGGAAGAAAACCAAATATTTCTTATTTTCATGCTTTTGGATGTACATGTTATGTTTTGAACAATGGAAAAACTAACTTGGGAAAGTTAGATGCTAAAAGCGATGAGGCTATATTCCTTGGATATTCATCAAATAGAAAAGCATATAGAGTTTTCAATAAACGAAACCAAGTTGTTGAAGAATCCATACACGTTGTATTTGATGAAATTAACCAAACTTCGAGAAAGGAGGATGAACTAAGTGATGCAGATGAGACAAAAGGCAAAGAACAACCAAAGGAACTCGAGCTCAAGCCAGAAAATCTCATGGAGGAAGAGGTAAGTGAAGGTAATGATTCTTACAAACCTCCAACTGATTTAAAGTTCAAAAATGCCCATCCAATTGAGCAAGTTATTGGAAATGTATATGAAGGAGTGAAAACTAGAAGATCAAAACAAAACGTTTATGGTCAATATGCCTTTGTATCTAAAATTGAACCAAATACCATTGAACAAGCTCTCAATGATGAAAATTGGGTTATTGCGATGCAAGAAGAGCTAAACCAATTCGAAAGGAATAATGTATGACATTTAGTTCCTAGACCAAATAATCACACTATCATTGGTACCAAATGGGTATTTAGGAACAAATTAGATGAAAGCGGACTTGTAATTAGAAACAAGGCCAGATTAGTAGCCAAAGGGTATTCTCAAGAAGAAGGAATCGATTTTGAAGAATCATATGCACCCGTGGCTAGATTAGAAGCCATACGTATTCTACTAGAATTCGCTTCTTATATGAATTTCAAATTGTTCCAAATGGATGTAAAAAGCGCATTTTTGAATGACTATTTGAATGAAGAAGTATATGTTGAACAACCCCCTGGTTTTGAAGAAATGAATCAATCAAAGTATGTTTATAAATTGACCAAAGCGTTATATGGATTAAAGCAAGCTCCAAGAGCTTGGTATGAAAGGTTGAACAAATTTTTGATTGATCATGAGTTTCTAAGAGGGAAAGTAGATACTACTTTGTTCATCAAATACAAAAACAAAGATATTTTAATTGTACAGATTTATGTAGATGACATAATTTTTGGTGCTGCTAATGAAAATCTTTGTCAAGAATTTTCTAAGATTATGCAGAGCGAATTCGAAATGAGCATGATGGGAGAATTAAATTTCTTCCTTGGACTGCAAATTAAGCAACAAAGTGAAGGGATATTCTTGAACCAGTCCAAGTACGTCAAGGAAATGCTCAAAAAATTTGGATTGCAGAATAGCAAAGGGGCAAACACTCCAATGAGCTCTACAATCAAGATCGACACGGACGAAAACGGTAAAAGTATCGATTAAAAGCTTTATAGAAGCATGATAGGATCCTTGTTATATTTAATTGCTTCTAGACCCGATATTCTATTCAGTGTTTGTATGTGCTCTAGATTTCAAGCATGCCCAAAAGAGTCACATCTACTTGCTGTAAAAAGAATTTTTAAATATTTGATAAAAACTGCCAATCTTGGACTATGGTATCCAAAGGGGACAACCTTTGATCTAATCGGGTATTCGGATGCAGATTTTGCCGGATATAAAGTAGATAGAAAGAGCACTAGTGGAACTTGTCAGTTTCTTGGACATATGTTAGTTTCATGGTACTCAAGAAAACAAACAAGTGTTTCTCTATCTACTGCAGAAGCCGAATACATAGCCGCCGGTAGTTGTTGTGCCCAATTGCTTTGGATGAAACAACAATTGAAAGATTATGGTATTGATTATGTTGATATTCCTATTAGATGTGATAATGCAAGTGCAATTTGTCTGACTAAAAATCCTGTACTACATTCAAGAACCAAGCATATTGATGTGAGACATCATTTTATTCGTAAACATGTTGAAAATCATGATGTATGTTTAGAATATGTGAAAACTGAGGACCAAATTGCTGATATCTTTACCAAACCACTAGCCAAGGAATCATTTTATAAAATTAGGAACGATATGGGGATGATAGAGCTAAATTAGGAAATATCAAACAAGAAACTAAAATCTGAAAAGGTCAAGTCGATAGGTCAAGTCGACTCCATGAGAGCCAAGTCGACTCCGCCAAGTCGACTTGGGAAAGTGAAGTCGACTCCGCTTCAACAGCGAAGTCGACTCCACAAGGGTCGAAGTCGACTCCGCCCCAAGGCGAAGTTGACTCCGAGGGACCGAAGTCGACTTCGCCTAGGGCAAGTCGACTCCGTGCGCGCGACCGTCCGTCTTCTCTCCCTCTTCCCTTTTTCTTCTTCTCCTCTCTCTTCTTCTTTCTCCATTTCCCGCCACTCTGTTTTCCTTTCCTCCTCTCCGGCGATTTCTCTCTCGCCGTTTCCGGCTTTTCTCACCGACAGCCCTCTCTCTCTCCGTCTCATTTTCTTTCTAATCCCGGCCAACCATCTCTCTCTCTCTGATTCTCCCTGTCTCCGCCAAACTGCCATTTCCGCTCCTCTTCATTTCCGGCAAGTCTCCTTCTTCCTATTTTTCCCCGAATCCTCTGCCTCCGGCGATTCTTCTTCCCTCCGGCAAAGCCCTCCGTCCGGCGTTTCTCTCTCACTGTCATTCCCTCTCAAAATCCCAAAGCTCTAAATTTCTAACTCCAAGCTCCAATGGCACCAAAGAAAGCCGTATCAAAACCATACCCCAAACGGGCTCCCACACAAACAGAAGAAGATATTCCTAAGAGAGCTAGGACACCTGCCAAAAGAGCAAGGGAGGAACCATCGACTTCAACGGGCAGAAGAGTTCGATTCCAAACCACTACTCAATCAACCGATCGAGCTCCAAGGTCTGAAAGCCAACCTGAAAGCTCATATTCATCAAGAATTCCGATCAAGAAGGGGCAAGTCTTGAAAATGCCCACAACTTACTTCAAGACCGAGCTGCAACATAGTCGTTTTTACAAACACTTTTATGAGCGAAAGGTATTCATTCCTAAGATCATAGACTTCAAATTTCTGAGCGACTATGAGTTCGATATAGAAGAGCTGCTAGACTTCCAAGGTTGGACACAACTGTTCAAATCCGACGAAAGGATCTATCCTGATCTCACAAGACTCTTCTATTATCTATGGGATGACACCAAGTTTTGCTCCTACGTCAAAGGTAGCGAGATGTATCTGGGTTCTATAGATAACCCAGATCAAGATGTAGCTTTAATGAGAATAGGGAGCATTCTTCAAGTACCCTATGAAGAAGAACAACTTCCTAATGATCTAACGATGGACAAGATTTACAATGAGCTGACAAAGAGCAACAAGTATCATGCGGGCACCAAATTCCTGCATTACATGGATCTTCCTCCAAGACTCAGGGTCATCCGTCTGCTAATCGCCCATTGTATCTTGCCAAAAGGAGGCGGAAGAAATCAACTCAATCCACAGGAAGCAATGATCTTATGGAAACTAGTCAATAAGGTAAAGATCAGTCTTCCTAGACTCTTCCTCGAAGCCTTGGCAAGTAAAAAGGACAACCCACGAGGCGTGCTACCCTACGGTTCCTGGATCACTAAAATCCTTGAACGATTTGAGGTTGATATAGATGGGGAACCATTTGAAGTTCCCAAGACAACAAACGCCATCAACAAGGCTTTGCTCCAACGCATGAAGATCAATCTGGAGCAATTCAGGGATGATCGAATAAGGGAGAAGCTAGGCGAGCCAGTCCGAGAACCAGAGGACGACGCACAAGATGAGGGGGAGCAAGCTCCCGTGGCATCGCCTGCACAACCTGCATCTCCCATGTCGCACAGATCTCATTCTCCTCACGGATCCGTTGCACCCGATAGAGCGCCTCCTACTTCATCACAAGAGGCGACTCTCCAGAGCATAAAGGCAGGAATCTCAGCTCTACGGGAAGAAATGGGTTACCAAGAAGATCGAATGACGAGTCTTGTGACCGAAGTGTTGGCGGTAATCAATAATATGCATTCCCGACAGGATCGAATCGATCGGGAATTGCGTACCATCCGATATCATCTCGCCTCAGGCCGTCACAAGAAGCGACCCATGCCTGAACTTGATCCCTTCGAATCGGGTTCAGTTCATCGCGAGCCTTCTCCCGCACCCGTTTCCTCCTTCTACTCATCCGCTCATGTCCGTCCCATCAAACAAACTCAGTCTGTCTATCCCATTTCCCGATTTCAATTCACCAAGTCTTTGGTAATTGAATCATTTTTGATAGATTGACAAAGGGGGAGATAGAATAGAAATTGAGTAGAATTTTTATTGGGTTGGGTAGTTTGTATTTAGGAGTTTCATTCCTTTTGCTTTACATAGTAAATTGAAAACATGAATGAGATGAAACTTGCTTATGATTGAAATGTGCTTATATGAATTAGAATGATTGCTTATACTCTGTTTTTCAAAGACTATTTAAATGCATCCATCTTGAAAGGTATAAGCCCAATTTAGTTTTGTCAATCATCAAAAAGGGGGAGATTGTTGGAAATAATACTTCAAAACAAAGTAAAATTGACCAAAGATTAAGTTTTGATGATTAACAACAACTAACTTGAGTATATTTAAAGGACTAATGAGTTTGCCATTTGTTTTAAGGAACTTAAGTAGCCAAGTCGATCCCCAAGTCGACTTGGACTTCGACTTAGAGTGAAGTCGATCCCAAAGTCGACTTAACTATCGACTTGAGAAAGAACCTCAAAGGCAAAACCAACTTACAGGTGAAGTCGCATCCCAAGTCGACTCCACATGCGACTTGAGAAGCCAAGTCGCAAACGAAGTCGACCTCGCTATCGACTTCAAACATGAAAAATTGTCCAGAGTTGAATTTCGGGGAACGAAGCTGCCCAAGTCGCAGGCCAAGTCGACTCCAGGTGCGACTTGGGTGAAGTCGCAGACAAAGTCGACTTCATCCGCGACTTGACAAGTTCAGACTTCAAAGATGCAGTTTCAAAGCCTATTCAAGGAATCCCTCACTCAAGATCAAAGCAAAGCTTCAAGATCAAGATCAAATCAAGTCTATCAAGTCTTAAAGACAAACTGAGTCAAATGAAAAGCAAGGTGCATGATTCAAAACTCAGGCTCTCCTAAGAATCATCAAGGAAACAAGCCAAGCAAGAGGAAGATCAAATGAAGAACAAAGCGTATTTTGCAAAGACCAAGTCAAGTCGCAACCCAAGTCGACTCCATGATCGACTTGAGTTGAAGTCAGAAGCCAAAGTCGACTTAGACTCAGACTTGGAACCTGACAAGGTGAAGTCGCACCCGAAGTCGACTTCACCTGCGACTTGGGTCAAGTTGATGCCCAAGTCGACCCTGACTGAAACTTGAAGCTGCGACGGAAAAGCGAAGTCGCACCCGAAGTCGACTCCATCTGCGACTTGGGCGAAGTCGCATCCGAAGTCGACTCCACATGCGACTTGGGTCGCAACGGTCGGAATTTATTCGAACGTTGGCGCATTAAATGCGCGCCACCTACCCTCTAACGTTCGGATTCCATTCAAAATTATAAATAGCATTCATGGTGGACGAGGAAAGTAGCTAAAAATCATTAAGAGTGCATAACTACCATCTACAAGAGCTTTAAAGAGATCAAGCTAACCAAAGAGGAAGAACTTTGCTTCAAACTGCAAGAGCTCAACTACTGATCATACAAAGCCACTTCAAACAAGTTCTTCTCTGCGCCAAACTGCTTCTACACATCTGTAAAGTGTAGTTTTCTTATTGTTTCTGTTATATGTGTTAAACTTGATTTAGTTTGAGGAACTAAGATCAAGTGTAAGCAAAGTAGTGTGTGATTGGAGTGTGACTCATCACCTACTTGTGCTGTGTTTTGTTGATGCCACCTAGAGCTGGAATCTAGAAGAGAGCAGTGACTCTAATTGTATTGAGAGAATACAATAGTGGAACCCAAGTCACAAGGAGTGTGAGCTTGGAAGAGTGGAGTAGGGAGGTTGCCCAAACCACTATAAAAATCCTGTGTGCTTGATTTATACTTCTGCTATTTACATTGCTTTCCATTTCGTTTCTTCATTAAGGGGACTGGATTAATCAGGGGATAAGCTTCCGTTTAAGATATAATTTTTAAATACCCAATTCACCCCTCCCCTCTTGGGTTTTGCCATCAACTCGGGACCAACATCTTCCCCCCTCGCACTCGCGGCTTCATCGTCCCTCCCTTCAGCATCCCTCTCTCATCGTCCCGCCCTCCTCGCCCCCTATCTCCACAACGTCCAGGCCAGCAATGTTGCATCTCGGCGGCACCAAAGGCATCGGTCTAGCCTTCGTGCGTCCGCGCCTCCTCCGATAGGTATTTTGGTTGAGCGGTCGGCACCAAAGGCTGCACCGGCAGCGGCACCTGTCTCCAGTGGCAACAGTGGCTTCAGGCGGCAGTGTCTCCTTCAAAGCCCCCTCCTCTCAACCCGCGCTCGCGTCTCCTTCAGACTAGCTTGGAAGAGAACGAAGCTGCAGCAAAGAAGAGTGATCAGACTGCAACCAAGAAGGGGTACAAGCCAAATTTCCAAGTCTTTCACCTCAAAGCATACCCTTCATTCTAAGTGCTTAGGGCGCCAATCTGCCACAAGCATTTTTCTGCTGTCTGATCTTGAAACACGGTTCTATGGATGACACCTCTGTAGGATATATTAATTTGTGCTCTAGTGGTAAGATTGGTCAATATTTGTTGATTGAAATTTAGGATGAGGGGGAAACCAACAATGTTCCCGGAAATGTGTAATGGATTTGGCCAACTTGGTTTGACAGGGAAGGTCTTTTTGTTAGCTTACCTAAATGCATGGTTTATCTTTTCCTTGTAATCTGCTGTGATTCAGAAATTGATATGAAATATACACAACTTGAAAGCAATCCAATGGTAACAATTTTAGGGAATTCAGCAAGTCCCCTAGCAGCATTCCGCCAGGCAAAGGCTGGTTTTTGTAAGCCCAGCCATTTTGCAACCACCGAGTTCACCCCATCGCAGCTAGGGGTGTTAACGGATCGGGTTGAACGGGTTGAAGTCTAATCCTAATCCTAACCCATTTAATATATCTCAACCCTAATCCGTTTATTAACCCATTTAAAAAACTTCAACCCTAACCCATTTACAACCCATTTAATAAACGGGTTAACGGGTTGTGTTTGTTACTAATTTTAATACTAAAAACCTTTCAATAAAGTCTGTAAAATTAAATAAATTAAATAACTCGAAGTTAACATACCTGATCTGCTGAGTCTTCGTGCGTGCGGCGCCACGGATCTGAAGGTCGCAGCGTGCCGATGTCTGCCTAGTTTTCGTGCGTGCGGCGACGATCGAAGGTCGCAGCGGATGCTGATTGCTGACATCTGCCGAGTGCCGAATATGATGCCCGTTCCTTTGCAATTTGCAGGCAAGCCCTTTGACGACTCAACGGACCGGAGAGGTACACAATAGCGAGAGGAGGAGACAAGCTAGCTTTTCTAGTAGCGAGTAAGAGATGAGATGAGAGAAGAGAGAAAGGGCGATGAAGAGAGCCAACGTAGTCCACAAATCGATGACAGGAGAGGAGCAAGAACCGGAGCGAGCAGGAGAGAAAAGGAAGAAAAAGAGTGGGCGAGGGAGACACTCTATGCCCTTGAAGAATGCTTTGGTTGATGTAACTGCAGCATTAACTGTGATTCATTTATTTATATGTGGCTTTGTTGATAGCACAATTGTCATGGATTGTTGAGCGGGGGAGTCAAAAGCAATTGGTGCTTTCGTAGAAAGGGTCCCAGCTCTGAAATATGGTAGTGCGTGCGGCGGCAAATCCAAGAGAACTTCAGATCTCAGTCTCGGCTGCGACTGCAGAAGTTAACATCATACGCAGGCGCTAGACGGGACAGAGTGCCGAGAGCGGGAAGCCGAGAACCGACTAAATTTATATATAATATATTATAAATTGGTTATACGGGTTGAACGAGTTATATGAGTTATATAAACGGGTTGGACGGGTTGACAGATTGCAAAGTCTCAACCCTAATCCGTTTATTTAATTAAATGGTTAAACGGATTAGCGAATCGTAACCCATTTATTCAAAAATCCCAACCCAAACCCATTTGTTAACGGGTTGGACGAGTGGGTTGACAGGTTGACCATGACCATGACCATTAACACCCCTAATCGCAGCCAATCAAAATCTGAAAGGTGAAGAAACAGAAAGGGAAAAATGTTAGCTTCTATCCAACTTAACAACACAGAACACTGCTAGAAGCAAAGAACTACACAGACTACACAGACTAGTTTTTTGGTGTTGTTTGTCATCCATGAAACAGAATCAATGTCTTTTACCAAAAATATGATTGTTAGAAAGTGATAGTGTCTATTATTTCAAATAGAAAATAGGAAGGTTATAAAAATGCTGTTGAAAATTCAAAATATCAAGACCCTGAATTACGTGAAATCAGTTCTACCTGACAAAAACAAGTCATAAATGAGCAGAACATGCACATGCTTCTGAATGCCTAGTGTAAAGAACACACATTATCTTTCACTTGTCCAAGCTCATGTGCATGTTTCATATGTTTGAGCTTCAGCTATTTCTGATTTAGACTCCATGCCAGGAAACTATCCAATATCATGCCCATTAATTGGTTGAAACTCATTCTCTATGCCAACAGCAAATTCATCTGGCCGTAGTCCACCACCTTGGAAATAATCTGCCATCTGATGTGCAAATCTAATAAGAAATTCCAACAAGATTTTTTTAAAAAAGATTTTATTCATGAAAGTAGATTGAAGTATGAGCGTTGGCTCAAGTAGTTGGATTCCTACTTAAGAGGGTCGAAGCTGATATGAGGATTTTGCCCCATACTCATGGTCGACTGACAAGCATTTTCTCCATGACATAATGACTGTTAGGCCCGTATGAAACTGATAAAAGAAAGAAAAAATAGCACAAAGATGATCTAAGAAGGAACAGGATAAATTTCATACACCACAAAAATAATCCAAAGAAGACACTGCAAATTATAGTGGTTCGGTTAACACACCTACTCCACTCTCCAAGTCAACGCCTTGACTCGGGTTTCCACTAGTCAACTTAGAACTTAAGTTACAGTGGTACGATCTCAATCGTCTTCTGGATTACACAAACGGCTCCAGGTGGCACGTAAAGCTTTCCACAAATCACAATGAAAGCTTTCCTCTTGAATTAGACAACCTCTAATTCGAGGTAAAATAAATAAAAATGAAATAAAGCTTACAGCCAATTTAATTGCACAGAAGCACGGAGATGAAGCTTTTAGTAGGATGGTAACGACAATCTTCAATATGTTGCTTCTGACAGATGGACAGAGGATTACAGAGAATGCCTTGAGACAGATCTGCACTTTTGAAAATGTTCTCTCTGAATTGAATTTCCAGTTGAAATTCATTGTCTATTTATAGCTTTTAACTTCCCATCGCCAAGAGAGATTTTCTCCACCAAATCCGCAACCAATCGGATTCTTCTCAACAAACTGTAACAACTTAACAAATAGAAATCGCCAAGAGAGATTTTCTCCACCAAATCCGCAACAAATCGGATTTTTCTCAACAACCTGTAACAACCCAGGACAGCTCTTCAAACTAGCCACGTCATCATCCAATCACTTATCCATTTATCTTGCTAAGTAAACTGTTAAAGTTTCAACCCAAAAACTGTTGAAGTTTGAAACTAAATCAGTTGAAGTTGCACACCAAAACTGTTGAAGTTTTACAGCAAAACCTCGACAGATTCATAACACAATTCAAAACTAACTTGTTACAACCATTCATCATGAATCAAATACAAGCAACACATTTCAAACATTAAATTCTTAACTTGTCTATCATCAAAACACTTTAACTCAACAATTCTCCCCCTTTTTGATGATGACAAATCACAAGTGACATGTTAAGAATATAATGAATTTTCAATCAAAACTCCCCCTGTTTTAATGATCCCAATCATTCATGTCATTTTCTCCCCCTTAGTCATTAACAAAAAGCAACAAGGAAGAAATATTAGATAGCCTTATTGAAAAAGCAAGCTAAAATGCAAAACTGATGAATAAATCTAACTAAATGCATCAATATGCATGATATCATGTTTATGATAAAAATAAACCATATAAATGTCTGCCAATATTATTTGTTTACTAAAAAAAATTTTTAAGTCACCAAAATACTAAAAAAATTGTCAATCTGCCATCATATGAATCAGAAGCACCTGCATGAAACTTAAGTCTTACTCATCATCGGAATCCGACAAATGAATATGAGAAGATGAATAGTTGGAGAATTTGGATGATTGACCCTTGGTTTTGCGGGATTTGGAAGGTTTGGATATTCTAAAATGGGGTAGAACTTGAAACTCATATGGCTCTTTGCCAGGAGGGTGCGGTCGGGATGGTGGTTCAGGGGACAAACTCATAGCACGACGACGGTTGTTGTTGGCAATTTCTTGAAGAAGATCATTCAGTTCGGGTAATCCAGCAGTCAAACATATTCTATCAGTGTTATCTCTTAAATCTCTCATAGTAGCACCTAACTGTCTACTATCCTCACACAAGCTGCCAATAGCAAATTCAAGTTGTTGCATCATTGTAGAAATTGAATTTCTCACCATTGGTGTGGCAGTAGCAATAGTGGATGCAACAGTGGTGATGCTTTCTTGTGTATGAGAAAAAGAAGTGACAGTTTCATGCTTGAATTCTTGAAAATCATGGGTTAAAGTTTCTAGTTTAGTTTCAATGGTTCCCATTCTAGAATTTAATTGCTGAAAATTAGATTCTAAAAAGGATTGGAGATAAGAGAAATCAACATTGACAGAATATGGTTGAAGGGGTATACCTGCTGAAGATTGAGGTGCACAATCGGGGTTAGAAGAGACAGTGCCCACTTGAGGAGTTGGATTGGTAGGCGAAATGTGAGGCGAGTCAGTAGGCTTTTGAGTTGAAGAATTTACTTCTGCTATTGCACTATCATGGAAAGGCGAAGGTGGGATCGACTCTTTTTCAGATTTAGCATCTCTAGGAGAACCACCTTGATATCCATGATGTCCATCACCACCCAAGTAACCATCCTGTCCATCTTGTCTTCGACCAAGTCCAATATCCTGATCATCAATTTGAACAAAAACCCTTTTTTGTTCTGGAGGAGACTGATGACCTGCTGCATTGACAACCCATTCACCATCACCAATACGAGTATACCGCATACGCTTGAGTGTAGATTCATTTATCACATCATAGCTTGTTGGTTTGATAGGCGCTTCTCTTCTCAAATCAAGGTTGAAATACTGAAATAGCCTTGTTAAATACATAGCATAGGGCAAACTTCCATTTGCTCTCTTTTTCTATGACAACATATAAGATAGCATCACACTAGCAATGTTATAAGGCTTGTTTTTCACAATTGCCCACATTAATTCCAAATCATCACGTGTAACAATATCATATCCTCCCCCTTTAGGTAGAAAACAATGTGCAACAATCAAATGTAGCAATTTATAATCCAGTTTGGAAAATTTCCTGTTTGTAAAATTGCATTGTTGCTGACTTAACGATTCATTCTGTGTAAAATAGAAGATAACCTCCTCAAAATCAATATCTTCATATGAACCAGTGACATGAGTTGGTAAAAGCATAAACCCAGCAAACTCGTCTTCTGTGAAACGAACTTCAATTCCTCTCAAAAATGATGTATAAGTAGTGCCTTCTAGTGATAAGTTGAAATAAAAGTGTTTCACAAGATCCGAATAAATATAAGAATCTTTCTTCAGAAATTCAAGTAGCCCATATTCTTTCAACCAATGCACAAATCCAAACATCTCTTTGCTAAAAAATAAAAAATTCACCTTTTTACCTTTGGTAAATATTCGATGTGAAAATTTACCCACATAAGTATCTTCATCAGACGGGTGGCGAAAATTTGAAGCTTTCGGAGAAGTGTTTGCATTCTCATTGATGTGGATGCCGGAACTTTGACGTCGACGAGTGGATGGAGGATCCGAGGGTGTTGAATCCGCCTTCCGCTTTCCCTTTTTCTCATAAGAGTGCTTTTTCCCAGCCTGTGCACCACCTTTCCGATCCATCAAGTGAATACATAATTGAACGGATTTGAAAGATGGGTTTTTTTTTTGTGGAATGGAGCAAACGGTTGAAGGAGAGAGAGGGAAGAGAGAGAGAGGGATTTGAGTTTCAAAAAAATTTTGATTTTCAAAAAATAAAAAATTTGATTTTGAAAATAGAAGATTTGGATAGAATTTTGAGAGAGAGAAAAAATTTGATTTTCAAAAAATAAAAAATTTGATTTTGAAAACAGAAGATTTGGATAGAATTTTGAGAAAGAAAAAAAATTTTTGATTTTCAAAAAAATAAAAATTTGATTTGTAAAACAGAAGATTTGGATAGAATTTGAAGGTTGTGTGAATTTTTTTTTTTTTTTATAGCTGCTGGAGAGGAGTTGCGTTGAAAGCATGAAGCGGTAGAAGGCAGAAAGAGCCGTGAGCGGACAAGTGCCGTGAGTGGGTAAAATTGATACAGACTTAGCTTCCATGGAAGGTGATGCGCGCACGTTTCATATATGCAAGTGTTGACTTTTCAATGCATCAATTTTTTTTTTTTCAAATGCTCGTACCTTTGCTTTTCAAAGCCCGTTGCTTTTTGCTTTTTGTTTTTTAATTGAACGTCATGTGCCTTTCTTGCTTTCCAGTTTTGTCATTTTCTCTCTTTTTTTTTTTAATAAAACCGTTGTTATTGATGTGCGGTAGTATTGGGATTGTATTTGTTTTTTTTTAAAAACAGTTGATATTATTAAACAGTGTTTTTTTTTAAAAAAATTATTATTATTATTTTAAACAGTTTTAAAAAAATTATTAAACAATTGATCTTATTAAATATTTTACCTTGGTTTGCCATTTTTTTTAACAGGTCTTTTAAACGATTTTTTTTTTTAAAAACAACCTTATTTAAAAATAAAAAAAATTAGCAGATAAACATATCACTTTAAAATTATCAACCACATGATATAGTATTCACATAAATGCATATGTTATGAAAAAGGATCGATTACACCTAATTCCCTTCTTATGTGAAGAAATTTTTCAGAGGGAAGTGGTTTTGTAAAAATATCTGCCAGTTGATCTTCCGTGAGAATAAATTCAATAGAAATTTCATTTCGTGATACATATTCTCTTAAAAAATGATGTCTTACCTCAATATGTTTAGTGCATGAATGTTGTACAGGATTTTTAAACAAATTTATTGCACTTGTGTTGTCACATCTAATTGGAACTTTTATATATGACAACCCATAATCACACAATTGTTGTTTCATCCATAAAATTTGGGCACAACAACTAGCACAAGCAATATATTCAGCTTCTGCTGTTGATAATGCAACTGAGCTTTGTTTCCTAGAGTACCATGATATAATCATACCACCCAGAAATTGACAAGTACCACTTGTACTTTTTCTATCCACTTTATAACCTGCAAAATCTGCATCTGAATATCCAACTAAGGTAAAAGTGGATTCTCTAGGATACCAAATGCCCAAAGTGGGTGAATCAACAAGGTATTTAAAAATACGTTTAACAGCACTCATGTGTGATTCCTTTGGATTTAACTGAAAACGTGCACACATACAAACACTAAACAAAATATCAGGTCGACTGATAGTTAAATACAAAAGTGAACCGATCATGCTCCTATATAACTTTTGATCTACTGGCTTACCTGATTCATCTTTGTCCATTTTTATGCTTGCACTCATAGGGGTTGGCATGTGCTTTACATTTTCCATTTTGAACTTTTTCAACATTTCCTTGACATATTTTGTTTGAGAGATAAAAATATCTTCTTTTGTTTGTTTTACTTGAAGTCCTAGAAAGAAGGTAAGCTCACCCATCATGCTCATTTCGAACTCACTCTGCATCAATTTTTCAAAATCCTTGCAATACAACTCATTAGTAGACCCAAAAATTATATCATCCACATAAATTTGTATAATCAAAATGTCTTTGTGAATATTTTTGATAAATAAAGTAGTATCAACCTTGCCTCTTTTGAATTTTTTCTCTATCAAAAACCTACTAAGTCTATCATACCAAGCTCTTGGTGCTTGTCTTAATCCATAGAGAGCTTTTGATAGTTTGAACACATAATCAGGGTGTTCATGGTCTTCAAAACCTGGTGGTTGTTTGACATAAACTTCTTCATTTATCAAACCATTCAAGAATGCACTTTTTACATCCATTTGAAAAAGTTTAAACTTTTTGAATGATGCAAATGCAAGTAACATTCTAATGGCTTCAAGTCTAGCTACAGGTGCAAAAGTCTCATCAAAATCAATACCCTCTTCTTGAGAATAACCTTGTGCAACTAGACGTGCTTTATTTCTAACAATGATCCCTGACTCGTCAAATTTGTTTCTAAAAATCCATTTTGTACCAATAACTGGATGATCATCAGGTTTAGGCACAAGTGTCTACACATTATTTCTTTTAAATTGATCCAGTTCTTCTAGCATAGCAATTATCCAATTTTCATCAGATATTGCTTCATCAACCTTTTTAGGTTCAAAGTGAGAAATAAAAGCATAATGGCCCAAGACATTTTGAAGTGAATTTCGAGTTTTGACTTTGTCATAAACATCACCAATAACCTGATTAAGTGGATAATTCTTATGTATTCGCAGATTTAGAGGTTTTCTAAGAACATTACCTGCACTTACCATTTCTTTATCTCTCAATGATTTCTGTATATCAAGAATGCTTTCTTCTTCATCTGAAAAAACAGCCTTTCTCGGCCTGGTGTTAAATTCATCAAAGGTGACATGTATTGACTCTTCAACTGTGCAAGTTCGCTTATTATAGACTCGGTATGCTTTGCTGGAAGAAGAATAACCAAGAAAAATGCCTTCATCGCTTTTATAATCAAATTTACCTAGGTCATCTTTTCCATTATTCAGTACAAAGCATTTACAACCAAAAGTATAAAAATATGCAATGTTTGGCTTTCGACATTTCCACAATTCATATGGAGTTTTCTTTAAAATTGGACGAATATAAACACGATTTATGATAAAACATGCAGTGTTTACTGCTTCAGCCCAATAGCTATGTGATAAATCAGCATCAATTAACATTGTTCTAGCCATTTCAATCAATGTTCTATTCTTTCGTTCAACAACTCCATTCTGTTGTGGTGTTCTAGGAGCTGAGAAGTTATGATTTATTCCAAAACTGTCACAAAATTCTGCAAAATGATGATTGTCAAATTCTCTTCCATGATCACTTCGAATTGCAAATATTTTCAATCCACGTTCATTTTGAATTTTGCGATAAAATTTTTGAAATAAATTAAAACATTCATCCTTGCTTCCTAAGAACAATACCCATGTATATCTTGAAAAATCATCAACAATGACATAAGCATAATGTTTTCCAGCCAAACTTCTAGTCCGTGTAGGTCCAAATAAATCCATATGCAGTAACTGCAGAGGTTCTGTTGTTGACACAATATCTTTTGATTTGAAAGAAACCTTCTTTTGTTTACCAAATTGACAAATATCACAAATATATTTTAAATTAATTTTTGAGTTTGGTAAACCATCAACAAGATTAAACTTTTGCAGTTTCTTTAATGTGTGAAGGTTTGCATGTCCTAATCTTCTATGCCAAATCAGAATCTCATCATCTACTGCAGATAAGCACTTTATATGGTCTATATTAAGATCCAGAATATACACATTTCCATTCCTTTTTCCACAGAAAATATTATTTCCCATATTATCACCACATATCAAACTTAAACACAACTTCAAGGCCTTTATCACAGAATTGACTAATGCTTAAGAGATTATGTTTAAGCCCTTCTACATAAAATACATCATTTATTTCAATGCCTCCGCAACTTACCGTACCAATACCTCTGATGAAACCTTTGTTGTTGTCTCCAAAAGTAACCTTACCTTTATTTTGCATTTCTAAGAACTTGAACGCATTTGTATTTCCGGTCATATGATGTGAACAACCACTATCCATATACCATCTTATTTGGCAAGTTGACTTCATGCATTCCTGCAAAACAGAGAAAAAACTTTACTGTTTTGGTACCCATTTCATGGGTCCAAACTGGTTAGTATTAATATTATGTATTTTAGGTTTCCAGACCAATTTTGCTCCAAATGTTTGCATTTTTCTAATTGGGCAAATATATGAAAAATGTCCAAAATTACAACAAAAATTGCAAATTCCATTTTGATTTCTAAAAATTTTATCAGACTTTCGATTATTTATTATTTTGTTTTCTTTTATTTGATTTTTCAAATTTTCATTTTCGTCAGCAAGAGATTTTATTTGCATTTGCAAATGCATATTTTTTTATTTTTCACATCTGAGATCAATTTTTAATTTTATATATTTATCTGACAAAGTAGTGAATTCTCCGACTAGTTCAGCATATTCTTGTTCTAATTGATCAACTGTATAACTTACCTCAGAATGTTCAGATTCATCTTTGTTATCTGCCATAAATCCTAAATGTGATGCAAGATTCGCTTGATCATCATCAGATCCCGAAGTGACTGATAGCGAAGTATCACTATCACACCATGCCCCATAGCTTTGATTTTTTCTTTTGTTGAAATCTTTCTTTTCAACAGGAGATGGGCATGCATTCTTAAGGTGTCCAAAACCTTGATAGTTATAACACCTTATTTTATCTCCTTCTCTTTTCTCAAAATCGTTCCTCTGGTCCTTCTGATCTCTTTTCCTTTCAGATCGTCGTTGTATCCTTCTAGCAGCTGCATTCCTGTTGTTGTTGTTGTTGTTATTTCCTCGATTTCGAGTGATGAACCGTCTTATCTTTTTTGTCAACATAGCAATGTCTTCATCTTCATCACCTGCATTATCATCAGAATGATCAGAGGAAACTTTGAGACCAATTATCTTCTTACCTTTTTAATCATTATCATCGTTTTTCTTCATAATGATCTCGTGTGTCATAAGAGAGCCTATTAATTGATCAACAAACATGGTTGTTAAATCCTTGGCCTCCTCTATGGCTGTAACCTTTGCAGTCCAAGAAGAAGGAAGTGATCTCAATATCTTCTTTACATGTTCCTTTGCCTTAATAGACTTACCAAGTGCTTTCAAGGCATTAATTATGTTGGTGAATTTGCAAAACATCTCAGTAATAGATTCATTAGATTTCATCATAAAAAGTTCGTAGTCATGCATCAACATGTTTATCTTAGATTCCTTAGCTTGAGAAGTACCTTCATGTGTTACCATGAGTATATCCCAAACCTCTTTGGCCGTGGCACAAGCAGATACCCTATTAAATTCAGATGGGCAAAGTGCACAATATAAAACATTTAGAGCTCTGGCATTTAAATGCACTTGTTCATTTTGTTGTTCATTAGGTTCAATTATATCATCTTCAGGTAAAATAACACCTTTATGAATAGCATTCCAAAGTCTTAAATCTTGACCCATGATAAAAATATGCATTCTACGTTTCCAATATCCATAATTTATGCCATCAAAATATGGTGGTCTGGTTATGGAATGACCTTCACCATATCCAATCTCCACTTTCTTTTCAGTTGTCATGATCCCTTTGGAGTAGTTCAAAGACCGCTCTGATACCAATTGTTAGGCCCGTATGAAACTGATAAAAGAAAGGAAAAATAGCACAAAGAGTGATCTAAGAAGGAACAGGATAAATTTCATACACCACAAAAATAATCCAAAGAAGACACTGCAAATTATAGTGGTTCGGTTAACACACCTACTCCACTCTCCAAGTCAACGCCTTGACTCGGGTTTCCACTAGTCAACTTAGAACTTAAGTTACAGTGGTACGATCTCAATCGTCTTCTGGATTACACAAACGGCTCCAGGTGGCACGTAAAGCTTTCCACAAATCACAATGAAAGCTTTCCTCTTGAATTAGACAACCTCTAATTCAAGGTAAAATAAATAAAAATGAAATAAAGCTTACAACCAATTTAATTGCACAGAAGCACGGAGATGAAGCTTTTAGTAGGATGGTCACGACAATCTTCAATATGTTGCTTCTGACAGATGGACAGAGGATTACAGAGAATGCCTTGAGACAGATCTGCACTTTTGAAAATGTTCTCTCTGAATTGAATTTCCAGTTGAAATTCATTGTCTATTTATAGCTTTTAACTTCCCATCGCCAAGAGAGATTTTCTCCACCAAATCCGCAACCAATCGGATTCTTCTCAACAAACTGTAACAACTTAACAAATAGAAATCGCCAAGAGAGATTTTCTCCACCAAATCCGCAACCAATCGGATTTTTCTCAACAACCTGTAACAACCCAGGACAACTCTTCAAACTAGCCACGTCATCATCCAATCACTTATCCATTTATCTTGCTAAGTAAACTGTTAAAGTTTCAACCCAAAAACTGTTGAAGTTTGAAACTAAATCAGTTGAAGTTGCACACCAAAACTGTTGAAGTTTTACAGCAAAACCTCGACAGATTCATAACACAATTCAAAACTAACTTGTTACAACCATTCATCATGAATCAAATACAAGCAACACATTTCAAACATTAAATTCTTAACTTGTCTATCATCAAAACACTTTAACTCAACAATGACTAATGAGCCAAGTCATTATCAGCTTAAAACTGTTCAAAAGTTTTACAAAACACAAATTCATTTCTTTTACTGGCATACTCGCATATAAAAAAACATGAAAACTTTCACAAAGGCAATATGTATGCTTTGAGGGTCAGATGAAGCCGCGAGTGCGAGGGGGAAAGAGAGAAAGTGCGAGGGCCTGCTGTGAATTTTTCCATGCCAGTGGCAGAGGGGCCTACCTGCAAAATTCCCCCGTCAGACATGTAGGCGCTGCCAGCCCCTCCCTCGACGGTTCTGATCCTCTCCTCCCGATCCAACGGCTTGCAAGCATGGTTTCAAACAGCGCCTGTTTACGACCGGCTTCAGAAGATCGCAACTCTACAAATTCAACCTAAGAATATTGTATAGTTTGCAACACGCCGTAAAATTGGCCACGTGAGGCCAGAAAATCGGAAGTCAAAGAAGCAAAATAATGCTTCGCACGCATGAAGCCATGACGCTGTCGAAGAAACATCAAAATTCAAACGTTTGGGATTTTTGCAAAATGGGCTCTCTAAGGATGCGAAATTTCACTTTAGCACGTTATCTTTGGCATTTTGCAAAAATAGCCATGTAATTTACAAACCTTTGCATAGATGAACCGTATGTAGGAATTTTTTTAAAATGTTAAAACTAACTTTAGAATACGTTATAAGGATGTTTTTATTCCTTAATTAGTTGAAAATCAGGGGCACAAAAGCTTTATTTACAAATATCGTATATATATGGCTGCGCATATTTCTGGCTCTGGATACGAGTGATTCAAAATTTTAAAACTTTTGTATGCATTTACGGGCTCATCTAAATCTTTCTTCCAAAAAATTTAATAATCTTTGGTATTTTATTTTAATTTTTAAAATAATAGAATAGGCGTAGATTCATGCAACGGCCCATATTATTGATTTTCAAAAATTAAATTAAAATATAAAGTAAATTCAAAAATTATTAATTTTCACCAGAAGAAAAACCTACGTAAAAGTTGGATATGCATAATTTAAAGACTAAAAAAAATTGGCCACATGTACTGCGCCCAAAAGAATGCAAGAAGCCGTATAAGTTCGGTAGATGTAATTGAAACTTACAATTCATTTTGTAAAATGTCAAAATACAGTGCTAAAATGGAATTTTGCATGCTTGGAGGGTCCTTTCTAAAAATCTCCATTCTATCGCTTCTCTGTTCTCGTCTCTTACGTTGGTAGAAATGTCGCTCTAAGGAAGCTTACGAGGAAATTTCACTTCTGTCGCTCTAAGGGTAGAAATGTCGCTCTAAGGAAGCTTACGAGAAAATTTCACTTCTACGAATATCTCTCTCTCTATATATATATATATATCCCTTGCTTACGAGGAAATTTCACTTGTACGAATAGTTTTTCCTCTCTCTTTCTCTCTCTCTATCTCTATATCCCTTGCTTACGAGGAAATTTCACTTGTACGAATATTTCTCTCTCTCTCTCTCTCTATTTATCTCTATATCCCTTCCTTTTCCTCTTCCTGCTCATCATCATCTCTCACGTACACCAACCTACATGGCCGCCCAACTCAATTCCTTCGGCTCGTCTTCCTCTTCTTGGGAGCGCTTTCCAGTGCTCGTTTTCTTTGGTATTTGGGCGGCGGCTCAAGCATCAGCCACCGCTCTGAGCTTCAACTACACTCAATTCAACAAGAACCCACGGGGGGATTTTGTCAATGGCAACGACCAGTCGGACATTGATCGCCACGCTCTGCAGATCACTTTCGACACCAGCAACCCCGGCTACCCCATGAACAACTCCGCCGGACGGGTAACGTACAAGCAGCATCTCAGGCTATGGAAGCAGAGCAGGAACGGCAGCGTCACCGTCGCGTCCTTCAACACCACCTTCATGCTCAACATCATGTCCACGACGAAAGGCGGCGGCCCGCCCGGTGAAGGCATGGCCTTCATTCTTTCCGACGACCAACAGATCCCGCACAACAGCCACGGGCTGTGGCTGGGAATAGTGAATTCAACCACGAACGGCAGTTCGGCTGCTGTAAATCGCATCGTCGCGGTTGAGTTCGATACGCTGAAGAGCTACGCGGCCGACGGCGAGGATAACCACGTGGGACTGGACATCAACAGCATAAACTCCGTAGTCCCATACCCTCTTGGAGGATCGGGAGTGAATCTCTCCAGAGGAGGAGAAGAAGACGACGTGGTCGTCGGGATTCGGTACGACGGAGCTTCGAGAAACATGATGGTCGAGCTGTTTATGAACAGCAACAAGACGAAGAATTTCAGCTTCTCTCACCCAATCGATCTGTCACAGCATCTTGCGGAGGAGGTTTATGTCGGCTTCTCGGGCTCGACGGGCAACTACACCGAGCTGAATTGCGTAAAGAGATGGAGTTTCTGGGCCGACGACATCGACGACAAGCCAAAAAAGAGGGGGTGGATTCTCTGGATTCTGGTGGGAATTGTCGTGCCGCTTCTCATCTGCTGCGGAGTCATGTCCTGCGTGTTGTGGAGGCGGAAGCTGAAAGCCGACGTCCGGCGGCTTCGACTGGTGGGGGTGCTGAGGGACACGACAAAAGGGCCGCACAAGTTCCGGCTCAAGGATCTAAGATCCGCAACGGGGAACTTCCACCCGCGGAACAAGCTGGGCCAGGGCGGCTTCGGAACGGTGTACAAAGGCTTCTTGAGAGGTATCAAGAAGGAGTTGGCCGTGAAGCGGGTGTCCAAGGAGTCGAGCCAAGGCGAGCAAGAATTCATAGCGGAGGTGACCACCATCAGCTGCCTCCGCCACAAGAACCTCGTGGGCCTCATCGGCTGGTGCTGCGAGAAATCGGAGCTGCTGCTCGTTTACGAGTATCTGCCCAGGGGGAGCCTGGACAAGCTGTTGTTCGTGGGGACGGAAGTGGAGCTGGAGCTGAACTGGGAGCGAAGGCATCGGATAATCTGTGGAGTGGCTTCGGCTCTCAGCTATCTACACGACGGATGTAACCGGAGGGTGCTGCATCGGGACGTGAAATCTTCGAACGTAATGGTGGATTCAGAGTACAATGCTAGGCTGGGGGATTTCGGGCTGGCTCGGACCGTTCGATACGACGGCGAGACGCATCATACGACGAGCGTCATTGCGGGGACGCCAGGGTACATCGCGCCCGAGTATTATCACACGGGGAGAGCGAGCGCGGAGACAGATGTGTATGGATTTGGTGTGTTCGTCCTTGAGGTCACGTGCGGGCAGCCGCCAAGCAGCGATGGGCTTGTGGATTGGGTGTGGGGGATGTACGGTGAAGGAAGGGCGTTGGATGCGGTGGATGAACGGCTGCTGGGGGAGTATGATGAGAAGCAGGCGGGGACAGCGCTGAAGCTGGGGTTGGCGTGCTGCCATCCCAACCCGAACGAGAGACCGTCCATGAGGGTGGCCTTACAGGTTCTGACTGGGGAGGCCGAGGCGCCGGTGGTGCCTGATGTGAAGCCTACTTTCATGTGGCCTGTGGCAAGCCCACTTCCTGCGGCCGTGGTCGTTGCTATTGATGGTGAATCGTCTGTGAATGCTATCGCTGCTTGATCGACGGCTCTTGTTGGTCCCTTCTCTTCTTTTTTTTTCAATGGTCTGAAATGTTTGTAATTGTATGGATGTGAAGCGTTTTATTTTATTTTTTTTTCCCCCCGCCTCTAGAAGGTGCTTGTAAATGAGGGTCGAGGATGTGCACAAAAAAGCGCCCTCCCAAGCAGAAACAGTAAAGCAGTGGTAAATATTATTATTCTAATGTGGGTACCACGTGCTATCGGTTGATTGATTAAGATAAGTTCAGATCTTGGTGGCTCAAGGCTGACAAGTAGCTAGCTAAGAGCCGGAAGCAGGTTAAGACAAAATAAGCAAAGTTCGTTTGACCAGTGCGGCCAATCGCCAGGCGCCATGTTTTGCAACGAAATCTTGATTCTAATCCTTTAATGTGCATGATCTGGAGTCTCGCACAACTTGTAGCCAATAAAAAGCATGAATAAAATGGGCCTACTGATTAGCTTCTTATGTACTGATATATGATTTTTTGAACTTTGGACTCTTATAGTTTGCATATTTGCATTTTAAACCTCAAAGTTTGCATATTTGCATTTTAAATTTTGTAAATTTGAATCTATTGCTTTTTGGATCCTAATATTTCACACGTTTAAAAAATCTAAGTAATATCCGTTTATGTGATGTAAAAATACTAAAATGCCCTTAAGCTAATGTCTAGCTTAGCTCACGTAAAAAAATCATTTAAAATATTTTTTATTTCTTCTTCGTACACTTGTTTATCCAATTATATTTAACATATAAACTAAAATTTACCATTTTGGATATGCGTATATATTTTTTTGAAGATTTACGTATATCCAAAAATACTAAAATTTAATTTATGTGTTAAGTACGCTTAGATAAACAAGTGTACCAAAAAAAATAAAAATATATTTAAAATAATTTTTTATGTAGGCTAAGTGAGATATTAATTTAAGGGCGTTTTAATATTTTTACCTCACATAAACAAACGTTACTTTGGTTTTTTAACCGTATGGTCCAAAAAGCAATAGATTCAAATTACAAAGTTTAAAAAGCAAATAAGCAAATTTCAACGTTTAAAATGCAAATATGCAAACTTAAAGGGTCCAAAATGCAAAAACCCTACTAAATATCCAAAGGAGGAGGAAGATACCAACAGAGAAGAAGGAGCGAGAGAGAGCAAATTTTGCATGGACCGAGTGCCAATTCATTGACCGTGAAACGGGTGAAATTTGCGTCATCTCACTAACTTTATGTATTAGCATTTTGAACTCTGAATTTGCATATTAACATAGTAAACCCTAACAAGTTCCAGATAAGCCTTCCGCCTAACGCTGTCTAATATACTTTTGTCTGCTCGTAGATTTTTTTAAATGACCAAAGGAACCTCATGGCAACGTACCAAACACTTACTGCTACGCCACCAACAACCCGTCAGAGGCCACGATTGCTAAATGTTGGAGCTACGCCAACACCATTAGTTACTTCATCTTAAGCAACTCTCCGTGCTCATCTCCTCCTACAATTGCTCAAAGACACGAGGCATGACCTGCGAATTGTCGACTCCATCATCAACACTACCAAGCAGTGCAACCAGGACAAGGATGTCGGTCTTCCCAAAGGTGTAGAGTTGAAACCAACTCAGAGGGATCTCGAGGCCGGGAAGGTCAACTCCAAATCATTGAGTCCTCATTACTGTAGACAAACCAAAATAAACTCCATCTCCAGAGGAATCCACATTCCTCATATTTGAAGACAGATCCCAAATCCCTCAGGTGGCATCCCATCGTTGCCTCCCCCATTCAAACACCAGCAAAGCTTGCTTCAGAGAGTTCAACCTCCCCGCTCTTCTTCCACCAGACAGACAACCGTCTCCCAAGACCCAAAAAAGCCCCTTTATCTGCACCTGTGATTTCGAATCCGACGAAGTAAACAAACCCAACGAATAACATGAGGTGACCTCCAATAACGAGGAAGAAAAGTGCAGGAAGCGATTGCTCATGTTTCGCACCATCTTCCAGTGGGCCGCCACAATCGTCCTCAATGTTGCTCTAATTGTTAACCTCATCCTCCCCTCCCTCTCCCACCGGACACTTTGGGGCCTCACCATTTGGAAGTGGTGCCCCACGCTGCTCGTCGTCTTCTGCGGCTACCTCTTCACCAACTGGACCGTCACCTTAGTGGTCTACCTCATCGAGCTCCATTTCATTCTTCAAGAGAGGGTGCTCTACTTCATCTACGGCCTCCGACGAGGCATGCAAAACTGCATCTGGCTCAGCTTCATGCTCCTGGCGTGGATGCTGGTGTTCAACGCAGTTTTGAAGTTCTCATCCCCTCGCTACCACCACATTTTGGACAATCATGCGGCTATTGATCACCATCATGGTGGGGTCTTTCATCTGGTTGGTGAAGATGCTGGCACTCCCGTTCCACACCTCCACTTTTTTGATAGGATGAAGGAGAGTGCTCCCTTGTGGCCTCCATGTCATTGAGGAGTCATCGTCGACGATGGAAGCTGTCACCATATTCTTGAACATAGCAGCGCTGAATCGCCTAGAAGATGGGATCTATTCATCGCCAGGAACATTGGTAAAGACGATGGGCTGTGAGATTGAGGACGTCTACAGGGGGAATGACAAGGGCCTTCTCAAGGACACGGAGCTGCCATGCCAGATCATGTAAGTGTCACGGGGCGCAATCTGAGCGCTTATGGATCGTACCATCAACAAGAAAGGACAAGTGGTGGCCATGGCCAATGTAGAAGTCCGAAAATGGATATTCGCACGTGTATGAGATTTGTGACCGTGATTTTCCAATAGGATTAGGAAATCTGAGAGTTTTGGGGAAAAGTAGGATTGATCTATTGGATAAGAATTTGAGAAAGTCAACTTTGGGAAGTAGTACCGTTGTAATAGTAACAGATGTCTTGAGTCCTCTTTGAATGTGGACTCCTTTTATAAGCCTACTTGGCCGTTTAGTTGTGATCAATAGTGTTCCATTCTTTTGGGATGTAGTGGCGGCGTGGATCACGGGATAAAGACACGTGTGAGGTGAGTTTGACGAAGCCTCTACAGCCTACATGCTCGAGTTAACGAGTCATGAGTGTAGTACCTGCTGAACATTCAGTTCTACTAGGCCGAGAGGGAGACGATTCACACGCTATTTGAGTTCTTGGCGGAGTGTTTGAAGCTAATGGTGGGTGACAACGAGCTTGGGAGTTTAAAGCAGGCTCTACAAGTGCTGGAAACAATTCGTTCGCGAAATTAACTTGGAACCACATCCTTGGCCCATCGAAACAAACTAACATGGGTTTGATTCCTTGGCGGCACAGATATATATAGGTCGTGTATCATATTAAATGCTTGCGGCCGGTGTCCATGATTTCCGAACAAACACTTGGAAGATCTTCAGTGTGGTGAGCAGCAGCAACTGCCGACAGAGATGGACTCAAACAGGAAGATGGAAATAGCGTAGACTTCAGCAACGGTGCTTGGGTTTTTCCATCAATGATGGAAGAGACGGCTAGGCTAGTTGCTGCAGGAGAATGACACTGGTGGTGGCAACAGTTGCTTATGATGAATGGTGGCAACACGGAGACATCTGTGAGAAGTTTCAACTTTTACATTCTAAAACCCCACGCCTTACAGTGGCAAAAAATACTGTTCACTCATCTAAAACGTCGAAAATACCCTTCAGTTCTTCTTTCCAAACACACCAAGCTTCACAGTATGTTATATGCTAATATGCAAACTTCGAAATTTAAAATACTAATATGTAAAGTTTGAGAGTTTATGAGGCAAATTTCCCCGAGCTCATCGATGGTAAACAAAATTATCTCCGGAATCAGAATGACCTAAACGCGAACCAACCAACGAAGAAGCCAAGATCTAGCCCGCGTGAATCTGAAAAAAAAAAAAAACCTCCTAACTATATTAGTAACTGGAAAGGTATCAATTAAGAGTGTGAACCACACTTGCAACCAACGGCTGTTGATAAGCAAAACAAGCGGCTTTTGCTAAGATCATTTAAAAAAAAAAAAAAAAAAATTCCACCTCTGATGATTTTCTGCTGAATTTGTAAATCACAATTTATGTTCTTTACAACCATGAGATACTTTTAAGCAAATTGGAGAGAAACTGATCCCTAGTTATTTACTGTCTTGCTAGCTTGGCAAATAAATCATATACTGTTTTGTTTCCAAGGATAATGATGGATCTCACGAAGAAGCTGTGTTCGATATATACGATGCCACAACTCCACGGTCACTTTCACTGAAGACAAATCCGCTGGCACACACCTCAAAACTAGTACTGCACCTATACCAACCCGTGCAAGATCAGACAAAATCGGTTTGAATTGTAAGATCTTGTATTCCCAGTTCATGGTACAAGCCATGCAGATGTTGGAGAATTGGATAATCATCTGCTCCCTTCTTTACCTGTACATCAAAAGAATATCATGGTTCAAATTGGATACTGCTACCATAATAACTATCCCAGTGGTGGTCAACACAGTGGGTACAGGTCCGAATTAGGGCTATCAACAGATCAGATTTTTTCTTGTTTTGAAATCAATAAAGGAATCCTAGGCATTAGTTGGACCACCAGTTTACCCGGGTTTAAGTTAAATAAGACTTGTACTGCTGATTTCAAAATAAAATATTTGCAAGTGTTAATTAACTATTGAAACATTGAGTACATACATAAAAAGAAAAATCGTGGACAATTGAATTCAGACAAGGAATTGAATACACATTGGTGCAGCCCAGCAGAGCACAGAAAGGATCCAGGAACTGACAATCAATGAAAAGACTGGACCCGGATCAGTATATCCCGTCCAAATTCAACTCTTTAAAGCTCTAGTATGTAATATTGGCAGCAAAGATGACAAGAAAGCCATACCGATGTTCAAGAGTCATAAATGAAGGTTCAATCACATGAATCAAGAGAACTAGTCATTCCAACAAACAAGCAAACAGAAGTTCTTCAATGCATTCACCTGAATAGAGAGGGAGCCAACAACATGACCAGGTACCAGTTCCCAAAACCGAGCTTGTGTAATATCAGAAACATCCTCAAGAGCAGTAATCTAGAAATATAATAATCAAGGTAATAAGTTAAGTTTACAGTACCAACAAGATAGCAAGTAATTACAGAAAAGTACAGTGACAGAAAATATACCTGCCTCAAGCACTTACTGAAACCTGAAGATGGCATGCTGAAAGGCACCATCTGAAGCAAAACACCACCTGATGCTTTGAACAGTGGCATGACAACCATGAACACTACAACTGAAACTAGTCCAAGGCATAAAACCTCAGCATTTTTCACCCTGACAAGAAATGTTAAATGTCACCCACATGATCTTAGAAGAAGCTTCTAGATACATGGATATAAATGCAAGAAGAGAAGGCATTACCCAAGGGAAAGGAACCATGATGCAAGGATCAAACCTGCACTGCAGAATAATTGGAAAAACACTACTTAGAAGGAATCTTCGGTTAGAAAAAAAGAAGAAGAGATTAAATGAAATGCACCAAGCAGTGCAGCCAAGAAAACGACAGCTCTTTTATACAATATATGAACATAATTGCTTGCATGCATGCATACATGAAAATGTATGCATAAATAAGAGAAGATATCCAACCTTCTGATAGAATCTGCAAGAACATGGAGGCACACAGAGTGGTAGTTCATATCTTCAGCTTTCCTGTAGACTGGAAATGAATTCAATATAAGCACAAAACACGAGCAATGATGATTAACACACACAGGAAATGCCAGTGCAGATGTATGAAAACTGAAGGACTCTGTGTGAAAATGGACAAATTTCAAACAGTTGTAAAGGTACTACTATTATTTCATATCCTCCAACGCATTAGAACCAGCTGAAATCAATTCATACTGAAATTTAAAATACTCTTAAACATAGCTTGAGAAAATCCTCATCATGCGGCAGCATAAACAGCATCGTATACATTATAAATAAATAAATAAAAGGGATGCTAGTTTTTCCTGCTTTCACTTGAAAAATGATAGATATCTATTGTCAAACAAACAAAAAAGAATAATGCATTAGGACCAGATTGAAGGATTTTGATGAAAAAGCAATGCCTTGAGAAAAAACACCTCAACTTCCCAAGTTGAGATTTGCCGGCCAAGCAAAGTGACCATCACCACAATATATGTATGGAAATCTCAAAGGGGTGAGGATGTTGATTGCCAAACCAGAGTCAATTAATGCTACAAAGGTGCTCCTACTGTGACATACTACAAATGCTGAGGAAAAAGATCACTTGACGATGCGGAAAATGTATTATATGTGTTACCTTTTTTTATTGATGAAGAAATGGAGAAGACTGTTTGTTAGCATATGAAGTCAAATATAGTCAGGACGATTAGCAGGATTTGTTTATACAGCTTTTCAGAAATTGTTTGTTGGGAGTTATTTACATAACATTTTAGCTGTCATAGGCTTGTAGTTCTTCCCCCAGAATTTGCTACATAAGCCTTCGGCATTTTTATCAAGTGATGCTCATAGTCCTTTGTTTTTGTCCTAACTCCATGCTAGAATGCAATAATAATAATAATAATAATAATAAGTAATAAATAAATAAATAAATACCAGAGTTAGCCTCCATTCTCATTATTTACACCAGTGTCTTCAGTTAGCCATAGGTACAAGACCAACAGACTTCTCAATTAGCCACATGTAAGAAAAGATTTATAAAATTCTTTTACTTCTAAAAATGACTACCAAAGTCGTCCTTGACCTTCGAGATTTTACGGATTAAAAGAAACAAGACCAAGCAATTCCTATTTCCTGGGAAACAGCTAAGATACAGAGACTCAACTTCAGGCATGGTTTTATGGTACTGACCAGAAGAATTTGGTCCATTATAAAGCCAAGAAGCAATTAAAAGAACATTTTGCGAGGAAGTTACCAAGATTAATGCGTGCATAGCTTTGAAAGAACCAGACGCCAATTAAGTTAACCAAGAGATTTGTCACCGCTGAAACAATCAAGTAATGCCTGAAAGGAAAAAAAATCAATATTAAGGATGCATGTCAGGATCCAGAGTTAAAACAGCAAGGGACATCTGAAGAAAATTTAAATCTCTAAAGGAAAATGTTAAACAGAGGGATATACCAAGTGGCACGACTACTGAAAGACATATAAGCTGAAAAACTTTCTAATGGGTAAGAGAAATAACTATGCAGTTTATCATTTAAACATCAGAAAGGTTTATGATCTACAAACCCATCCATAACAACGCAAGTTACTTACTTGTGCTCAGATTCATCTTGTATAAATGCATGAAGTGCTTCCACAGCCAATGAGAATGCCATAAACAAAAGAAATAGCTGTCTACACGCACAACAGGAGAAAAATTATCATATGTTAGCCCTGCTTGTATCTCTATCATGCACACTCTGCATACAAGACTAGAAGACAAACCAAAAGATCAACTTGAGTTCTTCACCTCATTAGATTAAATCAGTAAAATGTAAAACAATATTGGCCTCTATCGAGTCAAGGCTAAATATAGCTTTATCCATTTTCCCCTAAAGATAAGCCTTCTTAATAGAGTACAGATAAGACAATCATAATAAAAATAAAATCACCAACTGCAGGAAATAGTATCCATGGAATATGGTGCACATCTGACGCCATGGAGGCTAAATTTTGAGAACGATAATAATCCAGTCTTGGATCATCTGGTTGGCATCAGCTATGCAAAACACGTTCTCCTGCCCACTCCGTGTCATGTGTATGCGAAAGTTAAACCATGGTTACCAAATCAATCTGCATGCTTCAGTGTTCCTTCCTCAACATTTCATAAGCCAGCAACTTGAAATTCAGTCATTAGCAATTCAATCAACTTTCATTTTTTCCCCATCACAACACCCCCACCTCAGTCATGGCCGACTCGTGAACATGTTAATTTGAATGAAAAACATTACTCCCTTTAAAACATCATCAATTAATACTTAAGGTCCTAAAAACAAGCATAAATTTCACAGCCATCACCAGAAGCACACGTGTAGGAAACAATGAACTTACAGCATTCGTAAAAGCAGAAAGGACTTCTAGTCTTTTGTACCTGAAATTGAAGAAAGAACATAATCTTTAGACTATAGCAAATCCAAATGCCATACTTACTAATAGAATTTAGACATGATAAGAAATTACTCACAAAAACCATAAAGCATGCGCTATACAGGGAATTCCTTTATCATAAAATTTTCACAAACAAAGAACTTTAAAAACCTAAAAGGGAAGTTTCTTTAATTGAAACATGAAAAATGCAAAAAATGGAAAGCTTTGGAGAGGCAAACAACAAAGAACTGAATTTTTCCTACAACGGTTCAGCAAAAATACATGAAACAAGAATGCTGAAGCCCCATTTGAAGCACCAAGAGATTAAGATTCTCCAGGAAGTTATCCATTAAAAGCATAGCCCATGAAGAACTAAGGATCATGGTTCCTGTATGCACCCTTGCATAAGGATAAGTGCATCCATTTTTAGTGACTATCAAGCTCCTGCTCAACAAAAAAAAGAAAGAGGAGAAAAAACAAAAATATGACACAGGTACCCTGAAATAAGTTGTCCACATTACTCTAGCAACCTATCATTATAAGACTAATAAACCCACCAGCTGGTGATGCAGGATGAGTAGAGAAGAAGATAGAAGAAAGAGAAAAGATCCTCTCAAAGGGAAAAGGAAGGAAGGAAGAAAGAGAAAAGAACTAGGAAAAAATAAAAACCTCATAATCTGAATTGTTCATAAAAAATAAACCCTAATTTCTACAATTGTGCCTTGAATAGGTACGGAACAGGTGCATGTCAACATGATCTCCATCAGATGGCTAATCAAATGTGAGAACTATCGGAAATGCCACACTCACACAGGCTTTTAAGCTTACCCATATGTGTATACTCCGTCAGCCTTCCTCCGAGACATAGCCATTGCAAATAAGGAGAATGTTAAGAGGCCACACCCAAATGTCAAATGAAAGGCATCAGACACCAAGCCTGCATGGAAACAACTTAGCTGTCAAAACGAAAAAACAAATCATACTTCAGGCAAATTGATTCTCTTCAGACTACTATTATTTCCATTAAGCAATGGTATGTTGACATATTAATTCTAGATGATAATCAAATCAGTTACTTGAGATGCCCAAACCTAAGAATAAATCATTTTCAAAAGACCTATTTCGCATACTGCTTCACCTAGTACAGTATACAACAGAAGAATGCAGGGGATCATAAAATAGAAGCCAATGTACTCAGTAACAGCTAATTCTCTGGTGTATGTAACATCCACGAACAACTGCAATGCAATCAGATAATATTAATGTCTGCCAACAAAGCTAGATATTCTGGACCCCGACTAAGAAGCTCACATCGCCAGCCCATTCATAATGGAATCCAAACACCATCTCAATCATTTCTATGAACAGAAGCACCTCTGACTCCATATAATCAGTTCTACATACACATGTAGTCAGTTTTTTACAACAAAAACAAACACAAAAAAACAATAAACTGAAAACAAAAACAAAAACCAAGAGAAAAGAAAACAACAACAACTACAAAAGAATGAAGCGATTGCTGTAGAGGGCTTTTCCTGGCAGCAACAGCAGAACCAGTTGAATTCAATCATTCAAACTTATCGAATTATAATTTTGGAATTATAATTTTGTTCAATTATTTTATAACTGTTCCTTTTACTACAAAAACCTACTAAATTAGGATGCTTAAGGTTAATCAACATTATGCATAATAGGATACATGTAGCAAATTTAAATCATGCGCACCATAGGTGCAAATAGACTTTGTATGGAAAAGTGGTTCATAATTACAGATGAACTGTGTTGTGGGATTCATAAAGCAACTGCCTATTAGCAGGTAAAAGGTTTCAGTGAAGATGACCACAAACTGGCTAGAACCACATTGGTTAGGAGGCTTAAGTAGATGTAGTCAGATTACTGCGAAGAAATCCACAAAACAGATGCAGAGATGGTAATAAACTTTAAATGGAGAAGTTGTACAAAATTACAGATGAACAGTGCCGTGGGATTCATAAAGCAACTGCCTATTAGCAGGCATAATCGATGATGACCACAATGGTGGCAACAATAATCATGAAACTATCCAAAACTGCAACAAAGCCTGACAACCTGTCTAAGCATCCAACCATTACCAATAAAGGGGTTGCCCCAGAAATGAATTGTCAGTTGAAAATTCGACATCTACCTGTTCATTGATCTAATTGATTTCAATACTCATCCACAGTGCCGAATAAGTTATTAGTTCTTGATGTAACTCATACACACATCTACAGACTTGTAAAGCGTCTCGTGCAACTTATGTACTATCATCACTAATCACACTCTATTGGTGTTTGCGACTTGTCAGTAAATCAATAGCCTTACCCACGCGCCCGGTGAAAAGCCCAATAAGCAATTCAGCAGTTGAATAAGCCACATTGAGTGTGATCATTAAAAAAAGCCGCTTCATAGGCCGACTTCCGGATCTCAAAATTCGAAATACAGACAGAAACCCCAGCGAAAAAGAGACGCTCTCAATTGAACTTCGTTCCTTTTTAAATGAAGACCCGTTGTGCCCTTTCCAGGCATCCTCGTTTTCTAACGACGGAAAAACCCCTGGAGGAATCTTAATGCTGGAAGAATGTCGAAGATGGTGCGGCCTCGCTGATTCATTTGCTATGATCGACATTGGAGTGCGACTATCGAGGTGTCGAACCGAAGATTGGCGGGAGAAGGCATATCTGCGATCGCTTAAGCTGCGGAATCCAGTCTCCGTATTCCAAGACGGCCGAGGCTCGCCGTTTTCGCTTCGATTCTGGAAAGAAAGCCTTGAGTCGATCCCCGAGCCAGAACCTTCCGGCCCAGCAGTCTTATTCTCCATATCTAAAGGGGATCAACAATCCAGCATCTCATCCCAGCGCTTAGTCGCAATTCGGAGGCGAACACTTCGGAAATTCAAAAATGCAATGAGCATCCGCATCCACAAAAACCCTAATTCTGGGCTACAATCTCCTTAGAGCATCCGAAAAGCGAAAACTCTGCCGTCTACAGAAACGGTAGCTAGAGGCGAGGATTGATCGGCGCAGAAGCAGACGGAAGCTCGAGAGAAATCGACGAGAGGTAGGGTTTAGAGATCAAACATCAGGTGTTGAACTGCTGATAAATCAAACGCGATAGAGAAATGAAGACGCTAGGTGGAGCCGGATATTTACCGGGGAATCAACCGAGTCAAAGACCGGCGACTGCTTCGGCTTTCAATAATCACATGAAACGGGAAAGCATCCCCGGAACAATAATGTCGTGATTTATCATCATCATTTATGTTGCACAGATTGCTGTTTCGAGATCTAAGCTGTCCATAAAATCGATAAAATGCCGCAAATGAAAGAAAATTTGAATAAAATGATTAAGAACAGTTACTTTAATAGGTGTATTGCAATGAAATGTAATGATATTTTGGAAATTCTTTCTTGAATAAGATACTAATTTTTTAATCAAGTAGTCCGCCCAAAACTTAAAGAAGATGGAGGCATGGAGCACATCTAAGTTCTAATGTTATAAAGGCAATATAAATGGGACCCTATATAATAAAGGGCTCGGTCAGGTATATACAGCTGAGCATTGTAACTCTTTTGAAATTTAATATTTTAATTCTTGACTTAGAAATTTAAACATTTATTATATTTAACATAATTTATTTATCTAGTTGACTAAATTTCATCCAATCAAATATGTTTGTAGTATACATTGGTTGAAAAATATATATTCATGTGTAAATTATTAAAAATGATTAAATTCATTTACACATGTATTAAAAATGTAATAATACTTTATAGAATTATTTATCCACATAGAAATAATATTTTAACAGTTTAGATATTGAAAATACAACTTTAAAAATAATATTTAATATTAAATTATTTTATTATTGTAAATAAAAAAAGTTTTCAGAATAATATAAATAATGCTAAATACAATAGATGAGGTGAATTTTACATCAATAATTAAGATATTAAAAATATAAAGGGTTACATAGAGAAATAATTTTATAAAAGTGGGATCATACAATAAATATCAATTTATTTTTTATTAATATTTATACATCATCACAATGATATTCCAACCTGGCAATACCAATCTTATTTAGAGTTTTTAACGAAAATTTTTCCATTTGGGCCACGTGGAAACACGAGTGCAACTTGGCTATTAGAGTTTGGTTTGTAGTCAACTTAAACTCAAGCTCAATATGTAATACCCAAATCTGTGATATATGAACTCTATCCTAGTCTAATTCTATTTCTAAGATTTCAATCTTAATTCCACTTCAATGCTTTAGGCTTAAGTTCAGGTTAAATTTGAATGATACTTTACATTAGAATTTGTAAAAAATTTAAATCGAAATTCCAGTTAAGCTCATTAATTCGCATTCAAATTTAAAAATATAATGATTATATATTTTTTAAACTGCATGTGAATTAAAAAATATTTATATATTATTAGACCTAAATTATTGTATGCTTTTCAGAATAATTACTATGAATGATGTAATAAAAAGATCATATATATATATTAAAGCCATGTGTGTCATGTAAAATTTTTGCTAATATATAGTAGAATTTTGGTTTAGGATTGGGTTTTTCAATGTGGATTTTTATTAATCCAAACCAACCTAATTTTAATTTTCATCGGGTTTTAAATCTAATTTCTAAACCTGAATTTCTGAATCATTAAATCTAAACTCCAAAATATTTAAGTTGGATGGGGTGAGTTTGGGTCAACTTAGCTCAAGTTACACAATCATTGTTCACAAATAGAATAAGTAATGAAAATATGGAGTGAGACCTAAAAATGATAAAAATTTCATTCCTAATAATCTTTTGATTTATGATATTCTTTTTTAATTTTAATATACAATAATATTATTTTTCTCATTTTCAGTACTATTTTCTTCCGTTCTTAATACAGTATTTCATTTCTCATAATGATCCCTATTCATCCAATTTTCTTATCTAATTTTAATTTAAATCAGGTACTCATACTAGTCATTATCAACATGAAAATAATATAATGAATCTATTTGATTGTAAATCAATTTTAAGTGTTGTTTTACTAACATTCTTATATAATTTGATCATTGAATCTCAATTTTATTAGGTCAGCCCACAATTATCATTGAAACCGAGGACTACTTGTCTTAAAAGGCATGTTCGTTTTTAACTAAAACTTTTCACTATCCTAATTACTATATTTTAAAATTATTTCTTTACATTTTCCTATACGAACTATCTTTTTTTAAAATTATTTTTATACAACTATCCACATAACTAACATATTTATTTTAACTTTATACTCTTTATATCTCATTATTATCTTTGTCATATTATATTATTTTATTTCAATTTTAACAATTTTTGCATCGAAAACTTTTCATCCAAAAATTTATAAAACAAGAAATGAGGAGGAGATTTGCTGTATACTCGGGACAAAGGAAACAACAGTGCGTTATGGCTTCTGAGCTCAGAATCATGCATGAGTGGACAACTATCCATCCTAGTGGACATTGTAAGACGGATTTCTAATGTCGATGGCACGAGGGGACATTTGGTAATCTGTAAAATTATAAAATTGTGGAAAATGACGGAAAATGAAAAAGAAAATATTTTGATAAACGTGTGATTGATAGGAAATAATATGAGGTATAGTTAGAATAAATAAGTTTGTTGGAAATAGTTGGTAGGAAAAATGATTCGAATATACGGATAAAAGCGAAAAAAATAGTGTAATTGATAAAATAATGATTGACCTTGGAAAACTAAATCTCATAGTTTATTACACTTGCAAGTTAACAAGCGTGTCCCTAGGTTGGAGGCGCGTTTATAAGAGCATTTTCTGCCTTTTAACACATCCCACTCCGTAAACGAGGGCACACTGGTGGTTTATGTCAGGGGTGGACGTGCGCAGTCTCGGTTTCATGGCTCTGATGGAAATAATAATAATAACAATAATGCTCCGGTTACCAGCAAAGAGCATCGAGTGAAAACGAATTGAAATGTGGCCACTTGCTCTCGATGACCCACTTTTCATAGATAATCAAAGGAAAATGGGATGATTAATTCCAAAGAAATCCAGGCCATTCATTTCCATTACTTACGTTCCCGAAATTGCACACCACCAGCGAAAGCTAATATATAATATTACAATCTCTTTCGGGAAAAAAAATTGTCCAGACTTCGAATGCAAATGAAGAAATATGTATCATATTCCTAAAAAATCATTTTTCGCTGCATTCACACACTTAAAAATTATTTTTCTATTAAGAGTGCATTTTTTTTTCAAAATTTGAAGAGGGTAATGAAAATAATCGCTGGAATAATGACTCATAATCTTCATGTAAATTAGTCATGGAAATGATATAATACAATATAGGATGCTAATAGTAATAATAATGAATAGAATGAATAAAAAACAAAAAATGAGTCTTCTTTCAAACTGAAAAGATAAAAATGATGATTTTACATTTGATATTGATGTGTTCACACTACCACCACGTCCAATGCCTTTTCCTCTCGAGGTTAGGGTTAGATGTTAACTCTCAAAAAAGTCGACCTTTATTTGTACACTCATGCTTTTTAAGAAAGGCGCCATATGAGCCTACTATCATATCTAATTAACATCATTCATTAACATGTGGGCCTATTAGTACACTAGACTAACATCATTTATTTCCTCGTGAGGTTGTCACACAAACTAGCCACTCCACCGACTCAACTACATTCGGTATTGTTTTTTTTTTAAATCACATACTATATTTATTTAATTAAACCTTACCAATTGCCATGTTAAAAGCATTTTATCATAGTTGACTTACAGAGCAAGGTCATTTATATATTACCCAAATACACTAATAAATTTTCATCATCAATCATCATGATTGCTTCCTTTAAAATCAAAGTCATTAAAACAAAAGCCTATAAAAATGATACTCATACATATTAAATGGGAGGGCATAGCTGATGAACTAAATCAGGGAAGATATACTAACAGTGTGTTCAACATTTTCATAAACTTGTTAATTTTAAACTTTTCATTACTTGCAACTATCTTATTTTCTAGTAATTTCTTTATACTTTCTTGTACAACTATTCTATGTTTTTGATTCAAAATTTTTATTAAACACCAAATACGCTTAGTTTTCCTAGTTATTTTCCCACATGAGTTTATTTCATTCTCACTTGCTCTCTCAATAAACTCATTACGTAAGTCTCAAGCCACTTTCTCCCAAATATAATAGGAGAACAACTAAGTACTCCACATTTTGAAGAGTGGAACTCCCTCTTTTTCATGATTTTTCAAGCAAATTTTAGAATAACTGTAACCTCTCTTATGCTTTGGAATTTCGTTTAGGCCTCAGCTTTGTGACTCCTGATATTTTTTGACTTCATCAAATATGAAATAACAATGAAAAAGTAATAAAAATGTAAGATCTTTTAAAAGTGGTGAAAAAGGGAAAAACTATTGGAACTCGTAAATATCCATTAACGAACGCAAACGAATTTTCCTCAGTTATCTAAATTCCTCCTTTCCTTTATGTTAATCAAGGATTTTTACAATATATGTTGAAAAGTCATCGACAGAGAAAGGTTTTAATATTATTTATTAAATGCTCAATTGTTATAACTATTTTGGTTCACCAAACTTACAAATCAACTATTTTATTAATCTCAACTGAACAAGTTGCATTAACTATAACGATAAATAAAATTTTGAACTCGAGCCATGCGTTGTCCCTGCGGACAAAATGTTGATAAGTTAGCATGAACTAAATAAAGTAAAAATGTTTTTAAAAATTAAAAAATAGCTTTCATTCATTTCTATACAAATATCCATGCAATTAGCTTTTAACTTTATTATTTTTTTATTCTTCATCATTATTCATGTCATATCACATCATTTTCTACTAATTCAAAAACTTCCACGCTAAAAACTTTTCAATCTAAAATTGTTTAATTTATACAATTATTATATTTTTAATTATTTTGTTACATTTTTTATATAAACTACTTTACTGTTCAATCATTGTTACACATCTATCCGTACAATTAACTATCTAATTTAATTTAATTTTCTTTATTCCTCATAATCACCTCAATTATATTATTTTTTCTAATTTCAAATCAAAATTTTATCACTTCCAAAATACGCCCAAAGAGAAACATATGACGTAGATATGAATTGCATAAAATAATGATACAAACTAGTATTTTAAAATAACATAAATAAGGGAATTGATCTTCTTAGGATGGCCTAAATAAGGTCGTACTTAGGCTGGCTTAAAAAATACATTTTTAAATATTTTTTAAAGTTTTTTCTTTACAAACATGTTAAACTAAGTATGTTGAATTTATAAGCTAACTTTTACGTTTTTTTATATTTTTAAGTATTTTTTAAATATTTTTAAACACAGTGGCTTGTCGTAATTTTCTGTACTCTCAAAATTACAACAATGCTACTATGTTTAAAATTTTTTTACAAATACTTTAAAATATTTAGAAATGGTAAAACTTAATTTATAAATTCAATACACATGTTGTAAAGAAAAAACTGAAGAATATTGTTTTTAAGTGGGCCTAAGTAGAGTTGTGATCATTTACGACCGATCGGTCGAACCCAACGTTTCCGACCAGCGCTCGTAGCCGTTGGATCGTGCGGAGGGAGCATCAACCGTTGGATGAATCGTCAAAGAGATGGCGCCGGGGTAGAGGAATTAATGCCCGAGAAAATACATACCACCCCCTGTCAGAATGAAAATTTTTGACCGGTTCCCTCCTTCACCTCTCTCGTCTCCCTCCCTCCCTCCCTCTTTGTCTCTCCCGTTGTCTCTCTCTCTCTCTCTCTCTCTCTCTCTCTCTCGACACACGATCTCTCTTGTCTCCCGACATACTTGCCGCCATGGATCAGGCCGTCGCCGATGGGGTGGACATAATCTTGCCGTCTGTGGGCGCTAATGGGTATACACCGAGGTACTCCATGATTCGATTGCCATCGTGGCATTTGGAACTATGCAAAAGGGCATCGTCGTCTCATGCTCGGTGGGGAATTCCAGCTCGGGCAGCTACACAGCCGTGAACATTGTGCCGTGGATTTTAACCATCGGCGCTTCGATGATCGACAAGGCGTTCCCTGCTGATGTCATTCTCGGCGATGGAAGTGTCTATGGTGGAGTGTCTCTCTACTCGGGCGATCCATGCGACGACAATCTACCGATAGTCTACGGTGGGGACTGTGGCAGCAACTTCTGCTTGTCCGGCCAGCTTGATCTGTTGAAAGGCGCCTGGAAAATCGTGCTCTGCGACTGCGGAAATGCCCGTGTGGAGAAGGGCGCCTCAATGAAGATGCGAGGCTATGAGCGGTCAGACTCATCCTCACCACGATGGTCGGTGCGAGAGCCGACGACAAGATGCGGGGCTATGCACGGTCACGCTCATCCCCGACCGCCACAATCCGATTCTGCGGAACGGTGATTGGGTCGTCGCCGACGTCTCCCAAAGTGGTTGCTTTCTCCAGCCGGGTGCCCAACTATCAAACGCCAAAAATTCTCAAGCTTGATGTCATCGCGTCGGGCTTCAACATCTTAGCGGGTTGGACCGGCTTCACCAGCCCCACAGATCTCGACATCGATCCCAGGCTAGTTGATTTCAACATCATTTCTGGCACGTCCATGGCCTGCCCGCACGTCTCAAGCCTTGCCGCTTTGCTCCGGAAAGCCCACCCGACCTGGAGCCCCGCTGCAATCAAGTTAGCGCTCATGATGACGGCCTACAACACAGACAATGCCGAAGGAGTGGTCGGAGATCTCGCCAATGGAAAGGAATTGACGTCGTTCGTCCGCGGCACCGGGCATATGAATCCCAACAAAGCTCTAGATTCGGGACTCGTCTACGACCTGGATGCCGACGACTACGTAGAATTCCTCTAAATCAGAAAGAGATATTGAAGTTACCATAAGATAAATCCTCCCTATGCAACGACAATTGAGAATCTCCCTTTGTAAGCATCGACAAGAAATCCTCCAATTAGAGGTAGCATCGCTATGGCCCCAATCCAGTAGTTCATGTTCTTGGCTGTTGTATCAGGATCTTGACGCAGGATTCTAATGAGATAGATAATGAGGTTTGTTGCCAACCCAAACTAGCTCAGTGCCTTGCTGAATTCCAGAGCTATTCCAGCAAGAATACCACAGGAAGGAGGGAGACGAGATGCGGGAGGACTGAGCTGGCTATTGTCCAGCCTGGCAGGGGCCTGTCAGTAAAAATTCTCTCGCATTAATTGCGCTCCCAGCTTCCACAAAGTACGCCTTTCATCCAACGGCCAGAAATGAGCCCGCAATATCCAACGAGCGAGAGGCGTGGTCGATAACACCTCGTGTTACCGACCGGTCGGAAAAGATCAGAACTCACCTAAGTAAAGCCATACTTAAGCCTGTCTTAGTTGATAATTTTCCAATAAGTAAAGTGCGAGGCCGGTCGTATACGACCGGACCGGTGTCATGCCAACTTCGTCTACCCGTCTCGCAGCAAAGCAGGGCCGTTCGATGAAGGTCTGTGGGGCTTTTTCAAAAAAGCCCCTGCGCGTGCGCGGGGGGAGAAAGGGGAAAATCCAAATTTCCAAATTTGAAAACGTGAAGCTGCATCTCGCCTGGAAAAACCACTTCGCCTTGAGACCCATGAATCATTCACATGGCAAGCTACAAGATCAAAATCACAGAAGCAATTGACGATACAGTAATTATGAGATAGCAAAATGTTTATTTTTTGTTTCAACAAAAAAGATAAAAAAAACAATCAAGTCACCAACAACAAAATTACATTCAAAGCAACTTAGAAAAACAAAATTGAATACACGCGACATTTCCTGGCACTTGCAAACAAGCAACTAACTTATTTTTATCAGCCACACAGCTAAATGCTGCATAACACTCTTCTGGCCGGGAATTCTTCTTCCCGGACAACTTAGGATCCACTCCTTTGCTGCTATCATCTTCTGCATCATTTGTGCCCAACTAATCGATTGCCTTTCCTCCATTAACACCTGAATTCTTTCTCATTCCACTGTCCTCTTTCCCTCCGGTACCATTCCCATCTAAACTCTGCTCAGTCGAATCATGTTGTTTAGTTGCAACTGTCTCTGTTTTCCCTTTCGATGTGCCGCTTAAAAGTCCAGTTTCCTTTCATCCCCTTCTTTTCACTATATCCGAATTAGATCCCATTTTGCTTGATTTCTCACCAGATTACTTAACCGATCCTTAGATTGACTTCTTAAATCCTTTTTGATGTTGATCTAAATCGAGAATCAACACCAAAATAATTTTTAAAAAGGGCATCACAAACGAACTATCAAACGTTAAAAAGGACATCCTACAAAAATCTACTGAAATTCGGATTCTATACGCCTACTTGCATCCTTTCCGGCAGCATAACAATATACGATGAGTAAATATAGCAATAAGAAAGTCACGAAAACAAGGGCAGTGGTGGTGGCAATTTGGGCTTCGAGAGAGGTAGTGGCACCCTCGGTGAGGAGGCGGAGGAGGGGAGGGACGCCGCCCTCCTCGATGACGATCTTCTTATTGCGGTCGTTGTCCCAGGCGAGGGAGGCAAGGAAATTGGTGGCCTCGATACGATTGGAGAAGGCAGAGGAGAGCATGTGAATGGCGGCAACGTAGCTCCAAATCGAGTAGAGGATGGGGTAGATGCTGGCAATGGGAGGGTCGCTGAGGATGATGCCAACGCTGCCAGCATCATCTTTGAAATTGAAGATGATGAGAAGTCAGCACATGTTGCCGAGGAAGGCATCGAGGATGGAGAGGAGCTAGCGGAAATCGGCTGCGGATGATGGCGAAAACGCTGTGGAGCTTACAAGTTTCAGCACAACTGATTTGGTTATTGATCAAGGACACCTTGAGCTCGATTCGAATGGCTACTCTCGGACTTTAGAAGCTCCCCAAAGAAGAAGAAGAAGAAGAGAAAGGACGGAAGAGGAAGAGGGGAAAGACTACCAAGCGAGAGACGGGCAGCGATGAAGGATTCTTCTCTTTCCAACAATGCAGGGGAACGGGATCTCGAACGGGTTTTTTCGTGTGAGAGATTCGTGAGCTTTGCGTTTTCAAATTTGGAAATTTGGATTTCCCCCCTTAGGGTGTGTTTGTCAATTGATAAAAACGTTAAGGGTGCGTTTGTTTAGGGCAAAAAAATGTCAACCAAAACTTTTCAATTCAAAACTTTTCACCCTCAATAACTACTTTATTTTTTAATTATTTTTTCGCATTTTCCTATACAAACTACCATACTTTTCAATCATTTTTACACAACTACTTATACAACTAACCTATCTATTTTAACTTTATTCTTTTTACTCCTCATCATTACTTCTATTATATCACATTATTTTCTATCAATTTGACAATTTCTACTTCAAAAACTTTTCATCAAAAGTTTTATCCCTAACCAAACACACCCTAAGTTAAAACTTTTCAATCTAAATTTTTTTACTTTCCATAATTATCCTATTTTTTAATTATTTTTTCGTATTTTTCTATATAACTATCATACTTTCCAATCATTTTTACGCAACTAACCTATCTATTTTAACTTTATTTTCTTTATTACTCATCATTACTCATATCATTTAACAACTTTTACTCTCTAAAATTTTTCATCAAAAATTTTATTCATTAACAAACACACCTTTTTTCTCTTCCTATGCAGGGGCTTTTTTGAAAAAGCCCCGTAGACCATCATCAAATGGCTCCACGCGAGCTCGCCGAAACGGACAACCCTGCTTTGCTGCGAGACGAGCGGACGAAGTCGGGTCCGGCCGTATATGATCAGCCCCGAATAAAATCTTGATGTTTGTACGGTAAATTGTAAAAAACGGTTTCACAACTTTTGGTATTATTTGTAATTTCCGAGTGTGTTTAGTCGAAGATAAAAAATTTTGATGAAAAATTTTTAAGGTAAAAATTGTTAAGTTGATAGAAAATATTATAATATGACAGGAGTTATGATAAGGTACAAAGAGAATAAAGTTAAAATATATAGGTTAATTATATATATAGTTATATGAAAATGATTGAAAAATAAGATTATATATACCGAAAAATGTAAAAAATAATTAAAAAATAAGTCAGCTAAATAAAGTGAAAAATTTGAAATTGAAAAGTTTTGATTAACACTTTTTGTATCCAACCAAACACACCCTAATTATCTAACTATTTTATTTTTTCTATTATTACATCTATGTTGGAATCATTTTTGAAACATTTTTTCATACAAATCCTCTCATTCCTAATTATTGCTCTAATTTTTTTAAAAAAAATTCCTAATTTTTTCCTTCTTTTTTTTTATTGAGTTTCTTTCCTTTCCTTTTTTTTTTTTTTTAAAAAAAACATTTACCAAACGTACCCGGGATAAATCATACAATTGATTGAACATTTGCACCTGATTTCACGGCTCGAATTTCCGAAGGATGTACAAAGCAAGCCCAGTGGCGGCGCGACGGCATTCACTACATAAGCATAGAAGGGCGGAAAAGGAGCTGGCGCCTCGCTCTTTTTCGCTGCCGCAATGCTCTCCGGCTACGCTTGCCTCCGTCTGCGCCATCCCATCTATCGCCCCCGTCAATTTCCGTCGTTGCCGCTGCGGAGGTTTGTTAAATTGTTATCTGGCCCATTTCAAAATGAAGATTTTAAAATGCACCTTACATTTCCGGTAGCTCAAATATCACCCCAAAATGAATTTTTATAAGTAGATTATAGACACCCTTCACTTGCAGATTTTTTGTACACGGCATTCATGGACAGTTCACAGTTATAGTGTATTTTATCGAATTAAAATATGAGCCCTATTATCTACCTCATTTATTTAGGCTAAAATAAATAAAAATACGAGGATGTCTTTTAGGCTAAAATACAGCATTCATCATGTACATAATCATGCTCCATTAAAATACATGGAGGGGTATTTGGAAAATTTTCCGAACCTCCGGTTCTTTCTCCGTTCGTCGTCGCCACCTTATCCACTTAGTTCCTGTTGCCGGCGAATCGGCGATTTTCAGGTGTGTTATTTCGCTGGCCGCAACAAGCACTGGAAATCTCAAATCCTCGATGAGTACCACGGCTGCAAAGCCGCCTTCTCACCCCACCTACGATCTGAAAGCCGTCATCGCCCTCGCTCTCGCCGAAGACGCTGGCGATCGAGGTCCGATTCTGTCGATTCTGCACAAGTTCGTTTCTTTGTTTTTGCTTTCTGGTCGTCTTAGAAGTTTGGGCTTTTGTGCTTGAGCTTGAGCTGCTGATAACCCTTGTATATTTCGTTTATATGGATGTAAATATGCTCGAATCAAGCTTTCTAATCTTGCGTGGCGATAAGAAATTTCGTTTAGAATGATATCTTTTAAGGTCTTCTATGACTTCAAGAATGCTTGAATATTCAGTACCTTCAGAGTCCAAACCCAGTAGATTATTTTCTCAAGCAGTTCTAGCTCACCATATTGTGCTTTTTTATTTATTTCGTTTAAATTTTTTACTCTTTCAAGAATCAGGATCGATGTTGAAAATTGATCTTGACTGGCTTCACATGAATTTTGTGATGAAAATACCCCTTTGAATATACAGGGGATGTTACCTGCGCGGCCACCATTCCAGATGATTTAGAAGTGGAAGCGCATTTCCTAGCAAAGGAGAATGGTATCATTGCTGGAATTGCTTTGGCAGAAATGATATTTAATGAGGTCGATCCATCTTTGAAGGTAAATCTGTTGCACTGAATCATTTTGGATACCGGGAAATTCTTTTTGGGAGTTATAAGAAGAAAGTGTGCTACGTTGGTATATCATTGATAGGTCGATTGGTCTCAATATGATGGAAGTTGCATTCGCAAAGGCACACAGTTTGGCAGAGTTTATGGTAAGGATAACGGCCTTCCCTACTTAGATTTATGTATTTCTACAGCAGAAATGTCAAAATAATTTCTGTTGGTTGTTTATTTGACCCTCTCTTATTGATGATCTAAAGGACGTGCAAACAAAATTATTGTGGCGGAAAGGGTGGTTCTCAATTTTATGCAAAGGATGAGTGGAATTGCAACACTTACTAAGGTAAGTTGCTGCCATTTAGATGAAGGAACTGATTATGATAAGAAAAACTAGTCAATTGGCAATTATCTACCCTAGAATTCTCTATCATATATAATCAGGTTAGCACCACCTTTAAGGGGTGACTTCTCATCTGTATTTGTTTTGAACTAAATTTCTACCTGCTAATTGCGTCAGCAAGACTTTGTGGCATCTCATCACCCTGATGGGGTATGCATTAAGCATGAGTTGGATGGATAAGTGGCAAAGACTGATGTGTTACTTTATAGACGGATAGTAAGTTGATATTTTGATGCTATTGCTAGAAAAGCTCTCTGCAAATGGATGTTGTACAACGGGCATATACTCACACTAGTACTCTGTTAGGCAAAGCTCTGCTACATACCAGCATTGCCTCAGAATGTACCATCAAATTGATTACATCTATATTGAATGAAGAATATTGAACCATTTTCTTTACAAATTGCAAACAACAAATTCTCTTGGCTGTGAACATCTGGTTTCCAAGGTCAGATATTTTTCAATAGCTCTGGTTGTTAGCACATATCTATCTTCAAATTCTACCTGGGCCTTGAGATTTTTTAATGCATTGATTCTTTCATTCCCACAGACAATGGCAGATGCTGCCCATCCTGCTTGCATTTTGGAGACCAGGAAAACCGCTCCAGCTTTGCGCTTGGTGGATAAGTGGGCGGTACCTATCATTTAACTTTCCTATCATAAGTAATATTTGTTTTATCTTTTAAGTTGGGCTTGTCATTTCACTAATGCTTATTTAACAGGTACTGATTGGTGGTGGAAAAAATCATCGGATGGGTTTGTTTGACATGGTCATGATAAAAGATAACCACATTTCAGTTGCTGGAGGTATTGGAAATGCACTGAAATCTGTAGATCAGTATTTAGAGCAAAATAATCTTCAGTTGCCAGTCGAGGTATCTTTCTAATAAAAGTCGTTTCTCTTTTGTTTGATTTTGTCTTCCGCCCAGTATGACGAGAACTCCAATCCTCAATTTAAGTAAACAATCTCAACTGCGATCAGCTACCCACCTCAGCCTTGTTCATCCATTCTGTCCTATCATCTATCAAATCCTCAGTTAAGTCCTTGAATTTTTGCCTGGTACTGTTAAATGATATCCTTTTAGGTCTCCCCATTAGATTTATTTGGCATTTTGGCTGTGCTGAAGGCTTGATAAGAAATCAAAGCTCTTTTTTGCCTTTCTGCATGTTGTGATCTACGTTTGTTTTCTTTGGATAATTATCTATTTCTGCTGCTTTTAAGACACTCCAATGTGTCAGTTCTAAATTCTATTTCTGTAAGCCAGGCCATGTGTCTCAGCTCATCCATCTTAAAACTTCCTTTTTCCAAGAAAGTGTTACTTGATTCTGACATGCTGTCCCTTAGACCGCAATTGTTTATATATTTCTACTAATTACATCTATTGTATTCCCCCCTTTTAATTCTTTTCACATGCAGCAAAGCATATGTAGAAGTCCACAGGGATATTCTGTTCTCATTGTTGTGGTTGGAGCATTACTTTGATGGAGATGTCTTTGTTTCAGATTGAGACAAGGACACTGGAGGAAGTTAAAGATGTATTAGATTATGCTTCTCAACGGAAAACTTTGTTGGAACGGATAATGCTAGACAACATGGTGGTACCTCTGCCAAATGGGGATGTTGATGTTTCCATGCTCAGGGAAGCTGTTGAACTGATAAATGGGAAATACGAAACTGAGGTAGCTGTTGATTTTGCTGGTCCACTTACTTTCTGTCTAAAGCATTTGTTATTGTTATTGGCCTCTACTTCCTGGTTTACCATTATCAATGTTTGAATTTTTGTGTCTTTACCATTACTATTCAGACATGACGCATGCTAGTGTTATCAAGCAATAAACCACCACGATCTTTAACAAGATATATTTTTGGGATCATATTTTCATGTCCTTCACTACCATTGCCATGATCAATTAACATATTTGATTTATCCTTTTGGAAAAAAAAAAAAAAAAAAAACTTAACGGCAATCCCATTTATGGGAACAAGGTGGAGAAAAAACTGAATTTTGGGGCCCAATAAAACTAGAAGCCCATTTATCAGTATTTTGGGTTTTATGCAGAAGTCCGAACTGTGTAGTCGCATTTTAATCAAGCTGGATTCTTCATCCAAGTTTGACCTCTACTTCCTATGTATTACAAAATATTTGATCTCTCATATCTTTGGTGGAGCTTTTTTTTTTTTTTAGAGTTTTATTCTTTTGCTCTGGATGACTTATCATGTATTTCTGTAATTACAGGCATCGGGCAATGTTACTATTGAAACAGTGAAGAAGATTGGGCAAACTGGAGTAACCTATATCTCCAGGTAACAAATGCACCAATTTTGTCTTATTCTGGCCATCAGAGCTGCAAATTCATGACTGAATTTCTGCTGATGTCGGCAGATTTTTATTTTACTGTTTGTATTCTTCCAAGCAAGAAGTTACTACACATGATTATAAAAGCATGATATTTGAACCTCTCTACATTACTAATCGAACGTCACCCCGAGGGATTGAAACGGCAACCATTTCTTTCTTTACCAATAATTATTTGGTCTCATGGGTAATACCACCTTCATGTTTTTACTTTTGGTGGTGTGTTTGTTTTACCATAAAACTTTTTAAACTAAAACTTTCCTCTGGTCATAACTACATTTATTTTTAATTATTTCATTGCATTTTTTTACACGACTATTATACTTTTCAATCATTTCTTGACAATTTTTTTTATATAACTATCTAACTTTTTAATCATTTTTTCACAAATTTTCATATAATTATCCTATTTTTCAATAATTTCTCCCCAATTTTTCATATAACTATTATACTTTTCATTTAGTTCCCCTATTATATCATATCATATTATTTAAAAAAAATTTACTTCAAAAACTTTTTTATCAAAAGTTTTGTCACTTTTCAATTCACAAACATACCCATAGCACTCCACTCTGTATGAGCCTTGGCTTCCCGACAAAAAATCTGAGATGCCAATTTCCATACTGCAACTCTGCAAGTCTGGAATGAACATGTAAATGATTCAGGAGTAACTCATTCTTGGGTGAACTCATTTGTAATATCATATCATATTCCGAACACTTGCACGTCACATTCTTATCTTTGTGTTGTTTCCCTGGCGTTGCAGTGGGGCACTGACGCATTCAGTGAAGGCGCTTGACATTTCCCTAAAGATTGACACGGATCTCGCCCTTGAAGTTGGTAGACGTACAAACCGGGCATGATCTGAGATGCCTTAAAAGCTGGATGTATTATAAATTCAAAGGAAGAAAAATAATATTTATCCCGTGATCCACGAGATCTTTTTTACTGGGATTTTACATGCATTGGTTCATTACTGTCATCACCATCACCAAAGGCTTGCCCTAAATACTCTTGAAATTTGGCTTATGTGCGTAGCACCATTTCCTTTTTTAAAAAAACATATTGCCACATTAAATAGTGCATAACTTTTTTAAAAAAATTCGGCCTCTTTTTTTGTGTTTTAAATTTTTTTTATCTTTTACTCTAGTGTCCAAAATTCCAAATGGTTCCTATATGCCAAACATATAAATAAGTAAATATATTTTGATTCGGAGTCTGGTAACGAAAAGCGAATAAAAAAATGCGGGAATATTTTTAATAAAAATTACAGTTATATAATATGATAGAAGTATTGATTAGGAGTAAGGAGAATAAAAAAAAATCAATAAGATGATTGTATGAGAAAGATGTGAAAATAATCTGTAAGACAAAATAATAGAAAAATGGGTTGGTTTCGCAGTTAACATGCGAAATTATAGGGATGTTAACAATAATGTAAATAAAAATTTAAATTATTTTTATTTATGCCAATAATTTTGAAAGTCTTTCATTCATATTTATACTTTTCTCAATTAATTTCGCGATCTTGTCAAGTTGGGGTTAAATTTATAAATTAGGGGATTGTGAACATTAAGATATGGATTTATAAGACTACTACGCTTATTTATTTATGGCATTTCGTCAATTTAAAACTTATTTAAGTTAAAAATCTCACGACAATAAAATAATTTAATTTTTAGGGTATGTTTGAAAACGGGTAAAATTTTTGATGAAAAGTTTTGAAGAGTAAAAATTGTCAAATGATGTGATATGATAGGGGTAACGGTGAGTAGTAAAGATGATAAAGTTAAAATAAATAGGTTAGTTGTGTGGTTAATTGTGTAGAAATGATTGAAAAGTAGAGTAGTTGTATCGGAAAATGTGAAAAAATAATTAAAAAATATAATAATTGTGGAGAGTGGAAAGTTTTACATTGAAAAGTTTTAACTTGATTTTTTTCACCATTGCCAAACATACCCTTAGTGGACAGATGAAAATAATTTAATTTTAGTAGACATAAATGAAAATAATTTAATTTTTGATTAGTATGGATGTTAATGCCACTATAGTATATAAGAAAAAGGGAGAATTTTATTTTTTAATTTTTTAAAAACCTTTTTCCAAAGAAACCATCAGTACGATGGAATCACAATTTCACATCCACACGCTGATTTGTCAGTTATAGTCGTCCAATTGTCTACAAAACTAACAATATAACTAGGAAATACGGTCGTTAAGACCTACGCAACGTGTCGCATTTCCATTCATCCACGTACCTTGGTCGAATCTCGACTCGACCACCTGTCATCTCCTTTCCACACACTGCGGAAACGGTTGAAGCCACACGCTTAGCCCACTTCCTCAGAAAGGCTACCATGGCTGCCGAAATTGCCAAATTAGGGCTTCGATCCACTGCTTTCTCTCCTCTGAATCTTTCCCATCGCGGCGCCTTCTCGAAATTCGGTCGAACTGGGAAGCCCTTCACTGTCCGGCTTTCTGCATCACCGCCATCCGTCGTGAGCGAACAGCAGTTTTCCTTTACAGAACCGGAAAAAGTCCTCCTGGAACGTCTTCTAGGGATTCAAGGAAGAGGCCGGAAGGCTTCTCCGCAACAACTCAAGGTTTTCGTTTTCGCCTGTCTCTCTCTCTCCTCAAATAAAAAACTTTTGGATTTAGAAATGACACACGGACAAATGCAATTCACAAAACATATTAGTAGTTCAATGCTTGAAAATTTCAACTTTCTTTTCTGATGATTGAGTATTCCCAGGATGTTGAAAATGCTGTCGAAACACTGGAAGAGACGAAAGGCGTGCCTGATCCTGTAAGTTCTATCTGCCTAGCAATAAATTTATTTGTTTGTTAGTTTCTTTTTTCTTTTCTTTTTTTGAAAAAATAATGTGAATGGATTCATGCTTTTGTAAAAATATGTAATTAATTAATATGTGGACTCAACACCTAATTGCCACTGTTTACCTTGTAAAACAGACAGGTTCCAGTTTAATTGAAGGGCGTTGGCAACTTATGTTCACAACAAGACCTGGAACTGCATCTGCAATTCAGGTAACTTAACTGTCATCACAGACAGGTGAATTTTGTTGTTATTTAAACCAGTATGGTCATTATTACAGATGATATAATAGCTTTAAAGATTCTAGTGTCCCAGTCCAAAGTATGATACCATGATACCAAATAAGCTGCTAAAGTGTTAAATGGCTTTCCCAAGCTTAACTCTGTTTAAATGTTGTGTATAATTCAAATAAGCTGCTGCAGTTGAATTGCATTTCCAAGATTATGCTCTTTGAACGTTTACATCTCCTGAAGGAGATGATTATGTTATCTAATGCTTCTATTCATATAGAGGACGTTTGTAGGTGTTGACTTCTTTAATATCTTTCAAGAGGTCTACCTACGAACAGATGATCCAAGGGTATCCAATATTGTTAGATTCTCAGATGCAGTTGGTGAGCTGAAAGTAGAGGTATTCTTTTGTTGCTCTTAATTTCATCCTTGGATTTTTGGACTTTGTCTAATGCATGTGAATTTTCTATAGTTTTTTACATTCTCACATTTTCTTTATGAATTCCCAGAAAACTTATTTACTGTGGATTTGTTTCTTTGAAGTTTTCCCATACCTCCCACCATCAGTTGATAAAATGTCTATTTTGATGATGATGTATTAAGGCAATAATAAATGAAGGCTTGAAAGTGTCAGTTATCCTTTGACTCTTAAGATGAAACCAAAGGTTTTTGGAATCAATTGCATGGATTTCTTGCACAGTTTTTCGTTTATTGCCATCTTAGATTTATGGATTTGATCTATTTCCAGAGGGTTCTTCTGTTCTTCTTGCCTTACATTCCACATCATTTGTCCCCCCAAAAACAGGCAGCAGCTTCAATTAAGGATGAAAGACGCATCCTTTTCAGGTTCGACAAGGCAGCCTTCTCTTTTAAATTCTTGCCTTTTAAGGTTCCATATCCAGTGCCATTCAGGCTTCTTGGAGATGAGGCAAAGGGATGGTTGGACACCACATATTTGTCTCATAATGGAAGGATTCGCATTTCAAGAGGAAATAAGGTATTTGAGAAGACATACACTGAATTATTTTTCTGTTTATATATTTTTTTCCTGCACTTCATTCTCAAGATGAAAAATGCAAGTTTTGTTTCAATATGTCATTGAACATCTTTCGCCTATAATTTTCTTAGTTTAGCTTGCAATTGCTAAATGCTGATAATATTCAGCTACTTCTGTATAGTGCAGGGCACCACATTTGTCCTGCAAAAGATAACTGAACCAAGACAGAGATTGCTGTCAGCCATTTCTACTGGAACTGGAGTGCAAGAGGTCAGTCCTATGAATGTAATATAAACATTCCAAACATTATGACGTGTATGCTTAGCTCTACATTTTACTTTGCTGATGCATTTTGCCTTATATTGGCAGGCTATAGATGAGTTGATTTCACTTAATCCAATTGGAGACATAGTGGAGCCAGAAGCTTTAGTTGGAGAATGGCAATTATTGTGGAGCTCACGGGTCTAGTTTTTCGCTGAAAACACAAATAATCTATCTTTTTTATTTTATTTTATTTTACATGAAAAATGTCTCCAGTGCTCTCACTGCTGACATTTGTTACCTGATTGTGGTTGATACATTGAGAAGTTTGATATGTCATGTTTGCAGAAAAGATTGTGAAGAAAATATTCTGTCGTGAGTTACAGCATTATCATGTGTTGTTAAACCTTCAACAACGTAAAGGTGGTAAAATGAGGGAGGCAAAATATAAGATACATATATCTGCTGAAACTCTAATTTCCATACATCTGTATCCCCCGGGTTTTCCTGATCCTTCAAATTCATTGGATCTCTATAACTGTCAACTGGCACTAACAACGGTGAAGAGTGAAGCAACAACAATCAATTATCTCATTTCTAAAGGCATGTACATGTGAACAAAGAAATCTTCAGGTTGGTGCATGGAATAAAGGATCACAAGGCCATTCTAACCAGATTAATGGATTAGAAGATAGGCCACCAAGTTTGTGTTGAGTTGTTGGTTATGTTTACTGATTTTGGCCTGTGCACCAACTAAATGCTCCAGTTGACGTAATGATGGTTCCGCAGGGGAAGAAGGTAGGAAAGAGTGCAGAGAAAATAAGTCAAAATCAGTGATCTAAAGCAATCTTTGGAGTTTCAAAGTTGGATGCAAGAGCATGTGCTTTTGACATCTCTACAAAGATGATCATCTTTCTCAAAATTTTACAACAACAATATTCTGTTGTTTTTTTCATTCCTGAGGGACTAGACATCTCAAATGTTATCGTCTTTCATTTGACTGCATACCGTTCTCAACTGTTCAATGACTTGAACTTCATGCATACTGCAGCTGGAGGCTGATGGCTTGTTCGATGTGGCGGCTTATGGCCTGGAAGGTGTGCAGGTAAAAAAGTTGAATATTTCATTTTTAAAAATATAGATTTTCAGCTATCTGTCTCTACAATAGGCTGTCCGGCTTCTAACTTCTCATTCATCAGATCTTTGGACAGAATGGTCAAGCTGAACATCTGGTCGATGTATTCCCAGGGTTTGGATTACGTTCAACAGGGAATATTGTGTGGGTAATCTCTGTCTCTCTTCTCTCTCTCTGTCTCTGTCTATCTCTGTTTTTGAATTTTCTTTGGAGTAATATGAGGTCTGAAATTTCTCCATTTTCCTTTTTATTGGTTCTCACAATTTGTTTACTACCGGAAATTCATGTTTTGATGATTGTAATGTTTTGAAAATGGTTCCTTATAAAACATTGCACATTGTTCTAAATCCAAGCAACTTCTAACAATATAAGAAAATTTTGATTGTATGAAATTATTCTTGCTGATCTGTTAGGGTCAGCTACATGATTCCTCTTTGTGATGTTGTTTATCAAAGATCATATCTTTGGCTAAAAGCCAACCTTTTCTCACACATCGTTGGAAGAATTACTCAAGAAAAATGCTTCTTCGCCATAACTTACTAGTATTTGCCTCATTCAACCTTATCTTCTCATAAATATTAACAGATGAATGTAGAAGTTAAATCAAGACATAATTACATCAGTTTCTTGTTTGTTATTTCAAGCTGCACTCTGTGGAGAATCACATATTCCTTTGTGAGTTTGTAGACACATGTAATAAACCTAATGCAAATATGTTAAGAATGTTGAAGTCTTAAAACCATCTGTTCTGGAGGTTTCATCATAGTTCCTTCTTTCAACTGAAAAGATTTTATTGGTTTCTATCATATTCTATTTTCTGTAGCCAAAACAGATCTAGGTCCATTTCTTTTCAAAATAGACTTTTATGGAAAGCCCCAAAAGCTATGATTTACTGAATGTGGAGTTGAGTAGACTAACTCATTTCTGTTGTGCTCTGATGTGGAGTGTTACTGTTGAAAATATATTCACAAGGAGCAGATACCTCAATATATGGTACGGAAGCTCAATAAAAACTATACGAATAGTTGAGACCCTAGGGCACAATCACTTGCCACTCTGAAGAAAGCCGTGTAAAGGATAAGTTTTTGTAGTTTTCAAATGAAACCTTGCTTTTTGTAGCATTGGTGTTGGATCTTGACAACTTCTCAAGTTACAATTGTTGACCCGTAGAGGAGGTGACCTTAAATGAACCACTTTTGCTTTTTATATGACTGGTGTTAGTGCTTGACCTTATTTTCAAGTTATGAGTTTGACTCTTAAAGGAGGTGACATAAAGACTAGACTAAAACTTGCCACTCTGATAAAAGCCGGGTAAAGGATAAGTTTGACCCCTGTAAAAGCACAGGCAGGTACATTGGGTTAGTGTCTAGAGGCTTAGATTATATTGCTGATAAGTGATTGGACTAACATCATCAGAAAGTGTGAGGCCTGATTAAACTTTTACTTGTAGGTGTGTCTGGCTAATGTCATTAGAGCAGGCCATTGAGATGCCTTGCTAATCATTCATTAGATTCTGCTGCTGATATGCCCCTCCCCAATCAATGTTTTTGCTATATAGAAATGATGACAATTGTAACCTCACCTGATCGCATGACAGTGTGCACATAATAACTTTTTACAATTTGTATTGCGCTTCTGTGATTAGCTACCCAAGTTTTATGGAGAGAGCACTTGTCCACTGTTTGCATATAAGTACAATACTTTTAGCTCTTTAAGGTTTCCATTAATCCTTGATTTATTTTATATGACTATTGGCAGACCATCCAATGCCAACACCTATATTGTCACAATGGATGAAACAGCTTTCCTCCTTGGTGGGAAGTTTTTGCTACCTGTGGAGTTCAGCGGTCGATTCAACCTGGAATTATTGTAAGCTGTCTATAGTAATTGACATTTGCCAGCATGTCCACAGAGCAATTATCATTTAACATGTGAAGAACTGTGATTTAACTGTTGCAGTCCTTACCATAAAATTTTTAAAAAAAAAACTGTTGCAGTCCTGATTTTGTAACATCCTGCAGGTATATAGACAACAAAATTAGGATCAGCAGAGGTTCCAGGGAGATAATATTCGTTCATCTACGTGCAAGTGAGCTTAAAACGCCGTAGAAGATTGGAGTAACTGATTGTACCGTACATTAACTTTTGTAAGGCTGGAGAGTCATTGTATAAAAGAAGCTACTGGTTGACTTTAATTGGGTTGCTTCTGTAGTTGAAGTCGAGCCCTGAACAAGTGGTGAAGTGATGCCAACAATCAAGCCTTGAATTGTATGTCATGCATTCAGAAATTATATTGGGGCATCCGCAGAACTTAAAAGCCCTTTTCCTTTTTCTCTTTTTCTTTCCCTTTTTATTTATCTTTTTTTTTTATTAGATTGTTAGTTATCTTTTTGATAAACCCCTTTTTAGTTATCTCTGTGTAGTTTAAGAATCAGAAAATTTTCGAGACTTAAGTGTGATCAAACAGAATAATTCAAGATGTTATGCGACCAGCTTCAACCATATATCATAAAATCAGTATATCTGCAAATGACGAAAGGAAACAGCTCTAAGTTACATCTGGAAATGAAAAGACTTGTTGCACGCCTTCTAACTTCGAGAGGGAGATAAACAGCTTCTTCTTTGTTTTCCCATTTGGAAACGAGAGAGAATTGTAGAAAAGTCTCATCTACAATTTTTTGGAGAAACAGCCGCAAAGGGCACTCTCTAGTCTCTATCAGTCTCTCTTAATCATTCGTTTGCCCCAAAATTTTGTTTTGTTTTTGATAAATGGGGCTCTGATGGATTGTGGTTGGAAGCAAATTCCAGTCTTTCCCATCCAAACCAATATCTCCCTTGAATGACCAACGAAATTGCTGGATGGAATATCCCGGCATCATGAGATTAAATATGGCAGAAAACTAGCTAGAAACATTTAGGGATTAATGGATTATTCACTGGCATCGCAATGTCGTCTGTACACTTTTTGTTGAGATGATTTATCGACTTATTACGGGCTTTGTGAATTTTATTAATGCAGTGGGATTTATTTTTTTATTTTTTAAATATTGATTGAGTATTGTTATAGACAGATTAAGAAACTCCCAAAAATATTAAATTATAAAACTTATGTTCATACAACCGTATGCAGTGGAGCTCAATGTAGTGATGCACACAGGTGCATTATTACAACTTTACTAATTCGTTACATCCAAATCGTCGGTTGCGACGACTGATAAATTGGAAAAATACAAACTATAATTTTTTTTTTTTTTTTGGGTAATGTGTCCTTTTTAATTGCCAAAAATTGCACGGTTTGTACGATCTAGTGATGGTAGTTATTTGTGCACTGTTGGATGCTTGTGCATACCGAACTCACCGTCCGGTGCGACAGTTCCACGAGAAGGAATAAAACCGATCGCACTACCTACAAAAAAAGCCAACGCAAAGAAAGGATGCCCAGAAACTCTCAATCCGTTGTGCTTGCGTGGGGCCAGTGTAAACCTCTACCAACAGAGGAATTGGAGGACGAACTTTCACAGTTCAGATAATCTCAATTTTTCTGATGTGAGACATGCGTATTATCCGAAGATGGACCCATGTTTCGGGCCACGCCCATAAAACACTGAATAAGAGAAGCCTAATCAAGATAAAACCTCAATGGTTCTAATAAATTGCAATTGAGGGTGTGTTTTACAATTATAAAAATATATCGAATTTAAAACTTTTCATTTTCATAATTGTCTTATTTTTTAATTATTTTTTGCATCTTCTAATATTACCGTCATATTTTTCAATTACTTATCTACAACTACATATATGCAACTACTATATTTATTTTAACTTTATTCCTTTTACTTTTTATCTTCACTTTTGTTATATCACATCACTTCTCCAATTTTAAAAAGTTATACTAATTTTTTTTTAAAAAAAGTTTTATTAAACGCCAAACACACTCCAATGTCATTAATTGTAGTTTTATTAAACGCTAAACACACTCCAATGTCATTAATTGTGGTATTGTTTTCATAACTTATAGTATTCCGAAGGGTAGTACAAAGAGGATCAGGAAGAGCATGTGCTTTATCTTAGTGATGAAGCACTTAAAAGTGCATTATATTCATTATCAATTGCATTATAGTCAAAATTTAATATCATATAATTAAATTTTGCTTATTTATATAAGTTTTAATAATTAATTTCATTAAAATATTGATTTTTGAATTGATGTTAGTTTCATACATATTACATCATCCTAAGTTTTTTGCTAAAAGTATAATTTGTTATGCTGAACATAATATATAGATTTGATTTCTAAAATAAGTAGTTTTTATTTAAGTAAAATAAGCAGTTAGTATTATAAAAAAAGCAATGTATTTGCTTTCAAGGGTTCAAATTTTATTCTTGGATTCTTATTATACTAATTATATAATTTAATACATTTAATTTTTTACATAGGGATTTTAATATAAAAACAATAACAAACAGTACAGATGTTTCATTACACATAGCGAAAAGCAAATTTTTAAAAGTGATTCATCCAAAGAAAATAGCACTGTGCTCTTTAAAATTTGGATTCCAAATTTACTTGTCCGTGGCCTTTTATTTATTTATTTATTTTTCATTATCTTAAAATTATGGAATTCATAATAGAGGATAAGCACGTCATATGACTAAAGAAAACTCCTCTCAGAAGTTTCTCCTTTTATCGTTTTTATTGTATTTAATACTTAATATTATCTTATGGGACAATGTTATCGAAAAATAAATTAAATTGCAAGATAAATATCAATAGACATCGATATGAAGATATAAAAGTAAACGCATGTAACCGTATCTTGGACTGTCGGTCGGTGTGCTGCGCGTTGCTCTGCTCTGTTCCACGCACGCCATCCGTGGAACACGCGGCTGCATGCGAACGGATTTGTCCAGAAGGACCGGAACGGATCTGGTCTGGTCTGGGGACTATGGTCTAGTTGGTAATTTTCTTCCAAATCAAGGGTAGAAACTAATCCATACGAAGACTGATTGGCACGTCATCCCCACACGAACGTATCTCAATTCTCACACGTAGCAACATCAGAAAAAAAAATTCACACGTAGCTCTCTCTCTATATGAAGTGGTCCGTAGATAAAAAGGCTCACGCGCCATTCCATTCAAAAGAGAAAATCAAGGGTCAAGATGATGGAGATTCTGTGCACGTGTGCTGCATCTTAGCACTTGAGACCGTGCGCAGAAGCCAAATATTCCACTCGCGCGTGGAATGAGCAGTCCTGCACCCATCAGGGCAGTTTCGTTTCCCCCTGTTTTATTTACACGTGGCCTGAAAAAGTGTTCTTACGAGCCATCTGTAGACATCCCAAGTGCAACTGTTCCGTCAGGGCAGTTTTGAAACTGCCCAAATGCCTGGGAATGCTCATCCGCCTGACCGACGACTCTCAATACGTCGCCACGTCGTGCGCCAGCCTTCGATCTGAGCCGTCCAGCAGAACGACGAAATCCTACCGTCAGTCCTCCCACCGGTTCTATAAAAGGCCGTTCCCGTACGAAAAAATCCCTAGGCAGGCGAGTTTTCAAGGGTTCCGGAGAGAGCGAGATCAGGAAAGAATCGAAGCTCTGGCGTTAGCATAGGGGAAAAGCAACCGATTTTTCCCTCGATTTCTCTTTTCCTTTTGCTCTGGTAGCAAATCCAAGATTTTCGAAAAATTTAAGTCTGCGAGGGTTTTTCCTCAGGGCTAATTAGGGTTTCTTTATATCCAAGATCTGAAATCGTACGTTCCACACAATGAACGACCATTCGCAGATGATGAATCGAAGCTACGGGATGTGGCCGCCTGCGGTGCCCGAAGAACAGATGGTCGGGCCTTTCCCTAATCCCAACCTGATGGGTGCAGGTTTCCCCAATCCTAATCCAAACCCGAATCCAAATCCCAATCTGTCGCGCCAGATGTTCGCAGCACCGAAGCCCGGGCTGCGCAGCAATTGGAAGGGGAAGAAGGTTGCGGCGGACAAACGGAAGCAATTGCAGCGGATGGAGAAGGCTCCGGTGGGCAGCGGCACCGGCGGGGGTTACAAACCCCCAACCCTCAACGAACTGCAGTCCCAGAACCGAGTGAAGGCCCGGAGGTTTTACCCGAAGAAGAAATTCAACCGCTTTGCGCCCTTCGCGCCGCGGAACACCACCTCGTTCATCATCCGTGCGAAGAAGTCCGGCGGAATTGCGTCGCTGGTTTCACCGTGCCCCGTCACGCCGGCGGTCCTCCCCACGCCCATCTTTTCCCCGTCAAGGGAGGTCCTTGTGGACATGGCAAAGGAAGAGTGGGGCGTCGATGGGTATGGGACTATGAACGGCCTGATCCGTCTCCGGTCGCCGGGCCACGAGGTTCGCGGCGATGAGGAAGAGGAGGAGGACGGGTCGAGCGAGAGTGATGTGGAGGAGCATGTTGAGGTGGAGAGGAGGTTGGATCATGATCTTAGCCGGTTTGAGATGGTGTATCCGAATTTCGGGGACGAGCACACTAATCTGCTGGAGAACCGGGTGGATGACCAAGATGCGCATATAGTACAACTGGAAGAGGAGAACCTAACGCTGAAAGAACGGCTGTTCTTGATGGAGAGAGAGATGGCAGATTTGAGGAGAAGGCTTCAGTGCTTGGAGACGGACAATAAGGGAAGGGAGGATAATGTGGAGGAAGGTTCGGAGAACGAAGGTGGGGATGTTTGCTCGGAAAAGAGCGTCGGCGACTGAGGTTGTGGAGCTCCTGTAAGTTTCTGGCTTCTGTACATAAGCGCTTCCGTTGCTGTATTTGGACGCACTGGACAAACATACGGTTTCAGATTCCGTGTGTAGGTTTCTAAGTTCCTTCGTAGGATTTTCTTCTCTTTCTGTTTCCTCGTTGGTTTATGTAGAAGTGGAAAACTGACTTTAACATCTTCCATTTTGTATAATTTCTTGCATGGCTGTTCTTGTCCATCTTTGGTGAACTTGATAAAACCTCAAGCCTATAAATATGCATGCAGAATTTTATGGTTAGGTTTTGTTTATCTGGGTTGTGAGCGTGTCCTGACTAAGTGATTGCTTATAATTGGAAATGGTTATGTCAATTTGATTCCATGTGTGCTGGAATTTCAATTTGGTTTAAGTTCTGATTTGAAGATTGTGTTCTTGTTATGCTTTGTATATCTGACAGCCCAGCAAAAGTCAAGAGGTGGGGAATGCTGCCCTTTCCGATTTTCCTGGCAGTTGCAGGTATCTTGGCAGCTCCGTTCTAAATTCATGGATCCGGATATTTTAAGATACAATTAGTATTGTTGATCTGCCGTGGAATAATAGGAATCAGTATTGAATCATCGGTTTCCAGATATTTCCATGGCAAGCATTCATTTTATTTCCAACAAAATTGCTTTTGACAGTGATTTCAGCCTCGATGGGTGATTGTTTGTTCTTTTATATTAATTTTTGGAACAGTTGGAGGGGAGAAGAATTGGGTCCTTCCTAGTTTTCGGCGATTCAGATTTGTATTGGCTATTGTCTATGAATGGGGCAGAATGGGTTCCAACGACTTCCCAAAATGTGGCTTTTTTTCATATGTTTGTTTTTGGATAATCCTCGGATTTTATAGAAGCAATACTTCCGATATCAGTAGGGATAGAGTTGGTTTTACATTTGAATTGGATGAAAAAATTGAGTTTGGAAGTCGAAATTACATGAAGAAATCATTGCTAATGGTAAGATTGAATCTGTTCTTTACAGAGCTGCCGGTCTCAGAAAGTTGAAGAGAGGTGGTGATCCTTTTCATTTTCCGACTGTTTCGGCACTACCTTTCAGCATTAATGGACCGGCAGAACTTCGTAAGATAGTTTCTGCATACTTTCTAGTGTTTCGGAATCCGAAGTTCAGAGTTTTTTTTCTTTTTTTCTTTTTTTTTTTCCCGAAGAACAATGCATCGTCGTCTGTATATGCTTGTGGTTCCATCTGCACTTCTGCAGAGGTTTTTGTTGCTACTCGTATCTGTATTGTGTTGACTGTTCTGTTTGCCCCTTGGCTTCCTGGAGCCTGCCTGTCTGCCGGAGCCGGCCAATGCCCGCGGGCATCTGAAAGTGTGGAATCCCGTTCAACTCGACTTGCTTCCTGGAGCATGCCTGTTTGCTTAACCCTCGGTTCTCACGGAACCCATAATGAGAAGAAACCGAGAAACCCCCCTTGAAAAATATGGATTGTCTGAGGGATGATTCGGAAAGCATTGCAGACTTCTGCTTTGGCTGCAGAATATTCTTGGAGACGACGCGGGACATATGAGGAGATATGGTTTGTACTACATTCTTTTGTAGTGGTCATAAGAAATATGAGGAGGTTTGTCCTGAAACACGTATGTAAACTGATTATTGGGATTTTGATGATGAATAAGCTTGCCTCGTCGATGGGACATCAACGGCGGGTCAAAATCTGACGTGTCTGTATTTCCTATTTTCGTCCTTACAACGGTTTTGACGGAAGAAAAAAAATTGTCTGCCCTACGGTCGTATACAATTTGGGCTGTCAGCCGTGGCACGGCTGGCGTCCTTGCCCCACCCTCGTTTGGATTATTTTTTAACATTTGTTTAGTAGTGAAGATTTCAAATCATATTAGAAGGGGTAAATAAAAGTGTCTTCGGTATAATCCGAGGGTGGATGGAGATGAGATTTCCTTTTCAATCTCCGATCTAACATTTCATTTTTTGATGATATAACTACCGTATTTTTTATATTTTTAGGGTCTGTTTGATACTAAAATTTTTGAAATTAAAATATTTTTCTCTTCATAATTGCTTTTATTTGCCTTTTCCTATATAGTTATCCTACTTTTTAATTATTTTATGCAATTATCCACATAAATAGTTTATTTATTTTACCTTTATTTGTTTAATTCATCATTATTATCCATATTATATCATATCGTTTTACATTATTTAAACTTTTTATGCAAAAAACTCTTATGTAAAAGTTTTATCACTTTCTAAATGTAACGGTAGTATTCTTTTTTTTTGGTTATTAGTACAAATTTAATTTAGTGAAGTTTAATTTATTTCTATAAAAAATTTAGCTTTTTTTAATTTGACGGGGAGGGGTGTTTGTTAACATTAAAGAGTTCTTAAACTAAAATTTTTTATTCTTTACAATTACTTTATTTTTAATTATTTCTTCACTTATTTCTATATTATCATATATTTTTAATTATTTTTATACAATTATTCATGCGGTTAGTATTTTTATTTTAACTTTGTTTTTTTTCTTTTTATCATTACTATAGTGTTAATTTTAAATATGCTCATTACATTTGCTCTTAATTTTAAATCTACCTACTAAGTATAAAAAGTTTTATATATATCTATTAAGTATTCTGTAAATTACAAATGTACCCAAAATGTAACGTGCCGTTAGTTAAATTGCAAAAGGGGGCTATTTTGGCCAAGTGACCTGAATTGAGATGAAACGTATATTTCATTCCATTTGAGACTTTTCAGTGAACTTTTGTAAATCACTAAATTACCCCTGAATTGAGATGAAATACTTTCCTCGACGATGGCATCTGTGGATAGGTTTAGGAGTGGGCATAGCCACGAGCAAAGTAGAAAAGCTGTTCCTTCCCAACCCTGGCATTTCCTTCTTCTTCGAGAACACCATGCACCACCCGAAGATCGTGATCGTGTTGTCGTTGTGCTCTCCATCATTGAATGCCAAATTCATGCCCATCATCAATTCTACCTATGGATGCATAGGGAGTTGAGATTAGGGATGGAGCTCAATTAGTTGCTGCTTGCATTGGGACTTTAGGACGGGCTGCATGCAGTTTGTAAAATTTCAGAGGGTGAAATTGGAGGAGTTGCTATGCATTGTTACTGTCGAAATAGAAGGTTTTGCGGACCGATATCAGTATCGAGCATGTGGAGGAGAGTTTTTTGTTGATGATGGGGGAATAATCAGTAACAACACGGTGATTGTAGATCCACGAGAGCATGCAATTTTGAAAAGGGGCATGAGATTTTGCAGGTGACGGGGGTGTTAGCTCTTGTCAGATGTGATAAAGCCAATCATGGCTTTCATGGTAGATGGGTCTTCAGCTTTAATTGCCGAATCGAAGAGGGGTGTTGTTGATTTAAATGGCTGAATAGGATCCATTGTCGGATGAGGAAGATGAGGGTGATGCCCGTTTCGTTGTTGCTAGATTCGCCGGAGATTAACACTGGTGTTCGGAGAAGATGGTTGATAGACGGTTGGTTTTAAGGAATTGTGACAGCTCGTTGTGTTTAGCAAATGGTCATGTTGGATTTGTTTTCGAATTAGGAGCAGCAGAAGTGTGCTAGCCAACTGCTGGAAAAGGGGCTTGCTATCGTCGGAATATGTTGCCCATCACTGGACGACACCACTGTCGGGATTCATGGCTGCTAATGGGATGTGAGGGCGTGATCGAAGAAGATGGATTCAAGCCCTAAATCGTAGGGCAATTTTCGTTATTTCCAACCAATGGTAACGGATCATCTTAACGCCCGTCGCTTGCTGGGTATATCTGAAATATATAGGATACTTAGTAGGTATATATGAAAAATTTTAAACATAATGAGTATATTTGAAATTAGAAACAAATGTAGTGGGCATATTTGATATTAACCTTTATCCCTATTATATCATATTATTTTTTGGGTGTTTGGTAATTTGCAAAAGTTGTCTAGTTAAAAATTTTCAATTTAAAATTTTTCTCTCTCTATAATTATTTTATTTTTAATTATTTTCCACATCTTCATATACAACAACCCTACTTTTTAATCATTTCTACACAATTACCAATACAACCAACCTATCTATTTTAATTTTATTCTCTTTACTCCTTATCATTATTTCTATCATATGATATTATTCTCTATCAATTTAACAACTTTTACACAAAATTTTTCATCAAAAGTTTTACTTCTTCCTAAATACACTCTTTGTCGTTTAAAAAATTTTTATACAAAGAAATTTTCATTAAAATTTTTATCACTTTCTCACTCATAGTAAATAAACAATGTTAAATGCAATATATGTATTGATTTTTTCATCAATAGATGTTTTATTTCTCATTTTTTTAATTGTTGTTATTTATATTTTTAAACAAGGTGTTGGATGATAGCTTTTTAAGAGCCCTCCTTCATCATCCTTGCATAAGGTTTTATTTTAATGGAGATAAAACACGGACATGAGGTTTTATTTTAATGGAGATAAAACACGGACATGAACTCATGAGGTTTTGGGCATGTTTGTTTTAAATAAAATTTTTAATCTAAAACTTTTTAATATCTATAACTATTCTATTTTTTAAATCATTTTTTATATATTCTTATATAACTATTCTTCTTTTCAATTATTTTTACACAACTATATATAAAACTAGTATATCTATTTTAACTTTATTATATTTACTCTTCATTATTACATTATTTTATCCAAATTCAAAAAATTTTATACTAAATTTTTTTTATTGAAGTGCTATTACTTCTCAAACATCCTTTAATATGAAAATGAGACATGGTAGACCCTCTGGGACGTTTTTGTAAATCATGTATGAAGTTGATTTTTAAATTATCGACCAAATAAATAACATTATATGTCATCATTAGCTAATATCTTGCTAAATACTTTATGGTAGGTTAAAATGCATTTCCTTAACTTCCTGGGCAAAGGATTGAGGAAAAAAATATTTTAAAAAAGTATGAGAGCGAAAGTGATATGATAAAAAGTGAAATGGAAAGAAATAAGTTAGTTATGTAAGAAAATTATTGAAATATAAGAATAAAATTGAAAAATAAGATATTCAGGTAATTAAGATAGTAGAAGAAAGGTTACTTCCTACTTATCATTATGCCAAGCGGTCCCTAAATTGGAACAGCTATGTACCCATATGGAACAAAAACAAGCATCTGTTTCATCTTTTGTCTTTTGTATGGGTACTATGGTTGATATATTCAAGAGCTGTCCTTCGGTGATGAATATATCCTCGTATATGATTATATGGTTCTTCAATTTAATTTCCGTGAGGAAATGTTGGAATCGAATTTTATATTAGAGATAAACATTGGAATAAAATAAGCATAAAAAAGATGGAAACAAGAGAAACTATGTAGTATCGTTATAAAAAAAAAAAGGAGATTTAAAGGCTTGTTCGCAAAATCATTTGTCATGATAACGTCTCCTGTCGAGTCATGTGCACCTCCGCGATCAAAATGAAGTCCACACGATTAGCACTTTCGCACGTGTCCTGACTCCCGCGAATTCGCCATCTTCCTAGTCGCGCGAGTCGCCTCGTATTTGTCAGCAAGTCCTCAGGAAACGGAAAACCTTCGCCCTCCTTCCCGCAGGCTTGCTACCCTGACAACGAAAAAATGGCTTCGGAAAATTAGCTAACTCGTTGGGAAGAACAACAGGGCTCAAGAACATCAACAATCCATGCGTCGTACGCTTTGTATCTGGCAGACATGAATAACGCCGTGAAGACGGCCTCCGGTGGCTGTTCTAATCTCTATTCCGTCCCATTCAGAGCTGCTCTCTTCCATTCCACTCCCGTCTCCGAGCAAAGGAGGAAATCCTATTGGGATTCCGTGAGTTTTTCTGTTTCTTTCTTTGTTTCTGCTTTTTCTTTTAATCCTAAATGTTGCTTCTTTTGAGCCTGAAGTTAGTGAATTTTCGATAGTTTAGATAATGGGTTTTGTTTGGGATCTTGAGATGCTGTATCATGATGGGATGTTCGCCTACAAATATTTAAAATGAATGTGGATTACTTTAGTCTTGGAATAAACGTGGCTGCTGAATGTAGAAAGAGAGAGATAGAATTTTGTCGATGCTGTTCTATTGCTTTTTAGATAAGAGGAATCTGAGATGTTAATGTTGGTAATTCGGTGTTCACGTTTGCAGCATTGAGTAGGACACTTCAAAAAATGACATGTGGAGTTTTGAACAACAATCTTTTTTTTTTTTTTTGGGATGAATTATTGATATTTATCTTCTGCTTCATCTTGTTTACAATGTAGAGCTGCGAATTTCACGTAGCATTTTTTCTCCTCAAGTCCAAAGAAATACTCCTGAAGTCAAATGTAAACTTGAAATTCTGTCAGGGATTTTCTTTGAGGGATTGGAATCTTATGTTTATGGCGTTTTATGAATAGAAGGCTGCAAAAGAAGAAAACTTAAGAAGGCAAGAGAGAAAGCTTGAGCTCTTACATATCAAGCATAACTACTAGGAATTTTGATTTTGGTTCTTATTCTTCATTTCGATTTCATGAAACATCTTGTGCTATTAGACTTAAGAAAAGGAACCAAATTAAAGGGTAGCTTGGTGCATTACGGTCGGATTACTTTTTGTGTCTATGGTATTTACCCATACCTTGCAAATCAAAAGATTGTTATCGCATCTTACAGAGCAAGAGATTGTTTCTAGGACTCGAACCTGTGACCTCCTAGTCACATGAACACAACTTTTACTATTGTGTGAAGTTTTTTTTTTTAATTTTAAGATTCCAATTGTGTCAAAGTTTTGAATTCCTTAGGAAAGGAACTGAATTGAAAATGGTAAATTTAGAGAAAAATAGATAGCATTTGGGACAAGTGTAATGTAGTCCATAGTGTACATGTGATGCCTTAGTCCTTGTGCTAAGCATCTCATCCCTTGGACGCTTTTATATGGTGCTACTAGAATATATATGGGAGCCCAAACCTCAAGATCCATTATGGCAATTGGGATAGTCGGGTAAGGATGAAAGGACAAATGGCTAGACTTAAAACTCACATAACCACAATTCATTCAACTTTTCGACACTCGGGGTAACTCATATCACAAGTTCACATTTTATTTCACTATTGGATTGTATAGTTATGATAACTTTAGACAATATGTATTCATTAACATTGTACTGATATAAGTCTAGTAACCCGGGTAGCCAACCATGCTTAAACAACCAACCCCTTTTCGAACCTAAAGAGCCATTCCTCATCCCTTAGTCATTTCCGCCAAACCCTTCTAGCTATCGTCTGAAGTCATAGATGATCGACACCCTAAGACATAATATGGTCATCTGACCTCATGTTGGCATGGACTCAGCTTACCATTGTGGTGCCACCATCATGAATAATCCCTTCTGTTGTACTAAAGGGTTGACATATCTCTTATCATAACCATGCTTACAATAGTACATAGTTAGCAAAAAAGCAACAAAATACCCTATTACATAATTTAATCAGGAACCACCCCAGGGTTTAGTTCTTTCTGAACTCCCTGAGATCCAACTCCCTGTTAGGTTCCCTCAACTGTCTTGCCATCTAGAGAGAAAGTTAACATAAAACACATGGCTCCGGACAAACTCAATAAGCAGATGATACACTAGTAAATGATTAAGACCAATCTTATTTGAAGAAATTAACTATGTTGATGCTCATGCTATCATTATGTGTCGTATGCAACCATGCTATGTTATGCTTAATCCCTCATTATGCATACATATCTCATCCAATCCGAACTCGGCCTTCTTCCCTGGGTAGAACTCCTTCTTCATCTTGGACCTTCTCCAACTTGGACCAATTTGCCACCAACATCCATCATCCATCCCCAGATCGTGGTATTCATGGAAGTCGTCATGCCCAACTAACTTGGCCATGCATCTTCCCTTAAATGGCTATGCATCTGGCCTGATAGGCCTTACTACCCCTAGGGTTGGGACTCAACTTCCCACACCATGATACTGCACCCATCTAGCCATTTACGAACACATCACATGCAATGCTTACCATGCAACATGCATAATGCTAGAATCATGCCATGCACGATAAATCATGTTCATATATCTGAAAAACCATCTCAAACATTTAGAATCGAACATGACGAAATCTCCAATAGTTTACAAAATCCACAAGTTCCCCAAAACACGGTGTCCATATGCATAGTCAAACATTTTCAAGGCAAGATCAGAGTGTGGATACTTGAAGAAAAACAAAACCACCTACTTACTTTCCACCAACCTCCTTCATGGCACTGTGGGATTTTTTTTTTATTTTTTATTTTTTAAGCTCTACACATTCATTCCCTTTTGTGGATGTTCCCAGGCATTTTGTCTTATCAGCTTTTAATGCTTCGTGGTACGTTCAACAAAATCTCCATGTTATCTCATTCGCTGCCTCTTTCTTTATACAACTATGAGTTCTTAAACATTTCCTTAAATGTTCTGCGCTGATTTGATGGTTGTTGATGTCACGTTCTTTATTCCATCTTCCCACTGTGCTGACTAACCCTTACCTTACCTAACAATCAATTTGTGTCCCCTATTCGACCTGAGCACATCCGAATCCTCAGTCTCAGCTAACTCCGCAATGAGGTCTGATCTTGCACACAATAGAACTATCACCTTTCCCTCAACCTTTGGTTGTCCTCCTTGGTCTCGGCTGATGGACTGTCTCCTTTCCTTCAAGTCTTTCTTGCCCTTTCAAGCCTCAGCTCATGTTTTCCATCCCGAAATCATGCCCAACATATACCCTCAGCACATTCTTTCTCTGGCGCATGTTGCAACTCGTAGGATATTCACAGTAAAACAGTAGCATAATAGGTACTAGGCAACGTAGAAAAAGATAAAATAGAATGATGTAAGTGCAATAATGGTATGAGAAAATTCTGTCTTTTTTGTTGTTCCTCCTCCATTTGCTTTACCAAGGTGCAAGTAAATTACCCAGTTTATGATGTCTGTTATTGTCTGGAAGAAGAGTAATACCACTTGAAGAGAACTGGAAAAAGGAAAAAAAGAAAAAAAGAAAAGAAAAGATAAGAAAGAAGATAAGAAAAAGCAAAAAAGGTTGTGGTTGAATTCAAGAATAATGAGTGTCTTCAGTGTGTTTGAATCAGTGAAATTTTACTTATCCATCTTATCCTCTAGGAAAGTTCTTAGATAGCATCATCCTTCAAGTTGTATAAACAAATCAAGCAGGTCAGAGAGAATGAAAAGCTAATTAAATTGTTCTTTTATATTCTCTGTTTCAAATCAATAGACAACTATGGTCGTCTCAATATTTGGATGATATTGATGTACTGTCAGTAGTCAGTGGTTTGATATACTATCACTCTCGTCCCTAGTGTTTCCTAATAAGTTAGTGTGTTTTGATTTGCATTTTTGTTCTCATGTATGAAGTTGTTTGTCTTTTCTGACTATCTCTGGTTTTTTCTTAAAAACCTGGTTAATGCTGTTGTCTTTCATTTTATTGGTTTAAAATTGTACAACAAGTTAAGACTAAGCATCCGTTCTGCTTGTTTTTGTTGTTCAGGGAATAGGTTCTGGTTCATCGAAGGTATTTATCTATTTCTCACTTTTATTGTTCAAGGAATAGGTTCTTTTCAAAGGTTCACTTTCTCGCAATCTTTTTTCCTTCTTTTAAAGTGTGCTGGATATCCTTCTTCTTTCTGGTTTAGATTCCTTGTGGATATATGATCTTATCTTTCGGACTGAGAATAAAAAATGTTTTTTTCAAATTAATAGGTCTTTTTATTGTTGATTAACCATATTGCATCTTGGCTTTGCTCCTGAAAATCATAGGACTTACCATGGACAATGTCGCACAGAATTTTACCACTATAAAGCCAAGATGCCATCTGGACATGTACTTTTAGATGTGGCCTGCCATGCCAAGATGGCATGGATTTGGTTGTCTCTATTCAACTGTAGGCACACTGTAGATTTATTGGCCCAGATGCTTGATGAGGAAAGATGCACCACGCAGAACTTTGTTTAATTCATGGGAAATTTACATCTTTCATTGGATGTATTTTGTTTGTCGACTTCACATCAGACTAACAAGAGAAAACATTCACCATACAACATTCTAGCTAGTTGATTGTCGCTATGAACCATGTGATTTCCAGAGATCCCACAATTATGCAAAAAGGTTCAGGAGGATGGAAGCTAAGAGGACATTGCTGCGCAATGTTAGTGCATATGCAGACCGCCTATTTCAGGTTTTGACCTGCCTTGTAAATTTAGTGGTTTTTCTATCCCCTTCTTTCTATAGGGAGCGATCTAATACAACCCATTGCATGGAAATTTCCAAATGACCTTTTGATTTTTTTCATTCTATTTTTTTTTTTTTTTGAAAAATCTAAACCATTTATATTTTATAGCATTCATCCATGTGTGTCTAGTTACTCCGGAATCACCTATTTTGAAAACTTTACATGCTATATGTTTCTTTGCAAAAGTTATTAAATTTCTTAGTTTATATATTTACTCTAAACGATATAAAATATTCAACATGTAAGTTTCCAATAAAAGTCATTTTGACATCATAAATATATATCCTATAATAAATGTTCTACATGGTTTGGATTTTTTAAAATGAAATAAAGTGGTTCCATTAAAATTTTCATGCAATCAGTTGTATTAGATTGCTCCTCTCATTGTTATTTTGTTTTTGCAATGTCTAACGAGTAGTCTTAATCTCCTTAATTATCTGTTCCATATATAGAGTCATAGACAAAATGAACAAGTCTATGTTTTCTTGAGGAGTAAAACCTTATAATATTGAGAACAGGGCTCAATAGTGACCCATATATTATTGTCTTAAGAAACCTTGTGTCAAGCTGTATTTTGATCATATATTTATTTGCAAAAGTTATTGAATTTCTTAGTTTATATATTCACTTTAAATGATATAAAATATTCAATGTGTAAGTTTCGAGTAAAAGTGATTTTGGACATCATAAATATATATCCAATAATAAATATTATATATTTTTAAAATGAAAAAAGAGGTTCCATTGAAATTTTCATGCAATTGGTTGTGTTAGATTGCTCATCTCATTGTTATTTTGTTTTTTGCAATGTCTAATGTGTTGTCTTAATCTCCTTAATTACCTATTCAATATATAGAGTCATAGACAAAATAAACAAGGCTATGTTTCCTTTACGAGTAAAGCCTTATAATATTGAGAACAGGGCTTAGTGGTGACCTATTTATTTTTGTCTTAAGATACCTTGTCTCAAGTAGTGGTGCTAACGGATCGGGATGGAGCCTAATCCTAACCCATTTATAATATCTCAATCCTATTAAACTATTTAAAAAAACCTCAACCCTAATTTATTTACAACCCATTTAATAAATGAGTTGGCGGGTTGTTAATGAGTTGTATAACAGACGACCTGAAAACCTAGACTTTAGTAGGCGATGATCTCGCAAGGAAAGGCGAGAGGTTTTTGGTGCAAAGGAAATGAAAATAAGATAGTAACAGAAAAATGGAATTGGAGCAACAGTGGAAAAATGAAAATTAGGTGATGAGAGGAAAACTTGGCTAGAAAAAATAATCAAGGGTTTTATATTTATATGTATAAAACTTGAACGAGTTAAATGAGTTAAATGGGTTACTAAACAGGTTGACGGATTATAAAAATCAACCATAGTCCGTTTATTTAATTAAATGGTTAAACAGGTTGGTGGATCATATCCACAACAAATTTAATAATAGAAAATTTCAAATAATTATATGAGAACATTTCTACAATAAATTTAAAAATGTAAATTTTAAAATAATTCTATGAAAAAATTATATAATAATTTAAAATCATAAATTTTAAAATAATTATATTGAGAACATTCTACAATAAATTTAAAAATAATTTTATATGGAGAATATTTCTATAATAAATTTAAAATAATTGTATAAAGAATATTTCTACAATAAATTTTAAAATAATTATATAGAGAAAATATTTACAATAAATTAAAAAATGGCGGTGTGATGATGGTCTTATTATTATTGTCACGTGTATACCTGATATTAATTTTGACCTTATATATTCCAATTTTGGTTGAATTTGATATTAAAATGTCTCATTAATTCATATTCAAGTCAGAGTAGGTTTGGACAAGGTTAAAAATAGAGTTACTTTTGTTTCATTTATTTTTTATGTGACGGACCATACGATGTGAATGCTTCAACTCTTACATATTATTTTGATTAGAAAATGTTCTTTTAAAGCCAATGAAAAAAAAATCCATTTTAGTAATTAAGGAAAGATGGATGTAAAAAGCATTTGTCCTCCAAGAAAAAATATATAGGTATATTTTAATTATTTTAATAAAGAAATATGAAACAAATAGCATTTAGTCTTATATTTTAAAGTCTTCCGCATCTACATTGCAAATATGTATATAAACTTTGAAAATAGCAAATATGTATATAAACTTTGAAAATAGATATATCCTGTAAAACTTCCTATTCTTATTTTTTTGTAATCTCAAGTAAGTATATATTGGTGAATATTATTATTCGTGAAGATGTTATGGAACAATTTATTTATTTTAATATGGTACAAAAAATCATTTTAATCAAATTCTTAGATAAATTATACTTGGTTAAAAACATATATAATTATGTATAAATTGTGAAAAAAATGCATAAGAATGTAACAATGATAATATGAGGAATCATTTATCCACCTAAGAATAATATTTTACACAATTTAGATGTTAAATGTATGAAATTGAAACTGACACACATATATATATATATATAAAATTATTTTTTACATTGATTTCACATATTTTTAAAATGGCCCATGCATATTTTTATTTAGATGAAACTCGATTTCTTACTTAACTAAATAATTCTAGAAAGATTAGGTAAACTAGATTTTTTTAAAGAAGTGTTGGTCATTCTTATTAAAATAATTTGAATTTTCATATCTTTTAAGGTTATTTGATACCATAAAAAAATAATTTTTCTGTAAAAAAAGCTGTCTTTAATGGCGTAAAGAGGATGGATTTTTTTAGGGCCGGATCGGGTTGACCCAGTACTAATCCACTCGGGACCGGATCAAATCTGGTACTAATAGACAAAAAGTACTTTTATCAAAAACCCGAAATTGGGTTTTTTAAGGCACCGGACCGGGCCGGGAAAACCCGCCTGGCTTGCACCACTAAAAATACATAAAATACCTCGTAGAAGCAAAAAATAATTGTGATATTGAGTTAGCAAAAAGCTCCCTAAAATTATGATTGAGCTCATGTTGAACAACTCCCCTTCTTCCATTCTTGATTTCTTGTAGAGGGAGTTCTAATTGCATCTTTACTCCATTATAGAGCTGGAAGTCTGGCAATGATGAACATGACGAACCATCAAGTAGAAGTCAGACGTGGTTCAGGAGCAAATGGACAAATGGAAAAAAACGATACAGTTATAATTCTGATGATTCCCAATGGGAAACATACCAGCGCCGTAGTAAAGGTAAATTTTATAACATCTTAAATCTCCATTTCTTACCTTATATAATCCTTTGCATGGCTTATCTCTCCCTTCATATGAATGGTTGGTTGCCTGTGACAGGAAACTGAACATGTAGAAGGCATTATCAATATGAATGTCATCTAATATTGTCTGACAAATTCTGATAAATCAATTTTATTGATGGTCAATTTAAATATGGGCAGAATCAAGCTGTTTCCTTTTGGTTTATGCACTCAGACTTGACTCATGCAATGTTTCTTCTCTTGCATGAACTTTTTCCTCCCCCCTAAAAATTGGAATGGGACTTAAAATTCATGATCTTCGAAAAATACTTGCCTGAGTCATGTTATCATAACATTCATGTCCAAAGCATTGATTGGGCATGATCCATGTATTTGTCTTCATCCCGAATATGGGCTTCATGTTTATAGTGCGTCACATGTTTCATTTGACAAAGTTGGCCATTTATTAAATGACTTGTGCTTGTACTTTTATTGGCACTGAATAAGTTATCAAGAATCATTTTTGCTTTTTAGGCCAACGCTCACATGTAATCGTTCTTGTTTGTTACCTCTGTTACTGGTGTGCATCTTTTTGCTCCAACCTATTTTTAGGCCACTCTTCATTATGTATATACTAAATGCATACTGTTTGGAAATTATTCTGATGTCCATGTGAGTGAACTAGCTCAATTTTGAGCCAGGCAATAGAATGATCAGGTCTGAATGCTGGATGTGTCCTGGCTTATGGAACTTTTGTGAGAAATTACATGAACTGTGATCTCAAGCAAACATTATTTTCTTATCTTCCAGGCGCTGGAGGTTTCCAATTCTGCTGGAGTGATGACGATGAAGTTGAGACTGTATTCAGAACTGCGTTTGGAGGGGGAAGATGCTACTATTGGTCCTTCTACAGCTCAGGCTATTCTACTCATAAAAGCTCTTCTGATTGGAGAAATCGGACAGATTATGAATATGATTCTTCCAAAGATTCTGCCGGGTCTGACAGCAGCTTGGCTTCTGATCGGCTGGCTCTTGGATTGAGCGCCTCTGGTCCACTTAAACTCGAAGAAGTGAAAAACGCGTAAGCTGTCTTGATTTATTATAACTTCCATTGTTATATTCTATTATTCTTTGTTGCTTTCTTTGGTCAATTGTCTATGCTGTTTTGCTTCAGTCCAGCAAAGCAAACTGTATTTTATATATCTGGATATTTTTCATCTTTCAGGTATCGCACCTGTGCTCTAAGATGGCATCCAGATCGCCACCATGGTTCTTCCAAGGTATATGATATATCACCTTTTCTTCTGCTTCGTTTTTCCCTTCTAATGGTATATATGACATAACAACATTAATCTTTGGGGCTTTGTAGGCCCATCCAGAACCTCATCAAAGTGCTCTAAGATGCTTAGGTCAGGTTGGTTTGACCAGCCCTTGGAACCAAATATTCTAAATGCCATGCCAATATCTGTTTTTCCCTACTGTATTATTTTACACTAAGCAGATGCCAAGAACAAGCTTGGGCTGGCAGGCACGAGACTGTCTAGACCTAAGCATCCTTTTTTTTTTTTTTTATAATATTTTTTAAGGATTATAAGATCTAAGCATCTTAAGAAACAAATGCAGATCCATTCGTGGTTTAAAATACTGATGTTAGTTACTAGCCCTATCTTCACTCTGCTTGTACATTTGATCCTTTCTCTTACCAACTCAACATAAAACTTCTTTGATGTGCAAACAGGTAGAAGCAGAAGAAAAATTCAAGCTCTGCAGTGCAGCCTACCAATCTTTATGCGATAAACTGGCCCTGAATTGAAGATGTACAGAGCAACATGTTAACGCAAGCCTTTGTGCATCAGAGATGTGCAGGCGATGAGCACACACTTGGCAGGGCCATAGTTGCTGATTCAGCTTGTAGCCTATCAGGCATCTTATTTATGCTGCACTTACCAGTAGCAGGCCTTAAGATGCTAGGAGTATTGTTGTCCATGTAAGAGTATTGCTCTCTTATTTATAGTTAGTTTAAGGATCCTCCAGGAGTCCTCTTGCATCTCTTGGAATCAGGTTAATGGGAAATGACAAACTATCTTGTTTCCTTCCGGAGCCATCTCTCGGGATAATAAATTCTCCCAGATATCTGTGGGATCTACTGAAAACTCATGGGATCCTTTTTTGCAATCTGATTGGGTGGTTGCAATGGTCAAACCTTGGCGGAATGGTAAGACTGTAGGTTGGAGTTGCCTTTGCAACCTGACGTTTGCAGCTCCATCTGTGCCTGTTGAAAGTATGTATCCTTTTTTGGGAGCATTGGAAAATACTCTTAATGTATTTCGAAAGAACCCTGCCCCAAGGTGGGTACATTTGCAATTTTTTTGAATAAACAAGTATACCTGTAGTGTCGATGAAACTATGGGGGATATACTAATATCAGTAAAAAATCCTTTGCATTTTAGCAGTTAAATGCCGCTAAATTTTAATTAGTAATGCGTAATTAAAATGTTAAACATCCCATATAAATTTTCTGAGGTTAGTGCTTAATTGGGACCAACATTGAACTTGTGTCTCTGGATAATTTTTCATTTTAAGAAGCACGGGCCGGAAGTTAATCACGTATAAGAAAAATTATGAATTGTTTAGAAAAATAAAGGTGAATGCATGTAACATGAAGAAATGATAGATACAGAGGGGAAGAAACAGGAATAAAAAATGATAAAACAAAGCCAGGAAAGTGAGTTTAATTTAAAAGCGAAAGTAGATAGCGAAATGCTTTTGCATGAAATTTACTACTCGGAAATTATCGTATTTCATAAAAATAAAGTTTAAACTTTTTATGAAAAGGTTGGTCATAAATTCTCATAATGGAACTTCCATCAAATTTATCGAAATCGATACAATACGAACCTTAAGTATTGTTAATTCACATTTATATCAGAAAAAATTTCAAATATGAAATATTGGATTGAATGTGCTTTTATAAAAATTTGGTAAACATATTCAACACCATATCCAATCCATTCCATGTTCAAAATTCTCTCGAAACCATTAATATCTTATTTTGTAACAATTATAAAATTTAAAAGGTTTATTTTGCAAATATCCAATCATAAAGTTTAATTTGCAATTGGACAAAGTTGGACAGATTGTTTTGCAAGATTTAATTCGTTGCATTCCATTCCCACCCAGCTAGCAGCAGCACCCAAAATCACACAGGCGCGGCCATATTAAAAAAGAAAAAAACTAAGTAAGAGTTTTAAGTCATTGAGATGAGCTACATTGAAATAAAAAGTTGCAAAATTATATATTTTGTTACTTGACCAATGTTATCAGAACCGAACCAATGGTTGAACCGGTGAAAGAACTGGTCTGGTTGAAACCGGTTTGACCGGTTAAGCAAACCGGTTTGAACCGATGACGTCAGCATGACATATTAACGATGTCATAAATGTTAAATATTTTTAATTAATTATATATTTATAAATCCTAATTATATATATATATATATATATTAGATTTTAACCAACACAACAAAACATTTAGGAAAAAATAAATAGAAAAAGTTTTCGAAAATCTTTAAGCATGAATGTTAAAAAAAAGTTAACTATATTAACTGACCTGAAATATATAATAAGCCTTAATGTTGATGTTTGACTCTTGAATCCTCCTTATTTATCTTAATATATTTTTGAATTATACTTCTGTAAACATATTCAACACAATAAGAAAAAATAAATCAATAATTGTTAAAGGATCGAAAAATTAAATAGTTCATAATAATATTCACCCTAAAAAAATAATTCATAATAATATAAGAATTAAGAAAAATTCATGTGCTCAACAAAAATGAAAATTTAAAAGTCTGCAAACAAATCATTCTTATCAAATATGAAATTTTAAAAGCTTACAAAAACATCATTCTCATCAAAGATAAAAGTTTATAAATGCATCATTCTCAACAAATATCTAAATTATTTATTTTATTTGCAATTTTTTGACATTTTATTTGCTAGCCTATAGAGACATTTATAGTCTATGAATTACATGAAAAGAACAAATCAAATAAAATTTAAAAACTTCCTATGAAATCTTCTTCTGGCGGAATGGTGGGATGCAAATATATTTGGAAAATTCCCAAGCATTTTTTTACTGGTAGGATGGCGGGAAGGAAATTGATTTGAGAAATTAGGAGAATATAATAGAATTGGGTTAGGAAGCGGGAAGCTAGTTTTTGATTTTTTCTTATAGCCGAACGGGTTGAACCCAGTTCGACTGTCAATATTGGTTCAACCGCGGTTTGGCCAGTTCGAACGGTTTAATTAATTGAACCGGAACCGGGACCGGTTCCTAGTCGGACCGGTCCAACCGACCGGTCCGGTTCTGACAACACCGATCTTGACATGCCCAACTTATTTGTGTAAAATGTATATTTCGTTTATTTAGAGAAAAATACAAATAGCAAGCTTCAAGTAATTTTTACCCTAAGACAATCTCAATAGTTAAAATATCCTCTACCATTTTCTTTTAGAATGTTCTCTTTGTAAATCATGATGGAATACCATAATTTTCGTGAGATTCAACGTCTCTCAAACGGCAATACATGGTTCTAAATCCCTAAACGAGAATGCATTGTCTTATCAACCTAGCCCAACTCAATCTAATTTTAGCAGTAAAGAAAAAGGGTCTCGGTCATCCTACTTAAAGTTGAAACTAGGTTCAAGAGTAGCAAATAAATGCATGCAATAGATGGTTGGTGCTGGGTAGAATTAAGTAATACGTAGGAACTAAAATTATTTTAGCTGGAGCTGTAGAATTGCTGAGTTTGAATGATATATATATATATATTGATAATCTGAATGAATATGTTATTAGTTAGGGTAGAAGTAGAAATTGCATTTCATGGGCGGCAGAACTGATTTGATGGCGCCGGGCTTGAGGGAAGTTATTTGCGGCAGGTTGATGCAGCAAAATGAGGGCCAAAAGATGGCAACTGTCAGAAGGAAAAGAAACGCCGGGGCGTTTTCTTTTGCTATCTTTGGCACAAACTGGTGCTTAAATGGATAATAAAGAGACTTTTTCGAAATTATCCCAACTGCTCCTCATTTCCCCAACTTTTCCCTCGGAACGGGAACGGAGGTTAGCCTCTCTCTCTCTCTCTCTCTCTCTCTCTCTCTCAGGTTCTCTCTCGCTTTTTTTTCTTTTTTTTTTTTTTTTGATGTCATCAATATTTTTTTAAAATTGTTTTTAAATTTTTATTTTGAAAGAAATTATTTAGGAGATGCTGTTATCATGCCTTTTGTATTTTAGCCTAATACCAGCCATCAAAATTATATATTCCGCCGTAGAATACATGTTATATGCATGCGAATATTCCTGTTGAAACATGCACCCATATTTATTGGCTAGAATTTATATACGTTTTTTAATAAAGTGAACTTTCATATTGTTTGATAAGATCTTCACGTATATTTTTGAAAAATAAGAACCATTTTTCTCATGGTATGTTCTTAAGAGATCAGATACTAGCATATATCAAGGTGTTGTTGTAAATTCTGTGGATGATTGATTAAAACAGATTAATTTAGATTTTTTTTTGCTTGGGGGGAGGAAAATTTTCCTATCAAAAAAATTTCGAAAAAATTCAACCACTTTAATAACCTTATTCGTGAATAGTAGAATGAAAAACAGCTTTGGTTAGGGCAAGAAAATTAACTGGTTCCAAACAAACCAAAAAAATAAATAAATAAAACTTCTGCTATTCTTTTTCCCTTTTTAAGTTCCAGTTCAGGTCTATGATTAAAAAAAGATATTGTTTTTTCTATTCAAATTTAAATTAATAATTGCGTGTTTGGGCAGCCATACTTGCAAATATAATGAAACAACGAGAACGATATAATGAGAGGTGGATTTAACCATAAAAAAAATAAATAAAAATGAAATCGATGGAGATAATAATTAACAATATAAATAATAACTAAATAAAATAAAGTTACCGGGCGGAGAAATATCACAATCCTCACATGAGCTAGAGAAAATTCCTTCTTGCTTTCGTATTTACATTAACTATCCACACAACCATATGAATCTCAAAATTTTCAATTGTAAAGGATAATTAGGCTAGTAATAGTTAATTCATCGCCTAAGAAATTATTTAGACATGCCACATTCACGGACATCATTTTAAAAAAAAAAAGGGTTTTGCATCCCCTTTTTATCCTACCAATCAAGATCAGTTTAGATGGAGAAAAAAAGTCATTTTCCTTTATCTCCTCGTCTTTTACGATTTTACAATTTTACCACATAACTATTGATTTTGCAAAAATGCCACAATTATAAACTTTTTTCACAAAAATACAACAGCAAAGAGCTTTAGCAGATTGTGGTGCTGCTAGACGCAATCAGCATTACATGGTACACTTAGATTGTGTCCCATCTGACCTTAATGATAGTGGGTCATACTTTATTATTCACCATAATTTATAAGTAATTTTTTTTTTAAAAAAAAATAATAAGTATAAGATTACAAATTTACAAAAGAAGAGGAAGATAAATGCAATTTAAAAAAAAAAAAAACCAACGAAAAAAGGCATTTACGCAGATACAAAGCCTTGCAACAGCAGTTACGAGTAATAACAGAAACGTTCTGCTTCAGAAATGGGTTTGTTGAACCGACTAAAAGCAGATTTCCTGCGGGGAATTTACTGCGTGAGTTTTGTGACAGACATTAGAAGCAACTACAAAAAAATAAAAATTGAAAACGGTAACGGAATTACAAGCCATTATCTGCTGGCTTGGCGAACACAAGACAAGGAGTGATTCATTGCATTATCGATCTTTTGAAAACTGCTGCCAAATGCATACTTCTCCTTGCAAAGAACACTTCCTTTCTTCATCTCTCATGGGTTCTTCTTCTTCTTTTCTCGTAGATTGAGGTGCTTGTTGGGAGGCCATGATGAAATCTTTGTTCTTCATTATCTTGTTGTTCCATGGAGCACTGGCAAAGGAAGCTCGAGGGAAATGGCTGACGCTTACCGGTAATCAATGCTTTCGTCTCCTTCCTTCCTTGACACCATCCCTCAACTGGCAACTTGGGCACAGAGCCTCATTTTCTGACATGGGGATTGCAGGAGAAGCTCCACTGGTGGTAGCAAGAGGAGGTTATTCTGGCGTATTCCCAGACTCCAGTCAATACGCATTTGAAATCGCAATATCAACAAGCCTGCCCAACACTGCTCTGCTCTGTGACCTCCAATTCACAAAAGATGGCGCCGGCTTGTGCCGAACAGACCTTAGGCTTGACAATTCCACAAACATCGTTGACGTTTTCCCAAAAGGAAAGAAAACTTACAAGGTGAATGGAAATTCAATCACTGGCTGGTTTGGGATCGACTACATCTCAGATGACTTAGTTACCAATGTAACAGGCAAGCCTCCTCCGTTTCTTATCATCTCCTCTGACCATTCATCAAATATGCATGGGAGAGTCTACTTTTCCTCCTAGTCCAACGACTCTATCATTTCATTCTTTTCTCGGGGAAAATTCCCAAACATACCTACTAATTTTGATTATAATTCCTTCTGTACCCATATATTTTTAACAATGTCGTACCCTCCAATTTTATCCAACTTCCTCTCGTACTCGTACTCACGTCCTTCATCTTTTGACGCACATGCGAAATGTTTAATGTACCCCTACAAATGAGAGAAAGAAACTATATCTGGCTGCATAACTTTTGAAAAATCAACAGCAGTCCATAATAAAGTGAAAGTAACGAAGATTGAAGTTTTTGACAAAGACTGTGTTTAACAAATAATTAAAAATAAGATAATCATGGAAAGTGAAAAGTTTTAAATGAAAAATTTTTTATACTCTTCAAACACACACAAACAGGATGCTTCCACAACACTAAATCTATGGGGGTATATTAGTCATTTCATATATGTATTAGTAGTAATAGCTAATGACCCCTACCAGTATGGATACAAGAGAAATTCTTGGGTACAAAAATCCATTTTTATTATTTTTAAATTTTTTTTATACAATTGTTAATATAAATATATTAACATGTGGATCAAGTTTTAACATTTTTGGAGATTTGTAGATATTTTTTTTTGGATTTTTCAAAATCATTAGTATTTTTATAATTCAAAATAACGAAAATGCACTCATTTTGAAAAAAACTAAAACAAAATTATCTATGAATCTCCAAAATTTGTAAAATTTAATATACATGTTAAATACATTTAGATTAATAGTTATATAAAAAAAATTAAAATAATGAGTTTCTGCACCCTGTTGCACCAAAGCTTAGTGTATCCAGGTGCATGGAATCAAATACCTATAAGAAATTATTTTCAAATTTCGTATATTTGGGAATTTCCAACGAGAATAGGACGAAATGATAGAGTCGTTCAAGTTCAACCAGGCCTCTATTTTATATCATCCCATTCTCGTTGAATAACTTTTTCATGTTTCTGTATTTTTTCTCATTGCCCTCCTGCAGCGATTCAAAACTCTCTTTCTCGTCCAACCGTGTACGATGGTACCCTGCCGCTTTCTATGCTTGATGATCTGAAAGCCTACAACAAACCGAAAGTCTGGGTTAATGTTCAGGTCTGAACCAAATACAGAAAAAACATTTTATCCCATCTAACAGAGAAAATTGCTTTCTGAATTGATAATCTAATGTTTCCATTTCCATGCAATATAGTCTTAAGGGTTCATGTTCATCAGGATTTAATTTGGACCACTTCACCCATGCTATGGTTATGCAATGTGGATCTCACCTGATGAAGAAGATCATGGATTTTGTTCCCAAGTTTGAGCAAGGCTTCCCATGATCACTTCATCCAGCACTTTTGGCAATCTCTCGATAATACATCATAAAAGTAGAACTTCTTCGTACTCCTGACATCTTATATCTGCTCTCTGCTGCAGTACGAAATGTTTTTCAAGCAGCATGGTCAGGATGTTCAAGCCTATCTATTGGGTATGTCCAACGACGTGACCATGCATTACATTTCTTCTCCTGAGATTGGTTTCCTAAAGTCTATCCATGGAAAGATCACAAAAGGCAACACAAAATACATCTTTCGGTTTCAAGATGCCGATGAGGTCGAGCCATCAACCAACAAGACATATGGCAACATCTTGAAGGATCTTTCATCAATCAAGTCATTTGCATCTGGGATTCTTGTTCCCAAGAACTACATTTGGCCTGTCAATAAGGATCAGTACTTGCTGCCTCCTACTACAGTTGTGACTGATGCTCACAAAGCAGGACTGGAAATTTATGCATATGGTTTTGCAAATGACAGACCTGGAAGCTATAACTACAGTTATGATCCGGTTGCTGAGTACTTGCAGTTCATTGATAATGGTGACTTCTGCGTGGATGGGGTGATTACTGATTTCCCTTCGACTGCATCCGAGTCAATATGTAAGTTTCACAATGAATTCATTGTTCGCATCATTTCAAACTCTCATCAGTTTCTTTAATGGTGCTACATTCCTGCCATGTGGGTCTACTTTCTGTCATGACTTACTTCCAATGTAATTGGGGAGGGATCATCTGAAGCCAGCAGTCTGCTTAAACCTATCTATCAAACATCTGAAGCAGTCGGTGATTAGTAATTTCAGGTGGGGAGTTCTTATGAGCTCTGTTCAGCGCCAGGCTTCCATATGAAATGTTTCTTATAGCACAAAGGCTGTCCCCATATACTGAATATACATGAATATGAATATGAATACTCAGCCGTATGTTGAGTTCTGCAAGATACTAATATTCTGACAAACTGCTATTCCTATGCGTGCAGTCTGCTTCGCAAATAACCAGAAGAACAAGAAGGACAGCGAAGGTGATTTGCTCTTCCACAACCATGCCTTTTTTCTTGAGATTCTTTCTATTTTGCATCTGAAAGTTGATGAAAACGAAGAAAATGGCCGCGTGTTCGCTGACGACTTTGATTGATAATGCAATTCTTACAGAAAGACCATTGGTCATAACACACAATGGAGCAAGTGGAATCTACCCTGGTTGCACTGATTTGGCGTATATCCAAGCAGTTGAGGATGGGGCTGATATCATCGATTGTACGGTCCAGATGTCGAAAGATGCAATACCCTTCTGTTCTGCTGCACCAGACCTCGTCTCTGAGACAACAGCGGTGACATCTTTCATGAGTCGAATGGCGAATGTCCCAGAGATTCAACAGGACAGTGGCATTTTCTCATTCGACCTCACTTGGAGTGAGATCCAAAGCTTGACTCGTAAGGCTTCTATTGCAGACACTTTCAATCTGCCTTTTCAACTGTGGATTGATATTAATTTAGGCATTGGTTTTCATGATTCATGAAGCTTATGAAAGTGTGTTTCGTCAAACCGTTAGCTGATATTAAAGAATCATCTCTATTGAGCCTAAGCCCACACAAAATTTTGTTGGTTCTCCATTTCTCCAGCTGAGCTCGTGAGCCCAGCATTCGATTCTGGCGGCGTCCTTAGGAACCCAGAAGGGAAGAATAAGGGGAAAATCACGACGCTTGCTGACTTCCTCAACATTGCAAAGGATAGGGATGTTCCTGGGATCCTCATTGATATAGAGGTGAGCTGTTCTTGTGGATTGCTGGCTAGTTGAGGTCTTTCTATTAGAAATTATTTTCACAATCGCCGCAGCTCATATGATATCCCACTAAATTGCGATAAATATGCCCAAGAAAGTTGGAAATTGTAAAGGAAAAGCAAGTTAGATCACTATTGCTGCATGCATTTTTTTCCTGTGCAGAATGTCCCCTATCTGGCCTCAAAACAAGGACTCGACATCATAGATTCTGTCACAAGCGCCTTGACCAAAGCCGGCTTCCACAAAATGCCCAACAAACGAGTTCTAATTCAATCAGAGGACAGTGCAGTTCTTTCCAAATTCAAGGACAAATTCCCCAACTTCCAGCGGATTCTGTCAGTCCCAGAGCTAATCAGCGATGTCTCAAAAGCAGCACTAGACGAGATCAAACAGTTTGCTGATGCGGTTAATCTCCCCAGGGGCAGCATCATAGCCAACCGACGCATTGTCCTCGATAGCTACACGAATGTCACTGAAACGATGGCAGCTGCAAACATTACTGTCTATGCTTCCGTATTCAGGAACGAATACCCATTGATAGCTTTTGACTTCTTCTCGGATCCTGTGATGGAGCTTTGTACTTTCATTCAGGGAACCACCATTGATGGAATTGTAACTGAGTTCCCACTTACTGCAAGCAGATATATGAGTAAGTTCCAAACCTTCCATATGGGTTTTTCACAGTGGACAATTCAAATATTTGAAAGTTTTAAGCAGAGTGCTAAAACCTATTTGTTTTCTGTAGGAAGCCCTTGTTTCGAGATAAATACAAATGATGAATACGGCTTATTCCCTGTGGAGCCTGGTTTTCTCCTTGCTTTGGCCCAAAGTGACGTGATACCAGTAGTAAACCCGGCTCCATCACTCTCTGCGGCTGATGTGAGGGATCCACCGTTGCCACCGGTCACTGATGCTGACGGTGGCAATGCTGGTGCCCCCGGCGCAGAAGGGCCTCGTCCGAGCGGCAGCCAGCCGTCGAAGAATGCCATCACTCTGGCCTTGTGCTTATTGTTGGCGGGCCTCAATTTCATTGCTTCCAGCTAGACACACACACACACACATACCCCCATTGATTCCATAACATTTTATAGAAGGGAGGTGATGTAATTTCACGCTGCAATGCAGGGTGCAATTGCTGAATCTTTTGATGGGTTCCTCTTTGGACGTTGTAATATATATGAAACCATGATTTGACAGGTGATTTCAGTTAGTTGTTGTAGTGTACAGTTGAAGTGGGTTGCATTGATTTGCCAGATTGTTGCAGTATGAATTGGTTCTTTTTATACTTTGCGTGAAAGAATTGTTCAAGTCAATGATTTTCTGACTGGCATTTTGTTCACAATCTGGGATTGCTCCCAACATACAATGCGAACATCAGGAGAAGTCAACCTCTAACTTAAAAGTGATGCTGGTGAGGTTGGAAGAAATAGTACTGGTGTGTGTTGGGGCAAAATATTAGAAAAAGAGAAAATTAAGGAGAGTGAAAATAAAACTAAATTTCACTTCAACTCTGTTACAACGTTATTTTTCTTAAGTTGTTTTTATTATCCTATTTGCTGCTTAGGGTAATTTTATAATTATTTCTAGGATACAAAAAATGAAACATGAATTAGAATAGGAAGTAACATCTCTTCTAAGCACGCGGACATTTAAAGATAAGAATTCGTAGTTACATGAATAGAATTTCAAAAAAAAAATGCCAATTCTGCAAATTAACAACTATGACAACAATTGTCTGAATTAAAACAAGAGCAATATGAAGCCTTAAAGAGAACTACGAATGTATTTACAGCTTCAATAATAAGCGTGAATGGGCATATCTTTTTTCAATTAGATACATCTTTAAAATTACCACATGGCGAGACCAGCGCTGTTGGCACCGTGGTTCTCACATGGTCTTTCATGTGATAAAAAAAAAAAAAATTTACCACATGGCAAGATTCGATCTCACAGCCCACTATGTAACTGCCGAAGTTGTTTCATCTTAAATTACAAATTTTATGTTGATCTTCCAAATAGTAAACCGGCACAGACAATTCATGCTCAAGATCATTCTCATGTAAATTGATCTTATAAAATATTGACTTATCAAAATCTAAATAACGATTTGTAAACAACCTTCCAAGTTTTTTTGCAATTTATACTCAAAAATATTGATTTTGCAAAAGACACTTAGACAAGCTAACTTTTTGAGCAATTAATTTTAATCAAATCTTATAGCACACCTAAACATAGTAGAAACATTGTGAAACCTAGAAAATGCCTTTCCATATGATCTCAACGACAAGCGGGTTATACATATTCAGTTAAAATTGATTAATTAAAAGTTTAACCACTCAACAACAAAATTTTTTTAATAAGGAACTTTAAAATTGAAGGCTGTTTTGCAAAATCAATAATCACGAGGTATAAATTGCAAGATCAAAGAAATTAAAAGGGCATTGGCAAATAGACCTAAAATAAATTTTAAAAAGAAAACACGCTTGTAAATAGGAAAATTTAATGAGATTTCCGATCTTACTCTCTATAAATTCATGTAAAAGAAAATTTAGGAAAAATAAAAGGAAATTCGAGAGCCTGTACAGACTCAAATTAAATTACTTGCAATGAGAATGCAGCAACTTAACCCATGATCTTCTCCCCAATGCTTGCCAATTTCTTCCCAATGAAAGAAAATTTTAGAATTTTTTTAGCAGAGTATAGACTTAACTTTAGTGCTTGAAGTCATCGTTTTTTTTATAACCATTGACTTTAGAATAACTGTTGCAGTAGTGACTGTAGACATGGTGACAATTAATATAACTTTTAGCCACTTCTAGCATAACATGTTGTGGTGAGAGTCACTGTACTATGTGATATGACATGTGTAGAAAGTAGTTACACTTGAAATCTTCAATCACGTGCCACACCATATAGTATAATTAATGTAAAATGAATAGAACTTGGTCACGTGTGGATATTTGTATACATATACTTGACACGTGTAATTTATTCACTTGTTGTATGACAAACCTATATAATAAATATCATTTATATGGGAAGAATTATACATCAACAATTCCTCTGCCTCTGGAAAATCTAGCTAAAAATCTACTTCGTCTTTCCTTAACTTTAGAACTCCTCTCACTCAGGGGGCTGTTTGGAAAGCGTTAATTAAAAAAATAAGTAACTTCTCTCACTTGACTGGAGAACTCTTTTCTAAACCTTTTGAATTACCTATACATTTACTGGTTCGCATTGCTATGTAATGCATGTTCGCAAGGACCACATGTTCTTTGAATGGTCTGAACTGTTTTGGTTCTAGAGCATATCTAATTGAAGTTTTCGTATTCTATCCAATTCGTTGGTATTAGTTTCTGCATTAATACCGAAAAATAATAAATATATAAAAATTATATAGGGCTAACATAAACTTATACGTTGCCTAGTCTAACAAGATCATAAAATCTCATATATAAATACAGCTGATTGCAGCTATTACTCGCTTTTTTATTACAGCTATTACTCGCTTTAGCTGTTGCATGCTTCTGCACAGAAAATAGACAGCCTGGGCCTTCTGCCGGGAGTCCCTTTTATACGTTTGTCCATTCGCATTATCCAAGGGCGAAAAATCAAAAGGAGAGCCAACCCGAATACAAGATGCTGGGTTGGAAAAAGCTGCCGGTCGATCTTGTACTCGGTCCTTGGATGTTTGATACGCTGCCTTCGCACAGCTTAATCGAAAATAAATCAACTTTGTTGGCGGAAAATGGGAATCATTGTGTCAAAATGCGTGGACATTGGATCCTTTGAAATGCTCATTGATCACTGCTCACTAAAACATGAAATGATTGCCAACCTAAGATCATCAGCTCATCAAATGGCACCAATAATTGCTATATATTAATATTAGCCCATCTAATTCCAGCATGTTCTTTTCCAACTACCTTATCCATCGAAGTTTTGCAGAGTATCAAGGTTGGCACGCTCGAGTATTTTATAAAACACTTGTGGGCATATTCAAGTGTTTGCGAGGAACTGAGGAGGCATGTTGGTGGAACCCATGTTGCGTCAGTAGCTTACTGGCTTCCCACTATCCCCCAGATATTGTATAAAAAATGCAATTCCGCAGCAGCCGCAGGATTCGACCAACTGTTGCCAGATCGCTACGTTTTATTCTCTTCTTCCAAGCTATCCGTTCCTGCTTATTTCATTCCAACGCTTGCTCTGTATTTCCTAGTTTTCCTACCGATCGATGGGATTGATGATAAGATTTTTTTTTTTTTTTTTTTTCAAAGCTATCAGCTATCTTGAGAAAATAATATTAGAAATTGTGCATTTTGCAAATGACCCGCTCAACTTTTTTGCCATTTTTCAACTCATATACGGTAACTATCAATTTTTGCGACAATCTTTTTTTTTTATCATTTTTTTAAAATATAATTTATATTTTGTTATAATTCAAGCTTGATTTACTCAGTTCACCTTACGATTTTTATCTCACTCTTCAAATCAGAAATATAATGCTCCCAACAGGAATCGATCGAGCTCTCAACCACCAGAACACACGTCAAGATTTTTGTAACGATCCTTTGTTTATGAATTTTTTTTTTTTGCAAATTCTCTCTATCTACAGTCTAATTAACATAACTATACCTTTATTCTTCCATAATTACTCCTCACCACCAACAAGTCAACAACGACCACAACAGCAAGTCAAAACTTATTTGGCGGATGGGCTATGGCATTAAAAGATGAAAAAGGGAAGAAACATCGAGTTGAAAGTTAAAAGGGTAGTTATCTTCTTCATTATGCATAATTACCATTTCATCAATGTTGTGGGAATGTCAATAGTCAATGAATTTCTTTTTTCTTTTTTGAAAAAAGTTCATGGGTAGGAGGAATATTTACAAAATTGGAAGTTATAATACTATAAGAAAGTTGATTTTTTATTACCCTCGCTAGCAACAAAAAATTCTTTACTAACAAGAAAATATACGTGCAATGAAAAAACTTTAGCTTTTGTGTATACTTTTATAAGAAAGTAAAATTTCTTCACTTGTAATGATGCTCTCATAGGCAAGGAAGATTTTCGTTACATGTGATAATGCTTTTACAGCAAAAATAAAATTTGGTTGCCGAGGTATAAAAACTATGAACCATGGTAACCAAATTTCATCTTAATAATTGTTACTTGCCATGTGCCACTAACTGCTGTCAATCAAAATTTTCTTTTACAATCGAATTTTAACTTTTCGTAAGGAAATGGAAAATTTTCACGTATATTCATTAATTTTATATCTAATTCTACTTATGTCTATCAACTTTTAAAATTTTGAAATATGCTCACATATTTTGCCAAAAATTACACTTAAACTTATGCTATTAGGGATCCATTAAAAGCGACTATTAGCTTCCCATAAAACGACGAATATGATTATTCTTGATTATGATTTGTGCCTAAAATTTTACATCCAAATGAATTTTGTAGCACTCTTACAACTGTGAAAATAATGTATTATTTAAATTAATTTTTTAACTTTCAACAAATAAACCCCAAGTTATGTTAAAATATAAGCATATTCATCATTTCATAGAGAGATAATAGCTCCTTCCAAAGATCCTTAACGATATAGGTATAAGTAGAATTTTAAGTAAAATACACGAATATATTCAAAAAATTTAAAAATTTGCAAGCATGAGTGAAATTAGAAGCAAATTTTGTAGGCATGCGTGGAATTTGCCCGAAGAAATTTTTTTTTTTGATGACTAGTATAGGAAAACTTTACTGAAAATAATCGAGTTCAAGTACAAAAGGTTTACGAGAAAGTTGGGTAGGTTGCCCCACCACATTTTATGCCCATAAACATTGTTTGCCACAAAGTTTGCTAGGCAATGTGCAACTTCATTGCTAGATCTAAGTACATGACTAAAAGAAATAACTTAAAAGTTATTTGCAATTCTTTGAATCTCTTAGAGGATGGTTCCTATTGTTGGTAGCACATTGCGATCGTCTCTTAAAAAATTGATCGAGGATAGTGAATCATTTTCCACTTCAAGACTATTGATCTGCATTTTTGCTCTCCATTCTACTCTAAATCTGATGACAAGGGCTTCAATTGCTAGCGCACTCATAGTTCCTTCCCTTCTCCAAGTTTGGGCTGCTAAGAAACTTCCCTTTGAATCCCTTAGAATAGCATCCATCTGTATGCAATCTCCTCGTTGGTTTCTTCTGCTATCTACATTTATCTTGAAGCTATCATCTCTTGGTTTCCTCCATCTTGGATTGAAAAACAAATCAGAAGTACTGGTTCCACGAATTAGTTGAGCTTCTTCATAGTTATCCTTGTAAGATCTGTATTATTGAAGAACCCCTCCAAAGTCTGGCCATTCCCCTCGTTTCCTCAACTAGTTCTTCAGGCACCACGTTCTCCTAGAGAAAAAGATAAACAGATCCAGCTTGTCCTCATCTCTGGCTTCTAATAGTTGTTTAAATATGCACGTGATTGCCTTTCTTGGAATCCGAATTCTTCTACTATCAATCAACTGCTCCCTGCCTGTTTTAACCCATTCACAATACACAAATAAGTAATTTGTATCTTGTCATTGACCCTTGCAAAAAATGCAGTCATCACTCACGTCTGCACCCTTGTTAATTAAGGGTGCGTTTGGTTGGAGGTAAAATTTTCTGATGAAAATTTTTCAGAGTAGTAGTTGTCAAGTTGATAGAAGAGTAGAAGTTGTCAAGTTGATAGAAGAGTAGAAGTTGTCAAATTGATAGAAAATGATGTGATATGATAGGGATAATAATGAGGTATAAAGAGAATAAAGTTAAAATAGATAGGGTAGTTGTATGAGTATTTGTGTGGAAATGATTGAAAAGTAGAGTTGTTTATATAGGAAAATGTGAAAAAATAATTAAAAAATAAGGTAGTTATGGAGAGTGAAAATTTTTGATTGAAAAGTTTTCATTGACATGTTTTGTGTGTAACCAAACACACCCTAAAGTTTGATTTTGTTGTGAGTGCATCCCTCAATAGTCTCCACCCAAAGATGTGAATCTTCTCTGGAATTTTTTGCCTTCCATATTTTCTTGAAGATAGCACAATCCGATGATCTCTAGCCTCCTTCTCTCCAGTTGCCAAAACCTGCACCAGAACAGAGGTTAGTTGTTATCAGCTGATAAGCTGACTTCACAGTGAAAACTCCATTAGCTTCTAGCTTCCAATATCATGAGTCCTCTAACTCATCAATTGGGATTGGGATGATATTAGTTTTCCTCCAACTAGCTTCGCCTGCTGCAACAACAATCATCTATTTTTTCCAAATTCCTGTTGATTGATTTATAAAGCTATTCACACATTCAGATTCTGAAATGGAATTCGGAAGAGGACCATCCTTCACTATTCTTGTGTCCACCCATTTATCCTAGAGTCTTTTTTCCCATCTCCTACTCTCCATCTGCCACCCTCATTGATGATAGCCTTGGCTTTTAGAATACATGTCCACATGAAGGAGTCATTTGCTTTTGTGTTGCAAATCCAAATATCACCCCTGGGGAAGTATCTACCTTTAAGGATTCTGGAACATTGGGAGTGCCGGAAGAAAATTTTGATTTTCCAAATATTAAAATTTTTGTAGTGTAGAGATACAAACTACGAAATGATGAAAGAAATTTTGAGGTCATTCACAAAAGGCCATCAACGAAATTAACTAAAATGATGGAGCGAAAATGGGGACAAAAGTGTGATGAAACGATGCCGGTGAAATTCGGGTAATTTTGTGGACTAAAATGTGGGGGACTTTGTGGACTGGACGGGGTCATGCACGCACGCGGTGGTAGTGGTGGTGCATGTGAGGATGGGGCAATAGCGGAATATGATTTAGGAAAAAGAATGAGTAATGTCTCCCCAGCAAAGGACACCACACTTCCATGTGGGGATGGATTGCAATGGATTGAGTCTCTTTCATGCTCACGTGAAACTAGGGCCCCCCACCTCTCCCTTCTCTCTTTTATTTTGGCCGTTAAATCATATCGACTTACTACCTCATCATCCTTAATCATGATTAAATTAAAGAACACGACCAAGCATGTGCTAGTTAAACAAATGGGTGCATATGGATTGTCCAACTCCGAGAGAATTATATATATATTCCTATATTAGCTTTTGCATTCTTACTTTATAGTGTTAGTGAAATTGGAAGTGTATCATGACTGTTGAAGAAGTTGCATCCGTAGAATTGTAGGTGTATCATTTTCGTGGAGGATAGCCTATTAAAATTTTATTATTGAAATGATGAAGTGCTACTGTGAACAAATTTTGTGTGTTTTAAAGAAATGTTCTATTATCATATTGAAAATCAATTGTTAAAATTATTTATCGTAAGAAATTTTTAAATCTTATTGACATGAAATTAATCTATTTAAGGTGAGGAATGCTTTTTAAAAAAGTAAAAAAAATTATATTTTAAATGTATTTTATATTAATTTTTATTTAATGAAAATATATATTGAATTGATTATTTTTAGTTTTTACTAATTAAATATTTATTGTGTATTTTATTATTTAATAATTTTTTCCAATAATTTTACAATGCTTGCAAATAATAATATTACTTTTTTATAAAGTCATTTTTATCATTACAATAAAAAAATTTAACATGCCTTAAGCAAAAGTAATGTGCTTACAATTTCAAAACACTAATAAAATATGCTAACATAAAATTAATGTATTTAAGGTGAGGATTTTTCAAAAAATAAAATTTTATATTTTAAAAGTATTTTTATTTGATAAAAATATATATTAAATTGATTTTTTATTTTTTATTGATTAAATATTTATCGGTATTTTATTATTTAATAATATTTTTTGCAATAATTTTTACAATACTTACATATAATAATTTTTCTTTTATAGAGGCATTTTTATCATTTCAACAAATTTTTTAACATGTCTCCAACAAAAATGTGCCTACCATTTCAAACACAGTAATTATGAATACAATCTTAATAAAATTCATGATCCACTTCCAATTTCAACCAAACTAAAAAGTATTGATTTAAAAACTCTACTCTTGCCACTAGGTCCATGACTTTGTGGTAACACAATTGACATTGTAATGATGAGGTCCGGTGTTGGACACATGGGGTGATTTTAGATTCTGGTTAGAACATTATATGAAAATTGTAAGAATGTCTAAGAATTTGAATATGATACAAGTTGAGATATCCAATATATATTCATAAAAAAAAACCTACTCCTACACCATATCTCCAATCATATTAGAAGGTTTAATTTCCACCAACATGGTTTTTTAAAAAATATATATTTATAATTGTTGAGAGGATTTAATGACATATTCAAGTAATCAGGAGGGCCAACAAAGAAAGTTAATTTCTATGATTTATTCCAGGTGGTTGGCTGGCTGGCATATAGATGGAAATATATTTTCAGTTCTATCTTTGAAAAAGAAGAATGATTCATAATGATACGGTGATAAACTTATCGTGAAAATTCTTATCCAACCATTTATTTGTGATAATAATAACATGTCATGAAATTAATTTCCTTTCTTTGTCATCGTGTTTAAGATCGGTTTTTTAATTAAGACTGACAAATCATATTGATTGAGGTCTTCAATTGGTGACAACTTAACTAACAAGAGAATTTCGATATATGCATGTCTTTGTTTCAAATAAGGTACACTTTTTATCCAATTAAATGTTCGATTGAGTTAACAAAAAAAAAAGTTCGACTGAGTTGGGTTTTTAAATCTTGACTGATTAAAAACTAATACTATGCTGAATATAACTCGCAAATTATACGAAGCACCACACAACAATGTGCAATAAAATTGTTATGACAGTATTATAATGTAATTATCTTTTTAATTTAAAGTGTGTGTGGGAAATGATAAAACTTTTAATGAAAAATCTTTATAAAAGTTTTTAATACAAATGAAATGATGTGATTTAATAAGAGTAATAATAAAGAGTAAAAAGAACAAATCTAAAATACATAGATTAGTTTTATAGGTAATTGTGTAGAAAAAATTGAAAAGCATAAGATAATTGCACAAGAAGATGTGAAAAAATAATTAAAAATAAAATAAAAAGTAATTCTGTTAGCTCGGGCTAAGCAAATGGTTCGCTTAGTCCACTTCAAAAAACTCATTTATAATAATTTTTTTTATTTTTTTCTTCGTACACTTGTTTATCTAAGTGTATTTAATATATAAATCAAATTTTACCATTTTTGGATATATTTATATATTTTTTTAAGATTTTTAAATATCTATATTTATATATGTATTAAAAATACTCTTATTTTTAAAAATCTAAAAATATATATACACATATCTAAAAAAATTAAAACTTGGTTTATGTGTTAAATACACTTAGATAAACAGGTGTATAAAAAAGCAAAAAAAATTGTTGTAAATAGATTTTTTAAGATGGTTTAAGCGAAGCGTTTGCTTAGTCCGGACGAACATAACCATTCCTCAAATAAAATAATTATAGAAAGTAAAAAATTTTATATTGAAAAGGTTTTTTTGTGTGTGTCTTAAAGATGCATGCCCTTAAAAGACAATAACATGAGTTGGACCAGAGCACTGATAACTACAAGCACACGGTGATAGATCAGCAACAGAGAGTAAGAAGCTTATATTATTATTTACTGGTTAGTTATCAACTTATATCACATGCACTTTTTCTTTTTCTTTTTTTTCCAACTTGGTGTGACACTTTAGTGTAGATGGGAAAGGGAAACTTGTCCACGCTTTCTTTTCTTTGTATATGTTGTATAGGCCTCATAGGTTTCAACGTGTTAGGATATATTTATGGATTGTGACAGGATTCAACAGATGCCCACGTCTAATATTCTAAATTATGGATTAAAAATACAAAGCCTGATTTGGATCCACAAGGGATGAGATCATAGGCTCGTTGATTTAGTTTAACCATGTAATTAAAAAAGACTGGTTCTTAAAAACCAATAATTCCAAGCTTGTTCTTCCGTAACCAAAATGTAAAAAAAAAAAGTATAATAATGAAGATCCTATAACCGAGTTTCAACGGCCTCTGAGTTTTTATATATATATATATATCTTTTTGTTTATTTTTAGGTGGACTTACGATTTCTGACTTCTTATTTATGTATACAAGCGTCCAAATAAAAACTAATTAACAAAATTGATGGAATTCAATTGCTTGAAATTAAAGCTGCCTTATTTAAAGCCAAGGTGAAAAATAGGTACACAGTACCATCCATGCGTTTTTGAGGAAGGACCGAAAATCATGGAAATCACGGGGTTCCCAAGGAGAAGACCACCTATGCGATCAGAAATTCAATCCTCCCCAGTATTTGGGAACGACAGTTGACCCATTCTCTTGGTCAAACTCAGATTTCTAACGGCGATCTAACGCCTAACATCCCCTCGCACGTGCCTTGGAGAGGTCCACGAGATCTCCAAGGAATGCCATCTCCGCCAGCCCGAGCTTCGTAAGCATGCGCGAGCAGAAATTACAGTCCGTCCATGAATAAATTAATCTAAACCTAATAAATTCTGGAAATACAAATTAATTATTTGAAAATTTATTTATTTGATTTTTTAACAAAGAATTATTTTTTATATGATTTTGTGCGATGGTAATTAATTTGAACCTTTTTAGCCTTACACCTGATGAGATTCCAGTAATTTTTTAACCTTTCACGAAATTTGGATGTTCTTTCCATGTTTTTCAGCGATTAGCATGGAGTTACTGCTCCCACATATTTTATGAACCTCTCCTCTCCGGAGCAGTAAAAAGAGGGAGAGGAGGATTTTAAATTCCCACTAGACGAATTTAGCCTCATACGAATACAAAATTACTCATCTGTCCTGTGGTTTCAAATTATTAATTCTTCAGTATTTCAGTTACTTTAGTGTCGCGGGATAAAATAAAAATAAATTAACTACTTCAATTATTCAACCACAGGTATAATTTATATCCGTTTGCAATAATGGTTAATTGTGATTATTTTTTAGTGAAAATATATGTAGACATCCATTAGTTGTAATCTTGATTTTGTTAGACTTTGTTATAATAATGTATAAAAATGCAAAAAAATTCTAAAAAAATTCTAAAAAAATTAAAAAATAAAAATAAAATACGAATGATCATTGAGTGAAACAAGAGTGATGGATTAATCATCAAATAAATAAAATTTCAAAATTATAAAATTTCAAAAAAATTAAGGATAAATAAATAAACATATGTTGCATTAAAACTAAAAACTTCATATTTTTATCATAACCAAGCAAGCCATGATACTCCCCATAATTTACCCCTAACATTATAAATTAATAAGAAAAATGGTCGTGAAGCTCAGATTGAGGTAGAGACAAAATAAATGAATCAAGCTCCCAATTATGATTGGACAATACTTGCTTTACATTTGGAATTTTGGTCATTAAAAGGTGAATATTGTCAACCTTTACAAAAAATAAAAAATAAAAGAAAAAAGCTTGGGGTTACCAAATATTTAAGCAAGGGGAAGGGCAAAACAGTCCGAAGATACTGAAAGAGAGGAGTCCCACTCGGTTTCTATACAGCTGTTTTCACGATAGCGGCGAAATCCGAGCCGTGAATCCAATGGAATGGGTCAACGGTCGAGATGAGAAGCCTTTTCGGTCCGGCTTCTTTAAAGAAGGATTTGTTCCCGGTGGAAGCTCAGTCGGGCGAGAGACAGAGAGAGAGAGAGTTTTTGTGGAGATTCTCTCACAACGACTTCCATTTCCAAATCCCACAGTTTCAATCCAGTCCATTCCAACGTAATCTCTCTCCCTCTGTCTTTCTATCTTTTCACATTCCTAGGGTTTCCGCGTATGTATGATGTCTGTCGATTGATTTCACCTCATTTCTCTCTCTCTCTCTCTCTCTCTCTCTCTCTCTCTCTCTCTCTCTCTCTCTCAATTTTATAGGTCTGCAAGATCGTTAATTTGGCCTTGCATTTTTCTTTTGATTTCTGATGGTTTGTCGATTTTCATTCGAATGACGTCCCTATATAGCGATCATGACGGTTTTGTGCAGAAAATTTTTTGTTTTTTGTTTTTTGTTTTTTTTGTTTTTCTTTTCATCTTGCGTTTGTCCGATCATTCATGTTGTTTTTGAATTCTTCGTCATTATTCTCTTGTGATTGATTGTACGTTGTAATTTATGTCAATGTCTGGAAAAAGAGATCATCTGGAAATGTAGATCGTGATACTGGGGATGTTAGGAATGACTGAGGATCGTGTTTTCTTCACAGCGTTTGAGCATCGATGCTGTTTTCCTAGATGCTTATTGTTTCGGTGGAAATGCTCACAAATGCATCAAACTCTAGCTATTTCTATCTTCTTCTTCTTCTTTTTTTCCTCATCCGAAGTCTGTGCATTGCGTATTGGATGTAAAGCGAGATCTGCTACTGTGAGCTAAATCTTCACGATCACTATTTTCATTTTACTGTTAAATCCACATATCGGATTGCAATTTCTTATCGCTGTTTTGCTGGAAGTCTCGCCTTAAAATGTCGATTTGGTAATTGAGTTTCTCTCTTTAATATTACGACATTTGGATGGTGCAACAGTAAGGCATCAGTTGCTACAAACTAGCTGAGCATGATGTTATGATCAGGTTTGATGACTGAATGGCTCAAGACTGGCTGATCCTGGCGGTCCAATCCATTTTGATGGATGCGAGCAAATAGATGCATGATGATGATGATGATGCATTCATTTCATGCCATCTGATTTTCTGTTGTTTGTGATGCCCTTTCTGATCAAGGGTGGTCCTGTATTATAGTGTCAAACATTGTGTTTTTGCTACACAAGAGATCATCCCATGGGAAGCTTCTTTATCCGTTTGTTTGGTAGCGCTTGATAGTTTGCTAGTGATGCAATCCATCTATCATGTGCCCCTCCTGGCCCTGCATCCTTTCTTCCTTAATACTTCTGCCACTTAAAAACAGCGGTCTTATTCTCAGATCTGAATTTGTTGCCACCTCACTTTTTTTACACATCAGAGGAAGGCTGATCCTGACCTAGTTCACTGTGATTGAAGTTGCCTTGTTATTGCTTCTGATACTAAAGCGGTTTGGTGTGGTTTTGCTGATGGGTCTTTTGTCTTTCTTGTTAACAATGGATAAAGTTCATTGTCAGACTTCAGCAATTATAAAATGAATATGCATCTCCAGGAATTGAGGCCAAATATTTCCTAGATGTTTTTATGATTTCCCTAATTTGAAGTTGGCATTCTTTTATGGCAGGCGGTAGAAGATGGCTGATGGTGAGGATATCCAGCCTCTTGTTTGTGACAATGGAACTGGAATGGTTAAGGTAATTCTTATCTCATCTATTCCATTTTATTTAAATTTCTCAATGGAAAACATAGATGATGATCCTTTATTGTATATATATTTATATTTATATAAACTACCTGCTAGCACATTTGAGACAACTAAAAAAAAAAAATGCAATTATGGAGTGTTTGACAAAATGATTCAATTGTTTGCTAATATGCCTGCAACTTTTAACCTTAATTTTTTTTTATAGTAACTTTTAACCTTAATTCTTGGTAGACTTATGTTCCCGAAATATTGTCAAGTATAGCTCCAAATGTTGTTCTTTTTTTTTTCAACAAAAAAAAAAACCTTTTCAGTCCTATCCATTTCATTAATGACTATTGCAACAGTCCAAAACAGATACTAATTTTTTTTCCCATGATTTTTAAATTACCATCAGCATGATTGCTAATAAAAAATTGTATAGTTGTGGTTCCACCTACCCCCTAGCCAAAGTTTGCTACTTGTGTTTGGTGCCTATGAAGAGAGCCTTGTGCATTTTATTTTCTTAGGTTCTACTGTCTGTGGGAGCATATACCCACTTCTATGTAATTGATGCTTAAACAGATGGGACTTCATTATCTATTTTTTGCTCTGCAACATGTGAACTGTTTGTCCTCAGGCTGGATTTGCTGGTGATGATGCACCAAGGGCTGTGTTCCCTAGCATTGTTGGGCGTCCACGTCACACTGGTGTGATGGTTGGCATGGGTCAAAAAGATGCATATGTTGGGGATGAAGCTCAGTCTAAGCGTGGTATTTTAACTTTGAAGTACCCCATTGAGCATGGTATTGTGAGCAACTGGGATGACATGGAGAAGATTTGGCATCATACCTTCTATAATGAATTGCGAGTAGCCCCAGAAGAACACCCTGTTCTCCTCACTGAGGCACCTCTCAATCCTAAGGCTAACCGGGAGAAAATGACTCAAATAATGTTTGAAACCTTCAACACCCCCGCAATGTACGTTGCTATCCAGGCTGTTCTCTCACTTTATGCCAGTGGTCGTACTACTGGTAAGTGTTATTGGCATTTTCTTTTGTTTCTGGATGTATTCTTCAGTTACATTTTTGTTCTAGCCAATCACCTTTAGAATGGTTTGATGATATTGATATTTGTGGTCATGCAGGTATTGTGCTGGATTCTGGGGATGGTGTCAGCCACACTGTCCCTATCTATGAAGGGTATGCCCTTCCACATGCCATCCTCCGTCTTGATCTGGCAGGTCGTGACCTGACTGATGCCCTCATGAAAATCTTGACTGAGCGTGGCTACTCTTTCACAACCACAGCTGAGCGTGAAATTGTCAGAGACATGAAGGAAAAGATGGCATACATTGCCCTTGATTATGAACAGGAGCTGGAAACGGCCAAGACTAGCTCATCTGTGGAGAAGAGCTATGAGCTTCCTGATGGACAGGTGATAACCATTGGTGCTGAGCGCTTCCGTTGCCCAGAAGTACTCTTCCAGCCATCAATGATAGGGATGGAAGCTGCTGGTATTCATGAGACTACATACAATTCAATCATGAAGTGTGACGTGGATATAAGGAAGGATTTGTATGGGAACATTGTTCTTAGTGGTGGGTCAACAATGTTCCCTGGTATTGCTGACAGGATGAGTAAGGAAATTACAGCATTAGCACCGAGCAGCATGAAGATCAAGGTTGTTGCTCCTCCTGAGAGGAAGTACAGTGTCTGGATTGGTGGCTCCATCTTGGCATCCCTCAGCACTTTCCAACAGGTGTGTTGCAATGGACTGATTCTTTTTTCATTCAAGCAATGTCGCATTCACCATGGTAATCTGGGTAGGAGCATCACTCACTCTGTGAAGTCATTCTAGTAAATGACAGCTCAGATGTCTCTCCCACAAAATTTTCATACAGAGAATGTGAGATTATCTCAACAAGCTGTTAAATTACCAAAATGCAGTAAGATGGGTGTTTCCTAATTCTTCTTTTGAAGCTAATAAATGATCTCATGTGTTCTGCAGATGTGGATTGCAAAAGCAGAGTATGATGAAGCTGGCCCATCCATTGTACACAGGAAATGCTTTTGATGTTCTGAAAGGGGGTATGGATGAAGAGAGAGAGAGAGAGAGAGAGAGAGAGGGCCTTATTATTATATGCGAGGAAATGCTGCTGCTGCTGCTGCTTGCATTCTTCTGTTTTCCCGTCAGTCACCGCTCTAGCTTTTTTGGACGTGTTGTTGGCCTTTCAAGTGCTGGAAATTCGTAGCCCATTTTTTTATTATTGATTTTCTTCTGAAAAAAAGTCGTGGAACTGTGTAATCTTGCGGGGAAGCCTATTAATATTGCTTTTGGTTTGAATGTTAATTGGTTTTTTCAGTCAGTTGGACTTGATGAAAAATCAATAAGGATCGGTTTCTCCTAAGAGAGATTTTCTTTTTGTTATTGATTTCTTTAGTGAATCTATTGTCAATTTCCAGCTATAATCGAATCTATTATTGTCAATGAAACATGCAAAGTTTTCCGTTCCCATCATTTGAAGATAAATAAAGATGTGTTGTTGCATTATAATATTTTGATTCTGTCAACAGTTAATCTGTTTATTTTTCCTTGAGATGCGCATCAGCTTTACTTGCTGACGATAGGGGATGGCATGCATGACTGTCTTGCACGGAATTGCTTCTAATTGGCTGATAACTCACCAACCAAGTCTCTTTGAGCAATTTCAATCTCATTCTCACTAGGGTTGGGAATTGGAGCGGTTCGACCCATGACTCAGGTTAACCCGTTTTTAACCGAGTAAAACTAATATATTTTTGACCCGGTCTAGGGTTGGGTTAGAAATTCTGACACGAATTCAAAAATAGGGTCGAGTGGGTCAACCATATCCTGACCCGTAGAGTCCGACTCGCCACTCATATATTAATTTATTAAAAATTATAAGCCTATGTTTAAATATTATTTTTATTTTCTTTCAAAATTTTCACTTTTTTATAATCAATTCTATCAACTATAGAAGAATTAATTTATTCAGAAAACAATATAAGAATCAATAAAAAGAATTTGTACATATATAACTTTTATGTTTAATTATATATTAACTTATTTTAATAAATTTATACTATATTTTTAAATGTTTTGTTTTCTTAATTATGTGTTTTTTAATAATTAGAAAAATATTGAAGCATATAATATTTAAATTTAGTATAGATGTATACTTATGTTTGATAAGTATATGAATTCTTAAAATTATCTTGTTTGACCCGTATTTTCGACCCGACCTGCTATCCTGAAACGGGTCCGATATCAATCCAAAATTTATCCTGAAACCTATTTAAAAAAAGTAAGAGTCAAACCGACATTGTGCCGACCCGGTATAAAAATATGGTCAACTTTAATTTTTAAAAAGCAGGGAAAACTTTGACAAGTATGAACCGCCGCAATTCCCACCCGTAATTCTCACCAGCGCAATTCAGGGCGTATGTTTATACCACAAGGAGCACCGAATCTTTACTACAGAAATATTTTGAGTATGTGGCGTTCAAGAAAATCAATGCACGTTTGTTTAGAGGAGCATAAAAATAATAAATAAATAATAAAAGAGAGAATGGAAGTGTAAAGTCAACCTCAAACTTTTTTCTATTTTTGTCTATATGTTCTAATCATTTTCTTATTTTACAACTATATTATTAATTTTTTCTTTCTGTTTTTCTCATATCATATTTATTTCATTTTCATTTTTTATTTTCCGTTTTCCTCTAAACAAACAACCTTAAAGACATTGTGAGTCTCCATTCTTTTCTATTGAATGGGCAATGTTGTTAAAACTGAACTGTAATCTAAACCATTTTAGTTTCCGGTTCAGGTTCAACCGATCCAACAGTTAGTGTGAACCATTTTGAACAGTATAATTGTCATAATATAAGTTTTTTATTGGAAATATAATTATGATATAATAATTATATTAACTAGCTTCTTGTTCATTTTAAATTAAAAATATAGTCATAATATTCAGAAATTATATAAAGGTTTGTGAAATTAATGTACCAAATGAGTGAATAATTTATACATATCATTATTTTTTGGAAAGGATAACAGAAGCCAGGGCATATGATTACCTGTATTGCTCGTTGTGTTTATTGTCAGTTGTGGCGCAATGCAACGTCCACGGTAATTTTCGAAATGTGAAACCTCTTTCGCTGGCATAAAACCGAGCCGCAGCTCACCGGCTATTTCGGTTTGACCGTCTGGTTGGAACGGTTTCAACAGTTATGTAAAAATTTTATAAACCATGCATCAACCAACCGTGCGGTCCGGCCCCATTTTCAAAACATTGGGAGTGGGTGCAACGCGTGCGTGAGTAGTACAACCTGCCTAGTATTATCTGTTGATTTTATTTTTTTTTAGTGTTATCCATTGATTGGATTGGCTTATTTCAATAGGTAGTTATAATTAAGAACCTAAATTCTCCATCCAATTTTTGTTGAAGCGAGATTCAGTTTTTCAAAATTTTTGTGTTGGTGTAAAAACGCAAATCAATTTCAAAATATGTTTAAGTTGAAGCCTTGGGCAACTCTGCTCAAGTTTCATCTTAATTTTGCAAAATGTAAAGTTGCAAATTATCATATGTATATATGTATCTTCGTCAAATATATTTGAGGTTTATTAAAATTGATGTTTCATTCAAGAGAACTCCAACTCATGCAGTCCATATTGCCAAAGCTTGCTTCATTTTTGGTGCACTGTAGTATTTTTTGGTAGAATCTTAGTCTACCATCATCTTAGCTTATAATCTTGATCACAGAAATTTATGTCGGTTACACAATTAGAATCAATTTAGAAGTAAATATTGTGAGAACCTATCGAAAATTATCTTTGTTGTGAGACGCAAATAAGTAAGCAAAATAATCTTTTAAGACCGGATGCACGGAGGTCATAGATGTGCATTAACGTATTGCACATCTATGACCTTTCTAACGCAAGAACTATACAAAATTTCAATATTTATGCAAATTAATCTGGGGTTATGGTCTTCCAAATGTATTTTAACTTACGTATCAAAAACTGCTTCATTTTGGTGCACTGTAGTATCTTTGGTAAAATCCTAGCCTACCAGCATCTTTAACTAATAATCTTGATCACAGATTGACGTCGGTTACAAAATTAGAATCAATTTAGAAGTAAATATTATGAGAATCTGTTGAAAATTATCTTTATCGTGAGACACAAATATGTTATTGCACATCTATGACCTTGTAACTTTCTTTCACAAAAACTATACAAAGTTACAATATTTATGCAAATTAATCTGCAGTTATGATCTTGCAAGGGCTAATATGTTTTTTTTTTTTTTTTTTCATGAAAATGTTTTTCCAAGTGTATTTAACTTATATATCAAATCCTATAACTTTTTCGTGCACATATATATTATTTTCAAAAATCAACATTTTAGATTATTTAAGTCATTGTCAACATCCCCACCTTGTTTTTTGAAAATAAAAAGTATATACCCACAGTCAACAATTGTAAAATTGGATATGTGAGTTAAATACTCTTAAAAAATATTTTTCTGAAAAACAAAAAAACAAAAAAATTTAACAAACTACACCTTTTTTAGCCCCAGACTGACAAGTGCACAACCCATCAATTTGACCTCTACTTTGTTTTCAAAATGGAACGATTTTTATGGGGAGCTAAGATGAAATGACCTTATCATGACTTTGGTAACGTAACTAAAGTTGATATAAATTTAATCCCAGCCCTATATACACTTATATTCCTTTTTTTTTTCGTATAAACCGTGGTTAATAAAGGGACCATAGAAACCCATTTCAATTCATCTACAACCGCTATTCTTATAGAATTTTGCGATCAGATATTAATAATTTTCGGCTTCTTATTACGGCTCTTATCTTAAAAATTACATAAATTGTTTTTCTAAAATTAGTGTAAAATATATATCCAAGGTCAACCCAAAATTTGTAAAATCGAAGTTTTAAAAAAGTTTCCAGGTTTAGAAAAAAAAATTTGAAGTTTGAGTTAATACCAAGCTGATCTGAACACAAATTTCAACAGCCATCGCGAGGTTTTTTTATCCGTCCGTTGGATTTGGATTCGGTGGGCCGGGGGGATAGCTAAAACCTTATGTCATGGGAAAAAAAAAAAAATTGAAATGAAATGAGAGACGGAAGCTGATGCTCGATCTCAGCTTAATGCGTTGGATTGAAAATGATACATTCACGTTCTATTATCTTGATGATCAAAGTCACAGCAGATATGAAGCCCACCATCTTAAGCTTCTATATTCGTCCATTCGCTAGAGCTTGGTTGAGCAAGACCCCCACGCCCACCACCCTGGCAATGCATATTCATTCGCTCAGAGGCTTGTCTGTCCGTCAGTCCCTTCTTTCCTCCTGAACAACATAACCAAACACAACAATTATCAGCAAGGCATTGCCATATCATCTCTACATGTCCCACAAGGAAAACTTTATCAGGAAACTTTTAATGATCCTTTTTCTTTTATTTTTTACCCAACACACCCACAAGAAGGATCATGGACTTCCCAGAGTTTTATACAACCAACATGGTTCAAAAAAAAAAATAAGAATAAAATATAAACTAAGCGATCAATCTGTAATAATTTTTCTCTGAGTTGCATTAACGGCTGCTGAGCAACACCAGAATCAAATCTGGAACACTGATTGATGCATTCTCAGGACAAAATATGGGCAATGGCAGAATTAAATACGCAACATGGCCACTTTGTTGCCTGTATTTTGACCATCATCAGAACCAGTGAAACATAGGCATTATGTGATGTACCATACTGGGATGCCAGGAGGACCAAGAAAATGATGATGGAAACACTGACAAAACATTTAATGGGCATAGATAAAAAAATTTATGATAAGCTACTCTGTGAAACAACAAAGGCTACAAGAAAATAGACTGTGTAGACCTGCGGAAAAAACATGCTCAAACTATTATTGGAAGAAATGTAGTATCAGCAAGAACTGCTACAATAAAATTTTTACAGCAGCAGAAAGCCAGAAATACAATCTACAAGGAGGAAATCACAGGAAAAGAAAGGTTAACCTCCCACATGTGATCCCGCAGCATGGAACATGGAAAGATGAAAGATGGACTAACCAGGATACTGCTGCCACATCAAACAGATGACTTTGAATGAAAACTGATAAATTCCAACGACGAGAATTCCGATGGTTCCTCTGCATCAACAAACCCCCTAACTGACAAGTGAGGCAAGAAAGTATTTTTCCCCAGCAACTCATAATCAATAAAGAGAACAATGACAGTTATATCATCATGAAAGAGGCGTCGGGTTCCCCTATCGACTTGCATAAGGTCTGCATATCTCACTTCTCTCTTCCTAGCTGCCGCTTCTTGTGCCATCACGACAAGCCGCTTTGCTATTCCCTGTCATGGAAACAAGTTGGATCTCGAGCACAGTAGAAGATACAGCATTAGTTTGAGGGAAGGAAAATACCTTTCGTGGGTAATTATGCACAATTTCTGCTGCTTCTTGATTTGTCAGATGTTCCCAAAGTCCATCAGAAGCAAAAACCAGGAATTTATCTTGGGCACATATTACTCTCTTGTGTATAATTGGTTCAGCAGTTAGAACAGGACGACGAAGAGGTTCAGGAAGCTGAAAACGTTTGAAAGAAGGATCCAAAGCAAACTCAGACATCTTCAAGTATGCATCACCTATGGATCTTGAAACCTAAAGAAAAAAATGGAAAACAGATGGCTAACACATAAGAGATGTAGCACAAGGCAATGGGAATAAAAGATAAATTTAGTATAGTCTTTGGCTCAAAAGCACTCTAGCCAAATATAGAGCAAGAACCCTGCAAATCAAAGACGTTGAAGATAAGAACAAATAAAAGCAAAGCAATAGAATGGGGAGTACACATGGCCACACAAGTCAGTATTGTCCTTTCGTTCATTGATCATAACAAAAGATTTATTATGGGACAATGTACAGCTGACAAAGTTGGATTCCTCGAAGGAAAAACTTGTAGTGCTTCATAGATATCCAGATTTTCCTAAGCATTCTAGCATCTTTCTGGGTAGCACTCTATTTTATGTCCCGATTTTCTAGGCAGTGGAATTGCCTCTTATTTGAGTAAGGGTATCTGAAAGCACACTTAGTAAAACAGCCACCCCCTGCATAATACATTTCTAGGCTTTTTTATAGTACAAAGCAGCAAATTTACTCAGCAGATGATATATGTATCTACAACACCCTACTAGAAGATCCAGTCCGTTCATCATAAACCCAAGAATCAGTGGTGCAGCCAGTGGAACAGGTAATTTAACTGATTGGGGAACTAGAGTTTATGACAATAAAGTGGGGAGGGTAAAGAAAAGTTTGGATTAGGCTTTTGCAGCTGTCCAGATTCATGTCACTTGCATGGCTTCATTATCTGATATGACTGAACTAGGACTTTGCATGCCTCAAAGGATATGCTAGGCATCAGCAACTTTAGTCCAGAATTCTGAAGGTTTGAATGAACTGTATTGGAAAAACGAAAAAGAAAAAAATAATTTAAAAAAAAAAAAACAGTCAAAACTCAAAGATAAAAGGAGAAGACCTGTATGATGCCCTTGACACGCCACACTCCTTGCTTTAGCACAACAATCTGCGGATCGTCTGGATGCAAGGATTGAAGTTCCTGCCGAACTTCCTCCAAACTTGCATTGTCATCCCTACTCAATTGCTCAGCAATGATGCCATTTGATGTACTCAAACAACCAATAATAGCTCGGGAATCACCAGCATTAGCAACAAATAATGTCTGCCCCCAGATAAACCCAACCAAACAACAAGAACCAATGGCAGCAATTAATGGTTTGCATTCACAGGTGTTACGCACATGGTCAAGAAATGCATCCTCAGTAGCAATAAATGCATTTCTAATAACATCTTCAGATATGGTTTCATTTTCTCGAGCCGATCCTGTTAAGCGTAAAATGAATTTATTTAAGTGCAAAGAACAATTAGCATCAAACTCATTACGTGCATTGAGATAAAGGACAAAAGGAATTCACATAGAAGCCCAAAATACCAACTAGAGGGAAACCCAAACCCAATTTCCTAGCAAGAAGATGTAATCCACAGGCAGAGCTTAATTTTTACATAAATCAGAAATCTTGGTGGCAATTCTAGTGCTCCCTGAGAAGAATCTCATTGGTGGGATTTGAACCCAATCATTTGTTTTACTTGGCATCTATGAGCTCAATTGCTCAATTGGTGTCTTCCCAACAAGGTGAATGCCATATCTATTCAATTTCAGGATATCTCAACCTGCATTTAGTGCAAAAGGAGATCAACAATTGTTGTCGTGTATGGAGCATTCCTTGATTGATCAAATTAAAATCATGGTAGCCATTTGATCTGTCACAAAAAGTAAACTGTTGGCCTTAGCAACAAACAAAAGATGGCCAACTTTCGAAAGAACAAAAATGTTTATAATCATTGAAGGATCACAAACTTTTAGTTGACCGTTCACTCACTGTCACGTCAACAGGTTAGATCATGAGATGAACTATCGCATATATTGACTACCACAGGTGCCTTAAATTCATGAAAGTCAGCAACGGCCTTTCTCATAAACCTTTTTTTTAAAATTTAAAATTTGTTGATGATGTATAATCCAGAAAACACAAAGTGGACTTTCTAATTCCCAAAGTCTTCTCTCCAACTTTTTTTCTGTTAACAAAGTGCCATTCTAACAAGCCAAAACAAATGAAATCACAATCATTGCCCACCCCAATAAAGAAGCCTGTGTAGAAGACAGCAGTCGAGATTCGAGAGATACAAAAGTTCAAGCAACATGCAACCAGGAATAAAACACAAGCAAAGTTGACGAGGTCAGTCTAGGCAGTACATACAGTCATATATGCAAAGCATCTCTGCGTGCGAGACCATCTTACTTGGCTCATACATGAAAATCTGTAAGTACATAAGCAGAAGTCAAATTATCCAAGCATCTGTTTAACCCAGACAAGCACTACATATTTTCCAACCCAGCCGTCCATCCATATCAGTTTACAGAACAGAAGAAAATGAATCTAATATAACCCGCATAGAAATTTTGATTGACTACAACATGCATCCAAGTTAAACAATCAAGCATAGGGAAAACGGCAACAACGACCACAGATCCGCTTCTCTGCACATGCACTAGACTCTACTCGCCATAATTCGAAACAATTTACGTGGAATTTTAGCGAAATCACATGAAAGAAAAGCATCACCCTACAAACCACAAAGACCGCATGCAAGAATATTTGAGGCAATATAGAAACGCGAAAACCTCCAACTTACTAACGAGATGCTTAAAGAGATGATCTGATGCGAACTGGGAGGCGTCGGGGCCGCCATGGCCATCATAGACTCCGATGAAGGTGGCGTCGGGACAGATCTCGACCTGGCCGTAGTCTTCGATGGAAGCATTGGCCTGGACGATGGCAAACGAGAATTCGCCGAGAGAATGTCGCTCAAGATCTCGAGACCAAAGCAGCGGGTCGTCCTCCTCATCGGCTCTCCCCATGCTGGGGAACCGACTCAGAACCGGACGCGAGCATGAATCGGTCAGGCTTGCCAGCCACGAAAGCATCCCTCATTTCAGTTGAATACGAAGGCGAGGGCGATCGGACGAGGAAAATTCCTTGGCTCTCAGCGGCAATTTCACAAACAGGTGACAGACAACAGAAACTGAAAACTTTTCTAAGAAGAGTTTCCGAGTCTGAATGGAGGCGTAAGAAGAATGCTAATTGAGGGAGAAAAACAAGAAAGAGAGAGCACGCACTTTAAACCGAGGGAGAGTATCACGGAAAGAGGTTGAGCCCCGTAATTAAATCCAAGCAGTCGGTCAACCTTACCATTCCTTCTTAAACAGGAATTATAAAAATCAATTCTCTATCAAGCCGAACCAATAAATTATTATTTAAAAAAAAAAAAGCGTACGTTTAGAAAATCATAATTGAAAAATTGATGACTGCTAAAAAGAAATTGAGTTCTTCTATTTATACACGAAATTAGCACCATGGGTCTGGTCGGAAGCCATAGTCAACGCGTCTAGCTAGAAAAATGGTTTTTTTTTTTTTTTTTGTCATACATATGTAAGCCTTGCTCATATCTTTTTTAAGTAAAATTTGATAATTTTTTTCATTTATTAAATATTTTATTTATATTTCAAAAAATTAACGAAATAGACATAGATTCATAAGCTTTCATCCCATATGATCTATATTCGAAAATGTAAATAAATTTACAAAATTTCTTTAAATTTTATGAGAAAGAAGATGTAAGTAAGGCACACATATATAATATAATAATCAAAAAAATTAAGAAAATAATTTTTCGGGTCAGACGCATGGTATCGGCATCCTATTGTACCACCTTATCCCACATCAAATCGTCTTGACTTTTTTTTATATTTTTATATTTTAACCAGATTATCCTTAAATATATATAGGGAAATAATCCAGTGCATGCAACTGCACCGTGCAGTCCATGCGCTGTGGGCCCCACTTGATCATAAATAGAAATTCACCCCACCCATTGTATTTAGAATTGTTCACTTTATTAGCATACCAATTTTCATCCAAATCCAACATGTGTGTAGTCCCCATCTTAAAATGGTGCAAAATCAACGTAATAAAATAGTTTAATGTAAATATCAAGTTTAAAGTGATTTTTTCAACATCTAAACCGTCTAAAGTATGATTTATATATGGATAAATGAGTGTATAAAGTTTCATTACAATCTAATATGTATCGGGTCCATTTTACAGTGCAATCCAACTGCACAGGATCGGATCTCATATATATATATATATATATATATAGGAAAATGATCCAGTGCATGCGACTGCACCGTGCAGTCCATGCACTGTGGGCCCCACCTGATTATTTCCCATAAATCCACCCCACCCATTGTATTTAGAATTGTTCACTTTATTACCATACCAATTTTCATCCAAATCCAACATGTGTGTAGTCTGCATCTTAAAATGGTGCAAAATCAACGTAATAAAATAGTTTAATGTAAATATCAAGTTTAAAGTGGTTTTTTCAACATCTAAACCGTCTAAAGTATGATTTATATATTGATAAATGAGTGTATAAAGTTTCATTACAATCTAATATGTGTAGGGTCTATTTTACGGCGGACTGCACCATAATTACGGTGCAGTCCGACTGCACAGGATCGGTTCCCATATATATATATAGATGCTGTTCCGGTGCAGTGACGCTGCACCGGAACAGCGGTGCAGTGGGCCCAAAATGGGTCCCACATGATCATGAAATCATGATCTACTCCACCCATTGTATTTAGAATAATGTATTCTATTACCACACCAATTTTCATCCCAATAAGATATGTATATGGGCCCCATCTGAAAATGGTACAAATCCAACGTAAATAGTTGGAATAAAATAGTTTGATGTAAATAACAACTTTAAAGTATCTGATTGGGATGAAAATTGGTATGGTAAAAGAATACATTATTCTAAATACAATTGGTGGAGTAGATCATGATTTCATGATCATGTGGGGCCCATTATGGGCCCACTGCACCGCTGTTCCGGTGCAGTGATGCTGCACCGGAACAACCCTCAATATATATATATATATATTTACACGCTAGGCTTGTTTTAGTTGTAGCTAGGCTCAGTGGCTAATGATGAGAAGTTAAAGCCAATAAGCAGCTAATAAAAAAAATTTATTCCATAATTTAAAATTATTAATCTATTCCTCAAATAACTAGAAGTGTCACATTAATATGATGAATAAAAAATGGATTTTATTCCTAAAAGCCTTGGAATCTTGTCTAAGATAATATTCGAATGTTTAATAAAATTGAATAAAAAATGACAAACGTTAATTTGCGAAATAAAGTTAAATAACAAGAATGGATAAACTTCAAAACCAGTTTCATAATATAAGTCTAAAACGAAAAATGTATATTTGAACAAATGTCTTTATTGGCCATATATATGTACGAATTTACCTGAAACGCCTCCAATTTTTCTCCTCCATGCTTAATTTCGAATACTTCTATCTTAGTATTATAGTATTATTCCAAAGAAGCTTGTTGCCAGCCGGCGCCACGAGTAGTACGTAGAAGTGCATGTGCATGGTCAATCGCCACGCAAATTGCAAATCATAATACTTTGCCGGCCGAATTTGAAATTAGCATGCTAATTAATACCAGCTCCAGGTTAGTTATTTAATAAACCGGGCCCGTTCCTTTGCATAGCTATGTCAAGGGCCGAAGGGAAGTACAAAGCAATTTCTTGTTCATGCATGTCATCGAGAAAATGACACCCAAAAAACCGACAGAAGCGCCTAATGAGTTCTTCCCAAACCGTCGGGCATTAAAGAAGACAGCTGTTTCTTGAAGATAGGGAACACTTCTAAGTGATTGCATGAAATTCTTTTCATTTTTGAGATGTTAGATAATTGAAGCAAAATCCAATCCAGTTGTTGTGTTTAATATTATTTGTTTAGCTTGGAAATTAAGTTTCATCCAAATCCAACATTTGCGTAGGCCTCATTTGCTAAACAATATGTGCATTCATATATAAATTAGAAAAAATACTTAGATCGATTTATATATGCATTAGAATATAGTAGTACTTTATAGAATCATTTATTCACATATTAGTGATATTTTATATATTTTAGATGTTGAAAATATCACTCGAAAATTGATATTTAGCATTAAATTATTTTACTACGTTGATTTTATAAATATGTAAATGGAGTCGATATGCAATGATACTAGACAAATGAAAGGATTTTCATGATAATATAAATTATGATAACTGTAATAGATAAAATAAATTTTCATCAACTATCTAAATATTAAAAATGGAAGATACGGACTCCACACAAAGATTTCTCAAGAATTTCAACAGTTACAATGCAACATTGCCACCGAACAGACTGGATAATCGGGAGTCAAGAAAGAACAGATCCCCACTCAACCGAATCCAAGTGCAAGTTATTTTGCTCCTCGAGTTCAAGTGGAACCCAAGCACTTGGATTTTAACAACAATGGTATTTGAACGACGTCAACTTGAAACTTAGATTGCATGGATTAACCCTCAAACATTTGCCAGACTGAGGATCCCAAATTAGATGCCTTCCAAAACTAAAATCAAGACTAATTGGTAAGAAAATCAGGTTAATGAAATATTACCACACAGGTGGCGACTGAACACTTAAATACCTAGCTGTTCCATTGACTGAAATCCTGTTTGCATACATTCCTTTTTAGGACAAGTGTTACACATCAAGGGATGACTTTCGCTGGCCCGTTAAGTTTGCTATTGATGGATCATAACTAGGGGTGTTAATGGTCATGGTCAACCCATCAACCCGCTCGTCCAATCCGTTAATAAATGGGTTTGGGTTGGGATTTTTGAATAAATGGGTTATGATCTGCTAACATGTTTAACCATTTAATTAAATAAACGGATTAGGATTGAGACTTTGCAACTCGTCCAACCCATTTATATAACTCGTCCAACCCTATAACCCGTCCAACTCTATAACCCGTCCAATCCGTATAACTCATTTATAATATATTATATATAATTATATATATATATATATTTAGTCAGTTCCCAGCTTCCCGCTCACGGCACTCTGTCCCGCCCAGCGCCCGCGCATGATGTTAACTTCCGCAGTCGCAGCCGAGACTGAGATCTGAAGTTCTCTTGTATTTTCCGCCGCACGCACAGCGATATTTCAGAGCCAGGACACTTTTACAAAAGCATCAATTGCTTTTCTCCCCCGCTCAACGACCCATGACAACTGCGCTGCACTACACTGTCAACAAAGTCACATACAAATAAATGAAGCGCATTTAATGCTGCAGTTACATCAACTAGAGCATTTTTCAAGGGCATAGAGTGTTTCTGATAAGTCTAAAAATTTTCATTTAATTTTATATTAAATTCACGTTATTAAGTATTAAAACGTTAATTAAATGCATGTTTTAAGTGGAATTTCATGAAAATCATATTTTTAATAGAATATTTGATTTTGCTATAAAACGGGTCATTTTGCAATATTTTGGAAAATATGAAACTATAAAAATAATTAGACATGCTAAAAGGGATTAAATAGGCTTACATTAAAATATAGGTATAAAGTAAATCATTATGAAACCTTAAGAATAGGGGCTTAAAAAGAAAAAGTAAATTAAACATTTTTTGCGAGCTTATTAAAATTATTTTAATAATAATAATAAATCCATATTTTCGTATTTTGCATGTGCACGGTTACTAGAGAACTGCCGGAGCACCAAATCCGGTGCTCCATCTTCCCCAAGTGCCCTTTCCAGCCACGAACCATCAGCCCGTCCCCTTCTCCTCTCCACCAAAATCCCGTCTTCTTCAACCCGCGGTTGCAACTAAGTGCGATTTCAGCAAGCAAAAATCACAGCCAGCCAGAAATTTCCACCATCCCCTAAAAATCCAACTTGGGCACCCACCGAAATCACCGGTACTCCATCTTCCCCAAAGCAGCCACGAACGGCAGCCATGGAAAACCCACAGAGCAGCTGCCCATCTTCTTCGTCCAGATCTCCGGCAATTGTTTCGCAGCAAAGAAAATCCAGCTCCCTCAAATGGCCGGCAGCGATGAAACGGATCTACCTTCCATTTGTTTCAGCCCCAACCGGAAAATCCCAAGCAGCCCGTCTTCCCCATCTGTTTTCGCCCAGCCCCTTTCCGGCAGCTGTATTCAAGCAACCGTTCGGCAGCCTGCAACCGGCGATAAAGTAGCAATTTCACCGCACTGCAGCTCTGTTGAAGACGCAGCCATCTTCCCAAATCAGGGGAATCCATTTCACCGATTTCCACAGATGCAGTGACCTGCAATCAAGGCCGTTCTCTATTTCAGCAATCGTTTCTAAGCAGCTGCCTTCCTTGAAACAGATCGATAGCCATTAACCCATCTCCATCTTCCATCGCCATCACCGACGAGCAATCCAGCAGATAAATTGAAGCAGTCCGATCGCCGTTTATCTCCGTCCTCACACATAGCGGCGACCGAGGGCGAGAGGGAGAGGAGAGAATCGACGGCGGCGAATTGGGTGAGGATTGTGGATTTCCGCCGAAGGGATCAATCGAAAGATGTAATCTTGCTGTCGTGGGCAACATGGACGGAACCATATTAGGTGGTTGGAGAGTCAAAGGCGATGAAGAGAGAGAGCGATGCAGAGAAAAGGAAGCTACGGCAAAAAGCAGCTACGGATGAAAGCGGGCAACGAAATGAATCCCACATCGGATTCCAGATTGGAGGGAGGGCCCCTCACGCACTCTATAAAAGGAGGGCCCCTCCACTCATCCCAAAAACAAACCCCATACCCCACATACCCCTTGGGTGGGACCCATTTGGTGGGACCCCGTAGCAAGTGGGTGGGACCCATTTTGTGGGACCCGTAGCAAGGAGGTGGGGCCAAGCAATAAAAGTTTCCATTACGTGGAGATTCGCTGTTTACGGGTGATGTAAATTTTATTTTCTGCTTTATAGTTGGTAGTAATTTGTAGTTTTAATTTTTAGATTAGATTTACTGCTTTATTTTATGCTTTGTAATTTTTAGATTAAATTTAATGTAATTCTCTTTCCTGCTTTAATAGTTAAATTTCATAGCTTTTATTGCTTTCTTAGAATAGTTTTAATTAAGTTGCTAGTTAATTATAATTTCTTTTAACTGCTTGTCTCCTTTTCTTTAATCTTTTCTCTCTTCTTTCTCTCTCCTTCTAATTTCTTTCCCTTTCTCTCTCTAATTTCTTTTCTAATTTCTCCTATTTTCTCTTTTCTTCTCTCTCTAAACTCTCTTTCTCTCTCCTCTCTCCTATTTCTTTCTCTCTCTTATCTCTCTCTCTCTTCTCTCTTATTCTTCTCATTTCTTTCCTCTCTCTCTAATTTCCTCTATTTCTTTTCTCTCTCTAACTTCTCTCTCCCTCTTCTCTCTTTTCTCTTTTCTCTCTCAGCTATCTAAGTTCTTTTTCTTCTCTCTCTATCTAACGTCTCTCTCTCTCTCCTCTCTTTCACCTAATTTCTTTCCTTTTTCTTTCATTTCTCTCCCTCTCTTCTCTATACCCTCTCTTTCTTCTAAAAATAATTCAAAATATATAGCCTCTCTGTGGATTCGACCCGACTCACCATTATTCTACACTATCACTCGTATAGTGGTAGCTTTAATGTGTTTCGGTTAATTTAAATTAAACTGGTGATCACAGTGCTCTTAACGACAAGCACTTGGTTCGCATCAGTTTCCCTCACCCACTTCTTTTCTTCCTTTTCTCTCCTGCTCGCTCCGGTTCTCGCTCCTCGCATATCATCGATTTGTGGACTGGCTGGCTCTCTTCATCGCCCTTTTCTTTCTTCTCTCCTCTCTTCTCTCACTCGCCACTGGAAAGGCTAGAGGAGGCTAGCTCGCCTCCTCCTCTTGTCATTGTGTACCTCTCTGGTCCGTTAAGTCGTCGAAGGGCTTGCCTGCAAACTGAAAAGGAACGGGCGTCATATTCGGCACTCAACAGACGTCGACAGTCAGCACCGGTTGCGACTTTCAGATCTACCGCTGCACACACGAAGACTCGACAGATGTCGGCACTTGCTGCGACCTTCAAATTTGCCGCTGCACGCACGAAGACTCGACAGATGTCGGCACCCGTTGCGACCTTCAGATATGCCGCTGTGGCGCCCCGAACCGAAGCGTCCACATAGTCCTTACTCCAAGATATTGTCGATTGGTAAACGTGAATCAGGATTGTTGCCCTGATCACGCGGCGGGTTCTTAATTGGATCTCGTCCAATTTTTCTTTTTTTTCTTTTTCTTTTCTTTCATCACATAAACATATACTCATCATCATTCATGATGGACTTATCCATAACATCATAAATCATCAACTTCTCATATTATTCATAACTTCATAATTTCATACAATCTATGTCCTTTCTCATCATATCCCATTAGGGAATCTGTTCATACAAAAATCTACTAACCTTTGTAGATTCTTCTTTTCCTTTAGCAACTCGTGCCCTTCATTTCTTATCTTTCCCTACACCTGTCTGAGGTTGGGAAAACAAAACATGAGTCGAAACTCAATAAGCAAGCATTTTTCATTTTAAATGCATTCCTCTCCATTTGGTAGAAGACACTTACCAAGTGATCAACTACCAATGGAATAGAAACCTTTTCGTAAACCATTTTTGAAAATCTTTCATAAACCATTCGTAAATGCATTTCTCTCCATTCGATAGGAGACACTTAGCAAGTGATCAATTATCAACGGAATAGAAACCTTTTCATAAACATTGGATGTGCAAATACTTCTTTTCCACTTCTGACATAAACCTTCATGTGCGGGTACGCTAGCCCAGGGAACATCTCACATAACATGGTCCAATACGCCGGCTGTCTCCGACTTGGCCTCATCAAGAGGAACCTCTCTTCCTCTTGACGCCTACATGGTTCCTACATGCATGACTTTTGATTTTCCTGGCATTATATACATCTTACACCAGGTGACTTGTCATTCTCATGTAGAGAATTATTTGCATCATCCCTTAAAAATATCTTTTGAAATCTATATGTGCAAATACTTTCTTTCCATTCTTGACATAAACCTTTGTGCTTGGGTACGCTAGCCCGGGGAACATCTCACATAGCATGGTCCAATACGCTGGCTGTCTCCGACTTGGCCTCATCAAGGGGAACCTCTCTTCCTCTTGACGCCTACATTGTTCCTACATGCATGACTTTTGATTATCCCGGCACTATATACCTCTTACACCAGGTGGCTTGTCATTCTCATGTAGAGAATTATTTGCACCATTCATTTAAAAATATCATTTCAAATCCATGCTTTTCTTTTCAATCCATGTATGAAAATGCAATGCATTCATTCAAACATAACATTCCTTTGCCTCCACCTCTGGGGAGGACGCCGTCGGCACACAGCCCATACGACTCGGCAATAGTGAAGGGGGACCCTCTGATCCGCTTTCTACCTCCACCAAAGCATCTTCCTTATACATCGTACATGTGCACATGTCCATGAACATCACATGATATCAATATGCCGGCATGACTTTTCATAAAACCTCATAAACATTCATCATTTTAAAACATCATAGGAATGGCCACCCTTAAACACATTTCATAAATACTTGGGAATAAAATCACATTTTCAAAAGGGTTTGCTTGCTTACCTCCTCGGTCTGTGTCCTTAACATTCTCCTTCTTTTTTCCCTATACAAGGAAAATAGATATTTTATCCATCCATTCTGTCTTAGTTTACTTTCCATGCTTGCTTTATAACCATTCATTACCTCATTCCCATAGAGGTTAATCGTATAAAGATACTTGGTCATTACTCGTTTATATGGATTTTTATCTATAAATTCTTTAAAAATTCCATCCATATATCCTCATAAAATATAAAAATAAATCTCAAAATTTCCCAAAATCACGCTGTTTACTGTTCATAATTACTGTTCATGTCACTGTAGCAGATCACTGTTCACCCGAGGTTACTGTTCGCAGCAACGTGGGTCACTGTTCATGGGTTCCAAAAATTGACATTTTTTCCAAAAATAAAAAATACCATGACATAGCTTATGCTTAGTATATCATGGGAAATTCATGAATTATGAATTTATCATCATTAACTTGGCTAAATAAATCATTTTCTCCATCAACATAAATTCACTTAAGCATAATCCTTAATTCCAAAAATCATGAAATTAATATATCATCATTCCAACATCATATTTATCATAATCATACATCCCAAATCATCATTTATCAAATTTGGAGCATTATTTCCACATATCATACATGATTTTCCCGAATGCTCTATCTTCGCTCCAAATTTTCGATATTTCGGCATAATTCTAATTAAGCATTATAACTATACTTATTTTATCATGCTTAGGAATTATCTAAGCATGATTTTACCCTACTTAACATTCAAAAGAAATTTGGAAAGAATCCCCTTACCTGAAGTAGAAAAACTCTCCTCCTACTTGGCCTTTCTCTCTCTAACTTTCTCTCCTTCTCTCCCTAAGGCCAAGAACGAATTTTGGGGGTTGGAAATGCTCAATGGTGCTGGAATGGGTGTGCTTGGTCGTTCACCATGCTCCCCTATTTATACTTTTTGATTTTTCATTAAATTGGAATTTACCCCCTTGCTTGAGGTATTAAATTCTAAATATTTTTTCCCAAATCCCATGCAATATTTTGAGCCTTGTGCAGCCACCCTAATCAGCAGCTCCTGCCCCCTATCTAGCCCCTATTTATTTATGATTTTTTTATTTATTAAAATTAATTATTTTAAAGCTAATTCATCTCAACCGTTGATTTTTGATAAGATTGATTTTGGGCCATTGGATTTGGTCCCAAAAGTCCAAGCTCCAACAGCCATAGCAGCTTTTCATTAATTATTTATCCATTTAATTAATTAAAATTAATCCAAAGTCAAATGCCAATTAATGAAAAAGTAAAGCTACTTTTTGATCTTCAAATGACGTTTAATCTTGACCCTTAATTCATGATTTTTGATCAATCTTGGACCACTCATCATGTTCATCATCATATTTTGGCCATCTATAAAAAATTTTATCTCAATCCGATGTCCGGATTGCAAGATCTGAATTTTTCTTTATTTTCTCTCAAAAATCCACTAAAATCCGAAAATACTAAATAAATCAAAAAGTGGCTATTTTGTCCTTTTGTGGGAAGCTTCCTTTTTTGTCTTTTTGTGATTAAGTTAATTCAAAGTGATTAACTTAACATATTCTTTAATCCCACGTTTACTATTCACTTTTTACTATTCACGTGCAATATTCATCCGAATTTCATAAATAATTATTTTAACATCTACTCCCTCATAATTTCCTATTTCATGAATATATATATTTCATTAATACATTACCTAGGGTTTACAACCCTAGGGTTTTATACGTGTCTAAGATTGGGGTTTCACAGCCGCCACACGCACGAAGATTTGACAGACGTCGGCACCCGTTGCGCCATTACCTTCAAATCTGCCGCCGCACGCACGCACTGGAGCTGACGTTTTCAAGCCAAAATAGATTAAATTCAGGTATGTTAACTTCGAGTTATTTAAATAATGTTAACTTCGAATTATTTAATTTATTTAATTTTATAGACTTTATTGAAAGTTTTTAGCGTTAAAATTAGTAACAAACACAACCCGTTAACCCGTTTATTAAATGGGTTAGGGTTGAAGTTTTTTAAATTGGTTAATAAACGGATTAGGGTTGAAATATATTAAATGGGTTAGGATTAGGATTAGGCTCCAACCCGTTCAACCCGATCCGTTAACACCCCTAATCATAACGCCCACAAATTCTTCCTTGGCTTGAAGAGAGCGTATCTACATATTTAACATTGCATCATTTACATAAGGTTAGGATGCTGCAGATCTCCATTTTACTCATCAGTAGTCATCTTTCCTGCAACACAATCCGGAATAGCCAAATACCCACAACTAAGTTTCTTCTCGACCATTTTGGATCAAAAAGGAGAATTTTTTTTATACATACAACATTTGTACATAAGGAGAATTTCTTTTATACATACAACATTTGTACATAATTTTTATTATACCTGTAGCATTTCACAAATTCTTCTTATATCCATACATAACATTTCACCTTAAATTTGTATTGCACCCACACCGTTAATATAACATTTATCTATTATATCAAAAAGACAATTTTGCCCTTTTAAAACTTTCTTAATTAAAATGATCCAAATTTAAAAGGACTCTTGAATAATTTTATGTTACATATTACTGATTTATTATCATCAATTGAGTCATACTAGGGTTTAATTATCTCAATTAGGACATTTTGAGTAAGCAAAATCTTCTTTTCAATAACGTAGATAACATTCTGTATTAACAGCATAGGCAAAAGAGAAATTTAAATTGAAATTTTATGAGTAAAGGAATTTTCCCTCAAAAGAACAAAAAGAGTAATGTCCTCCCCCAGTCCATAGCTCGTTGTTTTAATCTCAAATTGGCTCATGCTTGCCACTTTCATGCTAATAATTTTATGAAAATAGAAATTGATTATGCATGTTTGAGGAATAGAATGCTAGTTTATGAGTGAATTGTAATTGTTATATTTGTGAGTTATTTTAATTTTAAAACATGTAGGTTTAGGATTAGGTTTGCATTCTTATTGGCATAAGTGTTAGGTTTTGTTGGAAACCTCGCTGCGACACTAAGAGGTTGACAACATGGATATAGAGTTGATGCTTTTGGAAAATGGCTAAGTGCCGCAGCATCAGAATATTACGAAAACATATTTTGTGTAATTTTTATAACTTCCTTATTGCGCAGAACATATTATTTAAGGTTGTTTAAACATTGTTTTGAGAACTTTTGGTGACCTAAAAGAGAATCAAAAGCGAAGAAGCACGGAACGAAGGAAGAAAAGATCAAAGCTTCAATCTTCCATGAGATTATTCTCTTGTTCTTATCATTTTATCTTTTCGCTTTCGGAACTCATAAATTGTTTTAATGATATTGTTTGTGAAAGATTATTCTTTCACAGCGTGAGCTAAATTCTTTTTCTGAAATTATGATAAATCTTAATATGGATATTTGAGCTTATGTATTCTTCTTTAACTAATTCATATTGTTTGGATTATTTATTTAATTTATGTTTAATGCTTCTATTAGATTGGACGCATCTATTAAATTGCTGTGGGAATCATATGCAGTGCTCGAAAGGGTTAGTGCGTGTGATTAGACTAAGTTCGATTGCCACGAGTTCAAGATACTAAGCTGCGGGTGGAGACTTATCTTGGCAAATCGAGCTGATTAATTAATTAGTATAAATAGAAATACAGGTATGCCCCAGGTGCATTTAACCCAATCTAAATGTATTTAACATATATATTAATTTTTACCATTTTTGGAGATCTGTATTTTCTTTTTTTATATATATTTTTTAAAATCAATGGCATTTTTGTATTTTAAAACCTTCACTGCTATAGTACTTGTACACGCGTATTAGCATGCAAAATCCATGCATTGCTTAAAAATCTGGTTATAACATCCAGAAAATATATCTCATATTCAGGATAGGCATAAATAGACTCCAAAACATCCTATCGAGGATTTTTAATTTAATATAAGATCGCTAGTTCTAAAAAGATAATGTTTTTAATCTGGCTCACATTCAGCCCCACGCTCGTAGCAATTTGTGGGCAGAATTTCTTCCACTGCTAACGAGGAACATCCTATGTTAGATTCGCAACCATAAAAGATTTGGTCAAAATATTTTCACACTGACGGCGTTTTTGGTTAAAGATAAAACTTCTTAATGAAAACTTTTCAAGATATAATGTGATATGATAAAAATATCGATAAAGTGTAAAAAAAATAAAGTTAAAATAGAAAAGTTAATTGTATGGGTAATGTGGAAATGATTGAAAAGTACAATAATTTGTACAGGAAAATGTGAAACAATAATTAAAAAATAAGATAATTATGAAGATTGAAAAGTTTTAAATTGAAAAATTTTAGTTGACATTTTTTATGTCCAACCAAACACACACGAAGAAAGAAGGAATAAGAGGGAATTTTTAAAAAAAAAGAAAAAGAGTAAATGAAAATAAGACATCTAACGTTAGATCTTCCCCATTCATCATCAATCTATTGTCTGAGAATGCACCAGATTGTTGAATACAATGGGTTATATGATTGGACCGCCCGGCACTTAGCGTGAACATCACACACAAACACTATCCATTTCTCCTGCAAGCTATAATGGATGATACAAATGCAGTGTAAATATGAACATGGGACTGCGGAGAACTAAATATGTTACCAGACAATTTGAGATGCTACACAAAAATCTCTTACGGTGTTGAAATAGCTCAGGAGGTGATCCATAGCTATTCTTTGTTATTGGACGATCTGTCCCTTTTCTGCCCTCCAAGAATGCGGGAGATCTGAAGACCTCTGCTGAAAGCTTGGTTGAACAGCATACGAGTCTGAAAGTCGGAGACGAACGGAAACCAGGCAAGGAAAGAAACAGGAGTGAACAGAAGCAAACCCATGATGACTTCATAACCGCGAGCCAGTGCCCTGACTGATCCCCAAAGCCCCGCCTTTTGGACAAATGGTTTACAAGCTTGGGCAATCTGACGATAAACGATGACATTCAGACAAATAAAATTAAAATGGTTCATGAGAAGGAAGAATTATCATGGTTCAGTCTGCTGGCAGGTCTCAGAAATACGTCAAACAAGAGAATCATACTATTACCACTTAATGCCTACACTGACTGTATCACCACAGAATAAACGTTCATGGCAAATATTTCTATGGTGCCGATGCCCATGAAGATTTCAGTAATGTCATCCCATTTTGGGCCCACCTTAAAAGTTAAATCAAAATACAATCTGCCAATTGAATTTAAAATTACTTACTTAACTAGGAAACCAAGTTTCAGCCAAATCAAATATTTTTGTGAGCCCTGTTCAATAATAGTAACAAAACTGTAAAATTCTTCCTGTATAGGTAATAATTTTATAAATTATTATAACATTCTAATAATTATATGAATATATATATAAGTGATTTTCATATTTCACATATGAATATAAATAACCTTGCTAATAAAAGTGTTCTCCTTATTGCCAATCCCAACTTAAAAGCGAAAGTTAGCATATCAGGTTGGCAGCCGATAGAAATTCGGTCACATCTTTTTTCATGGATTCTAAGTTAGTGCTAAGGCATTCCGTAAAAGAGCTGGCTGCAGTGATAAATGAGCAAGTATTACTAGGACGTTATTTTCTCTCTCTCTCTCACACACACACAAAGAATTAATAAGACATGCACATATTTGATTTTGATACGACTTGGTCTCCTAACAAAACAAATGATGGTAAATTCTATGAAGGAAGTGGATTTCTTATCAAGCATCAAGATATTAAAAACGGAAAGAGATACATACAACTGCTATTAGTTACATAGATTGGGGACCAAATTTAAATGGACAGAGAAAGTGTGTAGGTTAGAAGAGGATTCATGGAGGTTTCACTTTTGGAATAAGGAATAAAACAGATGATGTCATTTTAGCTTTGCTATCGCATATGATTTAGTTGTAGCATACACCTTATTCCACACACAAAAAAAAAAAGAAGAAAAGAAAAGAAAAGAAAGAAAAAGATGACCATTTGATAGACTTTATAAGTAGTCTCAATTCTAGCTTGAATAGATTTTTTTTTAAGAAAATTAGATAGATCACTATGTAGTAACAGTAAGGTTATCCAATGATTGTTAATAATGGAGATACGAACACAGAGAGATGATACAAACTAATAGTAATGGTTTCAAAATTTAAAATGGTGAAACCTGAATGGTGCTAAAATAGAACTTCTTAATAAAAAGAATGATACAAAAAAGGACAATGGAATGTAAAAGACGTTGAAATAGATCAATGTGCAATGAAATAATGGGATGAATTAGAAGAGTTGGACAAAATATTCTAGGAATATATGGTGGAACGGATGCTCAGAAGGCTATAAATGACAAATAAAAGTAGTTTAAAAACTGGCAAACTAATAAAAATGAAATCAATCTACAATAATGCAATCTAAAAAATCTACTAAAAAATTATAATTGAAGACAAACACAAAGCTTATGACAATTTATTTGAAAGATTAGAAACTAAACAGAGAGAAAAAGACATTCAAATTCGCTAAATTAAAGAAATAATGGTAAAAACTTATTGCATGGTATACGAAAAGATGATGAAATTAAAGAAAGATGAAAAACCTATTTCTATGGTTCATTAAATGGTAATCCATTAGAATATTAAGGATTAGATGATAATTTGAATGGAAAAGAAGATAAAACGTCATCCATTTTCCAAAAATTTCTCTAAAGTAAAGGAAGTCCTAAGAAAAATGAAAACGGGAAAAGCATTAGGTCCAAATAATATATCGATTAAGGCATGAAAGTACATAGGGGAGATGTATAAATTGATTAACAAATAAGGTTACGAGAACAAAGTCAACGTCAAACGAATGAGAAAAAAGAATACTATAATACCTATCTATAAAGAATAAGGAAGACACTTAAAATTGTGCAAATTATTGCGGCATAAAACTAATGAGTCATAGAGTGAAACTACGGAGAAAAGTAGCTGATCAAAAACCAAGACGAGAATCAAATCTCTCCAAAAATCAATTTCTTTTTATGCCGAGAAGATTAAATCCTAAAGTCGTCTTCTTCTTGGATAATTTTTTTAAGAAATATAGAGAAAAAAAAAAAGGAACATAAAGATAGTTTTTACCAACTTAGAAAAAGCATATCATAAAGTTTCAAGACAATTAATAGGGAAGGTTTCAAGAAAGAAAGAATTACCAATAGATATATTGTTGTCATTATATATACATATGAAGGGACTATAACAAATGCAAAGACCATGAGCAGAGATACAAATGATTTTCCAATTGCAATAGGTTATATCAATGCCCAATCTTAAGCCCTTACCTTTTCAATTCAATTACACATAAACTCATTACACATTTACAAAACAAAAAAAAGGTAACTTAGTGCATGCTAAGGTGGATTAGTGGCAAAATAAGAAAATGTAATGTTAAAAATGAAGTAACTCAAGATAATCTAAAACCGACAAGTGATAAAATGAGAGAGAGTGGACAAAGGTAGTTTAGTCAAGTTAAAATGGAGGCCTAAAATGGCAATTTCTAATCGTCAAGAATGATGTAACAGAATCCATGTAGTGGACTCCACGTAGTAGGGAAATGGCTGATGATGACGATAAGGAGGAGGTGTAGGAGAATGAGGATGATCATGATAGTACTAATGGATGAAAGAAGAGCAAACTTGAAATTAAAAAAGAAAAAGATGCTCTAGAGTATAATTGTTCTAAAATTAATTGAACAAGAATTGAATAAAACTAAATAGATGAAATGCAACTTTAATAATAGTGAACACCTAGATAAGGAACTAATTAAGATTTTAAACAAAATAGTACCCAAATTGATCACTTCCAATATTGAGATCAAAAGTCCAAGAAAATGGAGAAATCAAGCAAGACAATATAAATAAAATCAAAGCTAGATGAAAGAAATGTCAGTGCGCTTCAGGAATTTCATGTGACCATCGAGTTCCAATGAAATTATAAGAACCTAATAAGCCTCCAAAAAAAAAAAGAACTTTATAAAACGAGAATTAAAGCAGCTATGTAATATGGGGCAAAATGTTGGACAACTAAAGAACATATATATAGAATTTTAATGTAGGAGAAATGAGAATGTTAAGATAGATGGTAAAACAAGAAAAGATAAAATTAGACATGACGTAATCCAAGAGAAACCAAAGGTGAAACGAATAAGTAATAAAATTAGGAAAAGCATACTAAGGTGGTTTGGGCAGGTTAAATAAAGACCTAAAATGACACCAATTAGGAGAATTGAGTTTATTCAAATAGATAATAGTGAAAAATGAGAGCAAGAGCTACAAAAAATGTACATGAGAGTAATTAAAACAAAATATGAAGATTTAGAGATTACTGAAAATATAGTTCATCATCGTAACGAATGGCACAACAGGATCCATGAAGCTAACCCCCACAGTTAGGAAAAACTTATGATGACAATGATGATGATGATGATAAATATTTTTAAGTAGGCAAGGCCCACCAAAAACTTTGATCGATATGATTTTTGGTAACATGATAAAATGATTTTAAACAAAATAAGAGGATTGAATTTTGATTCAACCGTAATAGTATACCAAAATGGGACAGCAACGATGAAGACTTCAGCAGTATCGGTAACACTGAAATAATTCTCAATGTTCAATATCAAGAAAGTAAGTTCGCATCTGTTCATACAAGACTGGCAATTGATGATCCCAAATCAGGCTACTTTTGATGGCGTGGTGCACATGGATGGGCTCTAATGGTGATTCTCAAAATGCAGCCTCACATAATGTGAGATAGTAGCCAATAACAAGAATAAGATCCTGAAAACCTACTACAATCAATTGTTCACATTAAATAATCAAAAGGAATCTGAAAGTATCTACTCACCAGCAGCAGCCCCCATCCACTGGGCATGAATGCAAGAATACAGACAACAATATCTTGCACTGTCATGTGCGGGATTGCTATCAATGTGATCAAGATAGAAACAAATGTTAGAAAGATAAGACCCTTAATCAAGCGGAACACAAGTTGAAAGTTTGCACTGAATTTTCTCCTTCCCACTGACACAGTCTGCATAAAAGACAAGGTACCGTCAAAAAAAAATTTTGAAACAAATATAAAAGAACCCTGTTTAGCTTAGGATAACAAAACTCACGAAAATAATTTGTTCACAAAGTAAAACTTACAGAAGAAGTTCAAACTGCTCTAACCATCACACTACCAAACATGGGATTAGCTGCTTCTAGTAGCAAGTATCCATTTGACATAATATCACAACTCATTACAGATACTGGGAAACATATACCTAATCTAGGTAAATTGAAAGAAATATAGAAATCATACCAAATATGACCTAGTTGGAAATGGATTGTGCATATCCAAGAGATATAACAAGCAAGGGCAGTGAACAACCATGGTGAAATAGGATCATTAAAAAAAGCCGAACATGTCACAGTGGAGCATATCCATATATTAGTGTTATTTTTCATGGTCACAATATAGAAAAACTAGACACAACCCTGGCACAACAGATGACGTTCAATACATAAGGGTGTAATTTGTGTTAAGTTAGAACCAACAGGTTCGGATATATATCATGTTTCTTTCACTTGGTTTGGAACCAACTCAATCCTAGCCCAAAAAATGTTAACCCTAAACCTAACAAATATTTCTAAAATCGCAACACAAACTTAAACCAATTCAGAAAAAAAAAAAAAAAAAATGTTGACATCTTAGATTTGGTAAATTTTATTTTAAGATTATTTTAAATAAATGAATTCATCAATTATAATTTGAAATAGTTAGTTTCAACACTAAATTTTAAGAAAAAAAATTTAAAAAGAAGGGGACAAATTCCAACTATGCCAGGGAAACAGTAAAAAGGGAATATTTCAACTCCAGTCGGTTAAATTGGATTGCCCAACTCCGAAGTCCGATCCCATACCAACTATATTTTAGGAATTAGATCAACTCCAAACCTAGACCAACCATATTTTAGAAATTAGGTCAGGTTGAGCCCTGTTTCCATATTTCCCAACCCAAACTAAAATCGATTTGTTTTATTTTTAAACCAAAATCAATTTTAGAGTTGGGTCAGTAGGATCCAGTTGACCCAACCCTATTTACAACTATGTTAGGCTGCAATCAAACCTAAATCTAAACTTCTATGCCAACTGGAAAACATGTTTGTAACTTACAGATCAAATTCAAGCAGACAATTTGTGTTGAGAATTTAAATTATTAGAATTTTATCTGTTAATATTATGCTCAGCATGGGCTAACAACATCGAAAACCCAACGTTTTTCGAACCTTGCAATACGGAAAAAGAGTACACCATAGTTCCACCGTTGTCAGTTTGCATGGACTATGAAATCTCTAATTAACACATGCTACAATCAGCACGGCCAAAACTTGCAATTGTCACTAATCCATTAATCACATTGTGATCCAGTGTTGCCAGGTTTCATGGGTATTTACACTGATCAGACCACCATTGAAAAATCTGGACAAGCACACTCCTGTTGAGGCCAAAGTATCCACTTAAGCATTCATCCAGTTGAGGAATAATGCAACGGCACCCATCATGCAACATACATTAACTAAACCTGTAACCATTAGTTTGAAGGAAACGTAGTATTGAGATGATCCATAGCTGCATAGATGTTACCTTCATGACAAGTAAAATGCCGATTATCACAAGCCAGGAGACACCGTAAACCTGTAAGCAACAATGAAATATAACCATTTTTCAGTATGCACATCATTATTCACAATAAACATAAAAATCAGAAACAATAACCCACCAAAACGCTTTTCTTGTGCTTTGTTATGGATAAGTGATACACGAGCCCATACTGGTAGATAAAGAAGCGCAATGCCAAAATAATTTCTGTGATAATCCCCCGCTTTCCTGAATACTGAAGATGCTCTTGCTCCTTCTCCCACCATGACTCCCAACTTTTGGCAGGGGGCACACCAATTCCACCACGGTTGTGGATCCATTTGTTCCAATCAGTCCAATCATCAACAATTTTCTGCCACTCAAACCCTGAAGGATTGAAAAGGAATGGTGCAAAAAGCCACGTGCCAACCATGAACCATATAGAAACAGTGATTAAGATATATGCTACTGGGGATCTATAAGAATGACCAAAGATATGGTAAACAACCAGCAAAATCATCAGCTCAATTCCCTTGACAAAATGGCTACGGGAATATAGCCTGTAGTTGTCAGCAAACTTCGCATGGAAAACCACAAATCCACGCCCGGTACCTCTATATTCAGCACCTCCATGAAGCAAAGTCCGACCATAATAATGTGTCTTGGTCCCCAGAGAGAATGTAAAGAAGACAGGTGCCAATTGCAACTGCATGAGTATGAAATCACTTAGAGCAGTGCGGAAACCTCTTTCTAGGCCAATCTCCATCACCATAGGCAGGGACATCAAGAAACCAAGCTGAACAAAAGATTGTGAAGCAAGAGCCACTTGAAGAGGTTTGTTGTTTCGAATAGCCGCTTGCTTGGATAGTTCTCTTTCTAGTCCACTGAGAGCAAGGTATAGGCGTCCATACAAAAATACATATACTGTCAGGACCGTAACCTGTGTGTGGAAATGAAAAGGGAAAAAAATGAATATTATATTAGTCATGCAAGCAATGAGAAAGTAACAAAACTAGACCAACAGGATAAGCTTTACATCATACCAATGTGCTGAAGTAGAAACCAATGGTAGTGAAATAGCATGACAGCATCCTGAAGAAATCAAAGCGGTGTCCAAGTCGGTATATATCACGGCTCAATGTCTGTTCACCGTTACCATTTGCTATTTTTGCCTCGAATAATGAGATCTGATTGAGACCCACATCTCTCCCTTTGCCAACTTGCATGTACTCATGATGAGTTACATTCCCTTGGCGAAGAGTTGAGTTGAAACCTGGCATGCCAACGGAAGGATAGGCATAAATAATTGAACAAAACAGATGTAACTCAACAATTTCCATTTTGCATATCATAAGATTTAATTTATACATGCCTGCAAAAATGTCTTCACTTAAATTGATGATCTTGGATGCTTTGCTCACACCACCCCTTGTAAGGTGGAATAGTCTATCGAACACATCTGGATGGCCATAGTGAAAACGAACCCTTGTTTCACAGAAAAAGAAAAGCATAAATAAACTTGTGATAGAATGAAGCATGAGAAACATATAGCAACAGATTAATTTTTCACCAGTTGAATTTGACATGTAATTCACAAAGGATTTACTCAGAAGAAGATGAGAACAATCAAATTCTTGCTCAGAAATCTAAGCACCAGTACATAATTCACAAAGAAGGATTTGCTCAGAAAAAGATAAGAATAAATAAATTCTTCTTCAGAAATCTAAGCACCAGTATGTATGTCACAAAGAAGGATTTATTCAGAAAAAGATAAGAACAATTAAATTCTTGTTCAGAAATCTAAGCTCCATTATGTATGTCAAAATACTCACTTCAAAGGATTGGCCAACAATCTCTGCCCGATGGTCACAAAACTAGTCTCTTGATTTGACATGAACCACGCAAGAGAAGAAACACTGTAGCATTTAGAAGAAATGGTAAGACCCCAAGAACTCTGATTTTATCAGGCAATTGATAGAACTAATATGCTTTCCACCAACAAAAATGGAATCAGAAAATTTACCTTCCTGTAAATATGTGCTCTCGGAGCCCTAGTATTGAGGGAAACCTAACGCCATCGTGTTTCTTCAGAAATTCTTCCAATAAGTTCCTCATTTTGAAGGCTTCTTCCATGTAATTGTCCTGCAGAAAGTAGACAAATTACGATCGGTGACAGACTTGGAAATTATGCTATCATTTACAATGGAAAATGACAAGAAATTTACTCTAACCTGATTCATATCAATAGTCTGCAATCCTTCACCACGAGTAAAAATAATAGCATGATTTTGATTCTCTGGCTTACCCTCGCCCAAAATAGCAGGACCTGGAAGCTTTATCCGATAAATAACCTATGGACAGCAAAATTAGACAATAAGGTCAACCTAGATAATAAAAGAATAAAAAGAGAAATCTACAATACCATAATCTTCAACCACCAGAAGCCTACCAAGCCATCAGTGAGAATGTGCACATCTTCAAGAACTATGAAATGCATATAATAAATAAATAAATCAATAAAACACCACCTAACAGCTCCATTATAACAGCCAAACACTATTAAAGGGAAAACAAGATCCATACGCCGTATCCCAGCATGATAAAATAGGCATGGCATGTCTTAGAAGTATGATATCCCTGCATGATATCACAATACGAACTTCACATATATTTTTTCATTAACAGTAAATGATGATAATTGAATGTAATATCTTTAATTGTAGGATTCCACTTCAGTTGAACCACTCCAAGTGTGGAACCTCTTGATTTTTGCACCCCATGTTACTTTCTGATGAATCTAAGTCAGTCATTGCATTTAGTAATATTTATGAAGAAAAGATTATAAAAAAAAATCCTGATTGGACACTTCAGTGAATCATTTCAATTTTTTTTTATTGGGCCATCCACCTTGGATAACCATGTACCTGATGGAGGTGTACTTCATGGAAGGGGTAATGAGGCTACTGCCTCTACCCAACTTCAAACCCTGGACCTCCCCACATTAATACCCTATACGCTCTCATGTCAACCACTTGATCATCCAGGTGGTGACAGTCATTTTAAATTTTTAGAGCTATTGATTGGATACTTTGGTGAGTCGTTTCAAAATTGTAGAGTTATCTTGAGAGTCCGTATATATTAGGGCCCACCAAAGTATCCAAACAAGGTATTTTTGACATCTTAACTAAATAAATATTTCTAAACATGCTGGGTAGCTTGGATTCATCATAAGTAGCATAGGTTGCAACCAGTTCAACTGAAGCGGAAACCTTTGTTGTGAAGGCACACTTATATTTAACTTGATTTATTATTAGTTATAATGTAAATTTATGCCATTGCCTAGTTTTTAATTCATCTCTATTTTGACAAGTATATCAGAAGCCAAAACTAATCATCAGCTGCAACAAAAAAAAATTTCTCCTAACTGAAAAAAAAAAATCACTTGTGCATAAGAAAAATTATTTTAAAAAAAATATATCCCTAATTAGTCATGGCCAGAACACAGGTAGATAAGAAAAAATTTAGAAAAGGGTAAAAAATAAATAAATAAACTTTCCAAAGTCATCAAGCTAGAAGAGCTCTCCCAAACCCATGACATAGTTTAAGCCCTAGCATTATCATCTTTATCACAACATATATCAGAAAACACTGCCTAAAACATGACTGAAAATCCATAATCAGGTCTTCTGACGGAGATTTCTTTGTTAAGATCATGTTAGGGAACAGATCCATTTTCCACCAGAGCAACCAGTAGCAGGAGACCAGCGGCCACGTAAAATTGAAAAAAAAAAAAAAAAGAATATATTTTAAAATATTTTTCATATTTTGAAGGGGGTATACATCAATTTTCAAAATTCAGGAAGGGCAATTGCCCACCCTCAGTTGTGCGTGGCTTATATGGATAAATGTTATGAAGCAAAACCATTTTCCATTAGAGCAGGCAGCACATGTAGACAGATGCTTTTGTTGCTAAATGATCATGGTGCTCCAAAATTAAATAATCTATTGAACAGGTCAACAGTAGTTTGGCTATTTAAGGAGAAATGACAGCAAGAAATAAATCTACTAAAATTCTTGGTAATCAAAGCAAGTCAAGGGGGAGGGAACTCAGAAGAAAAACCAGTCGACAAACAAAGGCGCATTCAGGATCGGTTTCCAAAGACAAACTCATAATATCACCCAATTAAATATAACAAAGTTCTATACTTCTTCTTAGTCGGTTTGAATTAAGAATGTAAAACCTTCCATATCAAGGCCAAATGGAGATGCAGTTTTGTAACAGCATTAATATTAAGTGCCCACTTAACATTGTGTGATAGAAACACCCCCAAAACCTTTATAGTTTGCTGGGGTGATATCAGAAACAATTCAGAAGACACTTGACTGAAAAATGATTGATTAAGTAAAAGAAGACTACTGGTAATCAACTAATATAACATACAAGAAAACATAACCAGAACAAATGAAATAAATAAAAATATTCCAAGGGACCAGCGGATCTGGAAATGAAAGAAAAATTTATAGGTTCCAATTACTTTCGGTGACAAGTATCATTCTGTGCATGCTTTAATCAATTCTAAATTCATATTCCTTTTCAGGCAACAGAGTACAACTGATGAGAGTCATTCCAATCATGTACTTGCCAGCACTGTCTGAGTCCATTTGGGATCCTAGCATCACTTGCGATTCTCTGAGCTGTGTTAAACTTCTTCACTAAGAAGTCCTTTGAACATTGATTGCAAAATAACAAGTGAAACAAATAACAGCAAGAACAATAAAATTTCCACGTTCTAAGGCACACCTGATCCAGGTTCTGCTTTGCTTCATCAGGATTATCAGTCTTTCCCATAGAAGCCTTCACCAAAGTAGAGTAATATGCCTTGCCATTAGCCTTTTTCTTCTCCTTGACAGTTTCTTCAACCTCGTCAATATAAGCCACACGAAGAGAAGGGTATCTGCAACACCAAAGAGCTTCACCATGTTGGATCTCCAATAACTAAATGTCAAATCAATTTTTCCCTACACATACGTTGTCATAAGCCTGAGAATATCCTGGGCACGAGCGTCCCCAGAGCGCTTTTGAATTCCATATTGCTGGCATGACACCACATATGTAAACTTCATATCAGCAACAGCTTGACATTGTGTCCACAAAGATCTCTCCATTTTAGCTTGAACTTCTGAGGTCAACTCTGCTGCTTTATATCCATCCATAATTTCTGAAAGAATCTCAAAAGAAATAGCATAAATCATTGCCATAAAAGAGGTAAGACAATTAATGGTTATTCCACATATCATAATAGATTAAAAGGGCAATGCTCATATGCAACCAGTTGCATCATCTGCTTACATGCAATTGGTTGACTTTTTTCAATGTTTCTACTAGATCAAAACCATTTACAATATCTGTTAATATGTATGGATGTTGATCATATGCAACCAGGTTGTTATTTAACTAACAATCTCTTGCTTTTTATATTTTAGAAAATGTTATTTTAAATCTTAACCATTTATAGTGGTCTTCTAAATGCATATATTTATGGAAGGATGATTATATGCAATTAGTCACATACATCCTTCAATACAATATTTTTTTATTTTTTTATAGTAGTCCTCAATTTGTATATTTTTTTGGAGGGATGATTATATGTAGTTAGTAGCATAGATCCCTCAATACAATACTTTTTTATTTTTCCTTCATAAACATGTTTTCCTAAGTGTATTTAACCGATATACCAAGTTTTACCATTTTACAACATTTTTTACATATTTATTTTGTATTTTTTAAAAATTATCAATTTCAGGGGTATTTTAGTCAATTTTACCCCTTAAAAAACTTGATTTTTTAAAATCATAAATAAGTATATAAACAGTGAAAAATGGTAAAACATGGTGTATAGGTTAAATACACTTAGGAAAACATGTTTGTGAAGAAAAAAAAAACAAAAAAACAAAAAACAAAATATAGTACTAGGGCTGCATGCGACTAACCGCATATAATCAGCCCTCATATCTATGATGCTAAAATTCACTTTAATTGAGAACTTATAGGTATAGATGATATTTAACATCATTTTAGAATGGAAATGAAGCTGTTAAATTTTCAGAAAATATGAAATAAATACGTAGGTTTTCAATCAAAGTGAAGTTTGGCATCATTAAGATATGGATATATAAGAATACTGTAAATGGTTCAAATTTAATAAAAAATAGTTTTTAAATATAAAAAGCAACAGGTTGTTACTTAGTTGAGTAACAACCCAGTTGTATATGATCAGCATAGAATATGTATCTACTCGTGATTAAAACATTCACTTTGATTGGAAATTTCTATACTTTAAAAGTCCAGAATCATTTGAAAGTGAATATGTAAATGTTAAATTTTGAAAATAAAGATATTAACTGCAGAAGTCTTCAATATATGTGAGTTTTTAAATCATAAATATAAGAGATATTATTCGACAGAGCAAATCAACTGGTTGCATGGTATGATACTATGCAATTGGTTGTATATGAGCATTTACCCAAAGAAAATACCTTCATCTTTGGCCATATCCAAGAAAGCCTGAAGCTCCAGAGCTTTCCGGTAGTACATCATTCCCCTGACTATTATTTTGCAATATAATCATCATTAGTGACCAACGAAGTTATGAAAAGATGGAATAGAAAGAAGAAAGAATACAGAAGGTGTGAAAAACCACATGAAAATATGTCAGCAGACCTATTCATATTATTTTCAGTATACATTTACAGTAAACAGGCCTCTTACCAGTTCTGCTTAAAGTTTGCCCTCTATACGATGCCCAAAGACGAAGATCTAATTCCTTCTTTTCCCTGAGCTCCTCTTCTGTTTTGCAACCCATACGCTCCAGAAAATTGTTCCATTCATCTGAAAATTGGAAACAAAATACCCTTTATATTTCTGGAACGCCCTCACTCCTATAACTAAATTGAAGAAAGTACATCAATCAATACTAGTTAGCAAGCGCTAGTGAGTGCAAATTGGTTTTGAGTCAACTTAACATTTAACAATCCTACCCAATTCTAGATTAGGATTGAGTTGTGGTCATAAGCGACATGACCTGAATTTCATCGCATGTGCCCCATGTTTCAACAAAGGTTACACATAATAAGAAAGCAACGCTGCAAACTGGGTCGATAGACCTAAACCAAACCAAACAACCCAATTTTAGAACAATGTTAAGACCAGGGGCGATATAGCCTGAATTCCTGAATTTCAATAGTTTTGCATTCCTGAACAGTGTATATCCCCTATATATCCTTGCATAATTGAAATCATGAAAGACAATCCCCAAATTCTCACTTATTATCTAGTAATAAGGGTGCGACTTAGCATGGGTTCAACCAGAATCTGACCATCCCATCCCAATTTCAAAATACAGTCGGGCTAGGCATTCTGTAAGATGAACGAATACACCTGGTTGCATAATCTTAGTCATAATATATGTAGATACATACAAAGACATGCATATCATCCTAATATTTACATTTTCTTTTCGGGTATACTTGGGAAAATGTAAAAGCAAAAGTGGAAAAGTGGAAATGGGAAGAATTTTGAAAGAAGTGAGAGCGTGATGTGTTAAGGGTAATGATTAGGCACGAAGATAAAATAAATAGAATAGTTGGATGGAAAGATGTGAAAATGATTAAAATATAGAGGTAATAATAAGAAAAAGTAGAGCAGACAGTTAAGATGTCAAATCATATCAAAAGGTACACGGGAAGAAGTGGGAAAAAAAAAAGTTTTCCCTTCAAAAATGTATACATCTTGTAAAGAAAAGAAAATTACAGTCGTTTCCTTCATAAATTCATTGTAATACTAGTCACTAGTTGGATTAACATGGTTTAAAACAAATTTATCATATTCCTAATTTATAAAGATTAAGTCAGGAATATGATGAATTTGTATTAAGACCAAATGTATACAATTTGTAAAGAAAGGAATATGATTTGACCATTAAAGCCAAAAAATTGAAGTAAAAAAATTGTTAAAATCCCTTCAAAAATGTATACATCTTGTAAAGAAGGGAAAATCAAAGTAATTTCCTTCATAAATTCATCATAATACTACTCAGTTGTTGGATTAACATGGTTCCAAAACAAATTCATTATATTCGTAATTTATAAAAACTGAGGTAATTGATCTGAATATTACAACCCAATCCAACCTGAATTTTTAAGATGAAGTTGAAGATCTAGAATGCAATTAGTTTAGGATAATTTGAAAAGCTAGGAAATACTATGAGGGTTAGGTTGACCCTGAATTGATGCAAGCCAAACTGAGATGCACATCAAGCAGAAGTAATGGTGAGCAAGAGCTAACCTGGGTAGATCTTCTGCAAGTAAAAAAGAATAGAAATGCCATCTTCATTCTCCTCTTCTAGCTCGTCAAGTGAGAAAACAACTTCCTCGTTATAGTATGGTGTTAAAACACTGCAACGCAACATAACCATCTAAGCAAACAAGGTGGACAATCACAAGTAGATAACAGCTATTTCACAACCATATCAGGGATACAGGCTTGTACTTAGTTTTATTCAATCATAATGGTAATTAATAGTTTTGTTTTATTCAATCATAATGGTAATTAAATCATGTGGAAAAACGAGGGACACAAAAACAGACTCATAAAGATTATCCGGACATTCTAACTTATCAACCCACTACCAATAGAGAACTGTTCTCAGACCAACGAAAGCTCTACTTTGACAAATTTCCTTGTCCTCTGAAATGCGTCTTTCAGGACCCATTGCTATTAAATGCTTTCTTCTGTTTACCAGAAAACAACCAACATTGCCAGCCCCTGCTATGGTGATCACAAACTCACTGAAATGCTGCCCCCTTTCTATAAATGTATACCACTGACATTTGAATGTAAAAGTGGAAGGATCATGAAGAAACCATCACAAACAAAATGACAACCAAATCCACACACTCCTGAATTCTGAATCAGAAAAGAATCAGTAAGAATCACATAAAGGACATAAAGGATTGAAATGGGTAAAATGCCAACCAACTCTATATTTTATAATAAAGAATACTTGAATGTCTCCCACAAGCATCCACTTCTAAATTTCATCTTTCCACCAAGTAGCTAAAGGCAATTAGATAAGAACCACCTTCTATAAAACCAAAGTTAAGCAAGCTAAATAATTAGAAAGAAAAACAATAAGAAGAAAAAGTGAAACCCTCTTGAGCAGATCAGAGGAGAAGGGGAGAAAGCCAATGAATATAAAAAAGATCATGGAAATCAGAAGCAAGATCGAGGTCCGATACCACGATAACTCCCATCCATTAATTACCATAAAACTCAACACAATTTAGATATTTACAATATAAAAGAAAATCCTAGCACAGTCACTCTCCTACTAAGGTGGAGATTGTTAAAGCCCTAAATAAACCATCTAAACCATCACGTTATTCTATGTTTCCTGTAGTCTTTGCTTCACCAAACTCAAAGAGATCTTATTTCATTAATGGAGAATTGGAGATCATGAAGCATCACACGAGATCCCTAAAGGCCTAAACATAAACTAATCACAAGCATAGAAATTTGGGTTAATTTTATTTGATACATGTTCATAAATCATTTGGAATATTTATATTATTGTTATTAAGATTTTTTTTCCCCCAGTAGTCACTGAATTAGGATTAGGTTACACAATCCTCGAGATGTTAGATACAACTAGACTTGTAAAATAGGTAAACAAAAGAATAAAATACCCAAGTCAATTTTTTGAAGATTAGAAGATTAAGCATGTTAAATGGAATGGAGGACAATAGAGTCCTGGAAATCTGCAGCTAGTGACCACTTTTCTGATTGACTTACATATTCCTGGGTATACTTGATATTCTAGCAATCAGCAAACCCTACAACATGCACACTCTCCAAAAAAACAAAAGACAAAAGAAAAAACAAAATAAAAAAGACAAAAAGACAAAAAACAGCAGCAGCAGCAGCAGCAAGAAAAATAACAATATGAAAGTAAAACCTAGATGAAAAAATGCAAGGGGAAAACTTACGAGAACGAAAGCATGTTGCGAACTTTCGGTGCTGGAGGCATTTCCATAAACAAAGAATTTGTGAAAAATGAGATGCGTCTTCTTGCTTCTAAATTGGATGGAACATCCATTGCAGACTCCTTCACGGTGAGCAAGAGGTGTAATCTTTTGATCTGGAACCAATAAAATCAGTAATTAGTGGTGGACACCTTACAAACAAATTTCCCTACTTACAAAAAATCTTTTTATGATGGAATCTACCTTTTCTTTCCAGGCTTCTGATGTGGGCACTGGAAATTTAATTGCTCCAGCAGCTGCGAACAATTGAGGCTGCTGATCAACACTTGACATCCCCTCATACGATCCATAAGAGCCACCATGGCTAGATTCCAAAAAGCTGCATGTGGGGGGAAGTCCAAATGTAAAATACACGCATATATATAACAAAAAGCAAAAAGCTGTTATGAAGCAAACAGAAAGAATAAAACAAAAACAACAACAAAAATTTAGTTATATTTTAAAAAATAAAAAATAAAAGCGCAAAATGCTTCACCTGGAAAACCTTTCTTCCATTATGTCCCGAGTCACAACCTCAAGCATATCTTGAAATAGAAGGACAACATCATCCCTGTCGTCTTCTTTGTTATGCTTCTGCAATGGTTAAACCAAAAATTCAGTTTTAAGTGGTAACATGATCTCCAATAGAAAATTATAAAATACCTACCAAATATTCAATCAGCTTAACGAAGAAATTGTAGAGATCAGGAAGAGCACTCATATTCAACTCTTTAAGTAGGTTGCCATCATTTGTGATATGCACATCAACTTCGTCAAATAATTTTTTTAGCACACTGCAAAGAAAATACGAGAATATAAACCAGAATGATTAGGATATGAACAAAACAGTCTTTGATGATCTGATCTGCTTAATGCACATGCAAGGGGTGAAATCAACTGAAGAACAAGCACAGGGTAGCAGATAATAATTTGAATTAGCAATTATTTATAAAATTAGAAATTAACAAACCTACTCTTTCTCACGCTGCCCTTCAACCAAGTAATTAATAATGTTTCGAAATGATGCATAGCACTCGCGGACGGCACAATTCATGTAATTATCTGAACCGATTCTCTTTTTCAGTTCACGCTCCTTGTCATTGCTATCCTTGGCCATGTCTAAGGCAATTGGTATCTTAAATAAAAAATACAAAAACACGAATGTTAGAATAAAGGTTAAGGACTTTAATATAAAAGTGCCGAAATACATACCTTGCTTGCAAGTAAGAAAGGAGGCCATTGGATAAGGTCTAAATCTCGATCAGCCCAGTATGGAACAAGCAACAAATCCATTTCCCTGAATTTTAAATGAAAATATGCATTATATAATTAAAAAAGCCAGATAGGAAAAAGGAACAACACGATAAAACAACGAAAAAGGAACTAAAACCTTAAAAAACTAAAGCCGAATATCATTTACTAACATAAATAGATCCAGAGTCAGTACTTGAGCATTTACTACAACATCAAGAAGTAGGCAATATTCATCAAAGCATGCATCCTTGAATACCTGTCACTTATCAAATCTTCGTCTCTAAAGCTGCTAATAATTTTGTTCCATAGCTGGGCAAATTTTGCAGCCTTATTTTCCTTACTAGGGATCTGGAGAAAAAAAATAATGTTCCGTTAACTTCAGCAACAATTTTTCATTGGATTCATAAATTTCTTTCCATGAAATAAACGTGAAAAATGTCTCAGTAATTAGTGATTAAGGACTGAACCTCAGCAAATTTGCGAGATAAGTGGGCCTTGATGCCCTTCCTGTGTTTCTCTTTCTCATTCTTCTCTTGCGGGATCAAGGAAGCATTAAATGCACCCGGCATCGTCTGAAACCTTGATCTTAACATTCCTAATGTTCGGATCTGGAAGACAATAACAGATTAAGAACTAATCACCATCACAAATTTTATATTTTGCAACAAATGAAGGCGCATCAGCCTATTGTAACAAAAGTACGTGCCTATAATACCAACAATTTGGCTTATGTCAGCTAATATATAAAAAGTGTATGTTATTTTAATAGAAACAGATTTAATTAAAATCTCAAATAACAAATTTATCTTCCCCTAAAACTCAAACATATTTTTTACAATCAAATCAAATCATCCAAAAAAAAAAAAATACAATTTGTCCAAACTAATTGAATTGAATCTAAATGGATTGCAAAAGGATGAATGGCTACTTTAAGTGCTATAGGGGGAATTTTTCTCTCCAAACAATACTTGTGTATTTGGAGAAAAAAACCAGCCGCCAAAAACGAAGCCAGTACACCTGGGCAGATAAAAAGGATGTATCAGCCACTATAACCCACATTCTTTCACGTCTGATCCTGTCAATACCCATACAGTCATACCAAATGTCCGCTAACATCATACATTCCCTCTTATATTATTTTCCTAAATATCATATCAGACATTTAAAAACATGATCGAAGCACACAATATAACTACCACACACATCCAACAGAGAATAGGACAAACACATATCTCATATATTCCCTCTAAGATTATTTTCCCAAAAATCTTTGTTTAAATAGTTTCTAGTAATAAACTACGTTATAATGTTATGTGCCACCCTCATCTTATTGCTGCCATCCTTGATAATCTGTACAATGGCCATATTACGAATACATAAAATAGTTAATATGTCATCAGTGTGTGTGTGTATATATATATATCTGGTTTATAAAACATAAGGCTAGATATAAGCAATACAAGGACATCCACTTACAAAACTTAGAAGATCCTAACATCTTTTTAGACCATGACTTATCAGCAAAGATGTGCACAAGCATCTCAGGCAACTAAACGTTGATAATATGTGCTAGTTGAGCCATTAGAAAGAAAAACAATCTTTCACTAACCTCTCCAAGACGACGAAAAGCCCCATAAATGCCTCCAAATAATGTGGAAAATATTGCATACCAAATTTGGGTATCCATAAAATAGACCTGTAAGCATAACAGAAAGGATCTCAACAAAAGAAATGCATGTGAAACACAAACACACAAAGGTACATGAGAGAGAGAGAGAGATGTAAATGAAGCATACAAGAATGACCGGCGCCCAAATCGCAATCACAACACCAATGTTATTCTTGGCTACAAACAGAAAAAAAATAGACAAACATTCAAGTCGTAAAGGATTCAATTGCAATTCCAAGGAATAAAAACAGTTTTCAAAGATTGTATCCTTTTTTTTTTTACCTCGAGGGAAGAATTCGTGCCATTGAAAATTCACTATTTTAATTTCCATTATTGTTTTCGTTGGGCCTACCAGAGGTTGTATCTGCAGTGGTTAGGAAGAAAAAATGTTGACTCCTCAAAAAGAACTAAAAAGAGAAAAATTGAAGCAAGAGAAAAAGAAGCAATTTATATAAACTTGACATTGGCCAAGTTAACTTTCTAGTTAAAAGTGATTTCTTCATGACTCTCTGTAACCTCGTGCAATATTAGCACATTGTTTAAGATCAGAAATTCTAAAAACCCATCAGTAAAAGCCTCATAATATCCAGAACTCCCGAACAAACCCAGCACTTCATCACAAGGAGGACAACATTTACAAAAGAAAAAGCACTTGCTGAGGAAAAATTTACTTCTTGTTAGTGCATTCTTTACACACTTAAGTTTTAACACACTGATTAGCAGACTAGCCAAATCATTAGGTATTTAAGTCATAATTCACGTAGCATCCATGATAAACAGCCACATATTGAGCACCCTGACAAATCACAAATGCGATTTTATGTGGAAATGCTTCTATAAGCATGCGCGTCTATGACTAATGAACTTGCTGCTATGAGCATGCACACCAATGACTAATGAGCTCCTCTGCCAGGAATCTAAATCTAGTCTCTCTCTTTTTTATTATAAATGGAATTGTGATATCTCTATCTGAAGTTAGCGAAAACAAAGCTTTATGATGATGGAGTACTCTGAACACAACGATACCTCAATGTAGTAGCTAAATGCTAACTTTGTGATCAAAAGAAGAACCCAAAACATAGTGTACCTGAAAGCAGGAAGAAGAGAAATTTTCAAGTTCATATAGACATTTTGAGGCTCAAATATGTAAAAGTTGGGCTATTTAAGATTTGGTGCCAACATTTGACACATAAGCTTACTTAAAGAGTGAAAATGCACTTTCATGCATGCCTCTTCCAACGTAGAGCCGAGGCTGCCAATAGAAATGAAAGGTGCTTCAGCTGAAGCTTATAGACATAATAAAAACTTTCAAAGCAGCCTGATTACTTATATGCTATGAATAATTCAACTCCCAGACGTTATTTTCATTTTCATTTTTTGGCATACCTGAGACCACCACATTATAAGTGTTATGATCTTGAAGTTGGAGCTCTCAAGATGGCGCCTGAGGAACGGCAAAAGGAACAACAAAATTGCGAGCATATTTGGTGACAAGTAAACAACAACTGCCAAAATGTATAATGAAGCCTGATTAGCACTGTTGTTATTCCCAATCCATTTTTTGATAGTCAGTGCTAGTCCAGAAGGATTGTCCCATGTGTAGGCATAAGTAACAGGCAAGACTATCACCCACGCCGTGGATGAAACCACTTTCAAGATGTATCTAAGCTTAACCATAAATGACATGCTCCGTCTCGCTTTCCAGCTCATGACCACATCAAGGATAGCTGCAGCATTGCAATAGGCATTATCAAACAAATCAGTGGGTGTTAAAGAACAAATCATTTAACTACACTGCTCTCATTAGGAAACATCGCAAGAAACGAAGGATTTACATTTCACCAAAAATGTCCTTGGTAAAGATATCGCATATTCATAAGTTACATCAGTAGAAATTTGATCCTATGGCCAATCAAAAGCCTTGATAAAGAACTAACGATGCATCAAGGCAGCAGCCCATATCGAACTTCGTCATATCTAAACAAGTAACATGGGTTATAATATGCCAATTCAATTACTACAACAATTTTAGACACTCTAAAAATTTTTAAAAAAAAAATCCATGACAGGCATTTCCTTTGAGGAGGGCGGTGAAATAAGAGCATTGCAAAGGGTCAACAAATTATAGTCATCATCATCATTGAGTTTCTACATTACCTAATCAGGGTCGAGATGAGTGATGCTTCTAAAACAGAATAGTAATGGAAAGTTCTTAGTGAAGGAATAAAATGATAATGTCAATATTTGTTAACATCATGCTACTAATGTAATATTTTATTAAAGAGGGATGATCGGGTGCGGCTGGGCGCATGGGGGCAGCCATGCATCCGGCCAAAAAACCCATTTTTTTTTATAAACATGCAGAGCTAGGTGTATTTAACCTGTAAACTAAATTTTACTATTTTTGGATGCTTTTAAGTATTTTTTATTTTTAAATACAGTGGCATTTTTCGTAATTTCTGAGTCAGAAAATTACGAAAATGCCAGTGTTTAAAAATCAAAAAAATACTTAAAAGCATCCAAAAATGGTAAAAGTTAGTTTACAAGTTAAATACACCTAGCTCTACGTGTTTATTTTAAAAAATTTAAAAATATAAATATTTTTGGGGGGTCCCATGGCCGGACGCATGGGATCACCCCTCTTTATTAAAAACCTTAGCATTAAGAAAACGATCAAAGCAGAGAAATTGTTGGCATGGAAATTAAAAGACAGCTATTCAAACTTCAAATGAACAGAATTTATGAACAGTGGGTGGATGAAAATTGAATCAACAATACCTTGCCCAAGCTTCAGTACTGCAGCAGTTATAAAAATGCTTAACACCTTCTTGAAAACATCACCTTCAAAAACAGCATTTGGCGAACCTGACCCATTCCAGGCAATTATAATCATTGCCTTGGATGAACAAATAACAACCATCAGCAAAATTGAATTAAAGGTAAAGGAGAAAGGGAAACCACATGAAATGATCTCAAATTACCTGCAAAGAGAGGATAAAGAAGCTCCACATCCTATCAAAACTTCTAAAAACATGCCAAAATGAGCGTATCTCAACAAAATTAACTTTTCCCACCCATCGATCCCCTTTTCCTGTCTTGCTCTCCTGAAAAATCAAAGCAGACTCTTTGTAGGTCATGTCATTATTCACATTTATTAGATGGGCTTACATAAGAGAGAGCGAGACAAATATGCTACTTAGGATGAGGCAAGGCAATCGAAGAGTCAGATAAAGACCATTTCAAGAGTGCTTGTAAACAGATTATTAAAGCTCCTGATTACTAAATTCAAGTACTCCAGATAGCAACATATCTTAGCAAAGCTCCCTGACAATCAAGGCACTGAAAGGTTGACCAGATAATGAGGTCAACCATATAAATCCTGTTGCAATTCTCCCTTTTCTTCTTTCCAAAAGTTAGAATGAAATTATTTTCCAAGAAATAAGCCTCCACAATTACAGCAACTATTATAACAGGCAATTCTGTTAATTTTACAATTTTTTTAAGGCTTCTGAGGAGTGTGTCTCCGGTTATCATTGACATGATTACTGACTCCAAGTATTCCATATGTCAATATATCTTAGCAAAGCTCGCTGACAATCAAGGAATTTACGAGTTGACCAGACAATGGGCTCAACCATATAAAGCCTGTTGCAACTCTCCCTTTTCTCATTTTTGAAAGTTAGAATGAAATAATTTTCCAAGAAATAAGCCTCAACAATCACAGCATCTATTATAATAGGGAATTCTGTTAAATTTACATTTTTAGGCTTCTGAGGAGGGTGTGTCTCTGGGTATTATTGATTTCCATGCCTGTGGCATTTTTTAAATAAAGAAAGCAAAAAAATTATACTTGCACGCATCTGGGAATGGCCAAATGAAGGTGGGAAAACAGAAGATCAAAAAGAGATTAAAAAAGAGAGGGGAAAAGAGAGGAAAAGATATATTATGAAAGGAAATGATGATTGGAATAAAAGAACATAAGACAACCTGGGTAAGCTTTTTGCAGAAGAAATGGAAAACAATGATTAAAAATTTACGTAATAGAGAAACAACTTACTCCATTCTTGTCGACCTGTTCTCTAGGCCGACAAAAGAAATCAGCATCAGCACGCATTGGCCAACCTAAGCGGAAACAATCTTCTGACCTGCAATTTTTGACAAAATCACTGGCATTATTTTATAGCTCTCTCTCCAAAGATGAAGTTGATCATTGTCATCAAGAATCATTCACCTAGCTAACAAGAACAACAAAAGATATGACCTGTCTCCATGGCTAGGAATTAAGTCATTACATTGTTAACAGGAACAAGAGAAAAAATCCAAGTCACAGTAAGACCAAGCACAAACCAAAAATATTCATTTATGTCATCATAGTTTCTCCACTGAGAATGCTTTGATTTTGCCATTTTACTCCATTCAGCTTCCTACATAGCAGGAAAATAGAGGTAAGTTGATAACTACCAAGTGGAAATGCTCCCTGGCAGCTCAGAATAGCAAAATACAAATTATGTAGAGAAGCATTTAACACCTGAGCCACAACTTCATATATTGGAGTCACAACTTTTTTCAGGAAGGCTTCCTTATCGCCTCCATAGGCTGGCTTGACATTTTCACCGGTCACGGGGCTGACATTCCCAGCCAGCATTCCATACAGTTCAAATGCCATCTTAATCAAGACAAAAAAAAAAAAATTAGAATAAGTACAGTAGAGTCACAAATTTAAAATATATTTCCAGAGCATAGATAGAATGATGAATTGCATCAATCCGTCAAAGAAAGTCTCTCAATAAGCAAAAATAAAAGCATGATCAGGCAAAGAAAACTTACGGTCTGTTTCATAACATGTAAAAAAAATAATAACAATCTCTCTCCTTCCTACACACCTTTTGGTATGACTTAACATTTAACTACCAAAGTACTCTACTTTTTCTATTAAAATGACTAATTCCAATCGTCTTTTCACATCTTTCCATCCCACTACCCTATCTATTTTTGTCTCATTCTCTTTACTCCTAATCATTACCACCATCATATCACATCACTCTCACTTTTTAAATCTTTTTCAATTCACAACTTTTACATCTTCCCAAATGAAACTAATGATCACCCTTGGCTGTCAGCAAGTATCAAAGGTAAACTTCAAAATCAAGCTAGGAGGAAAGATTAAAAAAATTATATCCACCGATTCAATATTGTGGAAAAGAAAACCACTGTGCCATTTCTGGTGAATCAACACCATTGTTCTCACACGGACAATGCGACAACATGAAATATTTGACTATGGTCAAGTTCAATCATACTAGCTTCATTCTTAGACATGCATACATGATGATAGATATAGCAAAGGCATTCTGGCATAAACCGCAGGTTTGCAGCTTCGCCCCATATAAGAAGATATAAGCCCATATATAACAGCTTGCGTTGTTGCACTTCTTGTTGAATGGTTGGCAACCTGCAGTATCAAACAAATCACAGGACAAAAAACAGAGAGAAAAAAATCTATGAGAAACGTTATGAATAACAACGACTCCATATTTCTAGCAAAGCTAGGACAATTAACAAAGTGATAACACAAACGGTTCTCACCAAAGACTACTCTTGCGGCCTAAGTATTTGCACCACCTTTTGTAGTTCTTGAATAGCTTTTTCATCACATCTGTAAGTGCAAGCTCACCCAACTGAACAAGAAAACAAGATGTCCATTAGATGGGGAGTAACTTAGCACAGAGAAGCTACCCAGGGAGAGAAGGGAGCAGACGTGTGTGCCCATGTGAACACAAAATGAGAGAGAACAAGAGAACCTTGGGTTGGTGGTCTGGCTTTGGATTTTGCCGTATATGAACATTTGCAAGTAGCAAAATCAGGTGCTCCCTTTGATTAGCAACATTATCCTTCTGTATAATGTCAAAGGGAAAAACAAAGAATCAGAAAAGACAAAGGGAGGAATTTTGAAAAGAAAAATTAGCTATATCCAACATTTTCTCCACCTGAAACCCAAACATAGCCTGAAGCCAATCCAGAAGGTCCTCATTATCCTTCTTCTGGTGGTCCCGAGGCCACGGAAGTCCCCTAGTGTTACGTAGTGCGAAAACAGCTGCTTGAATCTATATTTTGAGTCAATAGATATCAGAAAAGAATGCATAGAAGCAAAAACATGTAAAAAGGAATCGTAATTAAACCCTTGAAGTGAAAATAGGATGTAAACCTCGGGATATCGCATGATAGCCTGATTTGCACTGTCAGGATCAAGAGGAAGAATGTTGTATGGTGCATAAATTTCCTTCTTTTCATTGACTGTTCTTTGAGCTTCCAAGACCTGGGCATTAAATCATTATATAAAATTTTATGTAGTAAATAACCATTCCTGACAGATGTACCACAAAATTAAAAGGACAACATAATATCTAAAAGAATTACAGATGTCAAAATTCAGTGTTGCCCCACTACCTCGTGATCAAGTTCAATAGCCTGTGTCATATTGACAGCCTTCAAAACTTCAAAGAGGACAGCAGCTGTCTGATAAGCTTTGGTAAGTTGAGCACTGGATAGACAAAGGAAAAGGAAATACAAATTCAGCAGTTTCAATTGCATGACATTTAATTTTTCCAATTACCCAACCTTTAGATACATCATTCTCTCATCATCATTCTACATTTTCCGTTTTCAAAAATATATATTTTTATCCTTATTTACTTTAGGGTGTATTTAGCATTGAGGAAAAGGAAGGGAAATTTTTCCACGCTTGCTTCACTGTGATTTGACATCTTAACATCATAAGTACCCTGTGTTCTCCCATTATTACCTATATTTCTAATCATTCTTTCTCATTTTTCCATACAACTACCCTATCTATTTATCCTAATTCTCTTTATTCCAAATTGTTACCCATATCATATCACATCCCTCTCTTTTTCAAAAATTTTCTCAACTCTTTTTCCCCTTTTTTCCTAATGCCAACCACACTTATTATCAATTTTTATACATTATCATGTGACATCAATGTCATTCTTTTCTTCCTTAGAATCTGCTTGTTCTCCTCTTTTCCACCTCATTCCCCAATTTTAAATAAACCCTTGCATCAGTTTCTCCTTTTACTAGAAGACTGTATATCCAAATCTTATGGCATAACTTACCGATCAGCTTTGTCTGCATCATGCAATGCTTTGATATATTTCTTGTAGTAATGTTGATAAAAGCTCTGCATCTCTCTTGCATCACTTTGTTTTACCCTTCCCTGTAGTGTGGGATCATTTTCCTGGAAAAATGAACATAAAAAGATGAAGAAACCCTTAACATCTAGAAAATATCAGCAAGATAGAAAAAAATCCATCCAAGAAATATCATTGTAATATCAGAAATAAGATTCAACATAAAGTCATCGCCAGCACTAAAAAAGAAAAGGATAGCAACTGAATCTTTGTTTTGCAAATGTTTGTTCCAGTGATTGTGAATAGGAAAGTAAATACTACTCTCAGACTCAATAGCACCAGGACCATGCTTAGATGCTGAAATGAATCACAACAATAATAAGAAAAGAAAAACATCATCTACAGTTCTCATAAGGCCGTTATAGTATCCATAAACAATGAACATTGGTTCTTTTATCCATGGATTTCAATTATTTTTAGCATAAAATCATCTTCTTTTTTAAAACGAAAGAAAGAGCCTCACTTATACACTCTTCAAGAAACTAGCATTGGCATGCAATGTATCAAGCACATGTTGTTCAGAATACCAAATATGATTATAAAACAAGGATGAGTGCATATTGCAGACATCTCAAGAAGCAGTTACAAAGATTAGTGCTTACCCTTTCAAGACGTTGTAGAAGTGCAGTTTTAAATTGTCGAACACCACGTCCACTAGATGTGGGATCCAACCTATGAGCTTTCTCAAAGGCATAGAATCGGCCTGGTCACACAATGCAGCATCAGTATAGATTAGGGATATTTGGTCACAATATGATCAATGATAAGCTTTAACGAGTCATGGGTAGGTTCGAAGTTGAAATGAAATTGCTCAATTGCACGGTAAAATAAAATGCCGCTACACTTTGGAACTAAGATCCGTGGTGACCAAATCTAAATAAAATGCCACTACAAGTTGAAATTAAAGTTTAAATGGTCGTGCTCTACTCTAGCAATACTGGCCTGCAATAGCCCTTCCCCTTCTTTGGGACCACTCACCCACCAGTAGGTATAATCTGGCTAGTAAGTTGGCCCTTCCACCTTACTCGGACTGCTTCATTCACCAACTAGTAATTAATCGGTCATCTAAGTCAGCCCGTCCATATTATTGAGACAGCTTCACTAATCTATCAATAATTTTAGTTTAGCCTCTAAGTTGCTCCTTTCAAGAGTCAAACCCAAGACCTCAGGATCAATAGCCAATCTCCAATATCATTCATATGAAAAGCTCAAGCTGAACATTCAGTATCTCATAAATCCCTTTGATCTCTCCTTCAGTGTTGGTCGTAGGCTACTTTTCGCTTGGTGTTTCACTAGGATAGAGTACAAAGCAGCCGTTATGTTTCAATCTTGTCTAATCCCCCTAAAAAGGAACATCATCCATAACATAAACCAAAACGGGGAGTTATGATGCAGAAACATGTGATGATTTGGAACTTCAATTTGAGATAGGAGACTTGTAACACTTGTTTAGTTCATCAGATATAATTTTACATCACCAATTTCAATATGCGTGATAAGATTAACCATAAAACTTTAAATCAAAATGTCTCTCGATTTCAAGAATTTTGGCCATTGGAACTGGGCACTTCTGCGTGTATCAGTATTAATAGCCTCTCTGTCACATGCCTACAACAAAGTACAAAGCATTGGAGCATTTATGGTTTATCTTCCATAACCTACAATTCTACTTTAACAAACAGCTTCAGGCTGTGAGGCACTTTCATCCAGCATCAATGACACACAGGATGTAGTCATGTAGCTCATAGGCCACATACAAATCATCTTGAGCTGACAAAGCTCAATTGGAGAAGCTGACACCGCAACTGCATTCAATTTTAGTTGCATCCCAAAGAACTACCGACAATCAAGTTGTGCATAAAAATAGCTCCTAGGAACAGCTTGCAACTACCAAATGCTCTATAAAAGGAAACCAAAGTAATGAAATTTGTACGCATAACCATTCCTTTTGGTATGCGACCCCCGTTTCGTCCCCCATTTTGACACACAGCAGAACAGAGCGCTGGAATAGTATCACCAAGAGTAGATAATAGCAAATAAAGAATAACAAGCGAGACGCAGAGCAACATCAAAACATACAGAGATAGGCAACCCTAGGGTTGCTGGACTCGACTTCATTGGCTACGCGAAGAATCGGAGCGATCTCGACGAGCGATGACGGCACGATCTCACTGTCGAAGGCGGAATCCCCAAAAGCGCCAGCAGTCTGCGTGCGCTGAAGCCGCCGCTGAGGCTGCGGCTCTGTCCCGCCGCGCCTCGACGACATTCTCAACAACCTCTTCTACCCCTCCGGAACTATTGAAGCAAACAAATTAAAATCTCCAAATTTGCCAGAGAGGGGAAAAACATTTTTCTAAAATCTGAAATTTCCAAACACGGCATATAAGTAAAACAGCTTAGATTTGAGAGATCTTTTCGTTTCTCTTCTTCAAAGCAACGACGAAAGGAGAGAAGAAGTACCTCTCTCTAGCAGCTCTAAGCTTCTAAATCACTCATCTTCAACAGCAACGACAGAACTTTTTCTTCCGAAATTTCTGGCCAGGTATGCTGAAACGAGTTGGAATGACGAAATCACTCCAGGAGATGCAATGGCGATTTATGCAGATCGACTGCAGAAAGATGGCTGCTGTTCTAAGCTACCTGGGGAGGAGGAGCCAGAGCGAGAGCAGAAATGAAGCAAGAAGCTTGCTCGAGTGTATTTTCTTAGCATGCGAATCTGTACTCTCATGCACGTAACACGCGTGCTGGACGTCACAGCTGTTGATGACCGCCCATCATTGATCGTATGCGACGCACCGAATTAAGGCGGGCTGGCTGATTACGTACAAGTTATGGCAATCGGTTGGCAGTTCACTCCCACGGTTTTCTTCTTGCTGGTCGATGTGGCAGGTACACTCGCGCGAGTAAGTTGTTAGAAGGGTAAAGGTTGGATGGTCGAGTAGACTGTAGACGACTGCTGCCTGCACTGCAGGTGGAGTGGCTTTCGCTTCCTCAGTCGCCCTCGCTTTCCGATGGAATTGCGAGAATGCCATCGACTTTTTTGAAATCGAGATTTGGCGGAGGTGAAACGCAAGGAAATAAAGCGCTTCCCTCGCAAAAACATTTGCGCTTTTCCTTCGCCTGATTCCAGCTCCGTTTGGTAGAAAAATAAACTTAACATGATTTGACGAAGGATCAGCATTTACAGAACTCTTTTCTTTATATAATCCTTTTATTTTTAAAATTTTGATAGTCGATAAAAATTCATTATGTCTTTTATATTTTTTATTATTATTATTATTAGAAAAAAATTTCGTTTATTTAATATCGCTACACAGCCCTTATCTATAAATATGTAAAATCAATTTAAGAAAATAATTTAATACTATATATCAATTTTTAAATAGTATTTTCAACATCTAAAATATCACTAATATATAAATAAATAATTTTGTAAAATATTATTATATTCTTACATAAATAAATGGTTATAATCACTTTCCCTTATCTACGCACAAACGTATTTATTTTTAAATAAGTGTAATTATGCATGTACTTCATTCAAATGAAACTTAATTTTCTAACTAAATAAGCAATGTTAAGTACAGTGAATATATTAAGTTTTACATTAATTATGAATATCTTAAAAATTAAAAAGATTATACGTAACCATTTCCATGCAACCATGTTATGTAAAAACCCAGCCATTTGATAGAAGTAATAATTATAAGTAAAGAAAATATTAAAAAAATGTTAAAATGTAAAGATGCTAATAAAATTTTTAGAATTGAAGACAACAAGTAACATCAAATGATGTTAAAAAATGAAGGAAAATTAGTTGTCTTTTTCACAAAATGTATTCTCCATTATTATTTTTTATACCATTTTGTGCTCACAAGTGAGATAGTATTTGAGAATGCAGTTATATTGGGAATCTATGAGAAGAAAAAAAGAAAATATTTTAAAGAATAAGTAGATGATATAATATGAAATGATATAGGTAAAGTTTGAATAAAGGCGAGTGATAAGAAAAAATAATTAAAATAGAAAGATAAAGTTAAAAAATATAATCAATAATTAAAATATCAAATCTATGGAGATAGGTAAGAAAGAAGAAAACATGTGATTACAAAATGTGCCATTAAAACAAGGATAGAATGACAATTTTGCACGAGATAATTGTCGGCGTATGAAAAACAGTTGCGTTAATCAAGGCCTGCGTAACCACTAAGGTCGTGCTTCAGTGGTGCGATGGCAAACACTGAATGGATTGTGGCATTTGTACGGTGACATTATTAATTCTCTGTTTGTGAAAGTTTCTGCCGCTGTCTATCAATTGAGATGTTATAGGAATGTTGTTAGAAAAAATTATTAGAATGTCTTAATCTTGCTTGTAATATCAGCTGAGATGAATATAATATACGAAAACCCACAAAAAAAAATTAGGGCCTGCGTATCATTGTACAGCATCCGTGTATCGAACCTCCCAGCAGGGAGTGTTTGAAAGGAGAAGGTAGAATGTCCATGCTCCCGCAGCTTCCGCCACGCACGAAACCCCATTGAAAGTGCAACCGCCGGACAATTGTGCCCTTGAACTTATCCCTTTCTGCACGACATGCAGGTAGGAGTCGTGAATGTGTAAAATGATGGGATTGTGAAAAATTGTGAGAAATGAAAAAGAGAATTTTTTGAGAAATGTGTAATTGATAGAAAATGATAGATGTATAGTTGGAATAAATAGGTTTGTTGTATGTAGTTAGTAGGAAAAATGATTGGAATGTATGGGTAAAAGTAAAAAAATAGTGTGATTGATAGAATAAAAATTGGCATTAGGAAACGAAAAACCATGGTTACCATGGTGAGACGTTACCAAACGTCCCCTTAATTCCTGGGCATGTCTCAAGTGTTGATCGCGCATGTTATCAGGGCAGCTTTGCACCCGCCGCTACTTTTTAGACATCGCAAGTGCATTTTCGGAATCAACTAATGGGACGATAATTAGGAGATTGACCGGTAGATTAGACGAGGAGGAGTTTTCGTGAACCGGGGCATGTTTGTTTTTAACCACAAAAAAAATTCAATTAAAAATTTTCAGTTTAAAACTATTCACTTTCTCGTAGCCATCATATTTTAAAATTAATTTTTCATATTTTCTATATAATTACTTATTACTTATTTTTAATCATTTTTATACAATTACTCCAACAACTAATCTATTGTTTTAACTTTATTCACTTTATTCTCCGTCATTACCACTGTTATATAACATCATTTTATATTAATTTAACAACTTTTACATTAACAATTTTTCATCAAAAATTTTTATTACTTCTCAAGCATACTCTTAGTGTAAACATTTTTTTATAATTTATCAATGAATGAATAACTTTTAAGCACGTGTGCTATGCACATCTTTAATTTAAATAGAATCTGTTTTCGTAACTAAACAAATGAAATTACTATGGATACAGCGGATTTTCATAAATAATTATGGTGGAATAAATGGATAAAGCTATGAGTGTGTTTTGCAATCACAAAAATTTTCAATTTAAATTTGTTTGTTCTTCACAGTTGTCTTGTTTTTTATCATTATTCACTTTTTTATACAATTACATAAATTTTCAATCATTTATAGGTATCAACCTATACTATTAACATATTTATTTTAATTTTATTTCTTCTTATTGTCATTACTTATATTATATTACATTACTTATCCCATTTCAAATTTTTTTATGCACCCAAACTTTCCAAACTAAAATGTTTCAATGTAAAACTTTTTGTTCTTCACAATTACTTTATTTTTAATCACTTTTACTTCTTTTTATACAATTATCGTATTTTTCAATTATTTATACACAGCTATTTGTACAGATAACATATTTATTTTAACTCTATTCTCTTTATTTATTATAATTACTCATATTATATCGCATCATTTTCTCTCAATTCAGTGACTCTTGCACATCAAAATTTTCATCCATTAATTTTTTCATTTTTTAAAAACATTTCAAATGTAAAACACACTTTGAATGTCATACGCATTTGTGTTTATTTAACAATAAAACTTTTTAAATTAAACTTTCTTACTTTTCATAACTATCGTATTGTAAATTAGTTTTTCATATTTTTTTACAACTACTTTTCAATTATCTTTACACGACTCTTCGGTCAACTAGCACATCTATTTTTATTTTATTATGTTTACTCACCATTATTATCCTTGTCACATTAAATTGTTTTATTTTGCTTTTAAAACCTCCTCATAAAAAAATTATCACTTCTGAAACAGATGCCGCATAAAATTGCGTTTACATAAAGTAGGAATGAATTTCATTACAAAACTTAAAAAATTATATTGAAAAGAAGAAAAATAAATTTGTTGGGCACGAAGAGATAAGATCGTGCAAGACAATAAATTTAAAAAGTAGAAATAAGAAAACTCATTTTTGAAATTCAATAAATTTAAAATTTATATTGAAAATGAGAAAGATAATATTAAAAAATAATAAAAGTAAAATTTTATATATTGACTGATAATAAATTACACATACAACAAGAAAAGTAATATTAAAAAATTTAAAAATATAAATAAAAAACTCAACTTTGCAATTCAAGGTGTGTCGTATTCCCATAAACTAGTTATTCTACAACTTTTTAAATTCAACAACTATTACATTTTTTTATCATTTATTCACATGTTGTTATACAACTACCATACTTTTTGATAATTTATCTTCAATCAAACATACAAAATTTATATCTATTTTAATTACATTGTCTTCACACTTCATCATTAACTATTTTGTAATCATTAAATCTATTATATCATATTATTTCTGCCTTTTGTAAAAATTTTACTCTAAATTATGTTCAAAAATTTTAATTGCATTGTCTTTACACTTCATCGTTAACCTTTCGTTCAAAATTTTTATAAGTTTTACCAAATGACAAACACACCCTATAAATAAAAATTATATTTAAAATGAAATGGAGAGTATTAGGAATAAGAAAAGTAAATTCGTTATATATTGATAGATAATAAATTACGCATAGAACAACAAAAGTGATAATAAATTTTAAAATTAGAAATACAAAAAACTGATCCCACTAGATTTTATGATCATGACGCACATCCGGAAATGAAAGAAGCATGAGTACCCGGTGAAAGTTGCTCTCCTGACTTTGGAGAAGTTTTCGTCTTGGAGTGTAAGTTTAGCAGGGTCCTCATGTGTACCTACCAACCCAACCTTAAGCTGGGTATGGTAAGCTATGGGTATAGATATGACACAAATTAGTACACGTACTCTGAAATATGGTACAAGTACGGTAGATACGTTAAGTACACTGAATCGACCCGCATAGGTACTCGTATAGATAATTAATTAAGTGTATAATTACTTATATATGTAATATATATTATATAGTATGTATTGTGATTTGCCTTTGATATTTTGCGTGCACACATGTTTTAATAAATTCAAATTTAAATGATTTTTTACTTTGTGAAGTTGTGGATTATGAAGTAGGAAACTAGTTAAGTTATTATATATATGTCATTAACTCATGAAAGACTATTATAAATAAGCTTGTGACTTATTATTATAATATATTAATAGTTTTAATGATCATATTATAATGGTTTATACTTCATATTTTTATATAATAATAGATATACTTGTGATATTTAAATGTAAATGAGTATTATCTTACATTATTTAAAATAACATAGGATTTTTTAAAAAATATCATATTTGAGTACTAAATGAACTGACTTGAAATTGAAACCGAAACTAGACCTTATAGGTAATGGATCGGGTAGGATACACTAGGAACTGAACCGATAAATAGGTATGGTAGAGTAGGCTTTTTACAAATAAGGTACAGGTAGGGCAAATTACTACTTGAACTGAACCGACCCAAATCGCATCCCTAGTTCTGTCTTCTTATTGAGCGTACACGATACATAACGCAAGGCAGTTTAGCGATGCATGAAACCTAACAGCGCCGTTGGCGAGGCAACCAAACCTTTCAGGATTTGCCTTAAAGTGTTTTTCGGTAATGAGCAAACGTAGAAATGAGACGTAAATAGTGGAGTTTTATTTCCTAAAGTTAATAATTGCTCCATCAGTTAAATTATTTTTTATTTTTATCATAAATTCTAATTACTTTTCGTACTAACTATGAGTGTGTTTGACAATGTACAAAAAATATCAAGTTAAAACTTTTCAATTTAAAATTTTTTCACTTTCCACAAATACCATATTTTTAAAATATTTGTTCACATTTTTCTATAAAACTACCTAATTTTTAATTATTTTTACACAACTACCAACACAACTAACCTATCTATTTTAACTTTATATTTTTTACTCATCATCATTACCCCTATTATATTACATCATTTGACAATTCTAACTCTAAAAAATTATTAATCAAAAGTTTTATTCATTTCAAAACATATCTAATATATAACAAACTTATTTATTTTAATTATACCGCAGTCATTCTCTAACAGTGACACATTTTTCAAAATATTTTTTTTTTATTCATTTCCTGTCAGTTTAGCGTGAGCAAGTGGTTGACAATGACAGAGCGAGGAGAATAATTGTAGTATCGGTGCTCCGACGAACCACGTCTATTTGAATCATCCTTCGATACAATCTCGAAATTGAACTTGATTTCGCGGTGTCGTCGCGGTAAGAAATAGATTTAGGGTGCGTTTGGTCGAAGGTTGAAGGTAAAATTTTTTGATGAAAATTTTTCAGAATAGAAATTATCAAGTTGATAGAAAATGATGTGATATGATAGAGTAATAATGAGGTGTAAAGAGAATAAAGTTAAAATAGATAGGATAATTGTATGGGTATTTGTGTGGAAATGATTGAAAAGTAGGGTTGTTTATATAAAAAAATATGAAAAAATAATTAAAAAATAAGGTAGTGACGGAGAGTGAAAAGTTTTTGATTGAAAAGTTTTCATTGACATGTTTTGTGTGTAACCAAATACACCCTTAAAGGCGATTTCATATTAGAACGCTAAATTGGAGAGATGAATTAGAGAAAATCAAACCAGTACAGTAAGGTTTTTTTTTTTGTCCTTTTAGCATCCAGAATGGTAACGTTAAAATCAACAACAAATCGCCCGGGTGGACTGACCATGATTATCGACCATATGCTGGGATAATCATCTCCTTTTCCCACCTGAGGCAAACTCAAGAGGATCACGATCATGTTAGGCGTGGAGAATTTATATTTATACATATATATTTATTTATCAATTGATCTTTCCATACAAATATGGACCTGATGGTATTTAATCCACATACGCGCCAAATCTTTCAATTTTTAAAACACGTGTGTATTTGTTTGTAAATCTCATAATTAAACAGGTTTTAGGTTATTTAAGCAATTTCACCCAAAAAGATCGATGTTTGAAATTCATCAGATACATGCTTTCAAAAAATGTAAATTCGAGACGTGAATTAAAATAATACACTTAAATCAACATTTTTATAGAAATAGTAATATTAAAATTATATTTGTATATCTGTGCATGGCCGGTGATTGGAATATACTTTTAATTGGGTACAAGTTATGAGTTATACTTTTACGAAATGTAGTTCATTTTTCTTACATGTTTGGTAAGATTTTACTTTATCTATTATATTTAGCATTATTTATATTATTTGATTCAATTTTATTTATATTAGCATAAAAATCACATTACTATTGTATCTACAAATGTACAAAATAAATGTAGTAACATTGCCTGTTGCTGAGTATCAATTTTAAAGTATGATCACATTCAATATTTATCTGATCAAAAAATTCATTACTACGTGAATAAGTGGTTTTATAAAATACAATTATGTTCTACTGCATATGTGTGTATAAATATAAATATTTTTGATAACTTCATATAAATATATATTTTTAAGCAATATGAACAAAGAAACTTGGTCTTATAAACTAAAAAACTAACACTAAACACAATGTATTAAGTAGCTTTTCTATCAACTATTAAGATGAAAAAATTTTAACGGCCTTATATGAAACCAAGGTGGGATTTTTTTTTTTTTCAAAAATTATCCTCGTTAAAAAGCCTAAATGAACCATTAACGCATACTCAGATTGTTTTAAAATGAAATTTTGCTTGCTGAGCAGCTGAAGCTTGACCAGGTTTTTTTAAATTGAAGTATTATTTGATATCTCAGGCTAAACAAATTATACAGAACTTTGGATGTTTCAAAATCACTAAAAACACCGTCGTTTGAAAAAGTAATAAATGAAATGAATAAATGTCACGTAGCGCACACAGGTGCCATCTCGGAGGAGTCTAAGGAGGATTGTGCGTGGGTTGGAATCCCACCTTGTGATATTTTGGCCCGTATATACGGTTGGACTTACAATAATTTATAATATTAGATATCATATTTTACAATACAAATTAATATTATTCATTACTCGGCTATTTTTCTTCCATGCCCTCTAATGGTTAAAATATAAAGACATCGGTAGAACTCAAAATACTATCATTTTGTCGAAGAAAAAGGGGAAAAGTCGTAAAGCGGTGGGAAAGTAACCCTCTTTTTGGCCCTTTCGGTCACTACCGAAAAATAAAATAAGAAGACTGGATTCCCGATTGCTGAGGCGGAAAGACGAGGTTGGCTAGCGAGGCGCATGTGCTACGCTATCTTAGCATTTCTAGATCCATCGCAACTGCAACCATGCCACATCCCAAAGTAACACCAGAGTCATAACGCAAAGGCGGGAGCGGATAAAGGCGCCCAGCCTTCCCCTGCAGAAATAGAAAGATAAAAGGAATAAGGTGCAGCTGTGACTCATTGAACTCAAATTTACCTTAATTTTAATCTTAATTTTATTTATAAAACACAAACTTAATTCTAACCCTTTATGTAAAATCTAAATCCTAATTTTATTTTTGAAAGTCGGGTTTGGGTTAGGTTTCAAGTTGGAATTTATGTTGATAAATTTATATTTTATTTAAGAGTGATAGGTTTAAAATTTTATATGAATGTATAATAATAACAAATCATATAAATAAATATAACAATGTACAGTCAAGCCACATATTTTTTAAAAATATAACAATATAAAGGAGAAGAGTGATTCTGTTAGTCAGGGTTAAGCAAATGCCCCGCTTAGCTAACCTCAAAAAACTCATTTATAACAATTTTTTCTCTCTTCATATACTTGTTTGTCTAAGTGTATTTAACATATAAACCAAGTTTTACCAATTTTGAATATGTGCATATATTTTTTTGAGATTTTTAAACATTTATGTATATGTATATTTAAAATACCTTTATTTTTAAAATCTAAATATATATATATATACATATCCAAAAATTGTAAAACTTATTTTATAAGTTAAATACAATTAAATAAATAAGTGTAGGAAGAAAAAATAAAAAATTATTGTAAATGAGATTTTTGAAGTAGGCTAAGTGTGACATTTGCTTAGCTCGAACTAATAGGATTATTTATTTATAAATAATATCTGTAGAAAAAATTAACATAAAAAACAAGATAAATGAAAAAATTATAGAAATAAAATATAAATAAAAATAAAAATAATATACTTTATTTATAATATAATTACAATATGTCAAATATGTATTTAAATATAAATAACATAAAATACAAAAAATATAAAGAAATATTGTTTAGATATTATATAAAATAGATTTTATAATAAATATAAAATAAAATCGGACTTGGGTTCACTTGAACCCTAACCCTATCACATCTATAAATCGAGTTTACCAAGTTTTGGTTATTCGAGTTCGAGTTATAGAAAAGCGAGTTTTGATACCAGAGCTCGAGTTATAGAAAAGCGAGTTTTGATACCATTAGAAATTGGGTTCGGGCTCAACCAAACCCAAGTTAAACCTCCTCAAAAAAAAAAAAAAAAAAAAACCCGGGTCGGGTACAGGGGCGATGTACCAGTTGGGGGCCATCTTGGCAACGTACCAGACTACCAGTTAGAGAGTCACTTCAATCATTCGCAGATCATGCTTGCTCAAACTCTATATACAACCGTGTATGAGTGGTAAAAAAAATATTTAGATTTCTGACGCACACAATACTTTGTGAAATGATTAACGGTGTTGCGATGGTTTGGATGCCGAATTGACAATTTTTTCAGTTTTTTACAATATTGCATTTTTATCTTAACTCTTGTTACAATCAAGTTTAAGAATTTATATATCTTTTTATCTCATTTCCATCTTATAAATAAATCTTACACAGTTAACAAAAGAGAGGGATTTAATTCTCCTGCATGAGAGTCATGACTCTTGCCACGGGGCATGCAACCAAAGTTCAAACGCTCCGCCCAACATTATTATCAATCGAGTAACGCCCAGTTGGTGACAATTTTGAAAAGTGCACATATTCTATCTGGACGCATTGCGTATAGTATGCACGAGAAAGATAAAAATGCAATAATTGATGATAATATAAACACGCTGAGGTTGCTCTTATATGCAATGCCTTTATTTAATTTAAATGAAAGTTTTTTATGGTGGGTTTGGTATTCACCAAAAATGTCTTTTCCATTTGAAACTTTTCCTATTTTTATTTACTTTATTTTTCAATTATTTTTTTATATTTTTCTATACAATTATCTTAAAATTTTTTTACCAAAGATCTTTTATTTCAAAATTTGTATTAAATACCAATAATACCCTATTTATGAAACCATACTTCAGTATAATGGAATAATGATCTTCTACGACCGGTCGTTCCGTCGCAACCGCTCCGACCAGCCTTTGCAGCCGTTGGATACTGCGGGTGAAATGGGAGCCGTTGGATGACGAGGAAAAAGGTGGCGCGGTTGCAGGCATATTAAATGACAGCTGAAATATGTGACAGTCCCCTGTCAGTGGGAAATATTTCCCGAAGGCCCTCCCACTGCGGTTCCAGGAATCGGCTCCTGCTCGCACTCTCCCTCTCTCCATCTCTTTCCTCCCGCGCACACTCCCTCTCGCTCTCTCGCGTCTCCCGCACCTCCCTTGGCTCCAGCTCCTCTCTCTCTCGGGCTATCACCGTCTCCGGCAGCGGCACCATCTACCCAGGCCCCGACAGGTAAATCGTCCCTCTCCCTCTCTCGATTTCTCTCCCCTGCTCCGATTTCTCTCCCTCACGCCCCCTTCCTCTCTCCCCCATTCCGTGATGGGCGGCAGCAGCGTCTCAGATCTCCGCCTTTTCCCGCTGCACCATCTCCCTCTTCTCTAGGGTACCAAAATCCTATATATCCATCTACCTTCTCCCACAACGATCTCCGATTCCGTCCACGGCTGGGATGTAAAATGTGTTTAGGCAACTTAGTTGCACCATTGTTTAAAGGAGAGGACAGAATGCCTGTTGGGCAGTCATTCCACAACGATCTCCGAGCCCGGGCGAACAAAATCAAAAATTCTACAACCAGATGTTGATTGAAGACCATTTAGTTTAGCAGACGATTATAATTAAACAGCTGACATTGATTACCAAAGATCAGAAAAGTAATCAACGGTCGACAAATGTCCATATGGATTTCCGAATGGTGTAAAACTAACATCTGCGGAGTTGCTCATCTTAACCATAAACTCGAGCGTCCTTGCCTTTTAATATCTGATTGGGAGCGCACTTTGATGCATCAATGCACATGATTTGCCACAGAAGACCATATCGGATCGGAGAAACTCATCCAATTTACTGCGGCTCTTCTGAAATTCTGGAAATGGCTTCTTTTCTGTCGTTGCTTCTTTGGATGCTTTCTAAGGGTATATAGAGCTGGGTGTTGGTTTGGCAGTTTCTCGTTATCTTTTTTCCCCTGTTTGTTGCAAGTGTTCTCCATTGGTAGTCCTGATTCCAATATTAGTGGCAAGCAGCTGTCCAGATTGTATAGAAATATTTTTCAGAATTTGAATTTTTTAATTGTTAGATATTTATCAAATCTTTTACTTTTGTAGATACATAAGAGGTGTTGACAAAAGTTCAAATATAGCTAAAATGCATACATGATCTGCAAATGCCTCCTCAGTCGAAATTGATACCAACATTTCACTAGCCCCATGATGCAGACACACCTGCTCTTTTCAATAACTCTCAGATAAACCGCCTTCTAGACCCATGGCTATTTTCTAAACCCATTTCAGTAACACAATTGTTATTAACATAAGGTAGCTATAGACTAATCATTGTAGATTTTCACTTTATTCATGGTTGATTCAATTCTAGTTGTATTCTAATCCTTATAGGTCTTCATCTTATTGATATGGTGGATTAGAAAGTTAAATGAACATGCTCATATTCATTTTAGAATAGTTAAATGAGCATGTATACTTGCATCAGTCTTGTTTTGGTTGTTGTGAGAATTATATAATGCACTCCTTTTTGAAATTGACATTCTTACATAGTTTAGACATGCACTATGAATGTTCGATTATGGGCTTTAGTCTCCTTAGCTATAGCTAGCTAGGCTTTAAGACAACTGATCTACCTGCAGCTCTACTGAGGAACAGTATAGACTGTGAAGGTAACTGCATGCCCGAAAGAGGTCAGGACCCCAGAGTTCTAATAATTTAGGATGCTATCCATATAGGTTGAGACCGTAGTTGGTAGAATGTCATTGTTTTTTTCTCTAAACAATTGTGGTTGGCAGATAATTTTCATTTGATTCACATGGAACAATACATGGGCTGCACTATGGAGTCAATGCAATTGAATTCAATGAATGCGGTGGAATGTGCTTTACCTGAGGTTGTGATAATTGAACATGAGTCAGTGAGCGAGGCGGTTCCTAATGGAAGTCCAAATTTAGATAATATCCTAACGGACGGGATATTCACACCTTATGCCCCGAATGAGATAACGCCAAAGGTTGGCATGAGTTTTGTATCCATAGAGGCAGCGTACGAGTTTTATAATAATTATGCGTGGCACTGTGGTTTTAGCACAAGGAAGGATACTAGTCGTAAGTCAAAGTCTGGTCAGATATTGAGCCAAATCTTAACATGCTCAAGAGCTGGCCCTGGTCAAGAGAAACGGAGTAGTAAAGGTGGTTTCATAATGTGATGTTCGTGTCCTGCTAAAGTGTACCTGAATTTGAGTCGAGAAGGCCATGCTTATCATATCACTCAGTTTGTACCAATGCATAACCATGCATTATGTACTCCAACGAAGACTCGAAAACTACGATCACACAAAAAGTTAACTGAAGATGATTTGAATCTAATATCATCTATGAAAGCCTCTGGGATTGGGGTGGCGCGATCTATTACCTTCATGAGGCATGAAGTAGGAGGCCCTTCTCATCTTCACTTCTCTGAAAGGGATGCTAGGAATGCACTAAGGCAAAAGCGACAAATGATGTTCGGAGGTGATGCGAACAATCTGTTGCGTTTTTTTCAGCGAAAGAGTCAAGACGATTCTTAGTTCTCATATGAAATTCAGATTGACGAAGACATGAGATTGACGTCTTGTTTTTGGGTTGATGGGAAGTCGAAGGAAGACTACATTGTTTTTGGTGATGTTGTATGCTTTGACACCACTTACAAGACAAATGAGTACGACATGCCTTTCGGTCCATTTGTTGGTGTTAATCACCATAAACAATCAATACTGTTGGGAGCAGGCTTGCTCTTTGGCGAGACAATCGAGGACTTCAAGTGGCTGTTCCAAACATGGGTACACACAATGGGTGGTGTCCACCCAAAGACCATTATAACTGATCAAGATGCAACAATTGGTGCAGCCGTTAAAGATGTTTTTCCAAACACAACGCACCTATTGTGCTTGTGGCATATATGTAGAAAATTGCCCGAGAAATTATCCCATGTCATCCATGAGCACCCAACTTTCAAGAGCAAGTGGAATCATTGCTTATATGGCACTGAAAGCGAGGTTGAATTTGAGGAATGTTGGCAAGCGATGATTCATGAATTCAAATTGGAAGAGAATGCCTGGTTGGGACACATGTATGAAATACGTCAACAATGGATTCCAACTTTTACACGAAAATTTTTTTCTGCTGGCATGAGGACCACAGCTAGGAGTGAAAGTATAAATGCATATTTCGATGGATTTGTAAGTCATAAGTCCAATCTGGTTGATTTTGCTGAGGGATATGATAAAGCCGTTGAGCGCAGGCGCGAAGCACAGGAGGAGGCAGATTATCGTACTTTGCATGGGGGTACCTGTATTGAAAACAACACTTACGTTGGAAGCTCGTATGGCAAAAGTGTATACATTGAATTTGTTCTTATTATTTCAAAAGGAGCTGGAGCAAAGCCTCTTATATTTTGCTGAGAGAATAGAAGGAGAGGGCACAATACAACAGTGGCGAGTGCACCATTGTGAAGATGAAGATGAAAGTAAACTAAAGCTCGTAACATGGAATGCAGGGGAGTTAGTGGTCGCCTGTCCGTGCATGAAATTTGAATCTTTTAGAATGAGTTGTAAGCATATTCTCGCAATACTTCGATCTCTTAAAATGAAGTTGATGCCTCCTTTCCTCATAATGGCGCGGTGGACACAAGGTGCAAAATCTCAATTTAAACGTCCATCCACATTAGATGACAATGAGTCTAGGCAGTGTCCTGCGGTTCGCAATCATGCATTGTCAAAGTGGTGCAGTTATATTAGACACAAAGCTTTGCAGAACTTAGATGCATTCGAAATTGTCAAAGTTAACATGGAGCAGATGATGATCGCGCTTGATGCGTTACCCAATGAGCCGCCACGTGTCGAGGCTTGTCTCCTCGATGGAGTTCAAAATGATGGGGGTGGAGTTGCGATTGACAACTTCGATGAAAATGTAAATGGTCCAACAGTTGCATTTGAGCCGCAGTCCTCTCAGGCATTCAACATAGATTCTCCACATGTCACACTCAGAATGGGAAGATCATCAAAACGCATGAAAGGAGCCTTGGAGGCATTGCGTGGTGGTTCCAAACTTTGTCGTGGATGTAATAAATTCGTGGTTGGCCACGATAAACGCAACTGTCCTGCACTTAATTATCCTAATGTCCCCACTGCGTCTGAATCTGTTGATGATACATGCATATCTAGAGGTCGGGGTCAAGGACGACGAGGTAAATTTTTTATTTACGTTTTCTTATAATATGCTTGTGATTTGGCATTTGCATGACATCTGCTTAATAATTATATTCTTTTAAGCTTTTGTGTCTCTCACACTTAGAGTTTATTACTGATCTTTTGGTGTTCATTTAACTTACTTACTCGAATGTATGTTTTCATCAGGTGGGCATAGATGAGATGGCTTCAGCTTCGACGGGATTCTCTAATGCTAATACTCACATAAATTGCACTTGTTCATGTGGTGAACCGGTTATTATGTTGACATCCCATACTAAAAGAAATCCTGGTCGGCGTTTTCTACGGTGTCCATATTTCAGGGTATGACATTGCTACACTACTCATTTTATTCAAAGTAAATATACAGGATGTGTATAGTATGCTTATATCCATAGCTGAGATTAATTTCCTCAAATGAACAGGAACCAGGAAAGTGTTGCAGTTTTTTCAGATGGGTGGATCCAAGCTCTGCGATGAAGACTGGTGTTTTATCAAAGGAGGAAAGTAGGTTGAAAATGCAGGAAGAAAGACAACTTATACCATTGGACCATGATGAGATTGTGGCAGATATTGGAGAAGTGGTTCATTGCGTTGCAAATTTAAGGGAGATCCAGATCGCAGAAATCAATGAAATAAAGCAAAAGCAGAAGGCCGCAACTGATGAATTAAAAGGTGAAATGCAACACTTGAAGGAAATCTTAGTCTTGAGGGATGTAGAACTGAAGGAGGCTTTTGCAAAGAGAGATAAGGATTTGCTCAACTTGAAGAGAGTCATGCTCATCTTGTTTGCTTTAGTTGTCGTATATGTTGTTCTTAACGATAAATAGATATTGTAAGCTACAAGCATAAGTACTTATGTAGACTGCTTCCAGGTTGATGTGAAAAACTCCTATTTTTGTTGAACATGTCGTTGTGGCAATTTATTCTGCACTACATGATCTGATCTCCAACTGACTTAGCAAACTGAAAAACGCATTATACTGTGGAAAATATGCCATGACATAGATGTTTGGTCCGGTTGCTTTGGCAGATGCTTTGGGCGCATGCCCTTACAAAGTCATTCAAGCATTTTAGGTAATCCTGGTTGTTTTGGGGACAAAAAATGCTTCCTTCAGTTTTGATGTCTTTAGATTACACAATATTTGTGCTGTGGTACAAATGTTTGCTGGGAGATGTGGTTTTTTTTTCCATAAAATATACAGTTATTTGAACATGTAATTGCTTTTCTTTTTTATTTATACCATCTTAGGCCTGTTAAGCATTTATTGAGATGGATGATTTACAAGGGCAGAAAGCATAGAATTAGTTCTAAATGAATTTCAAGGAATTTATAGGCAGTACCTATTTGGCAATAATATGGGATGAGATGGTTTGGCCATGCACATGATGTTGATTGCAGTGGTCATTTTTTTGTAATTTTGTTTTAAAAGATAATTGAAGGATACAGGAGAGCATGATCAAGGTTGACATGAATGCCAGTGGAGGTTGTTTGAAAAGATTTGAGAAAACATGGATGATGGGGGATGCTAGCTAGAACACTGTACATTATGCCAGGTTTCAATTTAGTTGATCCCAAGTAGTTGTGAAACTAAAATGATATTTGTAACCTTGCGCTGAAACAATTCTAGAAGTTTGATGAAACACGCAGTCAATTTGTTTGGATTTAGAAGGTATGCTTATTGCTTAAACCATACAAGGAAATGAAACAGAAGGGAGCATTGCAAATTTGAAATCATAAAAATAGCCTCACTATGTGTAAAAACTAAGAATTGCTTCTGACATTTTAAATTATTATTATTATCATTATCATTATTTTTGTTTTAGTTTTTGAAATCAACAGTGTGTTTCTCTTTTCTTGTTTGTTTTGGTTTGGGGAAGAACCTAAGGGAGGGTGGAATGCCATTTTTGGATGCATAGTAGATTTTCAACTTTTGGTTCCTCGCGTTGAATTGGTATTGTTTCCCTCGCGTTAACGTTTTTTTTTTTAAAATTCTACTGTTGGCAGCTCATTTTCAATGATTCCATTTCAGTTAAATCAAATGTATGCCTCAAACAGAAATCGGCAAATGTTTGGGCATATCAACCACAAAAGTACTCTGCACGAGGATCATATGGCTCTCCTTTGCTCGCATGATCCTTTCCCTTTCCGCATCATTTCCCTGCTAGTTGGGTTTGGACATGTTTGGACTTTTTGGGGCATGCTTTCACATTCAAAGGTCGTTTTCACACACACAAGTCAAACACCACGTTAATTAATCCACGCAGAAGACTCAACACTTCTGAAACTTGTTGTTTTCTCTTTTTAGATTATCTCACTACTAGGATTTTAAAGCAACAACATTACAGATGTGGGGCTGATGAAAGCAGAACAGAATGTTGATCAACAATCTATTCTTGATCTTTTCGTGGAGCAGTTGGATCCACTGAACTGGGCTCTCACTCGCCTTTGCAAAAGGAAAGAACGGTTCCTTTCCTATTGCTTGCCTGATGAAACTGTCGATGGAATCATGACTTTGCTTTATGGTTTTATAAACCTTCTGCCCAGGCTTCATTTCATCACGTGTGCTAGAAGTTTGTAGAGCCGCTGGCATCTGGCAGCACCAAAAGCTCATCTGGATCACACCGCTAAGGTAATGGAGTGCGCCTGGGGTGGTAAACAGAAGCTCCCAGAGGGCCTGGCGGTTGGATTCAACATTTTTATATTGATGCTAGCAAGGCGTTTGCCTATTGTGCCAGTGGACTCGTCAGCAGCAAGAATTCCCTTTCCAGGGGTGCCAATGTAGGTAGCATTGGCAATCAGCTCATCTGCATGCAAAAGGACGATTAGCTTAGCATAACTTGTAACATATAGGAGATCTCAAAATCAAGATACCAAGGAACAGAACCCATCTTCTCAATGTCACCAGCCATTTTGAAACTTAATTCATACATAGGAGACTAAGCATGATAACACAGACCACAAAAGCCTTTTTACATGATACAGTTTCCAGTATTTTAAAAACTGAATCTAGTAATACAAAGCTAGAAGAACCAAAAGTTGCACATTTTCAATCTGGATTCCAAGTGACCCAAATGAAAACATATACTTCAGTAAATAAAATCCATGAGTCTGGGGTAGATTCAGCATTAATGTACAACGTTTTAATATGAAAGAGTATCTCATACAATGTCAACCAATTTTGATGGTCAACATATTCCTCTACATGAACTGCAGCAACAGACTAAATCACAGCTCTAAATTCTCATTAACAGAAATTTCAATCGACGCCATTGCTTTTGCAGCAGCCAATCAATTCATATTTGGGAGGAAAAGCCATTAGGCCATTAACCAAAATAGGTGTAATTGCATAAAACAGCTCCATGGATATTACTAGAAATCCACAGGTTCCTATCAACATGCAAAACTAGGGTTTGCTTTTTGGCCAATCATAGCATTGCTGGTCAATGCAATTCCTGCTACCAGCAATGTGGCATTGGGCAGTGAAGGGGAGCTAAACAAAATTATCAAAGCTCATCGAAGCCAGAAATATGAGTCAAAACCACAAATGTGAAATGAAGCTCCTGCAGGGCCTGCAGCAACCAAATTTATAACGACCGAGTTGAATGCTTCTTTTAACCCTTGAGGTACAGATCTGTCAAAAGTCACAAAATGGACTTGCAAAGTACAAAAACTTTAGAACTCTTATTCCATAATGCCAACATCTACGTACATTCCAATTATTTGGCAATCAAGATGACTGCCCAACAGGCATTCTGTCCTCTCCTTTAAACAATGGTGCAACTAAGATGCCTAAACACATTTTACATCCCAGCCGTGGACGGAATCGGAGATCGTTGTGGGAGAAGGTAGATGGATATATAGGATTTTGGTACCCTAAAGAAGAGGGAGATGGTGCAGCGGGAAAAGGCGGAGATCTGAGACGCTGCTGCCGCCCATCACGGAATGGGGGAGAGAGGAAGGGGGCGTGAGGGAGAGAAATCGGAGCAGGGGAGAGAAATCGAGAGAGGGAGAGGGACGATTTACCTGTCGGGGCCTGGGTAGATGGTGCCGCTGCCGGAGACGGTGATAGCCTGAGAGAGAGAGGAGCTGGAGCCAAGGGAGGTGCGGGAGACGCGAGAGAGCGAGAGGGAGTGCGCGCGGGAGGAAAGAGATGGAGAGAGGGAGAGTGCGAGCGGGAGCCGATTCCTGGAACCGCAGTGGGAGGGCCTTCGGGAAATATTTCCCACTGACAGGGGACTGTCACATATTTCAGCTGTCATTTAATATGCCTGCAACCGCGCCACCTTTTTCCTCGTCATCCAACGGCTCCCATTTCACCCGCAGTATCCAACGGCTGCAAAGGCTGGTCGGAGCGGTTGCGACGGAACGACCGGTCGTAGAAGATCATTATTCGTATAATGTCATTTTTTTTTCACCTTATTCATGGATAAGAGATCTATTTCATTAATTGTATTTTACACTATCTATGTTAGCATAAAAATTCTTTCATTTATCTAATATCATTGTGTATGATCTCATCAAAAAATGTAAAAAATAATACAATGAGATATTTGATGCTAAAATCAAAATTTAAATTATACTTTTCAACATGCAAACCTTTTAAATTATTGTTATTTTGTGGAAAAATAATTTTATAAAATATTATTATATTATAATACATAAGTTTTTTGTAGGTTTGGTATTCACCAAAAATGTCTTTTTCATTTGAAACTTTTCCTATTTTTATTTACTTTATTTTCTAATTATTTTTTCATATTTTTTCATATTTTTCTATACAACTATCTCAAAAACTTTTTAGCAGAGGCATTTTATTTCAAAAATTATATTAAATATCAATAATACCCTGTTTATGAAACCATACTGCGATAAAATCTAATTTTTTCACTTTAATCATGGATAACAAATTTACTTCATTAATTGTATTTTATACTATCTATATTATCATGAAAACTCTTTCATTTATCTCATATCACTGTGTATAACCTCATTAAAAAAAGGTAAAAAAATAACATAATGAGATATTTGATGCTAAAATCAAAACCTAAATTATATTTTTAACATGTAAACCTTTTAAGCTATTGCTATTATTTGGATAAATGATTTTATAAATATTATTATATTATAGTGTATGTGTGAAGTAATCTCAATATTTTTTATAATTTACACATTTGTATATTTTAAAATAGATTTGGCCCATGCACATTTTGATTTAGATGAAACCTAATTTTATAACTAAACAAATTAAGCTAAGTATGAGTGGAGTGAATTTCCCATTAATTGTTAGAATTAACAAACTAGATGTGGTTGCATGAAAATGTTTGGTTACATAAAAGTGGTGTTCCTTTTTGCAATATTTATATTTGGTATACATATCAAATGAACAAAGTTTTCATAAAAGCTTAATTTTATATGAGTATGCATGGAAAAAAAAAACTAACCTCATCATGTGTACTCAACTTCAATAAGGTATTTATGATTATCCACAAATAAATCATAATTTAGGTTGGATATGATAAGGAAAAAAATTAGTATGTAATAAAAAAAAATCATCCCCAATATGTTACATACAACCAGTGCCCTGAACCAAGTTAGGTGGTACATGTGTGGCTACACTACACATGGTCAACCTTTAGGGCTTGTTTTAATTTATACAAAATTCTTTGATCAAATTTATATTTTTTGGAATGAAAATGTAATAATATGTATCATGAATGAGGAAAGTTGTATTGAAAACGAATAAAATTGTGTTGAAAATTTAAAAAACTATCTTAGAAATAAAAATTGTCTTACGAATGAGGATACAAATTCAATTCAATAATCTTATATAGTTTGAAACAGACACTTAAAAATTTCAAATACTTAAGATTACTTTTTAGCAATTTAAATTATTTCTTGACTTAAAAATATTTTTTTGGTAATTGTTTTTAATCGTATAACAGCCGCGTGGGTTTATGCTGTGTACCCATTTTTCGTGATTCAGTAACTGTAATTTTGAAGCTGTTATCTTTCTCTTTTTAACGTTTGTTTTGTGGTGTTGTAATTTTGAAGCTGTCATCTTTCTCTTTTTAATTTTTATTTTATGGTGTTTTTAGATATGGTAATGTTGTTCTTGGTTTATTACGAAAACGATTTGAAGCTGAAACTAGATTGACCCGACCATTAGGTAGGTCGACCGGTAGGGTAGACTAGAATCGAACCAATGTACGATTAGCAAGGATGAGATACTTACGAATACAAGATAAATAAAATAGACCTAGATCCAAAGCCGCGCCGACTTAGGGTGTGTTTGGTAACAAACGAAAGTTGTCAAGTTAAAACTTTTCAATCTAAAACTTTTCACTCTCTACAACTACCCTATTTTTTAATAATTTCTTCACATTTTTCTATAAAACTACCCTACTTTTCAATCATTTTTACACAACTACCAACATAACTAACCTATCTATTTCAACTTTATCATATTTATTCATCATCATTACTCCTATCATATCACATCATTTGACAACTTTTACTCTTTACAACTTTTCATCAAAAGTTTTATCCATTCCCAAACACACCCTTAATATGCATTTATAGCCATCAATGCATTAAAATGTCAATTTATGGAATCATTTTTTTACATAAAAAAGAAAAATATTATATTTCCATAAAAAACATATTATATACGGTTTAAATGCTGAATTAACATTTTTGTAATTTATTACAAGTTAAATAGTTTATCATGTTGATTTTCATGTATTTATCAAATGAGGTCGGTGCACATCTTCGATTTTGGTGCCGACACGAGTAAATTCCACATTTCCAAGGCATCGGTTGGAGTAAATTTCAAAGGTCGGTCATATTTGAACCGGCTACCAAAAATTGGAAATGGAACCCTTTTTATCTTTATGCATTTTTTCATAATTTCAAAAGTTATATATCCATTATGTCTAAAATGTATAATTGGATCCGTATATTGCTTTTCCCATTTTGATCTCGTGCCAAGCTATGGTTGTTTAAATATTTGTTTAGTTTATAATTTTTTTTTTATAGATTGATGAGCGTAGGTACGCTATTACACATAATAATAAAAAAATTTAATATGAAAAATCAATGGCAGTATGGGTCTATACGGGCTATACTAGCAGCCCGAAGCATTATTATATAGAAAAATTTAATAGCATCTTAACAAAAGAGACACGTTTATAATTTCATGCAAATCATGTTGACATATTTGTAATTACAGACAGCTTAGGAATACAAATACAATATTAGTCAAACTTTGTTGGCATATTTACAAAAGTCTATTATTTATTTAACTTATTCATTAATTCTACATGGTTTATTTAAATGGGTATTTCAAAAGATTTAATATGGCGAACCCAGGCAACTGGTCTCACATCATGACTTGTGTTTATCCTTTCCCCTTAATATAATAGAAAAAAAATCAAACATCCTTAAATCAAATGTGTATTTTCGTTCTCAATCTAGTTTTTTAATTTCTAAAATAAATTTTAAGATATTTTTAATACAACTCTTCGTATTCAAAATACATTATGATCTTTTCATCACATTCCTTCCTCTATTAAAGCCCCTAACATGTATTTTTGTTCCCATTTTCGCCGCCCATGATTGGATTTATGTACGTGTTAATGACGTTTGAATTGAAGATGACAGACCATTTGGATAAATACACACTACACGCGTGCACTGGTTACTGCACGGTCCAAAGTCCAAACCCATTTCGTCATGGTATCTGGACTGCATTTATCCTTCGGCATTTATTTGATAATGACTTGACTTGATGAAGAATGATAATGGTTTACTAATATTCGTCAGTGGATGGCCACGCGTCGTGGTACTAATCTTGCCCCAACAAGTTAATTGACTCTCCGCATGTTAGAATATTATAAAAAAATTTGTAAGATTATCTTAAAACTGAATTAAGAATTAGCAAATGAGATGATTATAAATACTCATAAAAAATATATATATTTGCCAGTGGATGATAAGTGGCATGTTGAGCTATTAGATTATGGATGGGGAGGGATGTTGAACTTTTGATAATCATTGTTTTCATATTGGTAGTGAAAAACTAAGATTGTATTAGACTAGTGATCAAATTTTTTGTTGAAACGTGTTTAGGTTTTTCTTAAACATACAAACTATATTGGACCCTAATCTTAAATATGCTCATTAAGATTTTAAATTTATATATATATATATATTTACTACGCTGGCAGTTAATCCTCAAAACACCTAATTTGCGAGTTAACGCAGTTAATTAATATATGAAATTACTAATATATTTATCAACTTTTGAACATAATTGAAATTTGCAATATCATAACACACTAATGCCTTAATTACGCATGAGCTCTAATTTTGGAGAGCCCTAATTTCATTTTTTTCTATTTTATTTTGTCTTTTATTATTTTATAAAATGAGTATTTTGAACATTTATAAGAATTTAACTAACAATTTTTAACGAAATGAGCATTTTTAAGATTAATTGCAAATGTAGTGTGTATATTTGAGATTTTAAAAATATAGTGAATATATCCGGGATTAGGATTAAACGTAACAAATATATCTACGAAAAGCCTAAAGTTTTTTGTGTAAAAGCTTTTAAATTTGAGAAAATAAGATGATCTAATAAAGGTCACGGTGAAAAATAGAGATAAAAAAGTCAAAAAGATAAGTTAGTTACAAAGATAATTGTATAAAAATGATTAAAAATATAATAGTTATACAAAAAATATAAAAATAGAATAATTATGAAGAATAAAAAGTTTGAAATTGAAATTTTTTAAATGTAAACAAATACATCTTAAAAATACGTCCGGATGTGTATTGGGCAGCCGGAGGCCTATCCACTGCCATAGTTGGACTCATCTACCGGCCGTGAGGAAGAAAAACCAAAAATTTCATCAAGAAAAAGCCATCAACCGACCTAGCCAGCAATTTCGTCCATGGCAAGGGAACGGCTTTTTGTTAGGGGGTTGGCAGGTCAACATGAGCTGTTTCACACTCCGTCGGACGACGGAAGCATCTGTCCTTGATTGAGGAATCGTCTGGCATTGTGGAATGATCATGCAAAACATAACTCGTTAATTACAAACTTATTTTTATTTATTGATATATTTCAATTATTTTCTTATATTTTTTCACACGCTACTCATTTATTTTTCTCTATTCTTATTTTTCTGCCTATTATATTTATTTTATTTCATTTCATTTACATGTTTACCAAATGGCCCTTAAAATTTAAAAGGAAAAAAGTTAAATTGAAGCAAGATTAATGTCAAACTTTTAGAAGGTCACCATTTTTCTTTAATTGTTGCAAAGGATTCTAGCATAAACAAGAGCAAAACAAAAAATCAAAAAATCAAAAGAACCAGCGATTGCCCCTTTCCATCAACAGGAAAAAGAACCGGATCTGGAAAAAAAAAAAAAAAATTTTGCACAATACCGTGAGGTGGGTTACTGGGTTTCCCCAACACTCTTTTAGCGCACCAATAAGGAAGGTTTCCTTTGTCCTTGATTTCCACCTCTCAGCGCACCAAGGGATTCAATATTTTCAAAGTAACTTAGTAATTACCGTACAACTCCTCCACTGGAACCCGTAGCCGGGATACTACAGAAGCATTCTTGCATCAGGGCACCAGAGCATTTCACCCATTTTTTATCTTTTAAAATTTTTTATACAACTATTATTCTAAATATATTTAATATATTGATCAATTTTTACCATTTTTAAAAATTGTAAATTTTTTTTTTTAATTTTTAAATCAATGACAATTTTTAAGATTTTTTTTTTATATTTGTTAATTTAGATGTATTTAACATGTACATCAATTTTTAACATTTTTGAAGATTTTTAGATATTTATTTTTAATTTTTTAAAATCATCAGCATTTTTGTAACTAATTTTAAAAAATCAAAAATAAATATCTAAAAATTTCTAAAAATGATAAAAATTGATCAACATGTTAAATATATCTAAATTAACAGTCGTATAAATTTTTTTTTAAGAAATAAGTTTTTGCACCCAAGTGCACCGAAGTTTAGCCTGTGCACCCGGGTGCATAGAATCGAGACACTATTTCTTATATTTACCACAAAAAATGAGTTACTTTCTAATTTTTATCTCTCGATCCCCAGTTCTTTGGCCCATTAAAATAGGATAAGGTGATACTTTTGGGTCGTCGAGGAGGGTGCAATGAAATGAGGTTGAGCTGAAATGTTGACCGAAAAAGCATTTATTGAAAATAAGAAAAAAATTTATCGGATGAAATTTCATGAGAATTTTTATTATATTCTCGTTTCATCCCAGATCCGTTCAATCTTTACGCAAGAGGGTTAAAATGGCGACCCTGCATTGAAGGATGACAGTCAATCATCGACGAAAGAAGCAAGTGCTATTCAGACACGAGAAAAGATTGCAGTTGTGCTGTCTAACCGCGAAATAGCTGAAAATGGTGGGAAGGATGTATTGAAAAAGACACCGCTGCATTTTGCATTTTTCATTGAAAAGATAATACATTTATGGCTCAATGTTTTCATTTTAATTACAACGAAAATCTTATCGCACTATACTTAACAAGGAAAGCTAATGTCAAGAATAAAAGAATATTCCCAATTGCATGCACAAAAAATAACTAGACAAATTCACTTCTCAGACGCATGTGTTGATAGCGGTGCTCTTCGATGGAGATTTTATAAGCCCCTCCAACGATTCGCCGCCACGTCTGCTCAGAGTAGGAGGAAAAACGTAAATGAATGAATGAAATAGCTCGAGCCAGAGTTGCTGAGTTTTATCCTGTTTTGGATCTTCTCTTCTTAAAAATGCGCTGTAGTCGACGTAACTGCTCTGCCAGATTCACATTCCATGCCATCAAATACACCTTCAGTGCAAATTGCAAAATGTATGTGACCCAATTTCAATAGATTCGCTTCCTGCTCTGCAACTTTTAATTTTCTGTCGACTTTCTATTGAAAACATATTTTGTTGATGATCTTGATATCATCACTTATATTACACATCTCTTGTAGTGCACAGCTTTTATAATATACTTACCTTTAATAAATAATGAATATTACTAGGGTGCACTATGTAGCGCAACTAACAACTTAGTAAGATGCTACCGAGGTATTGCCTCGGTGGTAACTCATATTTCTTTCATTGTTGAGGATATGAGTTCAACACTTAGTGCCTATAATTTTAGCTGATTTTATCTTCTTTTCAGTGATGAGGGTGTTTTTTTTTTTTTTTTTTTTCTCTCCCTGTTGTAAGGACTCTATATATACCGATTTATAATATAAAATAACTTGTATGTATATAAATGAATCAAAAGAAAAAAAAGAAAAACCTGGTAAGAAAACCATGATAAAATTGGGCCAACTAACAACCTAGTAAGATGAACCATGATGCAACTGGGCATTTCCGATGCACTTCCATCCCAGGAAGCAAATGATACACCTTCGGCGTTTGAGATGAAGTGTGTTTAGTGCGCCCTTTTACTGCAATCAGTTAACATTAAACCGCAGCTATTTTTAACAAACCACATAGATTATTCATAATTGTAAATATATCCACACTATTATAACGTCGTTAGTGCATTATTAGAACGTGAGTATATTTATAAAGATATGCAAATTACGTGAGTATATTTGAAAAAATAAATATAACCACTTAATTTTTAAAATTACAAATATAATTAGATAGTTTGTATATCTTTGCAAATATACCAATGCAGCGACGATGTAGTAACAAGGTCATAACGATACAAGGATATTTGTAATTATGATCTAGCTACGTGGAAGTTGCTTGTAATTTCGTAAACTATATGAGTATATTTATAATTATGATCAGACTAAATTGACATATATGCGAATCACCTATTGAAAAATGAGTGATTATAGCAAAGTAGCAGTATTGGGAATGAAAAAAAGGGATGGTTAGATTTTACTACAAATGAGAAAAATAATACAATTTTCATCTAATGCGGATTGAACAGGAACAGAATACACGTACATTCCAAGTTTAAGATAACTGATTCTGTAGTAAGTACCTACTCCTCCTCCCTATCCCTTCTCGTGTCAAAATACAGAAAATGTATTGCTATAGTCTGCTTTCAATTTAACCGGACGCTTCTAAATAAATCCTACATTTTCCAATATATATTTTAAAAACTTTTTCAGTTAAAATTCTATTTTAAAGCACATATTTCCCATGAACTCTTCTCAAATGCACCATACCCAAAATGGGAAGCGGATCGTGTGCATATTGTTTCTTTATATCTGACATGAAGGAAGAAAGTGCAAAATACAATGGGTAGATGAGAAGTGTGTGGGGCTATGTGGTAACAAAGAATGTGCCGTGTTTCTAATCCAATCTACTCAAATAATGCAAGTATTCGAAATTGAGTTAGCACAATCAAGTCAACCCAAATTAGCATAAATCACACAATCTCATCTGCGTAAATTACAGATCACCATATTGGTCTTCCATTTCTCTTATTGAAGTTCCCCAATTCTTTTTTTGACCGTAAAAGTTCCCCTAGTCTTTTTTTTTTTTAATGTAAAAGTTCCCCTATGTTAGGGTAACATATTAAAAAAGTTTGCGGATGGCCATTGTGTATTAACATTTAAGTTTCTAGTGACCGAATATTAATTAGAGGTAGTTACTTCGTTGTCTTGATTCTGAAGTATTACTTCCATCAAGTGCCTTATCATTTAAAGTGAGTGACTCATGTCCAAGTTGTTTGTTCTTGTGACACAAGCCTGGTTAGATCGCACTTTGGCCTCAGTACAATGAGACCAAGGTTCAACCTTAGGTGACGAAGCATTGTCTCATATTTGTTTATGATGGTTGTCTCTTATAAATAAAGTTTGGTTATGATAAATTGAGAAAAATAAAAAAAAACTACTTGGGATGATTGAGTTGCGGATATGTTGTAGATGGAATAATAAAGAAAAATTGTCTATTTTTTGGTTGCTTTACATTTTCATTGGGCTTGGATTCCACTCAACCGAAGTCATAAACTAACATGATGCATAACTTTTCATGCACAAGAATGAATGCAAGCAACTAAGAAGTAAAAAATTAACGTAAACATTTACCTCTAATTTATAATATAGTCATAATATTTCAGAAAAATCTTCTTATGCCTAAATTATTTCTCCATAATTTTTTATTATCCTCGTGTAGTTAAAACAACCATTAAGTACTTTATTGAAAATATAATTTTACCCCTTCAAATTTTTTTTATTGAAACGATTCATTTCCAATATGATATTTAAATCACTTGATGTGACGAAATTGATCATTTATCAACATTAGTTGTATCAGGGTTGAATGGTTGTAATTAAGAAATTATGGAGGGGCAAAAAAGAATTTTTGAATAGGGTAATTAATAGTTATTTTGACTGTATGAGTACAACATAAATTTAGGATGAAATATTGTGAATATAAAAAAAAATTTCAAAACATTGCGGGTATTTACAAATTATAAGCAAATGTTGTACGTATAAGAGTAGTTTTAATTATATCAAACCAAATGACCTTATTTTAGACTGATCTAAAAAATATATTTTAAAAATTTGTATACAACCGCAGGCTAGGTATTTTAGAATGATTAAAATACTTTTGTATTTAAAAATTCATAACAGATATATACATACCTTCAAAAATGATAAAACTTGAATTATAATTCTATAAAAAAATATACCTAGATTAATTTTCTATGAAAATTTTTAAAAAGCAAAAATATAATTTTTTAAAACAGTCTAAAATGATCAAGCCATGCGTCCAAATAAAATATCTAGTATTCTACGCAGAATAGTTTACTAAACAAGTTTTATACGACTCATATTCCATTCTTATGATACCAAAAATTTATTTCATATTTACTTAATCATAAATTTTATGACTTTTATGGTATAAACGATATATAAACGTATAAAACAATAAACATAGAATCACCACAAGAATGTTAAGCACGAGCAGCGAATTTTCAGATTGTTGCAGAAGCCTAAAATTTTGTTGCTAAAAACTCACAAATAGTAACGAATGAATATCATTGTTAATTCTTTACCGAGTGAATAACATAAGTGTGTATAGGATATTAAGATAAAGAAGTTCAAGATTCAAAGTTAAGTGAAGACAATAGTCTCTTCATCCCTCCTCAAGAAAACAAATCCATTCGATACTTGGTTATCCAAAGTAGATGACCTGATCACAAAAAAATTTCTTTTGCATTATGCTTTTAACAATAAAATTATATTATTGCTACAAGTAATTATCAATGAAATTTTAGCCTTAGCAACAACAATAAATGTACTAGTGAAAATGGAAAAATAGATTAGTTAGGTAATTACTATTGAAAGAAAATGGTAACTACTTAACTAACCAACAACGAATTTTCAAATTGCTAAAATGCTACTATTTTTAAAAAAATTTTAAAAAATATTTACAAGTATCTAAAAATGATTACACTTGAATCTTGATACACATGTTAAATACACTTAGATTAACAGTTGTATAAAATTTTTTAAAAAATAAAAAATAAATTAAATACATTTGAGTGCATTGAGCCTCAGTACAATTGATTTTATTTTTTGCTCACAAATTCTCATTACTAATAGTGTTGTTGCATATGACATTTGATAATCGAAAACTGGAAAATGCAGCATACTAGCGACAAAAAGTTTTGTACCAGTAATATCTGTGGTAGTGGATTTTTGGAATTTTCTAACGACTCTGCCTTTTCCATTTTTATCTTGAATTCTCAATTATTTTTAATACAACTATCTTAAATAAGATATTTTCACTTTACCTCTTATATCATACCACATTCATATTTTAAAAATTTTCCCACTTTACTATTTCTAATTGTGACAAAGACCCTTTATTTTATTAAATGGATACTTCAGTTCTTACTCATGTTATATCACATTATATTTTTGTTTTTTCAAAATTCTTACCATGAACATTTTTCAACTTTTTAAATCTAATATCAGACACACCTTTATATGTAACCAAATTGACCCTATAGTTGCAGAAGACGTACTGCAATAATTGCAATTTTATCACTGAAAATTTAGATAGAGTTTGTTTGATCATCATATTAAGATAGAATGTTTTCCATTTTCGAAAAGACTTTTTTCATTTTTCATATAAATTTTTATTTTCAATATTTAGTCTACCTTTTTATTTATAGTATAATTTTTCATTTTTCAATATATAGAATAATTACTTCTTATTCAATCTCCCCGTCCGAACTCCATTCCTTTTGCATCTGCGGGTCGTTGCTAAAAGTAGGTATTTTTAGCAGCAAAATATTACTCCATTTCTAAAAGCAAAATTCTTGAAAGAATGCTTTGTTGCACATGTATTTTAATTGCTAGATAGAAAGAATTTTATTTGCATGGTACTTACTTTTACAACTAATTTTTTAGATATTTGAAAACAATCGAATACTTTTATCATGCCGTCGCGATACGAGGTTATTCCTCGCTCGGGCGAAGCCTCAATTTGAAGATCAAAACAGCATGTTTTGAGTGAATTTTTTAGACGGCGTGGAGGTGTGGATTTTCGACAGCGTGGCGTAGTTTCGTTATTCTCCCCATTTCTGTCGTAGCTTCCACCACTTGGGATAGGAAGGAACCAAAAAAAAAAAGGAAAAAAAAAAAGAAATATTATTAGAAAAATTATAAAAATATTATTAGTAAGTTGTAAGAATATTGTATAAATTCTGAATATAATATCAACTGAGATGATGTAATATATGAATATTCATAAAAAATACTTTTATCATGAATGATTTATGGCTATTGTAAGCATTACAAACAGTCAAATACTTCAAAAATTTAAACAATCTTTGTCACATATAATCAAAATATATCTTTAAAAATAAATTTTATTACAATTTACTATAATAAAATGAATTTTTAGCAGCCTATTAGCTACAAAAATAAAATAAATTCTACGATCACCCATAATGATCATTAGCAATAATAATGATTGGTAGTGAATATTTAATTTCCTATATAATAAAGCTTTTACAATTAAATAAAAGCTTGATTTTTAAAGCACATACAACATTGCAAATAATATTTTTAAAAAACTTTTTAGCAACTAAAATTAAACTTTTTTGTATAAAAAACTATGGTTGCAAGAGTTTTTACTACTCATTATTTTGCTCATATAAGCTTCTAGTTTTTTCTTGCAATTTTACATTAAAAATAAAGCATTAATTTTTGAAGAATGATCCTGTTAGTCCGGACTAAACAAACGTCTCACTTAGCCCACTTCAAAAAACTTATTTATTATAAATTTTTTTATTTGTTCTTTATACATTTTTTTATTTAAGAGTATTGAACATATAAATCAAGTTTTACTATTTTTAGATATGTGTACATTTTTTAAAAAAATTTTAACGATAAGGGTATTTTAAATACATATATACAAATAGATATTTTAAAATATCGAAATAATATATAAACATATACAAAAATGGTAAAACTTGGTTTATATATTAAATACACTTAGATAAACAAGTGTACGAAGAAAAAAGTAAAAAAATTTATTATAAATAAGTTTTTTTAATGTAGACTAAGTAGAACATTTGCTTAACCGAACTAATAAGATCACGCATCTTAATTTTTTAACTGTTAACACAAAAGCATCTAGTAAAAAAAGAATTTCCTCACATGAGTTGAGATTTTAAAATAAAGCTTGTTAATCTTACATTAGAACTTTTACAAATAGGATTATTAAACTTGGAAAATTGGATTAACCTAGCTAAGCTAACACTGTGTAAAATTTTTCGTGATGCCATAAGAGGGAAACATGAAGACTGGAAGGTTTTCATCAAAAAAATAAAAAAATAAAAAGACCGGAAAGTGCCCGCATAGATGAAAACATGTAAATGAATACAAGGGCCTCCTTTTCTCTATGAGAAAATTTTCCATTAATCATCTTAGAAGCATGTTTATCGAGTGATCTTTTAGCATTGTTCCAATGGATGAGAAATTAAATAAAATCTAAATGTTCGAATAATTCTTTTTTAAAAATTCTTTTTTGATTTTTTAAAATTCATATATGGTCCCAAGCATGAATATCCCATATACATAGTTTTAGAATTATTTTGATGTTTTAATATTTTATTTAGGATTTTAAAAACCAAAAAAAATCCATTACTTATGTCCCGTCACATGACAAATAGCTTATTTTCTTAATTTAAAAAGTTAAAAATACATACAAATTATATATATGAGACCTTTATACTTGGGCTTATAATTTATATGCGAATTTCAAAAAAAAAAAAACTAAAAAATAATTTTAAAAAGGGTCGGGTGTAAGTGCAAACGTTTGCACTTTTGCATAAAATGCAAATGAGGGTAAAAAGGTAATTTCATAGCATGAGAGTAGAATTGTGGGTAAAGTGTGAGTATGGGTAAGTGAAATAAATTATAGTACTTTGAGGTGCATGTATTTTTATGGTTATTCATATGATTTTAATAAATTACTATAGATGATGAGTGATCCGTAACGTTAAATTGAATGATATTCATTCCAAATTATAATCTGTAATGTAGGACTGAAATTATAAAATTAAGAATAGTTTTATTTAAAGAAATAAATTTGAACGACTGATATAATTTAGCTTGTTTGACCGTTGATATAGATTTTACAGATTTTACAGATTTTATAGTTTTTATGAAATTCATGGGAATGATGTGTTCCACTGGTAATCTTGTATTCATTTTTCCAATGAAATAAATTTTACAGGTTATTCGAGTATCACGGATACAGCGCATATGAAATTAATAAATTTTATATATTTTACGAGTTTTATAGATTATATGATTTTGATACGTATTCGTTTGATAAGATAAACCAGTTATACAGTTTTAACAGCTAAAATAGGATTGATGACATTTCATGTTCACCGATTAGATGGACAACACAGATTTTACAAGAATTATGCAAAATCGTAAACTAATATATACATGATTTATGAATTTTATAGAGCAATCAATTTGTAATGTACTGATATGATGGATTTGATGGATTTTATAGATTGTTCATAAAATTTATATGAAATATATTATCGTAAATGTAATACAAAAGATACTAATAATATTATATATTAAAATATAGATTCTTATTAAAATTTAAACAAATCCAATAATTGGATCTTTTACGTAATTAATATATTTAATAAGTCACTAATAATTATTTATGCTTTTATTTACTGGAAAGGTATAAATTATATGTATACTTTTATATGTTTATTTATCCGTAATTAATATACTTTTATTTATCCGTAAATGTATAAATTATATGTTTATGTAATAAACACGTATATTAATCATAGTCAACATAAAACCCGTCCCCTTACTCATTCTGCACCTTTTTTTAACCCCATATTTTGACCAAAAAATGAACAAATCCTGTAATGCTTGTGTGTATTTTTATTATTTCTCATAGAAAAAATTTAATTTGTAATAGGTGGTATCAAAAAGTAAATAAATCACCGTTACCACCTTGTATACTCCTATGATTTACATTAATTTGTCATCTCGTACCATTAAACTTAGAATAAAATGACACAAATTTGAAATGATTTATTTTTTGTACAAATCGTATAAAATTTACAACTGCATAAAAGTAAATAAATGAACATAAATAAAAAAATAAATTAACGGCACGAATTTACAACGAAATAAAAATAAAGAAATGAAATAAATCAAAAAATAAATTAACGGCACAAATTTTTTATGTCACCTCAAAAAATAAAGAATTTGTATAAAACTTTGATGAGAATTTTATATAATGTTGAATTTAAACTATTTATCACAAAAATAGTTCTAATCAGGAGCATTTAATGGTTAGTTTGTTTCAATCAGTCATATGCGAGACTGAACAAAACATAGTTTCGGATTTTTTAAAAGTACGCATCATTCCTAATTGCTTTGCATGTTATGACTAGATATTTTTAATGAAGCAGGAATTCACAATCTAATAATTAGATTAATGAAAAAATGTGGTTAAATGCTAAATTTATTTATTAGACCCAAAAATAATGTATAAAATTATTTCGTAGTTCAATCTAGATTGAAACATATATTGTCATAATTATTTTGGAGTTTATGCTATGAAAATCTACTAACATACATTAGTATTTAGATAATAGATTATATGCATCAGTAATAGTTTGTGATTAATAACTTATTGTAATAATACATAAATTTTTTAGCATCATTCTCCACATAATTGGTTTGAGTTTTATATGTTTAAATATATGATATAAATGTTCTTCACGTATTTAATGTACATTTTACGGTTTTAAATTTGATATAGAATTGTTCTTCTTGAAATTAATCTAATATTTAGATTCCCAAAGTTGTGTAGAATAATTTTTCATCTAATAGATAATTGTAATGATTTGTTGCAGAAATAATTTTATTGAATTAGTACAAAACAAGCACTAAATGCTATAATTTGTTATAATAAACTAATCAATCAAAATGAATACATTAATATGAATCTATTATTTTTATTTTTAACATGGTTGATAGCAAAAATTTTAAGCATTGAATAAATTAGTGAATAAATTAGTGAGTTCATTTTGCTCAATTTTTATTGCACCCTGTATCATAGACAAAAAAATAATTATAATTCCATTAACGAAAGTCAATTAGTAGGTAATTTTACTTACTCGACTCGCTAGTAAAAACATAATGTTATTAGACATGAGTGATACCAAATTATTAATTACCGAATATCATAATTGAAAAAATTACACATGCTAATAAAATTAAATAGGCTAAAAAGTAACTATGAAATATGTGTAAGCCGCTTAATATAATTTAAACAATTTTATTGAAGAGTTTAAGTGAGTAAATCATATACATATTTGTTATTATAAATATATTTTAAGATATGAGTACAAAGTAAACTATTGTATAATTTAAGATAAAATAAATTACTCTTAAGAAAAACTGCTTGCGGGCTGAACCTTTTAGTCATTGATAAGCTTCAAGTTTCCTACTAGAAATACATGACCCCATAATAACTTATTGTTTCATCTAAATGCAATTTCTAATGTCTATCACACTAGTGCATGATAAATCAAAATTTTTGTAATTTTAACAATTCGAAAAGATTCATTTAGTTACGAGAAAAATATTATAAAAATCTTATATAAGCTTACTTAGGTGGGGTTGCAATAATTTTTTTTTAAATAATAGAAGAAGGTGACTCATATGGAAATGACATGATTGTCACATATAATTTAATGCACCAAATCACTTTTTAAAATAATCATCAAGGACTTACAATATATATTTTTAAAATTTTTGATACTCATATATGAGCCCTTGTTGAATGTGTTAGAATAAATTTTTCTAAAATTACAAAAAATTCAACCAAGATCATAATTGCTTGATCTATAAAATTAAAAAAGAAGATGTGATAAATATCACATATACGCAGCTAAGAACTGTAATACAATTGACAAAGAATATAAGCTTAAATAATTTAAAAAGAGTTGCACTAAAATAAGGATATAAATGAAATCAAAGAGATTAAAATAACATAATTTTGCATTCACCTTAAAAATATATCGTCATATCAAAAGACAGAAGTGATATATTTTATATTTTAATTACACCACTTAAAAAGTTAACTAAGGTGCAATAATTTTCTAAAAAACACACTTCCTTCAAAAGTTAAAAAAAAGATATAGTATCATTCGGGTGTCAATTTAATGTATACAAAATAATTCTAATCATTTCTCTTCAAATCATTATTGTAGGAGTTGTGATGTAATCCAACTTTAAATTTCTTTGACCAGCATCCATGTTTAACCTGCATCAAAACTAAAAAAATTTTAGAAATAAAATCTGTAAGTTTGTTGAAAAGATTAATGATTAAAATATGTGTTGGATTTACTATAAGATTTTAACTAATTGCTTGAAGAGTTTTGAAATATTGAAGAGAAAAGAATGTTAGTTTCTCTTAAAACATAAATCAAACTTTTCTATAGAATGATCACATTGAAATATCAAAATCAGATGAGCCTGACAGATTAATAAATATGATCTATGCATTTTAATCAGAAAGACGAGTTGTAGTCTTGTTTCAACCAACAGATCTGATTCTAAGCATTCGCTGATTTAAATGATTTAGACATCAGGTTTAGCCATTAATGGTGTTTTTATCTTTCTATTTTGCGGAATTAAAACATTGTATATAATACAATGGAGACCTGCAGTGATGCGTTTCAAGCAAATGTTAGTTGTGTCTAGTTAGCTGAAATTCCTGCTAAGGTGGCATGAGATTAGGACAACCCAACTAATGTATAATGTGTATAATGTTTTAAAAGCACAAGATGAAAACAAAATCATTTAGTACTGCAGAACTGTGGGTCCATCTTGATGATTAAACAAAATTGAATCCGTTCATTTCTCCTAAAACTACTCTCTCTATATACAGTGCCCTCAATTTCGCAGACAGGCTTTATTAGTTGCTGCTTGTTTTATTCTATAATATCTTTTTGAACAAATAGGCAAAATGGGCAAAAGTCAAAACTGATCTACACGGATAATCCACCCATGCACCCGCCTGCAACCAGTTTCCTCTTATCATGTGTTGCAGTGTTCAAGAAATTGACTGGCTTTGGCCTTTGATATGTCTCATCAACCAGCACTTGAGAAGAGGTCCATTTTCTACCCACTTTGGCCAGCTACAACCAATAGACTATCCCAGAACTCCAAGGACCTCATCTGCACCTGAGCATGCATTTACTGAGAAATGGAAGCAGAAAATACTTGAATAACATAGAGCCTCTAAAATACTTGAATAAATACTGTGCATGCTATAAAAAAAATAAACAAAATAACAACAGTAAACAAACAACTTAGCACAAACCTTGATTCTCCTCCACCTCTAGGCTGTTTTGGATCAGCAAACCGAACAATTAATGGTTGATTGCAACCTTGCAAAGCAGGAAAAAGTGCTTATGCTGGGCCAACAGAAAACTGAAAAAAGGACAATATGGAAAGAAAAGCAAGCATACTCGCATCATGAAGGTTCCATTAAGAGCATCGATAGCAGCTTCTGCCATCTCTTTATTTGAAAACTTGACGAATCCACACCCTTTACAAATTATGCAAGAAATATTGAATATAGCAAAAATATCATAAGATTTGGAATGCTAAGAATAAGTATGAAGAGAGACTATAGACAGCATACCACCACTTTACTTTAAATTGTCTCTCATAAGGTAGACATCCTCAACATGACCAAAAGGAGCAAATACCTAAAACAGAATGACATATTAGAAAAATTGACTCACAACAACCAGACCCAAAAAAAAACTAGGCTTTTATAGCAGTAGTCATCTTAGTCTGATTACATATAAATGGAGGACAACAATTACTATTGTCAATACCCTATAATGGTGCTGGGTCAAAATGATACATGGCGCTTATATTAAACTTGAAGGCAAACTACTCAAAAATCAGTGAAACTTACTTTCTCAACCTCTTTTTCTGTAGTTTGTCTATTGAATCCCCTGACAAACAATTTGAATTTAACTGCACTTGCAAGAAACACAGAAAGAGTAATTAAAGATAGTTCATCAGTTAATAGATGCATTGAACTCACCCCTGGTTAAGTGCACTGATTAAGCAAAGCTCTAATGACTCTCTCGGCTTCCTCTGGAGTTGCATATTTTATGAAGCAACATCCTGTAGAAGTAAAGACCTTTGTAACCTGATTCAATTAGGTTACCTTTATTCTTTATCTAAAGAGTACACATAGGTAGCTATACACATGGTCAAACGATATGCTGGAATAGGTGAACTGATAAAAGTGCAGTTGGTAGAAGTTGCATACACAACTTTGCAGAATAGATAAACTGAGAAAAGTGCAGCTGGTACTAGTTGCATACACAACTTTCCAGTTTCCACTGCGCATGTATACATCTTCAGATGCTAAAATGATTACCACTGAGATTGCAATGTGACAACAACCAATCATCCAGTGAGATCCAACTCAAGATCACCAAGAACCACAATTTTATTTGAAACCTCAGGTATTATCCCCAAGGCTTAAGAAGAATGCACAAAATCATCAGCCATGTTTCCTAGTACAGTAGTTTGGAACAATGAATCAACAATACTCTAAAATAACACTTTGTAGGCAAGGCATTTATCACCATGTATAAAATTGAAAAGGAAATAATAACGACATTTTGAAAAGAATAACTAAACACCCAAATGAGACCAAAAGTTCATATCATTTAGTAGTCACAGGATGGACTTGAGTGCAGTCAAAACATCAAGGAATCTCTGCTCCAAACATTACTAAACAGCTACATTGGAAGAAAAAGTGTATCATGAAGCCCCTCAACTGCCAGATTTGCAACTTTTCACATTGGTTAGCTTGTTTTCCTGGACGATAGCTATTCATCTCTTGCTAAACAGCTACATCTTTTAGAATAATCCTTGGCTGCTACGCTATGAAAGAATACATGAGAAAAACGAGTGCGTTCAAAATGTTTGGTTAAAGGGCAAGGAGTGCATTCCAAATGTTTGGATGAAGGGCAAGGAGATTACACTTCACTTATGGTCTTCTTTCGGTGACGAGCGGGAAGAGGCACCACGGTCGCCGGAGATGATGATGAGAAGAACGCCGGAGAAAGGCATGCACGACTTCAAGCATTGGCGATGTCTGTCGGAACTGAGGGCAATCCCTTTTCCCTTTCCAAAAACGGCAGTCGTGCGTGAGCAGCGAGAGAACAAATCCAACGACTGGCAAGGACTGGGGTGTGATTTGTGCGCATTAATTGCAGCTCCCGATTTTTATATTGCCTGTCTTGCAAGACCTTCTTGATAGCTACAGTCTCTCCTATCTCCAAGCATTTAGCCTTATAAAAAAAATTAACAAAACTGAGAAGTGGATAATAAAAACCTAAAAACACGGCCACTAAAATCAACCATATGAACAAATACAATTATCACATATACCTGAAAGACAACTCGAAATGAACCTGTACCCACAACATGCTCCGCCATGTAACTAATGGTCTATAAGGGAAGTAGAGAAATGCAATTAGCCTCATAATACTGAAATCAGGAACCATCAACATGGAGCATGCACAAAAGTATATGCAAGAAATGCTTTTCTGAGATTTAACAGCCTAATTAACGGGGAAGACAATATCCTGCAGAAGTAACAAAATATCTATGAAACATGACGAGAAGGCATCCAATCTCTCAAGTAATCAACCAGAGAAATTTGAACATCATTAAATTCTACCTACGTCCAGTAGTCAGACTCATTTTTCTGGCCATATTAGAGAAGCAAGGGAGACCGCGCAACACAGCCTCTTTGGCAAAGCTCATTTTGCAAGGCTCAAGATACCACAACAACCTCAAAGACAAAAATCAAAATCAAGTAAGGTTATGAAACTAAAGCATCCTTTCCTTCCATAATTGCAATTGTAAAACAGAGAAGTTCATACCCAGGTTGGTGATATACAATAAGTTTTTCTCATTTCATGCTTGAAGACATATAAGCAAAATAGAAAGCAAGTCACATTCATGTAAAAATGTGGGAATCAAACAAACTAAGAAAATGCTTGAAGTTGAATAGAATAGTCATGATGCCAAACAGATATCATTTGAGAAAACAAAATGGGTTGCACAGGACTGATTTAATCAAAACAAAAACGGATTCTATAATCATTCATTAATGAAAATAGGAAAACTGAAATCTTGAGCCAAAGACAAAGCTGAAAATTCATGGAGAAAGCACTTATGAGAGAACCAAACATACGAAGCAGTATTTTCACAACATAATCAAGGCTGCAAGGAATCGAAATTACTCTCTCTCTCAAACCAAAACATTCAAGACCGATGAGAAACCAAACGTAACAGGAGAAACAAAAATCTAAGGAGAACAGAGAGATCTCCAACGTTTAATTATAAATGAAAATTGATCCAATACATATATAAAAACGAAAGCAACGAATGAAACTTTTAGGCAACAAACTCTAAAATGAGAATAAAATGGAATTGAAGTCATTCCGAAGAATACAAAGTAACCTAAAACAAATAGTAAAATGGGATTAGAAGGTAACCAAATAGATATTTTAATCAAAAGCAAACCATATTCTACATAGCGTGCCACTTGTCGATCAATGAGGATGAATCCAATCACACAAATCGTTCATGAGTATGAAATCAGATAGTGATTTATAAAACGAAAATAAAAAACGGAGATGAAGATGACGAAACTACCTAATATACAATAATCGTGTGTATGGTTCAGTGACGTTTTCAACACGTCAGTATGGTTTCTAATAATGAGGTATGTGGTGGAAATTCAAATATGACATATTCATCAACTCAAAACATTAACTTTATTTCAACAAGACCCAATTTACCGCCGTATCTACATCTTCATTCTAGCAACAAATCTAACATGCAATTTTACAGCCAACTATGTGCTCAATTCAGTAAGGAATTGATAAATCAAAACCAACTGTATATCTAAGTTTTTGTGTAAATAATAGCACGCACCAGACTTGGGTTCATAATAGCAACATCCACTAAAGTCAGCAGCTCCAAACTCATAAAACATGAAGCAGGTTGCACGTATTCAATGCGACCAACATATAATCCAATTATAGATTGATCAGGGAGAAAATGAAAGCATAAGCTGATTTGAAAATGCTTTCACATAACATTTATGACCCATAGGATAAATGCTGCTACGCCTCCATTTAATGCACCGGAAGCGACTAGGATGAAATCAAGACTCATCCAACGGCTAGATTGCCATGTCGCATTATCAACAAATATGTGCCGTGTCATATAAAATTGCGATCGTTCGAGAAAATCACTGCCAACAAATACATTGAATGAAATAACTCTTCAAAGATCTCCAGTTACTCATATCCATTAATGAAACTCAAATAAATCATACATCCACATGCAACCAATAATATTTGAAATGTATCTTAATCATAGCTCAAATAAATGGAATGAACAAACTGAGAATATGAACTTGTGATAGGCAACCAAGAAAAGTATAGAAGGAGAATGCCTCTTTGCAAGCTCTGTTGAATTAAGAACCACCAAAGTTGAAGCTCTAGTTTTGATGCTATCAATCGGACCATGAATCTCAGCCCATCTAGCAAATGTCTCATGGAGCTTCTTAGCTTTCAATTGAAGCAAGTTCCCTAGAAAAGGTAAGCTACCAGGAACAACTACAAAGAATAGGAAATTCAGCTTAGAAAGAACTACATCCTTTGAACCATTTTAGAAAAGACTATTTACAGCATGTTCTATTTGAAAGAGAAACATGATTTAGTTTAATCATAAAAATCCAAGTCTAAGATCAAACCAAAATGAAGTGTGCCATCCTTAATTACACAAATACAAAAGAAAAGAAAAATGAGGATATGGCTGAATAGAATACGATGAACTTGTGCGTGCAAAAGAGTTGTCTAGTTATTGTAGAAGGAACAAATTAAAATGGCAAATCATTACCATCAATCTAGTTTGAGAGCAACATAATGCAACACATATCATAAGATTCTCATGAACAGATTCTCCTAATCATCCATAGCAAGCCTCTATCTAAAACTATTTGATTCATAAAATTTAACGGAAGAGAAGGCTATAATAAAATAATTCATCATTTTAAAATCATTTGCATGGATGTTTCATTATTTTGTGCTACAAAAATGGAAAGATGCTCACTTGGGTAGAGACTTGCATATGTCGAATCGTCTTCTTGTAGAGATACTCAAGAATACATGCAAACATACATTGTAGTTGAAAAGCTATACAACAAAACACCCAACAAATGCCTACATGAATATATATGTGTGAGGTGAAAAATACCGGGTGGGAGATTTGAGGTACATCTTTTGCCCATGAGAATCTTTCGAATGAGGAGAAGCATGAAGAATCCCAAGAAAATTGCAGCGGCCAAAGGGAAAACTGAGAAGGTCTCCAAAAGAGAAAATAAAGCCATTTTTGTTGGGGACTTGATGAAGTTGGAGCTGCACTACTGGAAAATATAAGTGTCCTGTTCCATCGGGTGTTAATTCATGACTAGTACAAAACATGATGGTGACTTATAAATCAAGCCCACTTGGCATACGCTTAAAATATTAGTTTCTAAATACTGTTGTTGTATTTTTTGTGTCATTATTTTAATCTTGAAAATTTTCCTTTTATCCTTTTTAGACATTTTCGACAAATTTCCAAATGCGCCATTATATCTTGTGTTTGGAAAGATATAAAAATAATAGTAATATTGAAATCAAAAAAATTTAAAAAATAAAGAGAGTGATACGATATATTAGAGTCGTGGTTAGGAGTAAACACGACAGGAAAATCACCTTTAGCAATGATAAAAAAATCATTGCCAATTCATTGCTATAGGCCCGGTGCTCAAAAGAATTAGCAATGACGTTTCATATTGTTGCTAAAGGCACCTAAATAATTTCAACATCTTAGCATGATCGTATTTCGTTGCTGAGGCCCTGCTCTATTGTGTCGCTAAAACTAGACTTCATCCCCATTTTTAAATTAAATTAAAAAATTGGGACAATCAAATTCTAATACTAGGAATTGCCACAGACATCACCTTGACATTGCACAAAAGAAAAAAGAGGGGAATTGTTTGAGAATTCATCTCTGCTACTCCAACATTCCAATACTAGGAATCTCACACAGGAGGTTGCAAAGGATTATATCTCAAGCAGTCACAAAATAACAAAATGAGAAAATAACACATGAAAAACTCCATTAACATCAAAATGAAAATAGTTGTCATACTTTTATTTGCGCCTTTTCAGACGAGGTTGGCACTTCAACTTTGCCTCCAAGAAGAGCTTGTCAAACTGAAGCCAAAAAAAATGTCTCATGCTGCTGGAAGCTAATTTGTACAAGTTTTGAAATTTCTAATGATTGAATGATCTATATTGAATAGAATTTTTTCTAGAAGGATATCAGAATTTTATTAAGCATGGGCTTCATTTCCCATATATTGCAGCAAATAAGAATAAAAAAGGAACAAAATCATAATTTTAAAGTATTCTGTTACATAAATGCCTATTTTGCAGCAATATCATCTGAAAAAATATAGCATTATTTTAGCACTGTACCTTGTCCCTAAACTTATTGTTATAAAATTTTCGATAGCCATTTCTTTCTTCCCTTTTTACCCCACTTCCCATGTCATTCAGTCTTAGTTCATACATCTTGGACAAAACAAAACATCACAAGACGTCAAAATGTGTGAATACTGATGGAAGAAAAGGCAAGAGATCATCTGTAAACACACAAAACCAAACCTCAAAAGGATCTTCCCAAGATTGAGACCAAGAAGATATCTATATAAAATGATCATTCACCATGGGACACAACAAGCATCCTAAACAGAGAGAAAAGTCACGTGTTGTTTCCACTCCACATAAACCATACAAAATTTAGAATTTGGAGATGGGTGTCGGTATCAAAATTTGAGGAAAAACTAGAAAACAAAATAATTCAGAACTGGTCCGCATTAGAGATTCCAAGGGGCTTAGTTATGCAAAGGGAAGGGTTTAGGCACCCATTTGCACCCCAAAAATGGGTTTCCATAGGTGTTTGTTGGTTCTCCTTTTATTGAAGCAGATTTTTCATTGTATTTTGGTTGGTTTAGAAAATTTCTAACAGTTTTGTGGGCTGTAAAAGTTGATTTCCATGAATGAATGCAAAGGTAACTCTCAACGTGATTCTATTTCAGCAATGTTTACGGAAGCACAAGAAGGATTTACAGACAATTCCAACAAATCTGCAATAAAACACTTTTTTCCATTCAAACGTCTCATTCCAAACTTTCGAAAGATCACAACCCTTTTTATCCACGGATTCCAGCTATACAGATTTCCATACCTCAGATTACAAAATGAAAAATGTGTATCCAAATTCCAATGAACCTTCTGACAAAATCCAACAATGCAGATTTTCATACTTCACTCACCTTTTTTTTCACAAAGACAGCAATTTAACCATATAACATGAACCAGATTCACAGAATTTTCCACGATATCCATGTTACGCTGATTAAAATTAGATCACAGATTATCTGACCACTGACGTGAAAATAGGGAGTTGGAAAATATATAAATGCACAGGTAAAATTGACCAAAGATAAAACAATGTATATGTAGATGTATAATTTTTATTTTTATTTTCAAAAAGCAGATTATCAGAGATCATGGGTAACAATCTATCTGATTCAGATGCAGTTTATACAATAGCATATATGACCAACCTATTCCTGATCCAAATACACCAGGAACCCGATAACTAATTATGCCAAAGCAAAAATGGAAACAAGAAAGTATATCACGTAGGCTAAGGAAGATCCAACCATTTATGCACGAAGCAGATTTTTATTTCATTCACTTATTCCAAAGTAAATGGAACAATTTCCTTCAATGCGGAAATGCAGATGTAATCAATTGAAAGAAAGCATTCTCTGCTTATTCCAATTACGATATCATGATGAAAACAGGGATTCCACTAAACACATTCTCTGCTTATTCCAATTACGATATCATGATGAAAACAGGGATTCTACTAAACACATTAAAGAAAACAAAAACTAATTAATCTAACCAATCCAAATGGATAATATGTAGCCAGTTTTTTTTACAAACATAAACCCAAACCATCAAGATTGCAAAACTAATTTTCCAAACAAACTAAATAAGCAGAACACTAGATAAATTGAAATATGAGAAACAGAGATGAGACTCGTATGCAGATTGTTCATAAACTGAGATTATGCGCAGCAAGCTGAGAATGAAAGGAAAAAAAATCAGATGATCGATCTGAGTTCAAAACATGAGAGAAAAGTGCATCTATGTCGCAAATAAATCTGAACAGACGAGTAGAGAAAAGAGATCAGAAATCAAAAAAGAAAAAAAAACTTACAGATTGGCCAAAACAGTTTCGGGTAATGAGCGAGAATGAAATGACTCACGCCAATCATCCAAAACTGATGTGAAGCCAAACATAATTCACAGGTCGAGAAATCCTAAGAAAACAGATAGATTAAACGGTTCATCCAACACCAATTTTAAATTGGTTTATTGCATGTTGAAAACAAAAATAGGGACGGGACTCATCTACGACCTGCTTGGAAATGGAGGCCAAGCACAACATGCTGAGGATGAAAATCAATTCACGGATCTGAGTTCAAAGCATGAAAACGAAGATGCATCCCTGCAATATTCAGATTCGTGCAGATAATTTGAGAACAGGAAAATAAAAGCAGAAATTAAAATGAAATGGAAACATCTCCAATTGGACCAAGAAGAGAATTCAACGACTAATAAGGAGGAACTAAATTATTCCAATCATTCAACAGATGAAGATTAGAGAGAGAGAGAGAGAATAAGTAGAAATCCAAAGCAAACAGAAGATGGTTCTGCTGTTTTCTCAGCGCCAATGTAGATGGATTTATTCCATGAAAGCCGATTTTTCAAGACAGGTCAAAGACACGAAATCAGATGCACATAAACAGCACCGTAAGGACAAGTTCGAGCTGACCAAACATGGGAAACCAAGTGAGAAGTGAAATAACCAAACAGATAATGCGTAGCAGCCCCAATTCCATGTACATGAACTTAAAACAATGAGCACCAAAAATAAATAAATATATATATATATTCAAGGACCGATTTCAGCAAATTCTCTTCTGCGATTCCCCCTTGCGATCTCTCCTTCTCTCCGGCGACGGCGACTGGGGAAGCTTTCTCTCATGTCGACGCACAACTTCTCCTCCAATCTCTCCGTCCTCTCTCTCCTGTCGACGCAGGTCCTCTCTCTTCTGTCGACGAAGGTCCCTTATGAGGAAGCTATTCAATTCCACATTTCCTACACGCAAGTATACATGCACCCGTTATTTTCATCTTCCAATTTTACCCTTGCGAATTTCAACCATCCATCTTAAATCGACGGTAGATGTGGCATTTGCACATTAAGCAAACGTAAAAACGTTTGCAGTGAAACCGGACTCTTTTAAAAAAGGTTATTCGCTCGATGCATTGGATCAGACAACTTGGAAATAAAATGGCCCAAAAGATGAAATCAAGGGTAGCTTTTAGGTTTTTGTCTTGCATGTGCCACCGCAAGTGTTTAGACTCATAACAATCTGCGCCATGTATGGCGTGGATGGAATCCTAAATAGTGTGAAATGTGAACAGACAGCATCATATCTGGGCCGGGCCAGTTCGTAACTGGAATGGATTCAAAAGCGTTGCTGAATCGCTTACTCGGCCTATTTGTTCATGCAAGCGGGTCCCACCAGCACTAATCAGGACCGTCGGTTTGAGGGTTGAGACCATCGATGGGCCATGCTCCAAAATCTCCTCCGCAAAGTCATCATCGTCATATCTAAGCTGACGAAGATGTCCCTAGACCGCAGCAGCGCAGGCCAGCTAACCACCCGGAGCAAGTCTGTCGGCAGCAGCGATTTCCATTCCACCAGCCTGATGTTCCTGCAGGGCCTCCCGGGCGGTCGCGTTTGGCGGCGACCGTCCTGCATTCCTTTCGGGTTTACACCCTTTCGTCTCGGACTTTCGAATACGGCTACTTGGTTAGTGTCATTGTCATCAACATTTACATCGCAAACTTTAACTATTTGAATGTGAATGATGTAACTGTTGGGAGGCATGATTATCTATAATAAGTTCTATATATGTTTAAGTTATAATATTTATTTTTTATTTTTATATTTTTTAAGTATATTTAATCTACATATCCAGTTTTGTTATTTTAAAATATTTTTACGTATTTATTTTTTATTTTTAAAAATCATCTTTTTAAGGGGTATGTAGGTCATTTTCATCCCTTCAAAAACTTGATTTTTAAAAAATTAAAATAAATATATAAAAGTATTGTAAAATAACGAAACTTGGTATATAAATTAAATACATTTAGAAAAATATATTCATGAAAAATTAAAAAATAAAATAAAAATAAATATTGTAACTTAAAGCATATATACAATATAAGTACTGTTTGGTAATCACGAAAAGTCTATGACGTGTTTTTAGGATGGAAATTCGACATGGTGGAGATAACCGTACAGCCTATCAACAGCTTAAGAATGGCTCTGCTCGTTAAGGATTACGAATTCCATTAATTCCCTTTTAGCCATAAACTGACAAAAATGCTATAATTGCTAGCTGGAGCCATGCAATGGTAATTCGAATACGGTGTAGGTAGCAGGCGATTTTTAAGTACGACAAGCCCTCTCCTTCACAACTAATCCCTTGATATGACGAGTTTTTCACAGAGCACATTCCGGTTGTACATATCATGCCTTAACTACTGGAATGTGTATCAGCCCAATCTTTAAATGTATAGAATTAGGGGGTGTTTGGTAATTCATAAAAGTTTTCTAAGTTAAAACTTTTCAATTTAAAATTTTTCACTCTCAATAACTATCATATTTTTTAATCATTTTTTCACATTTTTCTATACAACTATCCTACTTTTTAATTATTTTTACACAACTACCAACACAGCTAACCTATCTATTTCAATTTTATCTTATTTATTCCTCATTATTACCCCTATTATATCACATCATTTGACAACTTCTACTCTCTACAACTTTTCATCAAAAGTTTTATCCATTAAATATCAAATTTGAAGTTTTATTTTAACATCCAAACCATTTGAAATATTATTTTTGTGTTGATAAATATTTTATAAAGTATCATGACAAGTTAATACATATGTGAATGGATTTAATCTTTTTTTTTTCTAAGTTACACATGAATTTATCTATTTTTAATGAAATATGGTTCCTGTACATACTTATTTTGAATAAAACTTAGTTTCCTGCTAAAACAATTGATGTTAAATATAATGCATGCGTTGAATTTTGAATAAATCACCAACATCTTAAAAATTAAGGGAATTATATAGAACTACAAGCCCTATATACATATACATACAATATATTGATTATTTTTCACATAAAAATGTAGACAGGAGGATATTTAATCCTCACATGTGCCAAAGTTTACAATTTTTCAAATATGTGTATATGTTTTTTTATGAATTTCATAAATAAATAGTTTTTCAGCCATTTAATTAATTTTACCCAAAAAGGTTGATGTTTGAAACTTCATAATAAATTATATACACGTTGTAAAAAATAATTCATAAATAAATAGTTTTTTGGGTATATAATTAATTTTACCCAAAAAGATTGATGTTCGAAATTCATAACAAATTATATGCACGTTTTCAAAAATTATAAATTTGACATGTGAATTAAAATAATACACTTAGGTCAACATTTTTATAAAAATAATAATATTAAAAATATATTTGTATATTTAGGATTCAAAATATATTTGTACATTTGGGTCATGAGTGAAAATTTTTTTAACAGAGTGCAAGCTATGAGTTCCGCTTGTTCATTTTATTTGTAGGATTGATGGAAAAATCTAGTTCATTTATTATAAAATCACATCACTTGTCTAGTATTGTTAAGCATGGATTCTATATATAAATATGTAAAATAAGTATAGTAAAATCGTTTGATTCTAAGTATTAATTTTAAACTTGTACATTCAATATCTATACCATCTAAATCATCACTATGGTGCCTTATGAGAATGTGAATTTTGAAGAGACTTTGGAATGATATGAAGAGAGAAAAATGGAATATTTTGAAAATTATGTAAATGATATGTTATGATAGTAGTAAATTTGGAATAAATAAGATAGTTGCAAGAAAAATTATTAGAGTATAATAGTAAAGTTGGAAAAAAAGAGTTTTTTGATGGTTAAATCATTTGTAGAATAATGTGCATGAGAGAAAAACATAAAAAACCGTGAAAATCAATTACCAAACATGCCCTATATGAATAAGTGTTCTATAATTTATGATTATACTCTAATGTATACGCGAATATAAATATACACATCTTTCTTAATTTTTAGTATATGCAAATAAAAATAGTCACGTGCATCTTCAGTTTGGATGAAACTTAAGGTTACATTTGTTAATGTATATGAAAAATGTAGGATAGGAATCCATGAAATTACGAATTCTCATGCCCAATTAATAACTATATATTTACCTTTTTATACCTACATTTTAATCATTTCCAACCATTTCTCTTTCCCACTATACTTTAATTACTTTATTTATTCCATCTTTACTCCTATCATTTCATATCAAGCACACCATTCCCAAAATATTCCATTTCCTACTTTCCACCTTATCCCACATTTCCCATAACTTTTAAATTACCAAACAAGTACTTAGTCTCATTACTAAAAAATGAGACTAAATATAATAGATTAGTGGCTTTCTTTTATTATCAACTATTGAAATTTAAAAAATAGAAAGTTACACGAAACCAAGGGGAGACTTTCTTTGATCAAAAAAGAAAAAAAAAAAAAGGAGACTCCTTTTTTACCAAAAAAAGTGTTTGTTAAAAAGCTTAAATGGATCCTTGCTGGCCGCTCATGCTCGATTCTCGTCACTATGGGAGTCTTCATGTATTTGTCTCCCAACATAGGAGTAATTGATTTACCCCCGGGTGGTTACTTGTTATGAGATGGATTTAAATTACATTCCAATTAATGGAAAAAAAGCCTAAATGGACCATCACTACTCAGATTGTTTTATCATGAAATTTTGCTTGCTAAGCAGCTGAAGCTTTAAGGTTTTTTTTTTTTTAAATCGAAGTATTATTTGATATTTCTAGCTAAATAAATTACGCAGAACTTTGGATGTTTCAAAATCACTAAAAACACTGTAGTTTGTAAAAAATAATAAATAAATATTACGTAGTGCGCCCAGCTGCCATTTGTAGCTACAAATTTTTAATATTTTTTTAGTACTCGGCTAATTTTTGTTGTCCACCTGTTGACACCCCACCATTGGGCCTACAAAAATGGATAAAATGGACACGAAATTCAAGCCCAAGTAAATCCAAGACAAAAAGGAAGTTCAAACAAACTATGCAGGCCCTTCCGCACTCAGCCCACAGGAGCGAAACTCCACCAAGCCTCGAAGCAAGCTTTTCAACAAACCAGATCCGGCCCACAAAGAGCGAAGCTCCTACAAGCCACCTCAACGGGCTCCACAATGCAGCCCAGACTCAGCAAACGGGCTTAGCTAAGCTCTAGCCCACCAGATCCAGCCTACCAAGCCTTAGAAGCAGGCTTCTCTACAACTTTGGGCCTCCACAACGGCCCACCCAAAAACAAGGAGCTTAGCCAAGCTCAAGTCCACCAAACTCAAGCATATGGACCAAGTCCAAACCTTTCAAGTGGCCCAAGGCCCATGATCTCAACCCAAGCCCATGGACCAAGTTCATGACCCCAAGTGGCTCAAAAGCCCACTCCTACATCTATAAAAGGAGGAGCACCCCTTTCATTTGAGACACTTGAAGAGAGGCATCCCAGAGGGGAGGACGGGAGTCTGCAGCAATGCCCCGGTGTCCCGCTTTTCCCGCTCTACGAGCTCCAAGCTTCTCTTCCACGCCACATTTTTCATCTCTCCCATTCTCTCAAATCTTCTTATTTTCTCCCTTTTACGCCGTGTAAACCGCCTCGGGTTGGCAGATTTCTCCATATTTGCTTCAACTTGAAGGCCGGAACCCAGACTTTGTACTACCAGTGCCTTATTTCTTTAAATAGGGGCTGATCTCCCTTTAAAGATCAGTGGCGACTCCGTTTGTTCTTTATTTTTGCGTGCGTGTTTGAGTTAACGCCTCGGCAAGGCGGGTGCACCTAGGTCCACAGATTTCAGCATAATACGCTGCCGTTATGCTGCCGGATTTATGACTTGATCCGTGTACGGAAAGCCCCATCTTAGGCGTTATGCTGCCGAACCCGCAAGAAAACTCCCATACGCCAACTTTTCTGAAAAATATGAAGCCTAATGCGTTTTACCCCATGTGAATGCAGGAAATCTAAGCCCACGTTGTTGTCCAACACAATCCAGATTTTCAAGGCCCGGGAAACCTCCCGAGCCCATCGTAGTGCTCGCGGCGGGTGCTACAGCTTGGCGACTCTGCTGGGGATGGCGTTGCTGGTCTACATCAGGCGCAAGGGGTCAGAATCTGAAGATCGGAGCTTCTCCCTCGCTGAACAGCGAGTTGCAGAGGAATTTCTGTCTTCCGGCAGCGAGTTTCTGAAGTTTCTGCCCAAATCACGCAGAAACCTGAAAAGTTTTTAGGTCCAGAGGCGTTCGGCTCTTGAATAGCAAAGGGCTCGCGAAGGGAGGTGACCATTGAACACTGCCTCGTAATTGTCCAGGCACATAAAACGAGCCTACAGCAAGGACCTTCGGCAGATATAATATCGATTAACGTTAAAAAAAATCCGGCGTAAAAATCACATTTTTTTTCATAACCTGGGTGTGTTCTGGTCATACTTCCAGAAACGCTTCAAGCGAACTGGTCTTCCCTCTAGAGACTCTTCAAGCGAACTGGTCACACTTCCAGACACGCTTCAAGAGAACTGGTCCTTTTTCCAGACATGCTTCAAGCGAACTGGTCACTTTCCCAGAGACGCCTCAGGCAAACAAGAACCCGTGGACCTCGAACATTCTCACGGGTGGAACTTAAAACACATAAAATTGGCAAAGAACACAAAAGGACTTGAACCTCCAAGCATCCATCCAAAGGTTGATCTCCTTATTATTCGCTTGCAAGTACTAATCTCTTTTTATTGATTGCTCAGGTTCTTTACCATAGCTCGAAGGCAAAGCAAGTCAACCGTGGATTGAAGCCCCGTGGTTACCAGATCAAGAGCGGCTAGGATGGAGTCCGAGCAATCCTCACACCATGAAGATCGGGATCACCAGTTCAGGCAATCCATTGAAGCCTACATGGCGGTAATGGACAAGAGGATGCAAAAGCTAGAGGAAGTCCTGTCAAACATGGGACAACCTCTAATAGGCGGTCAGAACACAGTTACACCACCATTTTGTTCTCAAAATCCGAACCCAGAGCAAGACGGTGGACCTTAACCATCCTCCCACAAATCCCGAATTCCGGAGCAAGACGGTAGACCTCAACCATCCTCCCACAAATCTCGAATTTCGGAGCAAGACGGTAGACCTTAACCATCCTCCCACAAATCCCGGAATGATCACTACAAAAAAGAGGAGTTGGTCTTAGAACAAGGCCGTAATGAAATCCAAGACCTCAAGAACCAATTAAAAGAAATGGAGGAGTGAATCCGACAACACCAAGGGGAGGGCCTACCCTCGGCCAAAATCGAAGACCTATGCCCGTTCCCTGACACCAAGCTACCTGAGAAGTTCGAGATACTGGCTTTACCCGCGTATGAAGGAGACTCATGCCCGAGGGCTCATCTCAAGGCCTTTTGTGGCATCCTATACCCCTTGGTGAAAAGTGAAGAAGTCTTGATAAGGCTATTCCAACATAGTCTAAAGAAAGACGCCTTGGAGTGGTATACGTCACTTGATTGCCGGTTGATCAAAACATGGGAACAACTCTTTTTGGCTTTCATGGACCGCTTCTCTTACAAGCTGAACATGGCTCCCAAACAGGCCGACCTCGAAGCACTAAAGCAAAAAGGGGACGAAGCATTTTCCGAGTACGATGCTAGATGGCGAGCATTGGCGGCAAAAATGAAGAGCCCGTTGCCTTTGGAAGAGCAAATCTCCATCATCATCAACTCAGCACACCCGAGCATCTCGGGTTACCTCATTTCTCACCCCTACGTCAACTTCACTCAACTTCTCCAAGCCGGGGACCAAGTGGAGGCGGGAATCAGACACGACACCATCTCTCCATGGCCTTACCAGGGGAACACAACTCGAAGGAAGCAAGAACCAAAAAATGGTAATTCCTCGAAGACCCCGGACGTAAATGCCATAGACACCACCCCTAAGCCTTTTCAAAGAAAAGCACACAGAGATTTTACACCTCTCGTCCAATCCTACACCGATGTCCTCAACATGCTCATCCAAAAAAATATGCTTGCACCTCTAGCTCCAAAACCTCCACCCAATCCCCTTCCTAAGAACTACCAGGAAAATGAATTTTGTGCCTATCACCAAGGGAGATGCCACACCACCGAAAAATATTTTACCCTTAAACATGTCTTCAAGACTTAATAGATGAGGAAAAAATCAAAATTTCACCAAACTCTCATGAGAATGTGATCCAAAATCCCCTACCTATGCATGAACCAAGGAATCCCAATGCGACGAGCATAAACTTCATAGAAGTTGCAAGAGGACCCGCAAAGCCGAGTCATGAAGCCTACATGATCACTTTACAACGGGTCAAACAAGAAACCATCACACTACAAGAAGCAGCTCCCCGGAACGTTCATAAGCCTCAAGAAGGGTATGACCAAGACTATCTCGTATTGCCAGCTGTGAGCAACTTGAAGATTGCTCCTACTTATCAAGAGCCCGTGGTACTAGTGGCCAAGCCGAAGCCAACATATGACTCACACAGGGTCCCATAGCAATATCCTAAATGCTCAGAGATAGGCAATATTTATCCTAATGGCCGAATCTACCGACGGGAACTGGCTCGCAATGTGATCACCAACTCGGAGAAGGAACCACCATATGATGTTGCCTCACAACTCAAGTCTTTGCCGGCTCGAATATCCATATGGGAGCTGTTATGCACTTCAGCAAAGCATAGAGAGGCTTTCACCAAAGTGCTAAGTGAGACCCACATAACCATGGAGGTAACTCCCGACGCGGTAGCTCACATGATTGGGCAAATAATGGCACCTAACGCCATCACATTCACTGATGAAGAGCTTCCCGCGGAAGGGCGCAACCATGGACACTCCCAAATCATCACAGTCGTGTACAAAGATTTGAAGATCCCTTTGGTAACCATCGACAACGGCACAAGTCTTAATGTTTGCCCACTGCGAACAATCAAAAGGCTTGGAATCCCGACGGATCAAATGAGACCGAGCGACTTCCATGTAAGAGCCTTTGATAACTCTCAAAAGACTGTATTGGGCGAGCTAGACATAGAAATCCAAGTGGGACCCGACACTATGGTCGTTCCTTTTCAAGTCTTGGGCATCCCGACATCTTTCAACATGTTATTGGGAAGGCCTTGGTTGCACCGAACGGTGGTCATCCCGTCCTCTCTCCATCAAAAGCTAAAGTACATATCAGCGGGACGGCTAGTGGTCATCGAAGCCGACCCGAGATTGTCATCTCGGCAGAATTTGAAAATTTCCATTAAGTCCCACTTATTGAAGTATATGAATCTGCGGATCCTCTCCCTTTCAAAATGGATGATATGCATGAAGTTCATCATATTCCTTCAAAGCAAAGACTCCTACTCCACTACGTCATACCTCCGGCCGAGAGGCAAACTACAAGATTCAACATCAAATACAGAGGAAAGACGGTGTTACTCAATCCTCAACAAAAGAACAACAAATGGGGTCTCGGATATAAGCCCGAAGAAGACAAGTTCAAGAAATCCAACAAAGCAACTCGGTTCATAAGCGCGGGGTGCATACTACCTGAAGCATTGAAGGCTCAAGAAGTCCTAATGATAGCGCATAATGGCCCGCATGAAAAAAATGTCATTGTGCCAAGACAAGCCAAAAATTAGTATGTTATGCCAACGTGCTCAAGACCCGGTTATAGCAAGCACATCATGCGTACGACGCCCATTCAAAAGAAAAAGGAGCAAACGGAGTCAGAAATGTGGGTCAGTATTCGCTGGTCCCACGAATTGCTAGAAATCTCCGAAGGGAGTGGAGTTGATGAGAAGCTGCGCGGCATCATAGAAAGGCATGAAAGCAAAGACGCGGCTCTGGACTACGAAATCGTCAACTTGGGAACCCCGGAGTTACCCAAATGTCTTCGTATTGGAAAGAACTTATCCACTGAAGAAAGAAACCAAATGCTCACATTTCTTAAGCCTCGGCTAGTCAACTATGCATTCTCTTACGAAGACATGTCCGAACTTGACGAAGATCTAATTACTCATCAACTCCCAATAAAAGCCGGTGTTAAACCGGTAAAGCAAAAACTAAGGAGGCTCAAACCGGAATGGATACCCAAGATAAGGGATGAAGTGATCAAGCAATACAATGCCTGATTCTTGGTCGTATCGCACTATCCACAATGGTTAACAAACATTGTTCCCGTGCCCAAGAAGGATGGAAAAGTCCGAATGTGCATTGATTATAGAGATCTCAACAAAGCTAGCCCGAAGGACGACTTCTCACTACCTCATATCGATGCTCTAATCGACAACACGGCGGGTCATACATGGTTCTCCTTCATGGACGGATTCTCTGGGTATAACCAAATCAAAATCGTCGAAGAAGATAGAGAAAAAACCTCTTTCATCACTCCTTCGGGGACATTTTGCTACAAAATAATGCAATTTAGTTTGAAGAATGCCGGAGCCACATATCAACGCACCATGACGACCATCTTCCATGACATGATGAGCAAAGAAATGGAGGTCTACGTGGACGACATGATAGTCCGGTCCTACACCTTTGAAGAGCATCTAAGAGACTTGGAAAAATTATTCAACAGGATGAAGAAATTTCAACTAAGGCTCAACCCGCAAAATGCGTCTTTGGTGCTCAAAAGGGGCGCTTGCTCGGATTCATCGTTAGTGAAAAAGGAATTGAGGTGGACCCGGAAAAAGTCAAGGCAATACTAGGCATGCCGCCTCCCGCAACCGAAAAGGAGATAAGGGGATTATTGAGCAAACTACAATATATTAGTCGGTTCATAGCCCGACTAGCATCCACTTGTGAACCGATTTTCAAGTTGCTAAGGAAGGACTCTCCCAAAGAATGGAATGAAGATTGCCAAACCATTTTTGACAAAATCAAGGCCTACTTGGTTAACCCTCCCATCTTAGTGCCGCCTAAAGCGGAAGGTCCCTTGTTGTTGTATCTCTCAGTCACTCCAACGACATTGGGGGCGGTGCTAGGACAACCGGATGAAGCGGGACGGAAGGAACAAGCCATATACTATTTGAGCAGAAAATATACCCCGACGGAAGTCAAATATCCAGAAATAGAAAAGACATATTTGTCTCTTGTATGGGCTGTGCAGAAACTAAGACAATATATCATGTCCCGAACCATATTGCTCATCTCCAAGATGGATCCTTTGAAGTATCTTTGCCAAAAGACCGTGTTGACGGGAAAGCTAGCTCAGTGGCAATTGCTCCTCACGGAGTTTTATATAATATATGTCACAAGAAAAGCTGTCAAGGGACAAGTGATAGCGGATTACCTAGCCGCACAAGCACTTCCGGACTACTAACCGCTACAAGAAGACTTCCCGGATGAAGAAATACTACTTGTGGAGCAAGATGAAAGAAATGATGCTTGGACCTTATACTTTGATGGTGCATGGATCGCTTCGAGTAACGGAATAAGAGTAGTTCTTTGCTCTCCCGACCAAGCCCCGATCATGATATCAAGAAGATTGGTTTTTCCGTTCACAAACAATATCGCCAAATATGAAGTTTGCATAGCCGGAGTGCGAGAGGCCTATAAACTGGGGGCAAAGAAACTTCAAATCTATGGAGATTCGCAGTTGGTAATCAACCAAGCTAATGGAGAATGGGAAACCCGAGATGAAAAACTAAAGCCTTACCATACAGCATTGTCTCACTTGGTTTGCTCATTCGAAGAAGTTACCTTTTCCTACGCACCAAGGGCTCAAAACCAATGGGTGGACGCATTAGTAATCTTGGCTTCTATGGTTGAAATACCGTACGGAAGAGGAACTCAAGAAATCATAGTGCAGACATCTCAACAACCTGCGTATTGCTTGCAAATGACGGCCGAAGCCGAAGAAACTCAAGATGAAGAAAAACCATGGTATCATGACATAAAACAGTTCTTGGAGCACCAAGCATTCGATGATCACATCACTCCCGTGGAAAAAAGAACCATCCGAAGATTAGCCTCTACCTACATAATACAGGGGGCAACGTTGTACAAACGGTCTCACAACCAAATGCTACTACATTGTGTTGACCGGCAAGAGGCAAAAGAGGTCATGACCCAAATTCATGACGGGGACTGCGGAGCACACATGAATGAGATCATGATAGCAAAAAAGATAATGCGCCAAGGCTACTATTGGATCTCAATGGAAAAAGATTGCTCGGAGTATGTGCGGAGATGCTTCAAATGCCAAGAGCACGAGAACTTGATACACTCACCCACATCGGAATTGCACTACCTATCTACCCCGTGGCCCTTCTCAACTTGGGGAATAGATATAATCGGGAAGATAGCTCCTAAATCAATCGGCGGGCATGAATACATATTGGTGGCAATAGAGTATTTCACTAAATGGGTTGAAGCAACATCCTTCCCAACCATTAATGCAGCACAAGTCATACGCTTCATCAAAGAGAACATCCTATCAAAGTTCGGACTCCCGCAAGCAATCATCAGTGACAATGGAACGGTCTTCATCAGTAAGAAAGTTCAAGACTTCTTAGCCCAATACAAAATACAACACCATAAGTCAAGTCCCTACCGCCCTCAAGCCAACGGAGCCGTGGTAGCCACAAACAAGACCTTAATCAAGATCCTTGGCAAAATGGTGGAGAACTACCGAGACTGGGCGGAAAAGTTGCCATACGCCTTGTGGGCATATCGAACCTCCAACCGGAGGGCTACGGGGTTCTCGCCATATGCTCTAACCTACGGCATGGAAGCGGTCCTACCCATTGAAGTGGAGATTCCAACTTGGAGGATATTGAAGGAAAGCGAATTAGAAATGGAAGAATGAATGCAAAAGCGCCAATCCCAACTAGATCTGTTTGATGAAAAGAGAATTCAAGCCATTCACCACACCCAAGCATATCAACGGCGAATGACGCGGGCTTATAACCGATCGGTAAGAGCTAAGAACTTCCAAGAGGGTGACCTCGTCATGAAAAGAATCCTACTTGTTCACCCTTCGGATAAGAGAGACAAGTTTAGGCCTAATTGGGAAGGCCCGTGGGTTATCGCCAAAGTATTGTCAAATGGAGCGTTAGCCATTTCAAGATCCGAAGACGACGGAAAGGCCGAAATCATAAGTTCGGACCATGTCAAGAGGTTCTATTCATAAAAGAACTCACCATCGAAATAATAATACGACAGCAAAGCAAGAGGGACATTCAGAAACCGTTTTTCTGCATCTCTCGTGAAATCAAAGGCAATTCACAAGTGCAAAACTGCTGCTGCTGGAAACAGGCTCCTCGACTTAAAAAGTTTTAGGGTTTCACATCATTGCTCGCAAAGCAGACTTTCAGCAACCCAGCAGGCGCCCCCAACACGGCCAAAAGGGTCGGGAACTCAGAAGTAGGGGGCAGACAGATAGAAGACGAGTTGCCACTTACCCCAAACCGATTCTTAATCCATTCAAAACAAAAATGCAAGCATTAATGAAAAGATTCATGAATCCTACAAAGATGGATGCAACTCAACGGCTCAACATACAAGATCCGGATTCGCCGGGAAGTGCAGCGGTGCTGTTTACAAAAGATGACAGATTTCTCAAAGCTCATAAAGCTCGAAATCAAAGCAAAGAGAAGAAACATCAAAATACGGTCAAAGAAAAGCATTCCATTTCATTCATTCCCAAAGATATATCATGAGCCCAAGGAGAAAGATCTCTCAAAATACAAGGCTGTCCAAGAGGAATCTCAAAGAAGGAGGGAGCAATATACATGAAAGCAACAAAAATGGCTATACAATTCACTAGTCCCGCTCCTCCAACATTCACAAAAGAAAGAGAGAAGAACTAAAGAAAAACTACACATAGCATTGACTCTAACGCCTAGCATTCAGAAGTTGGTTGAGGTGCTCCAAGGCGGCTTCATGACGATCTAGCATCCCCCATGGCGGCCAAGGCGTCGGAGTGGTGTGATCACAAAGAAGCCAAAGCTCCTAACTATGTATCAAGGCTTTGCACATCCCGGTAAATCCGCCGAAATCCCATGAAGAGATCTGCAGTTTATACGACACCATTCGCGGCAAACCCCCAAAGACGCATGCCGGTAGCAAGCAAGCCCATCCAACTACGCCAGTTACTAGTCGCCTCGGTTGTCACAGTGGGTATATCTCCCAAATCCAAGGCCATACAACTTAAGGTCCCGGTTTGGCAAACCTGTACTCCCGGCAGCAAATGGTAAATAGCTTCCATTACCATCAAGATCAGCCACGAAGCGAGGAGAGAGCAAATGCAGCAACGGAAGCTCTACAAAAATAGAAACCAATGGCAAATGCGGAGCAAGCAACACGCAAAAGCAAATCAGTAAATGCAGCCATGAATACGCCATTAAAGGAGCTTAAACAAGAGGAGAAACACCCACCAAACTGCCGAAACGGAGACAGAAAACGATGATCGCAGGCCTCTCCGCGGAATGATCCGCGATGGAAATCTAAAGAAAATGAGAAGGAAATCGGATGTGAGGCAATGAGAAGCATAGAAGCCATTAATGGAAACCCATACCTTTGCAATAACAGAACCCGGATCTGAAAGTTGACTCCATATTCAAGCCTGCGGACGTTTTGGGCAATCCAATGAGAAAGAAGATAATCCGAAAAAAAACACAGACAAACAGGGATAAATCACGGGCTATGCACCGACGGCAACCCGTCCAAAGAAGGCGCGAAGGCGTGGAGATCTCAATGGCAGCAAATCTGGATGAAGGGAGTACATCCGTACCCAAGCAAGTTGACTTTCCATGGTACTGCATTTCAGAAAAAGAATGATGAGCAAAGAGAAGAGAAATTGCGGAAAACACGATGTATCGATCTAGAGCAGGTGCAGGAGAAGCATGGCTGGCAGATTTCGGATCGCACGGCCGAGAAAATCGAGTAAAAAATAGGAGAAATACGGACGAATGTGCGAAATGGGTATTCCAGCTCGCAGATCACGAAAATGAAGAACGACGCCGATAGACCTAAAAAATTTTTAGGTCTATATATATAATTTTTCACAGCACCCATATGCAGAATTCTCAATGGCCTACGGCCTACAAGTGATCAAAGCATTTCAAGGGACGTCAAGAAGAAGAATTTTACAAGATCCATGCCCTGCAAAAGCAACAGATCATACAGACACATCCTCCAAAAATGAGCCGATACTCACACGGCTTTACAACAAAAAAAAGGGCATCCAAGCATTCAGATTTACAAAAATACAAGTTGGCTAAAAAGGAGAAAAGATGAAGAAAAGTCTTCAAGGCGTCCCACCGATAGCCCTAGCCCGAGCAAGAACGTCGCCACCCGAAGCCTTGTGGCGACCGGCCGAGGAGGTTCCCGCGGCCGAGACTCTAGCCGTTGAAGATGAAGTCTTCTTGCCTTCTCGTGTTGCATCATCGGGAATCTCGATGGGCATATTCACCGATCCGCCTGGCTTGTTAGGTTTGAGCCGTACTGCTCTATCCTGAGGACGTAGGCCATACTCCTTTCTAGAAGACATTTTGGCAACTGCAACATAGAAGACAATGGGTCAACACAAGGCAACAAGCAACATGACAAGCATCATGCCTCGAGGAAAATCATATAAGGTCAGTTTACACCACCATTTCAAGCTTGTAAAAACCAAAAAACAAAAAAAAAAGAGAAAAGAAAACAAGACAAAAAAAAGAGAGAAAACAAAAACAAAAAAACAAAACAAAATAAAAATAAAAAACAGAAAAAGGGGGTTATGACAGAAGTCGCAGCTACTCAAGCAATATCATACAACCCAAGAAGGTATCCATCCCGGGCAAACTCAAGTAACATGAAGCAATGGAAGGTCAACACACGCAAAAGAAAAGGCACTATGGCAGCAACATTGAGAAGCAAGTCTATAAAGCATTTTAACCCAAAAGACAAAAGGGCGAGGGGTCACATGAAGGGATATCCGCGCAACATGACAAAAGACAAAGACATATAAAGGATCACCCTCTTTCCCTCATTCAAGCAATGGGTCCGCTACCGCTAATGGAAAATGACGCTCAAGCCCAAAAGAAGGTGGGGACCATCGCTTCCAAATAATGGCTCAACTATGATGGGAAGCGGTCCCCTAGCAATCTCTCCTAGCTTCAAAACAATCCCAAGGCATTCTTCGCAAAGCAACAATGCACGAAAATATAAGCAGAAAGGAAAGCAATTACTCAAGCAAATAGGAAGAGAAAATACCTTTCTAGAGCAAGTCCGTTGAAAACATTTAAAAAATACTAGCAATGACAAATCAGCACATCAGATGATGAATTCTTGGCATAGGCGGACTACAGAAAGTAAGCAAAAAAGATAAAAAAAAAACTTAATGTAGCAACGACGGCCGACAACGGAAAAGCCAACTCTTGGCAGCGCGGCCCAAACAGCAACCCCCACCAATCGGAGCCGGGGAAGAAACGGGTCTTAGCAACAACAGCGGCGACGCTACCCCCGGCAGGCAGCCACAGTAGCCGGACGACTGGAGGACGATGAGCAGCGAACGACAAGGCCGAAACAGAAGAGAGGCCCCGACAACGGTGACTGATGCTGAGGGGGAAGACGAAGATGGCAGCAATACAGCCCGAGCGAGCAGCACCGAAGAAAGAAAGCGGCTGCAGCAGCGCAACCTAACCAGGCGGCCCCGGCAGCAACCGCGGCCGAAGATGGGGAAGACGAACAGGCAGCAACTGCGGCCGAAAATGATGAAGGCAACCCGTGCCCAGAAAGTCGGCGAATGCGCAAAGACTGGCCAACCACCCGCTGCACGCAACAACTTACCGGAGGAACAGACGAACGCAGGCATCGCGGCCGTGTATCCCGAACGATGGCGGTGGTAGCACTCGTGCGAAACCTCGCCTGCACAATGGAAGACAAATCGACAGAGGCAGCCACGACGGTCAACCAACAGCAAGCACGACGGCGACAGTAACGAATGAGCGCCGAAAATAGGGAAGAAAACCCCAGCCGGACGCTACAAGGACAAAGCTAGCGACGATACCGACCGTCGTCGACGGAAGAGAAGGAAACGCCAAAGGCAGCAACAGCGACAACGGCCTAAACCGGCAGCAGCAAGAGACAGAGATGCGGCGGCCGAAAATGAAGAAGAAAAGCGGCGATGGCAAGCAGATCCCGGCCGTGACTACCCGAGAACTCAACGATGGAAGCGCGGCGGAGGCGACCGTACGATGCAACGGCAGCAGCCAGCAGCAGCGGCCGGATGAGAAGAGCAGCGGCGGCGACGAGAGGAGGTGCGGAGACCCTAATCATCGTTGGGAAGGAGGAGAGACAGACCGAAAGAAGGGGGCCCACGATCGGAACCCTAAAGTTGGGAAATTACAAACGACCCCCGACCGTTTTGCGAAATTGCAGAGAGCCACCAGATTTAAGAAGAATGCAAAACGACCCAACCAGTCATCCGAATTGGCAAAACTACCTCCCTCCCAAGGAAAATACGAAGCAAACCAGCAAGTTTTCCGGTTCCGCAAAAAGGACCAGCAGAAATTTTGCAAAAGGTCACTCCAGAACCGCATTTGCAGAAAGGCAGCCACAAGTTCATGAAAATTGTAAAAAGACCAAATGACCTGAGAAACCACTTAGGTCAGCAAGGTGTCTGTTACTTTGCCATTCACCTTCAAGACGCCTCTGGCAAAGGGGGGCAGCTGTTGACACCCCACCATTGGGCCTACAAAAATGGATAAAATGGACACGAAATTCAAGCCCACAAAAAGCGAAGCTCCTACAGGCCACCTCAACGGGCTCCACAATGCAGCCCAGACTCAGCAAACGGGCTTAGCCAAGCTCTAGCCTACCAGATCCAGCCTACCAAGCCTCAGAAGCAGGCTTCTGTACAACTTTGGGCCTCCACAACGGCCCACCCAAAAACAACGGGCTTAGCCAAGCTCAAGTCCACCAAACTCAAGCATATGGACCAAGTGCAAACCCTTCAAGTGGCCCAAAGCCCATGATCTCAACCCAAGCTCAAGTATATGGACCAAGTCTAAGCCTTCAAATGGCCTAAGGCCCATGATCTCAACTCAAGTCCAAGTCCCCAAGTGGCCCAAAAGCACACTCCTACATCTATAAAAGGAGGAGCACCCCTTTCATTTGAGACACTTGAAGAGAGGCATCCCAGTGGGGAGGACGAGAGTCTGCAGCAACGCCCCGGTGTCCCGCTTTTCCCGCTCTACGAGCTCCAAGCTTCTCTTCCACGCCACCTTTTTTTATCTCTCCCATTCTCTCAAATCTTCTTATTTTTCCCCTTTTACGCCGAGAAAACCGCCTCGGGTTGGCAGATTTCTCCATATTTGCTTCAACTCGAAGGCCAGAACCCAGACTTTGTACTACCAGTGCCTTATTTCTTTAAATAGGGGCTGATCTCCCTTTAAAGATCAGTGGCGACTCCGTTTGTTCTTTATTTTTGCGTGAGTGTTTGAGTTAACGCCCCGGCAAGGCGGGTGCACGCAGGTCTACAGATTCTAGCATAATACGCTGTCGTTATGCTGCCGGATTTATGACTTGATCCGTATACGGAAAATCCCATCTTAGCCGTTATGCTGCCAACCCCGCAAGAAAACACCTATACGCCAACTTTTCTGAAAAATATGAAGCCTAATGCATTTTACCTTATGTGAATGCAGGAAATCTAAGCCCACGTTGCTGTCTAACATAATCCAGATTTTCAAGGCCCGGGAAACCATCCCGAGCCTATCGTAGCGCTCGCGGCGGGTGCTACACCACCCTCGAATGGTTATCTTTTTATCTTTGAAAAGAATAAAAAATGAAAAGAATTGGTATGCAAAATCAATCTAGTTGTGGGGTTGTATGGGCTATACCAGTAGCTGCAGGGGATCACAGTCGTTGGTTTTCTCACCCTTACATTGTTAGAAGTTATTCCAAAAATCCAAATTCTTGAATGCAGTGTGTATTCTCATTTTCAAGGCAATTTTTCGAAACAATTTTCCACATTTCGACTACAGATCATTCCATTCTTATCTATTTCTTCATCCCGTTAAAGCATTCCCCCCACGATTAGATACTTGCAAGTGGCGTTTGTCTGGAAAGTGATAGACCATTTGGATAGATACAAACAGCACGCGTGTAGTATGCGTTGCACGGTCCAAAAAAGTGCAAAGTCCAAACACATTTTTTAATGACTTGTGGATTGTGTTTATCCTACGACATTTATTTATTAGATACTGACTTGACTTGATGACTATTAATTTCCTGACGAAGAATAATAATGGCTTACTAATATTAGTGAGAACGGATAGCGGGAGGAGTGAGTGGCATGTGTTAGATGAATAGGATCAGGAGGAGGGATGGAGAACTGTTGAGAGTAGTTCATTCCAAGTCCGCTAAAAAATACGTTAGCACGTGATGTATTGGGCATGTGGAGCGGGAGGGGGAGGGACGTGGAACTGTTGAGAGTAGTTCATTCTAACTCGGCTGAAAAATACGTCAGCATGCGACGTATTGGGCGTGCGGAGCTGGAGAGGGAGAAATGTGGAACTGTTGAGAGCCATTCATTCCAAATCTGTTGAAAAAATAAGCAAGCATGCGTCACATTGGGCATGTGGAGCTGGACACATTGGGCATGTGGAGCTGGAGGGGGACGAATGTGGAACTGTTGACAGCCATTCATTCCAAGTCGGCAAGAAAATATGCCAGCATGCGATGTATTGGGCACATGGAGTTGGAGGGGGAGGGATGTGGAACTGATGAGTGTAGTTTATTCAAAGTCGGCTGAAAAATATGTTAGCATGTGATGTGAAATTGGAGGGGGAGGGATGTGGAACTGCTAAGAATAGTTCATTCCAAGTCAACTAAAAAATACATCAGCATGCGACATATCGGGCATGTGGAGCTGGAAGGGGAGGCATGTGGAAATGTTAAGAGTTGTTCATTCCAAGTCGGCTGAAAAATATATTAACATGCGACGTATTGGGTATGTGGAGCTAGAAGGGGAGGGATGTGGAACTGTTGAGACTTGAGAGCAATTCATTCCAAGTCGGTTGAAAAATACGTTATGATGTGACGTAATAGGCATGTGGAGCGAGAGGGGGAGGGATGTGGAATTGTTGAAAGCAATTCATTCCAAGTTGGCTGGAAAAATACGTCAGCATATGAACTGTAGCACCCACCGCGAGCGCTACGATGGGCTCAGAATGATTTCTCCTTGCCTTAAAAATCTGGGTCATGCCGAATGGATTTTCAAAGCCTCCGAGGCAGCAGTGCGGGCTTACTTTCCCTGCATTCACGTAGAGTAATACGCGTTAGGATTCACAATTTTTAAATAAATTTAGCATATGAGTGTTTTCTCGTAGATTCGGCAACATAACGGCTAAGACAGGATTTTTCATACACGGATCAAGTCACAAATTCGGCAGCATAACGGCAGTATATTATGCTGAAATAGGTGGACCCGCCTGCACCCCCCTCGCCGGGGCATTAACTCGAACACGCGTGCAAAAATAAAGAAAATGAAGTCGCCACTAATCTTTAAAGGGAGATCAACCCCTATTTTTAATGAAATAAGACACTAATCGTACAGAGTCCGAAATCCGGCCTTTGGATTGAAGCAAAATCTGCCAACCCGCCTCGGTTTACACAGCGCGAAAGGGGGAAAACAAAAGATTTGAGAGAACGAGAGAGAATGGAAAGGGGAAAGGGGAAAGTGGGAGAGGCGTGGAGCTTGAAGAGCGGGAAAATCTGGACACCGGGACTATGCTGCAGACTCTCGTCCTCCCTTCTGGGATGCCTCTCCAAGTGTGTTGAGGAGGGAGGGGGCACCTCCTTTTATAGGTGAGAGCATGGGCCTTAGGCCACTTGAGGTGTTGAACTTGGTCCATGGGCTTGAGCTTGGTGGACTTCTTTCATAGTGGGCTGGAATTTGGTGGGCTAGAGCTTGGCTAAGCCCGTTGTTTTGGGTGGGCCGTTGCAGAGGCCCGATGGGTAGTTGTAGAGAAGCCTGCTTTCGAGGCCTGGTGGGCTGGATCTGGTGAGCTGCATTGTAGAGCCCATTTGCTGTATCTGGTGAGTTTGAATCTGGCGAGCTGCATTGTGGAGCTCGTTGAGGTGGCCTATAGGAGCTTTGCTCTTGTGGGCCGAATCTGGTTTGTTGAAAAGCCTGCTTTGAGGCTTGGTGGAGCTTTGCTCCCGTGGGCTGAGTTTGGAAGAGCCCGCTTAGCTTGCTTGAACTTCCTTTTGCCTTGAATTTGCTTGGGCTTGGTTTGGAGTGGGCCATGATTTTAAGCCCATTAGTGAGTGCTCTTGAGTTATTTGCCTTTGTTAGGCTTGGAATTCATTCCAATTTATCCATTTTTGGGCCCAAGGGTGGGGTGTCAACATGAACGCATTGGGCATGTGGAGCTGGAGGGGGAGGAACATGAAACTGTTGATTATCGTTCATTCCAAGTTGGCTGAAAAATACACCAACATGTGACGTATCGAGCATGTGGTGCTGAAGGGGAAGGGATGTGGAACTGTTGAGAGTAGTTCATTTCGAGACGGTTGAAAAATACGCCAGGCAACGTATTGGGCATATGGAGCAAAGAGGGAGGGATGTGGAACTGTTGGAAGCCGTTCATTCCAAGTTGGTTGAAAAAAATACGTCAACATGCAAACGCATTGGGCATGTGGAGCTGGAGGGGAAGGGATGTGGAATTGTTGATAGCCGTTCATTCCAAGTTGGCTGAAAAATATGCCAACATTTGACGTATCGGGCATGTGGAGCTAAAGGGAGAGGGATGTGAAACTATTGAGAGCCGTTCATTCCAAGTTGACTGAAAAATACATCAGCATGCGATGTATTGGTTGTGGAGCCTACTGTAGCTGTCCTCATCTGCCGACTGGGGGCAGCACAACTGCACAACAAAAAAAATTTCATCAAGAACAAGCGAGCCAACACGCGACCTAGAAAAACAAGAGGAGACCATCTATTAATTTCGTCCATGGAATAGACTAATAATAATAATAATAACAAAAAAAATTCCTCCACGGCATGGAAACGAATTTTTGCCAGACGGTTGGCACGACAACACAAGTTGTTTCGCATTCCGTTGCACAAAAGAGGGGTTGTCTTTGAATAAGGAACCATCTTAAGTGGAGTGGAATAAATTAATCACCCAAATAGTTTTTTAATTTTTACTCGTATATATTTTTCCATACAACCACTGATCTATTTCTCCTTTATTCTGACTATACTTATATTATATTCATTCTATTATTATCATCTACATCTTTACCAATTCGCCCATAAAATTAAAAAGGAAAACAAGTTAAATAGATGTAAGATCAATGCTAAACTTCTAGAACAATAATATTTGTGGGTTGTCGAGTACACTGAAATGGCAATAAGGTTGACGCGAATTGTGGACGAAAAAATTTATGGAAGCAATGAAATTTTATGAGAACTTGTATTCTATTATGGTTTCATCCTAGTTCCGTTCAATCTTTACGAACAACGGTCACAGAGCTACTGATATTGCTGTTAGGCGAAGGAAGCAAGCGCTTTTCAAATACGAGAAAAAATTATAGTTCTCATTCTTGCTGCGCATGAGTGAGCAATATAAAAAGTACGGACGCCTTTTTTAGGGGTCTATTATGTTTTTTTTGTTTCTTGTAAACTGATAACTTGTTGGAGATGCTTCCTCCAAAAGGCAAAACCCGTTTGATCGGCAATCGGAATTATCACCCTAGAGCGAATTTCTCTGTTTGGGCAAGTTTTAGATGATGGGAGCTTAGGAACGGCGAGCTAGCACAAATTAAGAGGTCAAAGTAGGCGTCGAGCAGCACCGATCCCATCCACGGTGAACGCACAGTGAGAAAGTGAATGATCCTCACGCGGCAATGGACAATGACCCTGGTTTATTACGTGACAGGTGATATTAGAGAAGGAGATGCCGAAAGTAGCAAAGCAGATCAAAACCCTCCAAACAGGTGTGGATCGGCTTCTTAATCTTAGTAGAGACGAGCGTAGATCATTGCAGCTTCTGAAACACCGCTCACAAGACAGAACAGGGTCAGGCAATGGGACACACCACCACTTACGTCATCTCAATTTCAACAGAAGAGAGTCCATTTTCTCCTCGGGCTATCTGAATTCATGGATACTCCGCGCCCATGTCTACTTTGAACTCAGACACACCAGCAGATGAAAGAATTCGAATAGGATCATATCACTTAGAAAGAGCAGCTAGTGAGTTCATGGAAGAGATACTGTGGAGGCATCAAGATCCTATTTGTAACAAAATTGGGAGAGAAAATCAAATCTTCTGAAGGAGAAATCTTCCATGACTATACTCCTCTTTTGTATCTTTTTGCTCAACTCAAAATTCTTTTAACGATATTATTTGCAAAAGATTATTCTTTCATAGCATGAGCTAAATTCTTATTTAGGATTATAACAGTTTTTGACATGGCCCGCTGATTTTCTCAAATCGCAGACCAATCTAAAAATATATATATATTTTAGATATTTATTTCGGACAAAAATGGTAAAAATTGATATATATGTTAAATACAATTAGATTAACATGTGTAAAAAGAAAAATAGGTGTATGTGTCCGGGAGCATTGAGGCTCAACGCTCCCAGAAGCACCTGATCAACACCCAGAACTAACTTCTTCCACTGCTAAAGCCGAACCATCTTATGTTAGATTTGCAACCTCAAAAGATTTGGTTAAAACAATTTCACACTAAAGAACGGATGAAATAAGACGATTAATGTTAGATCTTTCCAATTCATCATGTGTCTATTGTTTGAGGATGCACCAGATTGTTGAATACAATGGGTTACATGATTGGACAGCCTGGCACCTAGTGTGAACATGAGACGTAAGCACTACCCATTTCTCCGGCAAGCTATAATGCGTAATAACAAACGCAGTGTAAACATGAACAACGGACTGGAGAGAACTAAAGATGTTAGCAGGCAACTAAGAACGCTACACAAAAATCTCTTACCGCGTTGAAATAGATCAGCAGGTGATCCATAGCTATTCTTTCTTACTGGACGGATCGTCCCTTTTCTGACCTCCAAGGATACGGGAGCTCTGAAGACCTCTGCCGAAAGCTTGGTTGGACAGTACACGAGTATGAAAGTCGGAGACAAATGGAAACCAGGCAGGGAAAGCAACAAGAGCGAACAGAAGCAAGCCCATGATAGTTTCATAACCGCGAGCCAGTCGCCTGACTGATCCCCAGAGACCCAATTTTTTGACAAATGGCTTACAAGCTTGCGCAATCTGAAAATAAATGATGATACTCAGACAAATAAAATTATCATGGCTCAGTCTGCTGGCATGAAAAGATGCTCTAGAGTATAATAGTTTTCAAATTAATCGAACAAGAATTGAATAAAACTAAATAGATGAAATACAGCTTTAAAAATAGTGAACACGTAGATTGGAGCCAATTAAGATTTCAAACTGCATGTACCAAAAATTGATCACTTCCGACATTTAGGATCAATGGCTCAATAAAATAGAGAAATCAAGGCATTATAAATAGAATCAAAACAAGAAGATCAGAAGAAAGAAATGTCGGACTGCTTCAAGAATTTCATGTCACCATTGAGTTTCAATTAATTTTTTTTTTTTTTTTAAAAAAAACATCTTATAAAACAACAATTAGACCAGCTATGCTATATGGGGTAAAATGTTGGACAGCTTAAGACCATATACATAGAATGAGTGGAGTAGAAATAATAATGTTAAGATAAATGAGTGGTAAAATAATAAAAGATAAATTTAGATATGAATTAATATGAGATAATCCAAAGGTGAAACCAATAAGTAATAAAATTAGCAAAAGGATACTAAGGTGGTTTGGGCATTTAAACAAAGGTATGAAACGACACCAATTAGGAGAGTTGAGTTTATTCAAATAGATGACAGTAAAAAATGAGAGGAAGAGCTCTAAAAAATGTAGATAGAAGTGAAGATGTTAGAGATTATTGAAAATATAGTTCATGATCACAAAGAATGGCGCAATAGGATCCATGTAGCTAACCCCCATAGTTAGGAAACAGCTTATGATGACAATGATGATGATGGTAAATATTTTTAAATAGGCAAGGTCTCCAAAAATTTTGATTGATATGATTTTTGGTACCATTATAAAATGATTTTAAACAAAATAAGAGGATTGAATTTTGATTTAATTATCAAAATATACCAATATGGGGCAGCAACAATGAAGACTACAGCAGCATTGCAAGATTGAAATACTTCTCAATGTTCGATGCTTCGATATCAAGAAACTGAATCCACATCTGTTCATACGAAAGTGGCATCGCACATCAGGCTAGTTTCTATGGCATGATGCACATGGATGGACTCTAACGGTGATTCTCAAAATGCAGCCTTACATAATGTGAAATAGTAGCCAATAACAAGAACAAGATTCTGAAAACCTACTATAATTAATAGCTCACATTAAATAAACAAAAGGAGTCTGAAAGTATCTACTCACCACCAGCAGCCCCCATCCACCGGGCATGAATGCAAGAATACAAACAACAATATCTTGCACTGTCATGTGCAGGGTTGTTATCAATGTGATCAAGATGGAAACAAATGTCACAAAGATAAGACCCTTAATCAAGCGGAACAAAAATTGAAAGTCTGCACTGAATTTTCTCCTTCCCACAGACAGAGTCTGCATAAAAGACATGTACCGTCAGGGGAAAAAAAAAAAAAACGAAAAAATAAAAATTTGAAACAAATATAAAAGAATCCTGTTTAGCTTATGATAACATAACTCAAATTTGAAACAAATATAAAAGAATCCTGTTCAGCTTATGCATTCATCCAACTGGTGAAGATAGCAACAACACCCATTATGCAATATAGATTAACTAAACCGGTAGCTGTTAGTTTGAAGGAAGTGTAGTGTTGAGACTATCCATAGCTGTATATATGTTACCTTCATGGCAAGTAAAACGCCCATGATAACAAGCCAGGAGACACCGTAAGCCTGTAAGCAACAACAAAATATAACCATTTCCAATATGCACAAGTCATTGTTCGCAATAAACATAAAAATCAGAAACAATAACCCACCACAACACTTTTCTGGTGCTTCGTTATGGTTAAGTGATACATAAGCCCATACTGGTAGATAAAGAAGCGCAATGCCAAAATAATTTCTGTGATAATCCCTCCCTTTCCCGAATACTGAAGGTGGTCTTGCTCCTCCTCCCACCATGACTCCCAACTTTTGGCAGGGGGCACACCAGTTCCACCACGGTTGTGGATCCATTTATTCCAATCAGTCCAATCATCAACAATTTTCTCCCACTCCAACCCCGAAGGATTGAAAAGGAATGGTGCAAAAAGCCATGTGCCAACCATGAACCATGTAGAAATGGTGATTAAATTATATTCTACTAGGGATATATAAGAATGACCAAAGATATAATACAGAAATGCTACAGGTGAAGTGTAAGAATGACCAAAATTATGGTACACAACCAGCAAAATCATCAGCTCGATTCCCTTGACAAAATGGCTACGGGAATATAGCCTGTAGTTGTCAGCAAATTTCACATGGAACTCCACAAATCCACGCCCTGTGCTTCTATATTCAGCACCTCCATGAAGCAAAGTTCGACCATAATAATGTGTCTTGGTCCCCAGAGAGAATGTAAAGAAGACAGGTGCCCATTGCAACTGCATGAGTATGAAATCACATAGAGCTGTGCCGAAACCTCTTTCTAGGCCAATCTCCACTACCATAGGTAGGGACATCAAGAAACCAAGCTGCACAAAAGATTGTGAAGCAAGAACCACTTGAAGAGGTTTGTTGTTTTGAATAGCTGCTTGCTTGGATAGTTCTCTTTCTAGTCCACTCAGAGCAAGGTATAGGCGTCCATACAAAAATACATATACTGTCAGGACAGTAACCTGTATGTGGAAATGGAAAAACAGAAAAAAGAAAAAAGAAAAGAATATGATATCAGTCATGCAAGCCCTGAGAAAGTAGCAAAACCAGAGCATCAGGAAAAGCTTTACATCATACCAATGTGCTGAAGAAGAAACCAATGGTAGTGAAATAGCATGATAGCATCCTGAAGAAATCAAAGCGGTGTCCAAGTCGGTATATATCACGGCTTGATGTCTGCTCACCATTACCATTTGCTATTTTTGCCTCGAATAATGAGATCTGATTGAGACCCACATCTCTCCCTTTGCCAACTTGCATGTACTCATGATAAGTTACATTTCCTTGGCGAAGTGTAGAATTGAAACCTGGCATGCCAACGGAAGGCAAGGCATAAATAATTCAATGAAATGGACACATAACTCACCAATTTCCAATTTGCATATCATAAGATCTAATTTAAACATGCCTGCAAAAATGCCCTCACTTGAATTGATGAACTTGGATGCTTTGCTCACACCACCCCTTGTGAGGTGGAATAGTCTATCGAATACATCTGGATGGCCAGAGTGAAAACGAACCCTTGTTTCACAGAAATGGAAAGCATAAACAAACTTGTGACAGAATGAAGCATGAGAACCATATAGTAACAGACCTTAAGTTTCACCTGTTGAACTTGATATGCAATTCACAAAGAAGGATTTACTCAGAAAAAGATGAGAACAATTAAATTCTCGCTCAGAAATCTAAGCACCAGTACGTATGTCACAAAGAAGGATTTGCTCAGAAAAAGACAAGAACAACTAAATTCTTACTCAGAAATCTAGCATGAGTATGGAAGTCACAAGGAAGGATTTACTGAGAAAAGGACAAGAAAAATTAAACTCTTGCCCAGAATCTGAGCACCAGTATGTATGTCAAAATACTCACTTCAATGGATTGGCCAACAATCTCTGCCCAATGGTCACAAAACAAGTCTCTTGATTTGAAATGAACCACGCAAGAGAAGAAACACTGTAGCATTTAGAAGAAATGGTAAGGCCCCAAGAAATCTGATTTTATCCCGCAATTGATAGAACTAATATGTTTTCCACACAAACACAAATCAACAAAAATGGAATCAGAAAATTTACCTTCCTGTAAATATGTGCTCTCGGAGCCCTAGTACTGAGGGATACCTAACGCCATCGTGTTTCTTCAGAAATTCTTCCAATAAGTTCCTCATTTTGAAGGCTTCTTCCATGTAATTGTCCTGCAGAAAGTAGATAAATTACGATCAGTGACAGACTAGGAAATTATGCTATCATTTACAATGGAAAATGACAAGAAATTTACTCTAACCTGATTCATATCAATAGTCTGCAGTCCTTCACCACGAGTAAAAATAATAGCATGATTTTGATTTTCTGGCTTACCCTCGCCCAAAATAGGAGGACCTGGAAGCTTTATCCGATAAATAACCTATGGATAGCAAAATTAGACCATAAGGTCAACCTAGATAATAAAAAAATCCAAAGAGAAAGCTACAAGACCATAATCTTCAACCACCAGAAGCCTACCAAGCCATCAGTGAGAATGTGCACATCTTCAAGAACTATGATATGCATGCAATAGATAAATAAATCAATAAAACACCACCTAACAGCTCCATTATAATAGCCAAACGCCATTAAAGGGAAAACAAGATCCATACGCCGTATCCCAGCATGATAAAATAGGCATGGCATGTCTTAGAAGTATGATATCCCCGCCTGATATCACAATACGAACTTCACATATATTTTTTCATTAGCAGTAAATGATGATAATTGAATGTGATATCTTTAATTGTAGGATTCCACTTCAGTTGAACTAGGTCCAAGAGTGGAACCTCTTGGTTTTTGCAACTCATGTTGCTTTTTGATGCATCCAAGTCAGCCATTATGTTTAGTAATATTTATGTAGAGAAGATATAAAAAATATCCTGATTGGATACTTTGGTGAGTCATTTCAAAGTTTATAATTTTTTTTTTTATCAGGTCGCCTACCTAGATGGCCATGTGCCTAATGGAGGTGTACTCCAGGGGAGAGGTAATAGGGCCAGTCCCTCTACTCGACTTCGAACCCTGGATCTCTCTTCTCTAATACCCTCCACACACTCACATCAGCCACCTGGTCATCTAAGTGGTGACAATCATTACAAATTTTAGAGCTACTGATTGGATACTTCGCTAAGTCATTTCAAAATTTTACAGCTATCTTGAGAGTTTATATTTATCAGGGCCCACCAAAGTATTCAAATAAGGTATTTTTGATATTTTAACTAAATGAATATTTCTAAACATACTGGGTAGCAACGATTCATCATAAGTAGCATCTGTTGCAACAGGTCCAACTGAAGTGGAAATCTTTATTGTAGAAGCACAATTATATTTAAATTGATTTATTATTAACTTGATTTATTATTAGTTATAATGTAAGTTTATGCCATTGCCTAGTTTTTAATTCATCACGACTTCGACAAGTATATCAGCAGCCAAAGCTGATCATTAGCTTCAACAAAAATATTTTTCTCCTAACTGAAAAAAAAAAATCACTTGTGCATAAGAAAACTTATTTTTCCAAAAAATAATAATAAAGTATTCTTAATAAGTAGCAGCCAGAACGGTGGTACATAAGAAGAAATTTAGAAAAGGCCAAAAAAAAAAAAGAGTCCAAAATCGTCAAGCTAGAAGAGCTCTCCCAACCCATGGCATACCTTAAGCCCTAATATTGTCATCTGCATCACTACATGCATTGGAAAACACTGCCTAAAACATGACTGAAAATCCATAATGGAGTTTCCTGAGGGAGATTTCTTTGTTAAGATCATGTCATGGAACAAATCCATTTTCATCAGAGCAAGCAGCAGTGGCAGACTGGCAACTACAGAATAAAAATATATATTTTAAAGATTTTTCATATTTTGAAGATAGTATACATCAATTTTCAGAAATTCAGGAGGGGCAATTGCCCACCCTCATTTTGTGGGGCTTATGTGGATAAATGTTATGGAGCAAAACTATTTTCAATTAGAGCAGGAAGGGCAAGTGGATAGATGCTTTTGTCGCAAAATGATCATGGAGCTACAAAATGTAGCTTAGAAGAACCAATTAAATAATCTATTGAACAGGTCAATAGAAGTTTGGCTTTTTGAGGAGAAACAACAACAAGAAATAAATCTACTAAAATTCATCAAAGCAAGTCAAGGAGCAGGAAACTCAGAAGAAAAACCAATCAACAGTTCAGGATTGGTTTCCAAAGGCAAACTCATAAAATCACCCAATTAAATATAGCAAAGTTCTGTACTTATTCTTTGTGGGTTTGAATTAAGAATGCAAAACCTTCCACATAAAGGCCAAATGGAGATGGAATTTTGTAATGGCGTTGATATTATTAAGTGTCAACTTAACATTGTGTGATAGAAACAACCCCGAAACCTTTATAGTTTGCTAGGGTGATATCAGAAACAATTTGAAAGACACTTGATTGAAAAACCATCCATTAATTAAAAGAAGACTATTGGTAATTAACTAATATAACATAGAAGAAAACATAACCAGAACAAATGAAATGAATAAAAATATTCTAAGGGACTAGCAAGTCTGGAAACAAGAGAAAAATTTATAGGTTTCAATTACTTTTGGTGATAAGTATCATCCGTGCATGCCTTAATCAATTCCAAATTCATATATCTATTCAGGCAACTGAGTACATCTGATGAGAGTCATTCCGATCATGTACTTGTGAGCACCGTCTGAGTCCATTTGGTATGCTAGCATCACTTGCAATTCTCTAAACTGCGTTAAACTTCTTCTCTAAGAAGTCTTTTCAAAATTGATTGCAAAATACCAAGTGAAACAAATAACAATGAGAACAATAAAATTTCTGCATTCTAAGCCTACCTCATCCAGGTTCTGTTTTGCTTCATCAGGATTAACAGTTTTTCCCATAGAAGCCTTCACCAAAGTAGAGTAATATGCTTTGACATTGACCATTTTCTTCTCCTCGTCAGTTTCTTCGACCACGTCAATATAAGCCACACGAAGAGCAGGGTATCTATAACACCAAGGAGCTTCATCATGTTGGATCCCCAATAAGTAAACAATGTCATATCAAATCTCTTTCCTACACATACGTTGTCATAAGCCTGAGAACATCCTGGGCACGAGGGTCCCCAGAGCGCTTTTGATATCCATATTGCTGGCATGATACCACATATGTAAACTTCATATCAGCAACAGCTTGACATTGTGTCCACAAAGATCCCTCCATTTTAGCTTCAACTTCTGAAGTCAACTCTACTGCCTTATATCCATCCAAAATTTCTGAAAGCATCACAAAAGAAATAGCATAAATCATTGCCATAAAGAAGGTAAGACACCTGAAGGTTATTCCACATATCATAATAGATTGAAGGCAATACTCATATGCAAACAGTTGCATCATCTTATAACATGCAACAAGTTGACTCTTTTCAGTGTTTTTTTTTTTCCCAGATTGAAACCATTTACAATATTTGTTAATATGTATGGATGTTGATCGTATGCAACAGGGATGTTACTTAACTAACAACCTCCCCCTTTTTATATTTTAGAATATTTTTTTAAAATATTAACCATTTAAAATAGTGTTCTACATGCATATATCTATGACACAAAAATTCACTTTAATTGAGAACTTATAGATATAAATATTTAACATCATTTGAGAAATGGAAATGAAACTGTTAAATTTTAAAAAATTCGAAATAAATATATAGCATATAAAAATTTTCAATCAGAGTGAATTTTGGCATCATTAAGATATGCATACAGAAGAATATTGTAAATGGTTCGATTTAATAAAAAAATAATTTTTAAAAATAATCGTATATGATCAGCATCCAATATGTATCTACTCAGGATTCAAACATTCACTTTGATTGGAAACTTCTATACTTCAGAAGCTCAGAATCATTTGACAGTGAATATATAACTGTTAAATTTTGAAAACAAAAATATTGTTCAACCCAGGAGGCAATAGATTTGTTTTTCAAGCATTTTTATATCAGGATAAATCCAATCAAGCTGTTCTTCGTAATATTGACGATGTAGTTTAGAAATTTCGGTTTCTAGTACTGTTCTTAGGAAGTGTTCGTAATCTCTTAATAATCTTAACTTTTTAACTAATTCAGAAATAACCAACATAGAGACAATAAAATCACACTTTCATTAAATAAAACTGAAAACAAACTTTCTTACAGAGAGAGAGTCGGAGATCTTCTAAGAGAGCAACTTGGAAGAACACTCTTGATATTTAGACTGGGCTCGAGCGATCAATGCCCTTACAAACAAGCGACACTTACATTTATAGAAAGAAAAAGCAAACTCGGATTCAAAAACATTTCAAATCCGGACGGACTTAAGGGGATGATAAATCCGGAGCGCTGAAAGCAGAAATACGTGTCCTGGATTGGTTGGAGTCGAACAGAATCTGCTTTTCCAAAGCGATCGCCAAGCTTTAAATCTTGTCAACTTTTCTTTTTGAGGAGATAAGATTCGGCAACTTTTGCTTTTGCTTTAAATCACATCAACTTTTATAGGGATAAGGATGCCGACGAGATATCCATCATGTCGTCATCAATTTGGCTTTCGAATAAGAATTCAAAAGCTTTGAGTCTCTACTCCTTATCTGATAAATCTTTAAAATCTCTTTTAATCATTCGAAGGACTGATTTGAATGCTTCTCTTGTTTCTTTCGATCTTTTGATTGGACCTTCAGCAGGAGAGGAGCAAAGAGATTCAGCCACAGATGATGCTTTTCTTGTTGCCCGTTGCTTTCGCCATTCATAGGATGGAGAATACTTTCATAATCAAATTTAGGCCACCATTTTTTATTTTTTTATTTTTTTTGATAAAATTTAGGCCACCATTTTAAATATGAAGTATGAGTTATAAATGATGAATTTTCAAAATCTAGATAGAATGAAAAGTCCCAGCGGACTATCCAAGGAATAGTTTCTTGGATTATAAATTCATTTAATTTTTGAGGTTCTGATATATTAAATGATAAATGAGAAATAAGATCATCGAGCAGAATACTTTTCTCAAAACCCCAATGTTCCCAGAATTTTTCATCAAACCAAACGGGGATATCTTGAGAAGGGTTTACAAGATTAAAACGGATCTACCAAAAATGAGAAAAATAATTGTTTTGTCTTAGAAAAACCTTTTTCCAAGCATCTTGGTAATCCCGGAAATTAAACTTTGGATAAGTATAAATTCTTCTTTGAGTCTCAGGAAAAGGAATATAAGCATTAGGATCACTGGCAAGCCAGTTTTCCAGTGATAAAATTCTTTTTATAAATATTTTGGAATAAATAATCATATCTCGTTTAGGTTGCTTAGTAACATGCTCCAAAGTAGTAGAATTTGTCTGTAATAAGATCATTTCATAAAATTCAACATTTTTGCCTGGAGCTGAAGGGATAAACCATTCAAATCTTGGGAAATACTTTTGATAAATTTGCCTGCAGGTTTCTTGTATAACTTTATTTTCTTTGTTGCTGGAAGAAAAGTGTTCTTCAGCGATTTTGGACTTGCATAATTCATAGTCTGGCTTTTCTAAATATAAAAATATTTGATCATTATACATTTCAAAATTATAATTCTTTGGAGTTGAAGCTAAAGCTGGAGTAGCACTTGATGACCCCATTTTACTTCTTTCTCTGCAAAAATTCTCTAGATAGAAAATCAGGAAGAGCGTTATTTTTTCCATTAATATATTCTATTTCAAAATCAAATTGAGCAAGAGTAGCTTGCCATCTAGCAAATATGTGTTTAGATACCTCATTTTTTACTTCCTTTTCAATAATATGTTTTGCTGTTTTACAGTCTATTCTTAATAAAAATGGTTTATTTATAATATCTCCTTGAAACTTAGTTATACATAAAACTATAGCTAGCATTTCCTTTTTAATGGTTGGATATTTTTTTTCTGGTTTCATTCCACAAACCCGAAGTATATCGAACTAAATGTTCTTTTCCTTCTTGAGTTTTTTGTTTTAATATTCCACCATATCCTTCATCAGAAGCATCTGTTTCAACAATTTTGAATAAATCAGGGTCTGCTAGATGAAGTATAGAATGCTATGTATGAATGGAGTATAGATGGAGCTTCAGAATATCAGATTTGGAATATGACAAATGGTATGACAATGTATGCAACAATGCTTCAATCTATTAAAAAATTCAATAAAAGAGATGCAGCCGTTTCTATAGCATGGGGATTTACTGGACAGCTAAAAGAGTGGTGGGATATACAACTAACCAAAGAAGAACAACAAAGAATAGTTGATGATGCAGACCCAGTAAATACTCTTATAAACCCAGTAAATACTCTTATAAGTACTATTCTTTATCAATTTTTAGGAACTATTGAAGATTATCAATCTGTTATTAGAGAAAGACTATTAAAATTAAGATGCAAGAAAATGTCAAAATATAGGTGGTACAAAGATGTGTTTTTAACAGATGTTCAAATGTTAGAAGATGGAAGTAAATCTGTTTATAAAGAAAAATTTCTTCAAGGCCTTCCCTCAGTCATAGAATCAAAAGTTAAAACATTAATAAAACAAGAGAATGATGGAAAATTAGATTATGATAATTATACTTGGGGAACTTTATTTACAAAAATAAAACAAGTAGGAATTGAATTATGTCAACAGAAAAAGATGGAAGAATCTAAATTTTTGCAGTCTCAAGATTTATCAATGTTTTGCTCACAATATGGGATAGAAAGATCACCTATTCAAAAGACTATGTTTAAAAAATCAAAGTATATAAAATCCAAACCTTATAAAAATCAAACAAGAGAAAAGGTGCCAAACAAATTTTATTCAAAAAAGAAGCATAAAAAATATAAGTCAAAACCTTCAAAAAATAAAAATATAAAAGAAATCAGATGTTATAAATGCGGAAAGATATGACATTATGCGTCTAAATGCTATAAAAACAAGTAAAAGAATTATTAGCGAATAAAGATTTAAGTATTGAAGAACTATCTAAAAAATTGAATCAGCTGGCTACAACCTCCAGTAGTCAGTCAGAATCTAAATTGTCTGAAAATGAAGAAGAATATAAGATAAATCATATTTATAGAGAAAGTTCAGATTCAGAACAAGATCATCAATGTCAATGTTCGTATAGTCCAAATGACTATCAAACATCATCTGACTCAGATTATCATTCTTTAAACATGATGAATAACTCAAACCAAGCTTTATTAGAATTAATAAATCGAGTTGCAGATCCTCAACAAAGAGCAGATCTTCTAAATAAATTTTTAAAATTATCAAACACCTCTGAGCGGTTAACACTCCCAGAATCTTCATCAATAATGAACATTATAAAACATCAAAAGAAATATTTAAAAGGAGTTCTAAAACCATTATCAACAATAGAACTCTCTCGAGAAATAAAAGAAATGAAAAAAGAAATTGCTGAATTAAAAAATAGAATTCAAATTCTAAAGTTAAAAGAATTATCAATTAATATAGAACAAGAAGATGATGATAAAGAAGATTTTGAACAACATTTAAATGAAATTATAAAAGAAGATAAAGCAGAATCTTCTTTAGTTCATGCTCTATATGAACAAACTCAAAAAATTATATCGCAAAAATGGTATATAAAAATAATTTTAAAAATTCCTGATTTTCCTAAAGAATTCTCTATTAAACTTATAGCTCTAGTTGACTCAGGAGCAGATCTCAACTGTATAAATCAAGGAATTATCCTTCCAAAATATTTTGAAACAACAAATTCCTCAATTGCTACAGCTAATGGAACTGATATGATAGTAAGATATAAATTATCCTCAGCTCATATATGTAATAAAGGATTATGTTTAAAAACATATTTTATATTAATTAAAAATATGCAACAAAAAATTATACTAGGAACGCCATTTCTTCAACTCTTAAAACCTTTTTCTGTTACAGATGAAGGTATACAAACAGAAAATATTTTATTTCCATTCATCAAACCGCCCGAAACATCTATATTAGCAGAATTAAAAGATACTATGGGTTATAAGAAAATTTTCCTATGCTATTTACAAGATAAGAATTCTATAAGATATATAGAAAAAGAAATTCAGGGACCATTAAAGCAATCTATTGAAGATTTTAAAAATAAATTATCAAAAGAAGTTTGTTCTGAATTTCTTAATGCTTTTTTGAACAGAAAACAACATATAGTAAAATTACCTTATATTGATGGATTTAACGAAGAAAAGATCACTACAAAAGCAAGACCAATTCAAATGATTATGGATTTATTAGAATATTGTAAAAAAGAAATTCGATCTTTATTAGATAAAAAATTAATCAGATCTAGCAAATCTCCTTGGAGTTATTCCGCTTTCTATGTAAATAATGCTGCAGAAATTGAGAGAGGGACACCAAGGTTGGTAATAAATTATAAACCTCTTAACAAAGTTTTAAAATGGATAAGGTATCCATTACCCAACAAAAAAGATTTATTAAATAGAATTATTAAAGCCAAATTATTCTCAAAATTCGATTTAAAATCAGGATATTGACAAATTCAAATTGCAGAAGAAAAATATAAAACTGCTTTTAATGTTCCATTTGGGCATTATGAATGGAATGTTATGTCATTCGGATTAAAAAATGCCCCATCAGAATTCCAAAATATTATGAATGATATTTTCAATCCTTATAGTGAATTTATAATTGTATATATAGATTATATATTAATATTCTCTTATTCTATACGAAAACATTGGCGTCATTTGAAAACATTCAAAAACATGGTTTAGTTTTGTCAGAAAGAAAAATGAAGTTATTTCAAACAGAAATATCATTTTTAGGATTTAGTATAAAAAATAAAACAATTCAACCTATTGATAGAGCAATTATATTTGCAGAGAAATTTCCAGACGCAATAAAAGATAAAACTCAATTGCAAAGATTCTTTGGATGTTTAAACTATGTTTCTGAATTTTATGAAAAATTAGCTTTTGATAGAGGAATTTTATTACAAAGATTAAGAAAAAATTCTCCTCCTTGGACTCAGGAACACACAAAAGCTGTTAGAAACATAAAAGAAAAGGTTAAATATCTTCCTTGTCTTCATCTAGCAGACCCTGATTTATTCAAAATTGTTGAAACAGATGCTTCTGATGAAGGATATGGTGGAATATTAAAACAAAAAACTCAAGAAGGAAAAGAACATTTAGTTCGATATACTTCGGGTTTGTGGAATGAAACCAGAAAAAAAATATCCAACCATTAAAAAGGAAATGCTAGCTATAGTTTTATGTATAACTAAGTTTCAAGGAGATATTATAAATAAACCATTTTTATTAAGAATAGACTGTAAAACAGCAAAACATATTATTGAAAAGGAAGTAAAAAATGAGGTATCTAAACACATATTTGCTAGATGGCAAACTACTCTTGCTCAATTTGATTTTGAAATAGAATATATTAATGGAAAAAATAACGCTCTTCCTGATTTTCTATCTAGAGAATTTTTGCAGAGAAAGAAGTAAAATGGGGTCATCAAGTGCTACTCCAGCTTTAGCTTCAACTCCAAAGAATTATAATTTTGAAATGTATAATGATCAAATATTTTTATATTTAGAAAAGCCAGACTATGAATTATGCAAGTCCAAAATCGCTGAAGAACACTTTTCTTCCAGCGACAAAGAAAATAAAGTTATACAAGAAACCTGCAGGCAAATTTATCAAAAGTATCTCCCAAGATTTGAATGGTTTATCCCTTCAGCTCCAGGCAAAAATGTTGAATTTTATGAAATGATCTTATTACAGACAAATTCTACTACTTTGGAGCATGTTACTAAGCAACCTAAACGAGATATGATTATTTATTCCAAAATATTTATAAAAAGAATTTTATCACTGGAAAACTGGCTTGCCAGTGATCCTAATGCTTATATTCCTTTTCCTGAGACTCAAAGAAGAATTTATACTTATCCAAAGTTTAATTTCCGGGATTACCAAGATGCTTGGAAAAAGGTTTTTCTAAGACAAAACAATTATTTTTCTCATTCTTGGTAGATCCATTTTAATCTTGTAAACCCTTCTCAAGATATCCCCGTTTGGTTTTATGAAAAATTCTGAGAACATTGGGGTTTTGAGAAAAGTATTCTGCTCGATGATCTTATTTCTCATTTATCATTTAATATATCAGAACCTCAAAAATTAAATGAATTTATAATACAAGAAACTATTCCTTGGATAGTCCGCTGGGACTTTTCATTCTATCTAGATTTTGAAAATTCATCATTTATAACTCATACTTCATATTTAAAATGGTGGCCTAAATTTGATTATGAAAGTATTCTCCATCCTATGAATGGCGAAAGCAACGGGCAACAAGAAAAGCATCATCTGTGGCTGAATCTCTTTGCTCCTCTCTTGCTGAAGGTCCAATCAAAAGATCGATAGAAACAAGAGAAGCATTCAAATCAGTCCTTCGAATGATTAAAAGAGATTTTAAAGATTTATCAGATAAGGAGCAGAGACTCAAAGCTTTTGAATTCTTATTCGAAAGCCAAATTGATGACGACATGATGGATATCTCGTCGGCATCCTTATCCCTATAAAAGTTGATGTGATTTAAAGCAAAAGCAAAAGTTGCCGAATCTTATCTCCTCAAAAAGAAAAGTTGACAAGATTTAAAGCTTGGCGATCGCTTTGGAAAAGCAGATTCTGTTCGACTCCAACCAATCCAGGACACGTATTTCTGCTTTCAGCGCTCCGGATTTATCATCCCCTTAAGTCCGTCCGGATTTGAAATGTTTTTGAATCTGAGTTTGCTTTTTCTTTCTATAAATGTAAGTGTCGCTTGTTTGTAAGGGCATTGATCGCTCGAGCCCAGTCTAAATATCAAGAGTGTTCTTCCAAGTTGCTCTCTTAGAAGATCTCCGACTCTCTCTCTGTAAGAAAGTTTGTTTTCAGTTTTATTTAATGAAAGTGTGATTTTATTGTCTCTATGTTGGTTATTTCTGAATTAGTTAAAAAGTTAAGATTATTAAGAGATTACGAACACTTCCTAAGAACAGTACTAGAAACCGAAATTTCTAAACTACATCGTCAATATTACGAAGAACAGCTTGATTGGATTTATCCTGATATAAAAATGCTTGAAAAACAAATCTATTACCTCCTGGGTTGAACCTTCGATATGTGTGTTTTTAAATCACAAATAAATACATCCAGATAGATGTTATCAATGAATTAGATCCAGTAGAAACATTATTCAACAGAGCAAATCAACTGATTGCATGGTATAACACTATGCAATTGGTTGCATATGAGCATTACCCAAAGAAAATACCTTCATCTTTGGCCATATCCAAGAAAGCCTGAAGCTCCAGAGCTTTCCGGTAGTACATCATTCCCCTGACTAATGTTTTGTAATATAATCATCATTAGTGGCCAACAATGTTATGAAAAGACGAAACATAAAGGAAAAAAGAATACAAAAGGCATGGAAAACCACATGAGAATATGCCAGCAGACCTGTTCATGTTATTTTCAGTATAAATTTACAGTAACCAGTCCTCTTACCAGTTCTGCTTAAAGTTTGCCCTCTATACGATGCCCAAAGACGTAGATCTAACTCAAAATTTCCCTTGAGTTCCTCTTCTGTTTTGCAACTCATACGCTGCAGAAAATTGTTCCATTCATCTGAAAATTGGAAACGAAATACCCTTTATATTTCTGGAACATCCTCACTCCTCTAACCAAAATGAATAAAGGACATCAATCAACACTACTTATCAAGTGCTATTGAATGCAAATTGGTTTTGAGCCAACTTAAATGTTAAAAACATGACCTAATTCTAGAATAGAATTGTTTTGAGGCCATCAGAAACATGACCTGAATTTCATTGCATGTGCCCCACTTTTCAACAAAGGTTACACAAAATAAGAGAGCAACACTGCAAACTGGGTTGTCATCGACCTAAACCAAAACAAACAACCCAATTTTAGAATAATGCTGACTTCAGACCATGGGCAACATAGCCTGAATTTCAATAATTTTGCATTCCTGAATAGTGTATATCTCCTATATACCCTTGCATAATCAAAATCATGAATATCCCTAAATTCTCACTCATTATCCAGTAATTAGGGACCTAGCAAGATTCAACCAGAATCTGACCATTCCATCTCAATTTCAAAATACAGTTGGGCTAGGCATTCTGTGATATGAATGAATACACCTGGTTTGCATAATCTTAGTCATAATATATGTGGACACATACAAAGACATGCACATCATCCTAACATTTACATTTGAGTTCTTTTAGGATATATTTCGGAAAATTTAAAAGCGAGTGGAATGGGAAATTTTTTTAAGTGAAAGAATGATGTGATACGTTAGGGGTAGCGATTAGGAGCAAAGTTTAAATAGATAAAGTAGTTATATGTATTACTGATATTTGCCGACTTGCTCTCAAGCTCCGCTCTTTGGTAATTTCTTTTTTCTGTTTTTCCCTTTTCTTTAGCTGTTTGAACAAGTCTCCTGATCTTCAGGACCTTTTACTGCTACTGTTTCTTGGGTTCTTATGCATTTATTGAATGTGATCATCAATGTATATGCAAGCTTTTGGTTCGTTTTACCAAAACCTGTTATGGTATCAAAGCCATTGTCCTCTCACGAGAATCGGTTCTTTTTTTTTTTTCCCCTCTCTCGCACTCATCTCTCTTGCACTCTAGTAGCTTCAATCCATGGCGTCCACAACCAACACCCCCACAATGGTGAATCCCAACTGTTCAACTCTCTCTTCCCAGTCCACCAATCAACTAGTGCACTTTAACTCTCAGTTGCCAATGAAGCGCACTGGACCAACCAATTTTGCCATCTGGAAGGCACAAGTAGAGTCACTTATGTTTGGCTGTGATGCCTATTCGTATCTTGATGGAACAATGGTCAGTCCTTCTCAAACCACCACCATCAACAATATTGCAGCCCCGAATCCTCAATATAAGATCTAGTTCCGTCAGGACCAGCTTGTTCGCAACGCCTTAATGGCATCGGCGGATTCGACCATCACTTCTACAATTGCTCAAACTACAACATCAAAGCAAGCTTGGGATGCTTTACACACTCTGTATGCCAACAAGTCGCATACACGCATCTTTAGTCTTCATAATTCTTTAGCAGCTCTTACGAATGAATCTAAAACCATCTCTAAGTATATGGGAGAAATTCGTGCCATAGCAGATGAACTTGCCACAGTTGGTGCCGCTGTCACCAATGCAGAGCTCGTCGTTAAAAGTGACATGACCTGAATTTCATCACATGTGCCCCATGTTTCAACAAAGGTTACACATGATAAGAGAGCAACACTGCAAACTGGGTTGTGATAGACCTAAACCAAACCAAACAACCCAATTTCAGAATAATGTTAAAATTGATCTGAATATTACAACCCAATCCAACCTGAATTTTTAAGATGAAGATGAAGATCTAGAATGCAATTAGTTTAGGATAATTTGAAAAGCTAGGAAATACTATGAGGGCTAGGTTGACCCTGAATTGATGCAAGCCAAACTGAGATGCACATCGAGCAAAAGTAATGGTGAGCAAGAGCTAACCTGGGTAGATCTTCTGCAAGTAAGAAAGAACAGAAACGCCATCTTCATTCTCCTCTTCTAGCTCGTCAAGTGAGAAAACAACTTCCTCGTTATAGTACGGTGTTAAAACACTGCAACGCAACATAACCATCTAAGCAAACAAGGTGGACAATTACAAGTAGATAACTGCTATTTCACAACCATATCAGGGATACAGGCTTGTACTTAGTTTT